>CM062805.1:202347441-203547441 GCA_031772625.1 Pinus tabuliformis | reverse complement strand
TACAACAGAGCTTGCTAAGTAATATTTTTCCAGCCAATCATAGTTGCGACCATGGAATTCGAAACAATCCTTTTGAAAACCCTAAAAATCTTGGGAGAAATAAATTTCAATTAGCGCATTCAAATCATGGGGAGAATATTGCAAATAAAATATGACATGACCTTGTTTAGAAACCTTGTCAAGATACTGGGGACCTGACATAACCATCATTAAAGGTTGAAGTCCCTCAACTGCTTGTTAGGTCTCTAAATAGTTAAATGATAAATCATCAAGATCAATGGGTTCAACAAGATCAAACTATGTAAAACAATTATCATCATATATACTAGTGGGAAAATGATTACTACAATGAAAGTTGTTAGACCCAATGTTATGATCATATTTATGGCTTAACATACAAGATTCTTGATTCTTAATCAATTCCCTTTGTGTCCAATTTGATACCAGACAAGTAATGTGAAATCTTGGGGAATTAAAAACAATTGTTGGCCTTGTAAAACTGGGAAACCAATTAGAATAACATATTGACAAAGGGTTAGAAGGATATGTCAAATCAAATCTATTATCCATGTTAACGTGGGGTTTTTTTATCCACTAAATGATTCAAGAATTGAATGTTACTTAGAAGGATTGATTGGGCCAGAACGAAAATGGTTAGCTTCATAACGTTCACAATAGAGATTAGGAGAAAATTGTTCACAAAAGCACTTAACAGATGTGAATTGTTAGGCCAATGATGATCTTTATTTGGATAATGAGAATGATAAGTTACATAGCTTTGTGCACTCAAGAAATATATGCATTCCAATCTTGGGTCAGATGCAAGGCATTTGCATGAAGAAGAATTAGCCAAACATGAATATTTAGCTCAATCTTGAGGATGAATAATATTAACTTGAAAACGCTGGAAATCCTTCAGGAATGAGATTAGATCCAATGAAAAAATGTTGAGAAAATAATTATGTGAGAGAATTCTAATCTAACCTAGTTTAGAGACCTCATCATGATTGTCAGATCCTAACATAACCATCAACTGAAGTTGAAGTGCCTCGACTTCCTGACAAGTCCTCGAACTTTCAAATATTGAATGATTAAATTTTGAAAGCATGGTTAGTTCAACATTTGTGTGAAGGTGGCTATCATCAATTATTTCAACAGGAATATTATGAATTAGATGATAGCTCTTGGAAGTAACCTTATAGGATGGATTAACATCACTAAATAGATTACCCAAATTGTAAGCAAAATGTTTAATGATCACCACATCATCTTCTTCATCATGGGAAACCTTATCACCTTGTGTGGACTTCAAATTTAATTAATCATAATGGGAATTAAAAGAACATGATATAGCAGTTGATTCACCATACACAATTCAACATAAGGATTGGTGAGTTGAGGAAGAAATTCATGTAAGAAACTCTTCTATGATCAAATCAGATTCCAAATCGATGTTTTTCAAATCCAAGTATTCTTGTGAAGATAAGAGATCATCCAATGTACTTGGGAACTCATCACCATGCACATCAGTGAAGTCATTGATTCCAGGGTGATGGTTGTCCAAACCTTCATATTGGTTAAGAGATTTGGTTCCATTTGAATGATTACCAAGATCCAAAGATCCTTTATCAGCGAACAATATAGAAACATCATTTTGACATACATGAATTTGAGAAAGAGAAGCGAGATCAAAAGTGTCTTCATCCTTTTGCTCCTCTTCTTGTGAAATGTAACCACTTTATACCTGATTATCATGTGAACCAACAAATTGAGAATCAAGGGCATCTGAAGCAATAACTGGTGGAGTAGATTGATTAAGCAAATCAAGGTACAAAGAGCCATGAGATATAAATGATATAGGATGACAGGTATCCATTAAAGAAATAATACTTTCAATTAAATCTGATTCATGATTAGGAGCATGTGAGTTAATGTCATCTCAAGGAATCAAGGGATCAATCTTCACCTAAGGCTCCATGGACTTATTAGAACATTCAAAGTTTTCCTAGTTAAGATATTGTCCATGGGAAGGAAATTAAGGTGGGATAAATGGATCAACAATTTGGTTATGGGAATTCCCAATTTCAACAACAACACCAGAGACTACCTTGTTTGGCAATGAAAAAGGAGGAGGAGGAAAAAAAGGGGTAATAGATTCCTCCTCTGAGATTTTAGGTGTCTCGTGACTGAGAAAGGCTGGAAAAATCGGATTTGGGATCAGAAGATTGCAAGCATCATAAGATGATCCACCATTAACAGGGAATTCAGATTCCAAATGATTCAAAGAGATTTGAACCAAATCTCAAAACTTTGGACCCGTGAGATCCCAATCCACATCCTCTTCAGGAAATTCATAACAAAGATGAAGAAATATATCAACAAAATCCTCTAATGATTCATCAGATTTCATCCTAAGTTGATTGATCCTCTTACATGTATCTTGATAATCATACTTGTCAAAGGCTTCATGAAGCTCCTTAACAAGTTGTTCGAATGAAAGAATAGAAGTCGTTGGTAATGTATGACACCATAGTTTGACACGACCTTCAAGGGTGAGGGTGAACAACTTGGCCATGACATCCTTACAATGTATTCCATTAGAAAGACAAAAATGAAGAAATTGAATCGAATGTTCAAGGACAATTAGTTCACCCTTACCATCAAACTTAAATTGAGACAAGTTATAAATGATTTCCATGAGGATTGTAATATTTGATCCGTTTGAAAAACATCACGGGATTATGATTTGGGAATGGGCCATTTCAAGATGAAGAGATTCAATATAGACTCAACAGGCTCAGCTTGTCATCTGCCCTCCTTCAAGCGCCAATTGTTGACGGTGTTGGAAGTCTAACAACAAAGAGGTTCTCCTTGTATGAAGTCCAAAGTAGACCTCAACGTCATTTGGAGTAGGAGCCCCAACTGGGAAATAAGGTAGGTTGTCATTATTCTTGGGAATTTTCCTTGGCTACAATTATCAATATAAGAGATTATGCAAACAACCTTTGAAACAAGCAATTAATTTGACACTATGAAGCATACAATCGCAATGCATATAAGGTACATTCACAGCACGGAAAAGAGAGAGTGAGCCTCTAGAAGAAAACTAATAGTACTATCCTAAACGAGACACGTAAGAGCACGGAAGGAATCGTTAGTTAACCTGAAAAGTAGTTCACAAGATAACAACGATCATAAAAGCAAGTAACAATTCACATTCAGCAAGATGCATACTAGAGTCAATGAAATAGTTCAATTTCATTAGTACGTGTTAACATAAACATACACTAAAAAAATGAAAGAATGGTCTCATAATCATTCACGAAATATGCATGAAAGTGTCTCGACTCTAAGAACTTCATATATTAAGTGAAAGTCCCAAGATACACAATTACAATGTTGCCACACTAGCCCCAATAGTGGAACATTAAGTCACTACTTGCTCCTCCAAAGAAATATCTTCTCTCCTATGCCAAGCTAGAGAAGCCAAGGTGAAAAGTCCAAAGTCCCTTCTCTTGAGCTATGAGGGTGTATTTATAACAAATGAGGTGACTCTTCACCTCCCATGTGACTCTTGACCTCCCTCATGACTCTTGAGCTTATACTATGACTTTTTGAATTCCTACATGACCTTTGAGCTTCTACATGACTTTAGAACTTTAGTAGTGACTTTTAACAATCCATGTGGGACCCTTGAGCTTCCACACATTTTACATTTTCTCATTTTTGGAAATTACACAATTACATTCCACATGTGATGTGGCAAAATACATTGACACATATGAATTTGTAATGACACTTTGAGAATGTCAAGAGTGACATAAGACTTTATTTCATCAATGCCAAGCTCTTCTCCCTGTTTTTATGACTTTGACTTCCCCATGATGGATCTTTGCTTGTTCTTTATCTTCACCCTCCAAAGGGTATAAATGAGTGTCGGAACCTTCCAAGTCAGCATGATTTGCCACCTCTTTGCCTTTTTCCAAGATGCCTTCATGTCTTTCATGACGATTCTTCCTTTTTCTCCTTCTTTGCAAGTGCTCTCTTGCCACTCCTGCTTGGAATCTTTAACATCGCCTTACCATGTTGAGATGGTACATCTGCAAGTGAATTTCACTCATGATAAGGCAAGATCAGTCTGAAAAGCTCCTAATCTAACTTTCTTTTTATGGAACTCACTTGTTGAGTCGAGACAATGTGCAGAATTGAGGAGGATATTGATGGATTATGAAGTGCAGAGAAAGAGGAAGCAATGATGAGGGTCTAGTTACTATGATTTTGCAATACGTAGAACTTGAGGGAAAGGAAGGCCAAATAGTGCAGATGAGGGAGTCGGGGATGCATTGAGAAAAGCTTTCTCACTGTGATTGCATAATGTACAATGTTGGAAGGGTTGATACATTTGATTACACAGTTAAGAAAGTCAAGGAATGAGACAAGGTCTCACTACTAACTGGGAATGTGTAGTGTGCAATGGAGGCCTAACTAGGCAAAGATTGTACAGTGAACAAGTGCATGAAGCAGGGACTGGACACTGAGATTTTGAAATGAGGCGAGGATGGATTACTGGGGCTTAGGACTGTGCAGTGTGTAGTTCAAGAAGGCAAGAGTATGGGTGGTTGGTCGAGCAAGTTATAAAGGCAAGGAAAATCAAGAATAAGTGTCAGATCAGTAAAGCAGAAGGATGAGACCATAGCATGAACAAGACTTAAACATGATCACACACTCTTTAAATATCAACCACATGAAAATGAAACAATTAACACCCAAAATCAACATGCATCCATTGAGACGACAACAAAATGACACTTACCTCCAAGTGCAACACTTGAAATGTAGCTTTATGACACTTGGAACACAAGTTACGACATAATTGTCGACTGCAACAAAAAGTGTGCTAAGCTGTTAGAGAGTGTCTAGTGCATATTCTTATGATATATAAGATCAGTTAATGCAAAAGAGTGTTCTAGAGTTTCGTCTAGTGGTGCGCCAAAGTGTAACACATGCAGGAGTGGAAACAATCAAAAGCAACACTTGCAATAGTAATAATAAGGGAAAGAAACACTTGCAAAAGATAAATAAAGTGAAACCAACACATGTGAAAGCTATAAAAAGAAATAGTGACACTTGTGAAAATAAAAGCAAGAAATGTGGCAGTCGCGAAAGCGAAAGCGACACTTATGAAAGAAAAATTGCACAAAAGTGATAGTTTAGAAAAATCATTGGAATGATGATATAATTGCCACTAAGAGTGAGAGAAACCGTCAAATAATGTTGCACACTGAATTTTGGCATGGATTGGACAGTGCATTGTCCCTATCAACTACGCAATCACTATTAGTGTTGGGGCCTTCGTTTTGGATTTTGGATTTTAGATTTTGGTGGGAAGAAAGGTCAAGAATAGGTGGCGGGGACAATGGTTCGGGTTAGGGAACTGACAGCCAAAGGAAAGGGATAGGAACTGGGAGTGAACAGGTAGTTGCGACAAGGTGGTGGAAGAGTACAGAAGCAGCCGACCAAGGTAAATAGAAGGAAACCGAGGGTGGAGTCAGCCAAATGGAACTGGCAATGGGAATGCATAGCAAAGGATAAAAGGAAAAAGATAGCATGAGGAAGGGTTTGGTGATGAAGTGAGTGAGCAAGGGCGGGATCCTGAGAGTCGGATCGGTTGCAGAAAGGCTAGGACTATCCTCGGCTCTACTTATGTCCATTCTTGTCAGTTGTGTTCTATGAAAAGTACTCTTTGTGTATTTGATGAATGGCCTCGAGCCTTATATACTCTATCATCTACTCTCTTATATTCTAGTTAATGAAAGAAATAGTTTGGGTTCCTTATTGTATTGTTGTGTTCATTATGGGTTATTTAAATTTTTAAATGAATGATCAATAACTAGGTAGTTTCCTACAATGACATGAGCATAATGATAATATTATATAGTACATAGAATTGAGTGTGATGAGCTATTGTTGTATGTTACTTGCATTTCCTCGATACCCCATCCAGCCCCATCTAACTTCGGTCATGGAACGCCCTCAGGTGAGACTCATTTCCCTTTGAGTAAGGTGAAAATGTCGTCATTGTCTTAGACTACAGCAGAGACTTGTTGGCCCCTTGAGCTTGAACCTAGGGTCTCTTCCCTGTTGTCATTTTCATGCCAACAAATGGTTCCATTGTCGGGACTTGAAATCAAAAACATGGGTTCATAATATGGCATCGAGGATCTTTAAGAAAGAAATAAGAAACTGGTGGGATGACCAAGTGGATTGGTTTTGTGTCGCAACAAGTTGTCCTTCGAAGCCGGACTATTGCTAAGGTGAACAACGAGATCTTGTATTCAGAAGCTACAAGTGATCAGTATGAGATCTTCTAGCATAAGTTTCCATAGGAACTATATAATTGGCTGCGGAGACTACAAGTGAAGGTTTAGCTGAAAGCACAACAGCCTTCTCATCATGGTTGGGGCCCCACTAATCTTGCAACAATCCAGCACTTGGACATTTATCTGACAAGAGCAGTAGACTTTTGGGTCTAGACTACTCTGGAGGAATACGTGGTCGAGTTCGTGGCATAAATTTATCAGTCTTTCGCGAAGGCTAATGCAGTGTTCATATCGGGGTTGAGAGGAAAATTTTTTAAGGATGTACTTCTTTGGATTAAAATTATGATGGTCGAAGAAGGTTTAATTTATTTCCAAGAGGATAGCATGGTAGGTAAAACCCCAGTGTTGGCGGAAGGATAAAAGTGGGGGAAAATCTATTGAAATGGGGACTTTGATGTTGCTAAAAGGATGGATGTAGAATACTCATGAAGGGCTATGGAATTGGGAGCACAGAGGAGGGCGTTGATAGCAAAAAAGTGGTAGGAAAGGGCCATGTAGGCTATGAAAGTGCATGCGGAGGGACCACACCAAGTAGGAGCGATGTCGAAGGGTCCATAAGGAAGAGATGAGATAGCGGAGAACTAAGAGAAAGGAATAGAGACAGATGGACCAGACAGAAGTGTGGAAGGCAGTAGGAACCCTCCCTCCCTAGTCACGGGGGAGGTGTCTAATGGAAGTGGTCATAGCATCCTGAGGAAGAGGTGGAAGATGAGATGTGTGATGTTATGAGACAATTGTTTGAGGAGGGAAATTCCCCCAATGAAATCAAGCATCCGACCCCCCAAGCTTAGGTAGCGTTCAACCCGACCTTCCCCTAGTACTTTACAACAATCCTGGTAAATTTGTTGCTAAGTTTATCAAAGAAATACAAATACATAGTGTGTGTCTTAGATATAAAACAGATTTAGGTACCTTTAATAGTAGTGGGAATAGTAGTATTAGTAATCTAAGATTACAAGGATCTCAATGGCTAGGGACCCAAGGATTTGTGCTTCTCATGCGCACTCAAACCAAAATGGTAGGATCCTTTACCAGATACACGATGTTTGAGGGTCGAGGGAATGACGATGTGGAGCAACATTAGTACCTCTATGAAGCTATATGGAGAGCTCACCAAACACCAGACAATGAGAAGGTGATCAAATTCCAGACCACCCTTAGGGAGAGAGCCCTGAGATGGTTTATCAAATGAGTAGAGTTAAACCAAAATCCAACGATGGATGACATCAAGAAGAGCTTTATACGGGAATTCAATCTTCCACAGACAAATCAGCAGGGGTTATCGGAGTTATGGGAGATAAAGCAGTGAGATGGAGATACCATCTGCGAGTTGATGCAGAGGGTCAAGGACGCAATCAGTAAGCTAAGTTACCCCATAGATCCCAATCACCAAAGGGATTGGTTTATCAAGGCACTCCTACCCCTTACCCGGATGCCCTTAACACAACAGAAGATTGAGACCCTATAAAATGCTCTGGAGCAAGAAACTCACATTGAGGTGATGGCAGGGTACCCACATGGATATCGAAGGGGGGTCAGGGTCACAAGACCCTTCAATCATGGGACTCCATCACTAGATAGCCAACTTAACAGAGAAGTTGAAAGACTTACAGCCAGTCCACCTAGCGAGACCCAACATGTGGTGCACTCATTGTTTGGTCGAAGGTCATGTCGCGACTGAATGCCCGAGGCTAAGAGACATGAATCCTACATCAGGGCCTACCGAACCATCGGGGGCTCCACCTACAGCTGGGGTCACAATGGTAGGATCGCAAGGGGAATTTCTGGGCTGAAACCAACCTGAGTATTATGAGGTCTATAGGAGTTATGGACACTCACCTCAATTGTGTCCGATATTGCAAAAATATTCAACTATACCAAAAAATACCTATTGTGACTTATGTGCATCCACGACTCACCACATCAAATAGTGTTAAGCATTGGATGCTCTAGCGGAGCGGCTAGACCGGTCGACTTTCAGGATCAATGAGACCACTTGCGGAGGGTGAGGAATGGGAGAGGAATGAGAGGAGGAAGAACAGGGGGCAAGGGACCATGCGATGCTACAACTGTGACCAGGAGGGACATGTTGCCAGAGACTTACCTCTTCTAAGAAGACCTTGGTGCTCTCAATGATGGGTCAACGCACACACAACAAAGGACTTTCCCGATTTGATCGCAATATAGGAAGAGCGAACTAGGAAAAGGGGAACTAACTTGATCAATGAAAAAACGAGAGCTACTGAAATAATTCCACTATCCAATATAAATATAGTAACTAGAGGAGGAAAGAAGACGATGGTTGACCAGGGTGCCCCAGAGAAACCCCGATTGTTCGAGTAGCTTCTCCAAAACAATCATACGACCCTGAACAGCAAAAATGTTACTATCAGGAGGCAGCAAAAATGTGTGAAAACTTGGTGGAATCCCAGAAGGACAAGGTACCAAATTTAGAAAAGGGCACTGTGTCCCACCCGATTGGGGAATGGTTCAGATTGTCAACAATGATAATATGTTCGGAGAGATACGCGGGAGTCTAAAAGTAGTTCTTCCATAAGGATAAATTGGGTAAGAAGAAATCTTGAAAATTCTGTCGGAGAAGCTCATGAGGAGAGTTCGAAGAAACAAGAAAAGAACAGGCAGGGAGTTTTGAATTGACACACACGTGGCAGGAATCGAGATCAAAGATACAATGTTGGACATGGGTTTAGACATTAACATTCTACCTAGGCAAACATGGGAGGCAATGAGAAAACCATAGTTGAAGTACTCACCAATCCAGTCATGGATGGCTAACCAATACTGCATTCTTCCCATCGAGAGGCTGGAAGATGTGGAAGCAGATGTCGCAGGGATGAAAACACACGCAGACTTTGAGGTAATAGATATATAATGGGGGACAAAGATCCTTACCCAACATTTCTTAGCATCGACTGGGCTTATGATAATTATGATGTCATCACTCTCAAGAAGGATTTGATGATCTTTGAAGTGGAAGGGGTGCGGGTAATACAACCACTGGATCCGTACCAAGGGCCAAGATTCACTAAACCAGTAGATGACCAAGATGAACCTGGAACACTAGACCATCTATACCGATTAACAATAAGGAGGAGGAAAGAATACATCAATCCCATGGCGGCGGGGTCAATCAGCTGGAGGAGTATACAGAGCTCATAGATGGGTTTTGAGGCTGTTTGGTATGCCTGGAAGCAAGGAAGATACAAAATCAATACAAGATGTTGCGCTACAATATGTCGCATCAATTGGATTGGGACAAAGGTAAGTGATTATCCTACTTTCCATTGAATAGACTCGGTAGACGTATTTCCAAGTAAGGTTGATAGAACCATAAGGGAAAGCCACAAAGTATCGTTGTTGGACATTGCACTGCAAGCAACCCCTGCATAGTGGTGGGGATCTCACTACAACACCCTTCGTGATTGGGACAAGGTCAAGCGGGCCATGAGAGAAAGGTTCAAGCAGGAAGGGGACCGATAGTGAGAGAGTGTAAAATACAGGGGGGACTCTAGTCCTCGGCAACACCTAGAACACTACATAGATAGATGGAACATGGAACGGATCCCGAAGGAGATATGGTTACACATGTTTGTACACACCCTGGGTACAGTCCCGCATTCTTGGTACATACAAGAAGAAATTTGAAGACAAACTGGGGACTGGGACACACTGGCTGAACAATTCCGTAGCAGTTTTTCATTTAAAGATAGTGACAAACGGCTAACCAAGGCTCTATATGCCATCAAAAGAATACTCTTCACATCAGGACAGTTATGGGAAGGATGCATTGATGAAAAGTTCCTGCAATACTTTTATGAGTCAGGGTACCCAGAGTCCATGGCTTGCGTGATGGTGAGCGCAGATCCAGAGGAGGATGATTTAGAGGGACTAAGGCACCTGACATTTCAAGAGACTAAAGGAGAAAGGGATATTCAAGAGGAACTGGTATTAGATTCCCCCCACTTTCTCCCAGTAAAACTATGGAATCATAACATCAGCATGGAGGACAAACCAAAGATGGAATCAATAGGGGACTACTGGGATGAGCACATGACTAAGGAATTTTTTTATCTATTGTGCGAATATGAGGATTTATTCCCAGCATCAATCATGGAGTTAAGAGGAATCAAAGGAGATATCAGAGAAATGAAAATTGTGTTAAATCCTGACACCAAGCCTGTGCAGCATAGACCGTATAGGCTAAACCCAAGAGTAAAAGAAAAGGTCAAGAAGGAGATAGATAAAATGGTGGATGCAGGAATCATCTTTCCAGTAGACAAAGCAGAATGGATCAACCCAATAGTCATCCAGAACAAAAAGGATTCCACATAAATAAGGGTCCATGTAGACTATCGTAGCCTCAACAACGCTTGTGTCCATGACCCATTCCCCACACCTTTCAATGATGAGGTCTTGGATAATGTTGTGGGGAATGAAGCCTACTCCTTCACAGATGGGTTCTCAGGGTACCATCAGGTTCGAATAGCAGAGGAGGACAAGAAGAAAACAATGTTCACCATAGAATGGGGCTCATACGCATACCACATCATGCCTTTTGGCCTAAAGAATGTGCCTGTTGTGTTCTCCCGAATTGTTATCACCACTTTCAGAGACTACATTCACTAGTTCTTGGAGGTATACATGGACGATTGGACAGTTTACAGCCTATTGAAGAAGCATTCCAACTTACTTAGAGTAATTTTCGATCAGTGCAGATAGCTACAAATCTCTCTAAACCTGAAGAAGTGTATCTTTTCAGTTCCGTTTGGTACATTTTTGGGCCACGTCGTTCGCAAAGATGGTGTTTTTGTGGACCTTGAAAAGGTTGCGGCAATTGTAAATATGGATCCGTCATCCAATGTGAAGCAGTTGTGATCGACGCTGGGCCACACAAGGTATTATCATCGATTCATCTGCAATTATGCATCCATAACTGCTCCCATGGAGAAGCTTCTCAAGAAGATGGAAGCATTCAACTAGATGGAGACTTGTCAAGCGGCGTTGAACATCCTAAAGGAAAAGTTGGTAAGTGTGCCCATCTTAGTATACCCAGACTGGAACAAACAATTCCACGTACATATCGATGCATCAGGCATTGCTCTAGGGGAAGTGTTGGTGCAACCAGGGGAAGGGAACTTGGATCATCCAATCTACTTTGCAAGTAGGAAGCTGTTGACTGTAGAAAAGAACTACACCATGACTGAAAGAGAAGCACTAGCCATGGTGTACTCCTTGCAAAATTTTCGGCACTATTTACTTAGATCCCCATTCAAATTCTTTACAAATCACTCGACATTAAAATACTTGGTCAACAAGCCAGTCTTAGAGGGAAGAATCTACAGGTGGCTACTGTTTTTCCAGGAGTTTACATTCGAGGTTATCATTAAACTAGGTCGGTTGAATGTGGGACTGGATCACCTCTCTAGACTGGAATCGGGGGAAAGTAGGGGATCCCTAGATGATCAACTATCAGATGCTGATTTATTCTGCATAGAAGGAATCCCTAACTACTTGGAGGAAATCGCAGCTTTTCTGGCCACAGGGCAATGTCCGAAGGGACATATGGCGATGCAGAAGAGACACATGGTGGTGTGAGCAACTAATTATCAACTTATCGCAAGACATCTATATAAGATGGGCCTCGATCAAGTCTTGTAGTGATGTCTCCTCTAGCATGATATGTCCTATGGGAGTGCCACTCTAGAGTCGCGGGAAGGAATGTCGAGGGAAAAGAAATGGCGAGGAAGGTCTTACAAGCAGGGTTGTGGTGGTCTACACTCTACAAGGATGCCAAAGAATATGCGAAAGGTTGTGATGTGTGTCAAAGGGTTGCAAAATCGATGGATTGTGATGAATTACCATTACAGTTGGTACGTATAGTGCAGATATTTGAAAAGTGAGTAGTTGATTTCATTGGGTCAATCAACCCACTAGCACATCATTCTAAAGCATGGTATATCATCACAACTACCGAATATCTCACGAGATGGGTAGAGGCGGCACTAGTGAAAGATTGTATAATAGACATAGCCGTGAGGTTCATTTTTTAAAACATCATATCAAGGTTTGGATGCCCAAAAAGCCTGCAAAGTGACCTAGGGACTCATTTTATAAACAAAACAGATGCGTCCCTCTTGCAGAATTTCCTAGTCCAGAATCATAAGAGAAGCCCATACCACCCTTAGGCTAACGAGATGATCGAAGCATTCAACTAGATACTGGAAAAGGGACTAACAAATATATGTTTGGCAAGTAGAGATGATTGGGATGAGTGTGTACCAGCCACTCTATAGGAGTATCGAATGACAATCAAGTGATCACACAAGCAAACACCTTTCCAGTTGGCATATGGATGGGAAGTTGTGGTACCCGTTGAATTTGCAGTACCAAGCATCTTCATTGCTCAAACTAAAAAGATGATGGACAATGCATCACTACATAAACATTTGGAGGAATTGATGGAATTAGATGAAGCCATATTTCTAGTTGAATTCCACTAGTCTGTTGAGAAAATGAGGTAGAAAGCATGGCACGACAGGCACATTAAGAGAAAAGCATTCACAGTCGGAGGACAAGTTTTATTATACAACAACAAGTTTCAGAAGTTCTTGTGTAAGTTGCAGATGCATTGGCTTGGTCCATTCATAGTCGCGGAAATCAGGGAGTCCGGAGCAGTGAAACTTGTGCAACTGGATGGAATATTGATACCAGGATGGGTGAATGGTGCATGCCTGAATCCTTTCCACCAGCACAACACCCAATCTTCTAATTGATGAGGACTCTAAAAAGGGCATATAGGTAGGTTTAGAGTTAATAGGAATAAGACAGTGAAGCAATCAGTCCATTCAATTTTTTATTTTATTTTCAATACAATAATTCTCACGTTTCAGTTCAATTACGGTACCTATGCCGCCTCACCACAACCGACTGTGGTAGAGGAGGTCAGTGACACATTTCACAAGTCTTATCCACCGTATTTAGAGCCTTTTCCATAATAATTAGGTAATAATATCCCTGTCAGGTAAATTTCCGTAGAATCTTTTCCTGTTATGGAAAGAGTTAACTAATAAAGTCATCATTACGGTCACATTATTACCCATCTGCTCCACTTTTTACTTTTCACGTCATGCGTCATTTGTGTTGGGTACAGCTAAGCCAGCTGCTAGTTAACATGATCGAGTCTGCATAGGGAAATTTGTGTTAGTAGTTAATTAGTGAGTCTAGTCAGAAATGTTTTGTCGAAGCTAATCTACTTAATTTGCATGGCCATGCAGAAATTTGCAGAATTTCCAATTTAGGTGACAAAATTCTTCGAGTCTTGGTTTGAAACTCAGAAACATCACTCAAGCACTCGCTATCAGCCTCCTGTAACTATTGTATATCAATGATGCAGAAGTATGATGAAGATAATCTTAGTTCCTGAAGACAAATTAGATGACCGAATTACTATTATAGAATCATTGTATGGGAAATATGACAAGGCAACACTGGTAGACAACGATATTTCAGATTGCTTCCAGTTTCTAGCACTCAAGCAAGAGGTATATAGAGAAGAAGTTCCCAAGGGTGATGGCACAATGGCGATAAAGATCAAAGGAACATTTCGGTCACTTCAACGGTTGAAATTGATCAATTTGAGGAGTCTGTCGGTCTTCGGAACGTATTTCGCTGCAATGCAATGCACTAAACTTCTGGTGAGCAAGATGCATGGTGGCTCACTCTGGTTAGACAAGGAATATCCAATTCATGTGGAGGACATTTAGCACCTCACCGGACTCTCAGCAACAAGAGATGCAGTCTCGACAACATTCTAAATCGAGTCGAAGTGAGCCAAGAAAGACGGGGACAATGATTGTTATAGCAAGTATAACACGGCAAGAGTGCTAAAATAGATTCTATCAACAAAGACCACATCAGATTCACCTAATACATCATTGCATGGAAAGTAATGAGACACTCTCCAGAAATGAGTTCACGTTGGACACTATATCGGTTGTGGAGCACTGCTATGAAGGAATTTCGCTCAACTGGTCTAAATTTATGTTGAATGAGTTATTTGAAGCTAGCGAGGATGTCTATAGAAGAAGAACAAATTTCATTTTTTGGGTATTTGATGATGACTTTGGCAATGTGGAATTAGTGCCTGCTAGTAGGGAGGAACCTCGCGGAAATCACAGATGAGCCACCACTGGCGCTTAGATACACACCGTGGAGGACGTCTGAGGATCCCAACAGTAAAGAGTTCAATGAGGCATGTTTTAAGGACTAGTACCAGAAGATTCTCATGAACATAAGGGCAATGGAAAGAATCCCTAAGGGATTGCTCGATAGCTACTTACAAGAAATCTGGTTTGGGGTAACACATGGCCAGACTTATATCAGGCCACAATGTGTCCATCTAGAGACTTTCCAAATGAGGCCGCAGAGGTTCACATTAGCAGAAGGGGCATTCCACATGGAGGTCGGATCGTGGCTAGGGGTTGCTTGCGAGATTACAAATGGCCAGTTCAAATATTTGTTTGGGGCATGCAACCACAACCGCTAACAAGAGACACGATTAGGAGCAGTAGGAAGAGGGGGCCGGAAGAGGAATTACAGCCAATGGTTTGTCAAATGGAGCAACAAATGAGCTCCCATAAGCATACAATTGTCATCTTCAAGGGTTCATCAAGTATGACTCCCCAGTATGGTGCTTTTAAAGGGTTTACTTTGTTCAATCTAATCATAACTACTCCCCTTGTTTTGGCTATTCCCCATCGTGGCCCTCACTCTCAGATAAAGCCAAACATCCCCAAACCCAGGCAGCCCAAAGTTACCAAGGTACCAGCGGCCAAGGAGAAAAATACAATTCCTGTTGTGATTATTGTTGACCTCACCGATGATGGAATCCAGTCAGCATCAGCCTCCCTAATTATTGAAGAAAACCCACAAGCACCTCTATTGTTTCACCCGAGTCGAGGGATCCATCCCCCCATACAGCTTCCACCTCCGCGACCATTTCTGACACAATCCCTCCAGGCAACTACATAGCCACAAAACAAATCTAAATCGACTCATCTATCCAATCCACCAAGTCGTTGAATGGGGGTGAAGGCCATACTACTGGTCAAACATCCCTGGTATCCCTATTTCTAGGAATGGGCCCACTCCCAGGCGAGGAACCAATCACCTCACAACCACACTCCACTATGATCGAACCATTTGAAGCCTCATTTCCAATAAATTTCCTCATTGTTCCAGAGCCATTCATTATCCCTCTCGCTCCCCAGTTTCTTGAAACCATGCAGCCTACAACTTCCCCCTAAGGCCACTCAGAAAAGTCCATTGCTAATGGCCAACCCATGCAAAGAAACTTCCTGGACCCATCAACAATGCAGCTTGAGAACCTTCAACACTAGTCATCTACAAAGTTGTTTGGATTTATCCAACAGGCAGCTCAGAGGGCTGAACAAATCCACAATGACTTGGTCGTCGAGCACGAGCAACAAAAGCAACAAATTGTCACTATCACGGCAAAGCGAGATTAGCTCCAACAGGCCAGTCAAGAGCTGCAATCACAAGTCGAGAAAGTGACATCAAAGCTAAGAGTACTTTGGCCAACTATGGCCGATTTAGTAATTGAAGCCCCTGAGGATTTTTCAGCCTACACATTGGTCGACTGTTGCGACCATATTCAGACAGCACGCATGAAACTTATGGCCACCAACAAGGAGATGAAGAAGAGTTTAGATACGGAAAGAGCAGCACTACCTAATCCAACTACAAGCTACATCACGAAGATAGAGCAGAAACTTTTATCGGGAAAGCTAGTGTCCATTCAGAGCTGCTAGTCCCATTAAGACGGGTAGCTATCTTAGAAACAAACAAACTAAAATTACTTGTGTTTTCCTTTATGAGAGATAGATGAGAGAGAAGCAAAGAGTACCAACCTCAGTCTTTCGCTAGTCTCCTTGCTCATTTCCCCTCTCCCTTGATAGAGCTTTCGCCACTCCTTTCTCACTTGTCCCACTTCAAAGAACACCTATAGAGTCAAGGCAGCAAAATACCATCAAAGCATAGAGATCTATAACCATAAATAATGTAGGATCAGATGTACATTAACCATATAAATGCATATACAAATACAAGATTCAGAGATATACAAGCATATGGAGGAAAACTCAAATAGCTTTATTGATAGAAGTAGTAGAAGAGAGGATTACAACCAAGCTGTCTGATCCAGCGTCATCCTCCCAGCATGAAAGCCCTCTTCACCTCATACAAAGAAAGATCACCCAACAATGTCTTCAAAAAGAAACCAACAGCACTTCCTTGCAAATTACAAAATTCCAGCCTCTTGGATCTCTAGGATGAGGGATCCATATATAGATGTCTACAGGAGAGTGAGTCAAGTTCTGGGATTTTGATTAGTGTCATTTCACTGATAATTCTTGGTTCCACTTGGAGATTTCAGATCTCTTACTCATCCCTGGGCAAATTCAGAGAGGCAAGTGTCATATGATCAGTTTCTAGAAGATTCTCTGGGTTTCCACCTAGCAAATTGCTTCTGCCATTTATCAGCTCTCACTCATCGCACCCTATAGAAGGGCTTTCCAGTATGCATCGCACCCCCCGTGTGTAATAGGTGAGATGCATCGCACCCTATGCATGGAGCAGTCTGTATGGTCCATTTTTGACCAGTTCTGAGTATTTTTTCATGGAGAACTTCTGGGAGATGATGTAATCAGCTGACCTTGTTCCTTTAGGGTATGAAACAACACTTTTAGGGGTTCAGAATACCTTGGTTTATGGACATATGTGATTGTGGTTGCAGTGCCCAAATATGTCTATAACAGTTTCCCCCTAAAGCATGAGGTTGTAAATCTTTTGATGTCGAGTGAAATGCTTTATAATGAGGATCCAAGGTTTTTCGAACTAGAAGGTGACCTGTAATAAGATACAATACAATACATTGTCTTCATAATATTTTCATGATCTAGCTGAGGCGGGCATTCCCATGCTCAGCTTTATAAATTCATATTCATGTACATAAGACAGACAATCATCTGTGTGGCACACTGATGATTCTGGTAGAGCCATCATCCTTTAGTTTGGATGATTATCTGTGTAGCTGTGACGTACATTTGATGTCTTTATTTTCCTGAATATATCACAGCCCATACGGATGAAACTAGATCCGGGGTCTTCAAACTCGTTCAATCTTCGCTCGAAGTACAAGTCGATCCATGTGAAAAGATGTTCTGATGTCGAACATGGAAAGACATCGCCTGATTACCAACCAATGATGTAAGTTGTTAACAGGCGCCAAAGGAATCACCGATAATGATGATGACCCTCAAGGTACTGCAGTACAATTCATGTGGTGTGAATACATGAGTTGATGTCAAACACCACGTAAAATCTTTTGGTCGAAGGCCATTGATGTAAACCTGTCGCCAGAAGTGAGAAACTTGCCATTGAGGCATGCAAGTTTCAAAGTACTGAAAGGGTTGTCCCTAAGTCAACTTCTTAGATAATGAGCTGATGTCGACAAGAAGTGACTCGTTGTAGGAGGGCCTTAATGAATCCCACATCTATGACACGAAACGAAGCAAATGATTTTGTGGAGGTGAAAATGATCTAATGATATAAGTTTCAGGGTGGCGGTCATGAAAAATGGAGAGTGAAGGTATTGCAGCGGATGAGGCGTTAGCTAGGTTGGTGAATTCTCTGAGCGACTTCTCTTGAACATACTAGTGACACTGAAATGGATTGGTAGCATTAACCCCAAGGTGGATGGTACGGTGGACCAATGGTGATATGACCGGTGAACGGAATAACCCAACCCGACTTAATCATGGTGACGGAGTGAAAGTGTCATGTTCAAGAGCGACCTGCTACCAATGAAGCTATTCAAGTTTTCTTCCCCTTTTTTCCCCAGTCATTGTTGACCAGTACCTCTTTATTTTTGTCAAGCTTGAGGAGGATAACATATGCTTGTTCTATAATTTGCCCTTCAGGCAAACCTGTCGCTATGTTTTAATGAGCCTAGCGACAATGAAACTCGCTCTTGTCTGCATGGACAAGTTTGTCACTATTGTTTTAACGAGTTTAACGACAAAGATAACTCGGTCCTTTTCAATTTTATAAAGTATAAAAAGAGACGTAAAGGCAACTCCAGTGGTCCTTTTTCGTAATGTAATCCCTTAAGTCCGAAAAAGTGTAAAATAATACGAAAGGGATGACTTTTTGATAGTTTTAACGAGCCGAACAAGACAAGCGCTCGATCTTTTTGTGTAATAATCCCTCAGGTCCAAAAAGATTAAAATCTAGAGGAGGGATGGCACTTCCGATCGCTTTAACAAGCCGCAGAGGTCAATTTCTCGGCAATCTTTTCATATTTTACGAGTCAGATGAAAAGAGCTTAAAGGAGACTGGTTTTTTTAGGAACGAGTGATGTTTTTGGATAGCAATTGGTTCCAGATAAGGTTTGGAACTTTTCGATCATGGCAGCGTAAAGAAGGTGGCTAATAGAATCACTCATCGCAGTTTTTCCTCAAAAGGGTAAACAATCAAATGGAGGTGTATGATCGGCTAAAAAAGAGTGGAGGTGATGGTAAGAACACGACCAAGGTTCAAAAGCTGATAATTATGCGATCACAAAGATTATTTACTGAAGGTGGGGTTCATTTTTTAATGAGCTTAAACTCTATGGGAACACTTGCTAATCACTAGGTTTATTTTTTTAATGAGCTTGAACTTCGCGTAAAACTGCTCGTGCTAGTCGTATAATAAGGATGTCTCATCAGTAGGTTCATTTTTTAGGGAGATTGCCCCATGCGCAACTTTGCTCTGAAGCCTTTTGCATGCAAGCTAGGAATGACTAGCTACTGTCCTAGGGGTTAAAGAACTACTGAGGTTAGGTAGGATAGTTTCTCGGTGGGAAACAATCTCCTTTACTTTGCCGATGCCATTTGGCCCTTGCAAAGGTGAATGGTTGATCAGACCAATCACCTAACTTAAGCAATTGGAGTTAGTAAAAACTACGGGTTAGAGTTACACTGGTTGCTTTTCACTTGCGTGCAAATGGTTTTCATGCCCCCAGGTATAAAGAGAAGTAGAGTTTCCAGGTTACCATATGGAAGTTCTTGCATTAGCCAGACTATTCCATCTGTGTCGCAGACAAAACACTTCCTTGGCGATGTCCATCGAAATGGACAAAGGTGACTGTTGTCAATGCCAATCACATAACCTTTGACAGGGGAATCCTTTTCTAGTCCAAATCCATTTTCCTAAGCAGACAGGGGTATCAAACTAGTCATATTCCTACACGGAAACCTACCTTATATCTGGGGTTATCGTGCTGAAGTAGACCAGGGCACATGCCTCTTGGGTTTCAGTCACAATCACCGAATCACTCGCAATCATCAGTTGGACGAACTGGAGATTGATTAGACATTCCTTCTGCAAAAAGACCAGTTAGGGATGGCATTTGACTAATAGTTGTCTTTGAACGAGGGAATGAAAGTTGATCAACTAGGTGGACCACTCTGCCTTCATGTGGAAAACACATCACTCGGAAGAGTGAGGAAACGATAGCTCCCATGCTATAAATGTAGTCGCGTCCAAGGAGTAGATTGTAATCTAGAGGTCCTTGGACTACCATCACATTTAGATGAACAGTTTTCCTTCTCAAAGTTATAGGCAAATTTGGAAGGATCCCTAACGGTCAACTGGTTCCTTTGTTGAAGCCTGTTAGATTTCGAATCTCAGGCAGAAGCGATGGCAAACCAAGCGCTTTCCAAGCAGTTGAGGAAAGGATATTCACAGAAGCCCCTTCATCTATAATAGTACCAACCATGATCATTCTATAAGCTTGTACTATGATTCGGAATGGTAGATTAGATGGTAGGCGGGGTCTGCCTAGTAGATTCCAATCGAAGGAAATGACTAGGTTGCTTGGAGGTGGGACCGAATAAACGGCCGGATATATCTCTGACGAACTTCCTTCCTGCAGTAAAGGAATGGGTAGATTTCCCCCATGTTCATCGAAGCCTGTGTTTACGAAGATAATTTGAACGGTTTCGTTCTCATTCTCCTCGGTGAAAATATCATCTGAAGGTGGACCCTCTGAAGACAAGATTGGGTCGACTGTAGTCTCGACCTATTGACTTTGGTCCAGTGTGGACTCAAAGGGTTTATCTTCAATGATAGGTGCTTCAACCGACAACAAAGGTGTGTCAGTCAGATTTTCAACTAGCGATGGACTCGGCAAGAGTTTCTTGTATCCAAGAGGAAGTCGCTGCAGTGATGCAGGACGATTATCCAAGACTCTTTTAGCTTCGTCTAGGAAGGGACAATAGTGGAGGGCATGATTGCCTTCACACAGTCTACAAGGAACTTTGGATCTTCCTTTTTTTCCATTGACTTCATTTTTGCTAGTTGACGGTGTGCTCTCAACATGATCGTCAGCGGTTGAAGACACCAAATTGTGCAAGCGGGGAGACCAGTCCCTCAAGATCCGTGGGATGCAGGGACAATCTCGATGATAGTGGTCTCCCTTGCAAATGACACATCGAGATTTAGGTTTGGAAGGTGTAGTGTGTGGATTTTCGCCAGATGATGTGCAGTTGCCCCCTTTTGTTGTTGGATTCTTCTTCTTCTTCTCCTTCCCTTTCTTCTTCTTCTCAGTTACTTGGTTTTTAGCGTTACTAGCTTCACCAAGCAAAGAGGAAGAAGGAGAGGGAGAAACAAATGAAGTAGAAGGTGGGGGAGCAACTTCATCTGGTTGTTGATTTGATTGCTGAGGAATTGCAGTGTTTTGAACGACAGAGGTCGAGAAAAGCCATACGGGCAGGCCAATTGTGAGTCCTGGAAGGGACAATGTGGCCATGTGTGGAGCACCAACATCCCCCCAAGAGGAGAAGGGACTAGGATTTCCCCCAAGGGGAAATCCTTGATTGGTAGACTCCATTTCTCAACCTAAAGACCAACGAGGGAACAGTGACGTTATTCCGATTAAAATAAATTTTATGACACTTTGACACAACTTGCTTTTTCAATTTTTAAGAGTCGAGAAAAATCTAAAGATGACTCTAGTCGCCTTCGATTTTTAATGAGCCTAAAGTGACAAGTGCTCAGATGGACCTTTTCTTTTAAGGAGTCTGAAAAGGAATGAAAGTGACTACTCTGGAAATCTAGACAGAGGGATTACCAAACCAATCACAAAACTGTAGAATACTTTTTATGGTACAGCAGTCAATCTTTCCGAATGTTGTGTTCAGTGCATTTCAATCGATAGGGCGGCAGACACGGCTTCCTAAGGATAAAGGATGTAGCCTATTTTGGTCTCCCAATATATACTCGATAGTACGTGGGAGCACAAGTCCGTACTGGCACTTGTCGTCTCAAAGAGGAGGAATCACCCAACCTACGAAGAAAGCGATAGTTACTAGGCTTTACGACGCCAGAATACGTCTCTAGCCTAGACTTCTAAATGTTGTGCGTTAGGTTCCAAAGCGTTTTTATGTTCATTGAAGTTTATTTTACAGTTGATCTTTCTTAAGAAGTTTTCCTTTAAGGTTCACCGTATGATGTAGATATACAATTCCTAAATATGCAATCTAAGATGATAAACAGTCATTTACTTTCTTTTTGCAATGAAAATCCTAGCTACTAAGGAAAGAGAAATGAAATTCTTTCAACATAGAGCAGAGAGCACACACTAGATGCACTTTTCCTAAATCAACTTCAACATGCAGTCTTAATGCAAATGCACATGCATGTATTGTTTTTCAGTTTCCTTAATGTGAGAATGACAAAAAGAAAACAAAGTATAGATCTAAACTATCTTCTTTCAAAGCGACAGTACTAACAATTTTCTTTTCAAAAAACGAAAGTAAAGTCAAGACGACACTTTGCGATTTCGAATTTAAAATTGCTTTCGACACTTGAAATACTAATGATTCAAATCAAATACAATGGAAAAAGTGTAATCGACTATCTAAAAGAGGAATGCTTTGTGACACTCTTTTTCTTGACTGAAAACGACACTTGCGACACTTTCAAATCAAAAGATGACAGTTCGATTAAGCTACTATTTGCAAAGGAGAACTGTAAATGATGAAAAATACATAAAAAACATTCACAATTCCTTCTGATGGAGGCTAAAAATAATGAAAAGGAAGATGGTTTCAACAGTGATATACTGATCATAGACAGCAAAACTACTGAATAAAGCTGAAGACAATGAAGAAAAAACCAAAATCTGGAGGCAGAAACAGTCTCATTCAATCATCGCACCTGTAACACAAGGAAACAGGGATGCATCTCACCTGCAACACACAGGAGGTGCAATTCATCCAGGTTGCCAAGAAGAGACAATGCAATGGACCAGGGACGAGACTAAGCATGGTTGTCACTCACAGTTTGCAACTAAGTTCAAGGATTTAGGCTAAGCTAATGATTGTCAGTAAACACAAAGTATAGGGGCTGATCTAATGAGGTTATTTGAGCTACCACCAGGGCACTTAGGATGTTTGCAAGCTAGATGTTCAGTTCATAAACCAACCTGGAGATTGACTGAAGTAGCATTGATCTACTTTGCAGTTGCATAGCAAAAGCATTTCAAAGGCTAGCTGGCTTGACTTCAGGCTCCGTCTGTGGTTTATAAAGCAAACTACAGTAACAAAAAAAACAAACTATTCGCTCCCCAGTGGAATCACCATTTTGTTATCGGGAAAACTAGTGTCCATTCAGAGCTGCTAGTCCCACTAAGATGGGTGTCTATCTTAGAAACAAACAAACTAAAGTTACTTGTGTTTTCCTTTATGAGAGATAGATGAGAGAGAAGTAGAGAGTACCAACCTCAGTCTTTCGCTAGTCCCCTTGCTCGTTTCCTCTCTCCCTTGATAGAGCTTTCGCCACTCCTTTCTCACTTGTCCCGCTTCAAAGAACACCTGTAGAGTCAAGGAAGCAAAATACAATCAAAGCATAGAGATCTATAACCATAAATAATGTAGGATCAGATGTACATTAACCATATAAATGCATATACAAGTACAAGATTCATAGATATACAAGCATATGGAGGAAAACTCAAATAGCTTTATTGATAGAAGTAGTAGAAGAGAGGATTACAACCAAGCTTTCTGATCCAGCGTCATCCTCCCAACATGAAAGCCCTCTTCACCTCATACAAAGCAAGATAACCCAACAATGTCTTCAAAGAGAAACCAACAGCACTTCCTTGCAAATTACAAAATTCCAGCCTCTTGGATATCTAGGATGAGGGATCCATATATAGATGTTTACAGGAGAATGAGTCAGCTTCTGGGATTTTGATTAGTGTCATTTCACTGATAGTTCTTGGTTCCACTTGGAGATTTCAGATCTCTTACTCATCCCTAGGCGAATTCAGAGAGGCAAGTGTCATATGAGCAGTTTCTAGAAGATTCTCTGGGTTTCCACCTAGCAAACTGCTTCTTCCATTTGTCTGCTCTCGCTCATCGCACCCTACAGAAGGGCTTTCCAGTATGCATCGCACCCCCCATGTGTAATAGGTGAGATGCATCACACCCTATGCATGGAGCAGTCTGTATGGTCCAGTTTTGACCAGTTCTGAGTAGTTTTTCATGGAGAACTTCTGAGAGATGATGTAATCAACTGACCTTGTTCCTTTAAGGTATGAAACAACACTTTTAGGGGTTCAAAAGCCCTTGGTTTATGGACATATGTGATTGGGGTTGTAGTTCCCAAATATGTCTATAACAGAAACTCCACAATGTCATTGCACTAAAAGCTTCGTTAACTAATGCCCTGGCGGATGGTTATGTGCTACTTGAGCAAGTTAATGATTGGTCAAGTAATTTGGCCATGAAAAACCAGCTACTCTATCCACTTCACCAACAACTCCAACAACGCATCACTGATAGCAAGACCTGTAGGGACAAAGGCCAGCTAAAGCAAATCAATGACGAGATCGCCTCTCTCGAAACCAGGGTACAACAAATTGAGGAATCAGCCGAAACAAAAAATAAAATTCGTGATCTGAGGCCACCAGTCTATAAACATGTGATAGTGTTGCGGGAGGTATGTGACGATGTCAAAGAACAGTGGAGCACCCTGCAAAATACCCGGCCCGAGCAACTGAACTCCACATCAGCGGTCGAATTTCTCTAAAAGACACAAAACCTCACAGGTGTCTAGCAGATGGAATTGGAAGATTTTAACCGCTTCCACCAGGAAATGATTGTCACAATACCTTATTTGGGGCCTTCATTTGGAAAATAAGGCCAAAGTGTAGCAGAACCAACCTCGAACAAAGTAGGACCAACACAGTTGGGGGAAAAAGCAGCAGCACTGCAAGAGGAGGAACCAGTGCAGCAGCAAACAATAACGATAGAGACATTGCTAGGAACAACAATAGAGCTGACAACACTCAAGATATATTGACTCATGGATGAGTCAAAGAACTGTGGTTGAGGCATGTTGGGGCCTTCGTTTTGAATTTTTTATTTTGGCGGGAAGAAAGGTCAAGAACAAGTGGCGGGGACAATGGTTCAAGTTGTGAAACTTACAGCCAAAGGAAAGGGACAAGAACTGGGAGTGAATGGGTAGCTGAGGCAAGGTGGCATAAGAGTACAAAAGCAACGGAGCAAGGAAAATAGAAGGCAGTTGAGGGCAGATTCAGCCGAACGGAACTGGTAGTGGGAATGCAGAGCAAAGGATAAAAGGAAAAGGATAGCATGAGGAAGGGGTTGGTGATGAAGTGGGTGAGTAAGGGCGGTATCTTGAGAGCCGGATCGGTTGTGGAAATGCTAGGATTGTCCTAATCTCTGCTCATATCCATTCTTGTCAGTTGTGTTCTATGAAAAGTACTCTTTGTGTATTTGATGAATGGCCTCGAGCCTTGTATACTATGTCATGTACTATCTTATATTCCAGTTAATGAAAGAAGCAGTTTGGGTTCCTTATTGTATTGTTGTGTTCATTATGGCTTATTTAAATTTTTAAATGAATGATCAATAACTAGGTAGTTTCCTACAATGGCATGAGCATAATGGCATTCTTAGATAGTACTAATAATTGAATGTGATGAGCTATTGTTGTATGTTATTTGCATTTCCTCGATACCCCACCCAAACCCATCTAATTTCGATCGTGGCATGCCTCGGGTGAGACTCCTTTCCCTTCGGGTAAGGTGAAAATGTTGGTGTTGTCTTAGACTACAACGGAGCTTTGTTGGCCCCTTGAGCCTGAACCCATGGTCTCTTCCTCGTTTTCATTTTCGTGCCAACAGTTAGTAGGCGTTGCACAAGGTCTTTGAGTTTCACAATTCCTATTACCAAGGATTACACAATTACTGTTACCAGTGACTGTGCATGCTCTATTTCTAGAGGTTGTGCAAGCATTATTATCAAGGATTGTGCAATGTTTGTCTACAGAGGTAAAGATTGACTACTAAGCTTGCAAGAAAGAGGTGCACTAGCAAATGCATCAAAAGCTAAGCATGTGTAAGCAATTGGCTTCAACACTTAGAAAATCATCAACCAACCATGAAGTGACTTAGATAAACTTGGAACGATATATCATAGGATCACAAGGAGGCTCAAAAATTCAAAGGTAGTCAAAATTTTGGAGGATGTTTGTCACAATGATAACACCTTATTAACCCCACTCTTACATAAGTTTTATCCTCTTTTCAAACATCGTTAATGGGAAAACACCACTTAAAGGAATATAATGTAAATTGTTGCTTTTTATTATTATTTCCATTTTTTTAATTAGTTAAAAGCTTAATTAATGTTATTTTCCATTAATGATAGTTTTAATCCAGGTCATGCAAACCACACAGTATCTAGTAACCCACCTCTATGGTTGATATGGTTGTACACCTCTAGAGCAAAAACCACAACATGGGTTTCTTCTAACACCTTAAAGAAACTCTCGTGTTAATTGGATCAGCTCTAAAATGATCGTGGTATGCGTTGGTCATTGGCCAATACATTGATCACCAAACCCCAAAGTAGAGCGCGCAAATAAAGTAGCCAGGTATGCATAACAATTCACCCAAATCTACGTGCCTCCAATCAATTGCAATTTGTGTAGTTTGAGTTTGATTCTAAAGTTTTACATCAAATAGATTATCCATTTCAATCTATTTTGATTTATGTCTATAGTTTTTATGCACGAGATAGGAGATTCATATAATCCACCTGCTCATATCATTCAACATGTGAAAACTATATAATTCGACCCGTATGTATTATAAATGATTGATCAATCTAAAAGCAAATATACTATAGTTCTTTGAGTCTACATTTCAAGATGATATGATCATTGGGTGCTTTTGTGTTTCTTATGTACCTTTGAGACAAAGTAATATAAGTTCATTATTGGTGTTTTCCGAGATATGACTTTGGCTTGATTCTGCATGTGATCTAGTTCCTTTTCAGGAAATGTAACGTTGGTTGTGAAGGGCCTACCAACTCAGCCACATTGCCCCTATAACTATTAGAATGTAATTTATAGATTGTGTATGATTGGTTCCTTGATAAAATAATTAGATTATGCATCAAATACTTTCATAACCTGAGTTTGTGACTTCTCTTTTAATTTACAACTAAGTTGTGTATTGATTCTTTATTGTGTGACTAGATTGCATACTAATCATCATAATCAACTTGCACTTGATTCCATGTCTTTTGATTTATGTTTAGAATTGTGATTCGATATTCCTTCATTTCATAATCAAATTATATGTAAATCCTCTAACTTAGAATTAGATTTGCAATTCAATTTGTTTTAATACAATGATGCTCTATTTTGGTCATCATTTACAACTGATTTTCATTTGCAAAAGTGAGATTGATCAGTAAAGGGTGGGGAAAACATGCTACAATTATTCGTGGTTGTGTGAAAACCTTGTCAAAACATTGTGAAAGATCGTAACTTATCATAAAGGGGATTTGTAGTGACACTTCAGTGATCACAATATCTCTTAGGTTTCTTTGTATTCTTGCATTTGTATTGATGTTTGATAAAAGTGATATTTCTTACTGAAGTGCATGTTAAGCACTCTAACCCTACCTTGGATGCATGAACACTTTGTTAAATCATTATTAAATATTGTAACTTATGGTGACGGGACCTTGTATTGATACCCTAGATAGCATACATCCCTTAAGTTTCATTATGAATGTCTTTCCTTGTTAGTAGTCACAGTGGATTAGGTTCTACTAAATATGGGGCTTGATACTTGTTTTGTAAATAGTCATAGTAGATCAAGTTATACTAAACATGGGGCCTGAGACTTGTTTTCTAAATGAGATAGGAACACTATGTTCATGGCTGAGTGAAAGACTGTCTCTTGTGCCCTCACAAAACTACACTTAATCCTGCCATCTAGTGAATAAGTCCCCTATAGCCTTGGTTTGCAATTTGTTTGGTTTCTTGCAATATTTCTATTATATAGTGATATATTAGAAGGCCCATTGATGTTTTGACCTTTGCACATATGGTGTAGTATCTCTAAGTTTACACTCTTGGATTGATAATTTGATGTCTGAAATTTAAGCAATTTAATTGACTAACATTTTTGGTGTCGTTTTTGGGGAGATAATAAAAGAGGTTAGTACATTAATGGTTCATTTTTCTTGTCCATTTTAGAATTTGATTTCAAAATTGTTGTGTGTGAATTTATTTTCCTTTTGGTTGCTATAATTCTAAACCCAATAAAGAGACAATGGTGGTAAGATGCAAAAAAAAAAAAAAAACTTAATTTAGAATTTTTTGAAGTGTAGTAGCCCGACGCATTCACTTTAGTCAATCTATTGTCCCTTGGTTCTAAAGCAATGCTAGTGATGCAAGAATATGGATAGAGATAATAGGGGTGGATTTAAAGGGAGAAATATAGAAATTATTTTGGATAAACACACCCTTTCAAGCACTAACTTGCTAGCAAGTACGTATATAAGAGGAAGACAAGTAGGCAAAGCTCCATTGATAGATTCAAAGCTTGTGGCCAATGGATCAAAGGATCGAAGGTCTATACTAAGTAAAAATATAAAATTTGTGAACTTTTGAGCAGGTCCTACAGTGGAAGCAACAATAATAGAGATCCCAAATCAAGGAATAGATTTTGAAGTAAATTTCAACCCAATCACATATCCAAAGACTCCTATAGAAATAGAGTACCACTTATTTGGAGGAAGAAATATAGAAAAAAAAAAGGTGAAGGAGAATTCCATACCAATGGAGAGGTGGAAACACATGCAAGAGATGAAGGGTAACCTTTGGGTTTCCTATTGCGACCCTACTACAATAGTACAAATGAATAAGTTCCCTCCATCAATTTTACCTCACTTCCATGGTATGATTACTAAAGATCCCGGTGCATTTCTTTGTGAATTTGATATATTATGTTGTAGTTATGATTATTCAAATGGTGCACATAAACTTAAATTATTTCTCGCCGCTCTCAAGGACTCAATATTGCATTGGTTCATGGGATTAGGGGGAATACAATCCAAATGTCAGTGAACCACAAGGATGTAGCGGCCACCCAATGTAGGAATATTCCTTCAATGTTTTTATTAAAACATTGAGAAGGGTGCTCAATATAAACTCTCCTATAATTATTGAAGAAAAATAGAGGGAGAAGACCTGAAAACAAATAAATAATGACAAAAAAAGTAGATCACATCAGAGATTCCCAATCATCCAATTTGCCTCCTTACCAAGAAATACTAAACTTATAAAAACCTATTGATTGCTCAAAACACAATCTAATGACATAATGTTTGCATCAAATATCCCCTATTATAAGCAATTAGGGACATCCCAATCTATGCCAAAAACATTAGGGAACCTTGTTTAAAGAAACTGAGAAGGAAAAAAATGGAGCCAAAAACTATTAAGTTTATTGGAAAAACAACAGACCTTATGTTGGGACAACCCTTCATAGAAAAATATGTAGATCCTAATAGTCCCATTATTCCAATCCATATTAATGGAATATTTGTCCCAATGTTTTAATTTATTTTGGAGTACCAATCAACATAATGACCAAACAAACCATGGAGCAATTACAGATGCTTAATCTCCATCCTACGCTCATTGTATTAGAGTTAGTGGATAAATCTAAAATTATACCTCAAAGTTTATTAGATGACATAATTGTCTTCTTAGATTCGTTGGAGTACATTATGGACTTTTTGATACTACAACCTAAAGTTTTTTTTTTTGCAGAAAAACATCTCGATATCCTAGGAAGGCGATAATTAGTTATCACAAATACATTTATTAGTTGTCAATTTAAAAATATGATTATCCCACATAATGATTCCATGGAAAAAATGACTTTATACCTACTCATTAAAACCACCCATGAAGATACTTCCTGGTTGGATAACACTAATAGTGATAAAGAAAATATTGAGCCTATCTTTATAATTAATCGAATCATATAATTCAAAGAATATACTAAAGAAAACCAGATCTAATTGTTATTGTGAAACTTTTATCGAATTATAATCCTTTTCATTATATTTTTAGTACAAATTATCAAAAAAAAATTACAATCCAAATGATCCATCATCACTATAAATTGCATAGACCACGAATATTTCAAAGTCAATTTAATTACAATATTTTTTAATTTAATTACGCCATAAGGCGTTCCTCTGGGAAGGACTCCCCTCCAGTGCCACTCTGTACCTTCCTGCGCCATTGATTTCGTTGTTAGACAATGGAATTAATATTCACCGTTTGATTCGAAGTGTTCGATTCATTATCCCTAGCCGCGCATCGCATATAGCATCTGGCCACGCATCGCATTTGGTATCTGGCAAGAATGCACTGCACTCCGAAACATTTACACTTTCATTTACTCATTCAATGTAAACAAAATTGTACCCTCAACGAAAATGATGTGTCAGCAACTACCGGATAAAAACATTTACACGTTCCTTCAAAATCGATAGGTGGAATGTTACTGTTTTGTCCCTGAGCACTGTATGTAAGAATCTACATGTTAAATGGAAAGGACTAGTTGATAAGGATTGTTGATAAAGGTCATCTTGCGCTGAAGCCATCTCGCGCTGAAGCCATCTCTTTCATGGTATTGCTCTTGGTTTTCACTTGATGAGAGATTTTGTTGTTGGGCCGTTCCCTCTGCTCTCCTTTACGAGCAGTGATCCTAACCCCGTGAACTCCAAGAGATATCTGAAGCATGAACTATTACAATTTTTTGTTCACAGAGACATATTTAGAAAACTACTCCCTTGTAATCAGCAACTTCTTGAAGCTATCAGATTCTGTGGCAACCAGTCATTATTTGTAAAAAATAAAATCTAATTACGCCGTAAGGCGTTCCTCTAGCCATTGATTTCGTTCCAGTGCCACTCTGTACCTTCCTGCGCCATTGATTTTTACGCCATAAGGCATTCCTCTGGGAAGGACTCCCCTCCAGTGCCACTCTGTACCTTCCTGCGCCATTGATTTCGTTGTTAGACGATGGAATTAATATTCACCATTTGATTCGAAGTGTTCGATTCATTATCCCTGGCTGCGCATCTCATCTAGCATCTGGCCGCGCATCGCATTTGGTATCTGGCAAGAATGCACTGCACTCCGAAACATTTACACTTTCATTTACTCATTCAATGTAAACAAAATTGTACCCTCAACGAAAATGATGTGTCAGCAACTACCGGATAAAAACATTTACACGTTCCATCAAAATCGATAGGTGGAATGTTATTGTTTTGTCCCTGAGCACTGTATGTAAGAATCTACATGTTAAATGGAAAGGACTAGTTGATAAGGATTGTTGATAAAGGTCATCTTGCGCTGAAGCCATCTCGCGCTGAAGCCATCTCTTTCATGGTATTGCTCTTGGTTTTCACTTGATGAGAGATTTTGTTGTTGGGCCGTTCCCTCTGCTCTCCTTTACAAGCAGTGATCCTAACCCCGTGAACTCCAAGAGATATCTGAAGCATGAACTATTACAATTTTTTGTTCACGGAGACATATTTAGAAAACTACTCCCTTGTAATCAGTGACTTCTTGAAGCTATCAGATTCTGTGGCAACCAGTCATTATTTGTAAAAAATAAAATCTAATTACGCTGTAAGGCGTTCCTCTGGCCATTGATTTCATTCCAGTGCCACTCTGTACCTTCCTGCGCCATTGATTTCGTTGTTAGACGATGGAATTAATATTCACCGTTTGATTTGAAGTGTTCGATTCATTATCCCTGGCCGCGCATCGCATCTGGCATCTGGAAAGCATGCACTGCACTCTGAATCCTCCTGCGCTCTCTGTTCATTAAGCAAAACCCTCCTGCGCTCTCTGTTCATTAAGCAAAACGAGAAACTTCCAGGATGTGGATATCATGCCCGGGGGATCCATGAGCATCGTGCGAGAAAGCCCTACTGCTGCCATTGTCAAATTCAAGGCCGGAAGTATCGAGCCGGCCCATCACCATACCTTTGGGTATGATCTCCTTGTTGTCAAATTCAAGGCCGGAAGTATCGAGCCGGCCCATCACCATACCTTTGGGCATGATCTTCTTGTTGAGTCTAGGTGATCCCGTTTGATAAAGTCGGTTTTCACACGGGGTAAGTGGTATCTCAGAATAAACAGGAAGCAAGCAAGCGGCATAGCATTGGAAATATGGTAGAAGAAGATATGGCCAGGTCCAAACCCCCGCATATCCTCAAAACCTAGATTTCTCCACCGTTCTTATAAGTTTAGTAGGTTTATTTTAGCGTAAGGAGCCTCAAGGCACTCGAGATATTAACTACCCGTTGTTCGCCGGTTCGATTCCCAAACGAAATACAAACCCTCCGCCGCTGAATTTCCGAGGGTTTCAGCGACAAATTATCATGCAGGCGCCCTGTCAAAGGTACAACTTTTTTACAGCTCGTTTGAGATCCAGTTTTGGGGTTCTGTTCTTTTGTTGTTGGGCTGAAATTGGGTTTACTCAGTGTTAGGTTATTCAGTTGTGTGGGCATATTCTCGGTTTTGTTAATTGAGTGATGCGAATCCTATCTAATTTCTGTAGAAATTATAAAAAAAAAAATCCTGGTGGTTCACGGTGTCTGGCACATTGTCTGTGAATTTTTAGGGTTTTTGCAAATTTCATTATTATTTAAATTCAGGGTTTTGTTGTAATTGGGGTTCAATTTTGGCTGTAATTGATCTGGTGTTTATGTAAAATTGTAAGAAAGTAGGGTACAAGTCTAATCACTGCTCCTGGAGGTGATAACAGTTTCTTCTGTCTCCATTTTAGGTACATTCATTCTTGTTGTTAGTACCTTGTCTGCGTATTCTATGCACAATTGCGTTGAGTAGAGGTTATTTAGTTATTGGACATGAATTCCCGCACTTAATTTTATGACGGCCGTGTTCTTTTTTGTTTGTTTGTTTAAATTATATTTATTTATTGCATATGCACTGGGAGGTATGTTTTCGGGAAAAGTGTCTATTCAAAACGACCCTATCCCATTGGGTTGTGACAGAGACCTCAGAAACAAACAGGGAAAACTACTCTTGTATTCCCCTTTATGAACTATAAACGAAGATGAATAGGATGAACCAACCTGTGTCTTGCGCTAGTTCTTTGATCCAATCTCTCTTCTCTTTGACAGCTTCCAGCTACCTGCTCCCTTACTTGCCCAGCGTCACCAAGTTCCTGCAAGTTCACAGAAGAAAGAAACTACACAAAGACATGGATTTATGTTCATAAAAAGTTTAGGATCAGATTTAAGCTAAACATACAAATATAACAAACATGAGTGATATACAAGCATGTAGGAGAAACTCAAGTGGTTTTATTGATAAAGCAAGAAGATCCAGGAGGAGTTACAACCGATGATTCCTGATCCAGCATCAACCTCCCAGCATAGAATCCCTTCTTCACCTCTAACAAAGCATAAATCACCCAATACTCTGATGTCTATCACAAAACCAACAGCAATTCTCTGCAATGTACAAAATTCCAGCCTCTGGATCTCTTGGTGAGGGATCCATATATAGATGTATGCAAAGAGGATGAGTCAGCTCATGAATTGATTAGTGGCTTCTCTCTGTCAGTTCTTGCTTCCACTTGGAGACTGAGAGCCTCTTACTCATCACTGGTCGAATTCAATGAGGCAAGTGTCATTGGAGAAGATCTTGGAAGCTTCCATTGTCTCTCCACCTCGTGGAATGACTCTGCCACTTGTCATTTCCCGCTCAACGCACCCTGGTAGTGCATTCAAGTGCGTTGCAACGCACCTAGCCAGTGTATTTGGGTGCTTTGCAACGCAGCTAGCTAGTGGAGCATCTGAAATGATCCTGATTTGACTAGTTTTGAGCAGTTTCTGGTGGAGAACTTCTGGGAGAAGCTGTAATTTGTTGACCTTGTTTCTTTAGGAGCTGGAACAACACTTTTAGGGACTTAGGATCCCTTGGTTTATGGACATTTCATGCTTATAGCTGTAAGGCACAAAAATGTCTATAACAGTTGCCCCCTAAAGTATGAGGCCGTTTATCGGGTGAAATGCTTTATTAGGAGGATCCGAAGTTCTTCTAATGCTGGGGAGGAGACCTGTAATAAGATACAATACAATGCATTATTTTCATACTGTTTTCATGATCTAGCTGAGGCGGGCATTCCCATGCTCAGCTTTATAAATCCATTTTCATGTACATAGGACAGACAATCGTCTGATGGTAGACTGATGATTCTGATGAAGTCATCATCCTTTTGGTAGGATGATTATCTGTGCTGCAATGCTGTACATTTCAATGCCTTTATTTTTCCTGAATATATATCGCAGCCCGGATGGATGAAACTAGATCCGGGGTCTTCAATCTCGTCCGATCTTCACTCGAAGTACAAGTCGATCCATGTGAGAAATGTTTTGAAGTCGAACATGGAAAGACATCGCTTGATTACCAGTCAATGATGTAAATTGTTAACAAGCGCGAGAGGAATCACCGATAATGATAATGACCCTCAAGGTACTGCAGTACAATTCACGTGGTGTGAATAAAGGACTTGGCGTCGAACACCACGCAAAATCTTTCGGTCGAAGGTCATTGATGTATACCTGTCGCCGGAAGTGAGAAACTTGCCATTGAGGCATGCAAGCTTCAAAGTACTGAATGGGGTGTTCCTAGATCAACTTCTTGGATAATGAGCTGATGTCGACAAGAAGCGATCCGTCAAAGGAGGGCCTTAATGAATCCCACATCAATGACACGGAACGGAGCAAATGATTTTGATGGAGGTGAAAATGATATGATGACATATGGTCCAGGGTGGCGGTCATGAAAGAATGAAGTATAATGTATGGTAGTGGATGGGACACAGGTGACTCCTCTGGATGACTTCTCTTGAACATGTCGGCGACACTTATGTGATGGATTGGTAGCATTTACCCCAAATGTGGATGGTATGGTGTGACCATGGTGATGTGACCGGTGAATGAAACAACCCAACCCGACTCAGGCACGGAGTGGAAGTGTCATGTTCAAGAGCGACTTGCTACCAACAAAGTTTCTTTGAGTTTTCTTCCCAATTTTTCCCAGTCATTGCTGACCAATACCTCTTTATTTTTGTCAAGCTTGAGGAGGATAACATATGCTTGTTCTATAATTTTCCCTTCGGGTAAACCCATCGCTATGTTTTAACGAGCCTAGCGATAGTGAAACTCGTTCTCGTCTAAAGACAAGTTTGTCGCTATTAATCTTTTTAACGAGTCTAACGACAAAGATAACTCGGTCCTTTTCATTTTTAGAGAGTCTGAAAAGGTACGTAAAGGTAACTCCGAAATTCCTTTTTCGTCATCTAATCCCTTGAGTTCGAAAAAGTATAAAACAATACAGAAGGGATGAATTTTCGATTGTTTTAACGAGCCGAACAAAACAAGCGCTCGATCTTTTTTGTGCAATAATCCCTCAGGTCCAAAAATATTAAAATCTAGAGGAGGGATAGCACTTCCAGTCGCTTTAACGAGCTAGAAGGCCAAAACTCGGCAATCTTTTCATATTTTACGAGTCAATTGAAAAGAGCTTAAAGAAGACTCGTCTTTTGAGGAACGAGTGATAAAATGGGTAGCAGCTGATTCCAGGTAAGGTTTGGAATTTTCCAATCACAGCAGTGTCACAAGGATGGCTAGTGAAATCACTCTTCACAGCTGTTCCTCAAAATGGGTAAACAATCAAATGGAGGTGAATGATCGGCCAATGGAAAAGTGGAGGTGACGGTGCAAACACGACCAAGGCTTTAATGGCTGAAATGTTTCATTCACGGTGGTTATTTACCAGGGGATAGTTCATTTTTTAACGAGCTTAAACGCGGGTGGAAACACTTGCTCGGTGCGGGTTTATTTTTTAACGAGCTTGAACCTCGCGGTAACACTGCTCGATGCGGGTTTATTTTTTAACGAGCTTGAACCTTGCGGTAACATTGCTCGATGCGGGTTTATTTTTTAACAAGCTTGAACCTTGCGGTAACACTGCTCGATAAGCTTGCATGCCCCCAGCATAATAACGTTAATCGAGGTGCATGCCCCCCAAGCTTCATTGCATTCAACTCGGTGGTTGGAATGAAGGTTTCCCTTTGAGATTTGGAAAGGGGATTTGTTTCATTTTTTAATGAGGTTGACACAGCAAAAGAATTATCCTCATGACTCCTTGTTTCATTTTTTAACGAGGTCGACACGAGATAAGAACCGTCCTCAGAGTCCAAATCTATTAGATATAGAAGGTTTCATATTCCACTGTGGCCACTTCCGCCAGATTACTCGGAGGCGGTAGGGAAAAAGTACCCATTAAGGCAGGGTCTTTTAGGAGACCTACTCCAATATTTTGGAGCGAATGATTGCTTCCATGGATCATTGGAATGCTTCCCGTAACTTGTGAACTGTTGGGGAGAAATGTTTGTTGGTCGACGATTGTAATTCCTCCTTGGAAGGGAAATGCAATCTTCCTGAAGTAGGTCGACACAACTGCGGCCATGGCATATATCCAGGGCCTTCCCAGTAGGATGTTGTAATCAAGGTTTCCGTCGATTACTTCAACATCAATTTCTACTGTTTTCCCTCCTAGTTCAACTTTCAAGTTACTTAGGATACCATATGGGGTTTATGTCCTTCCGTCGAATGCTTTTAATGTCGTCGAAGATCGCGATAAGGTTGGAGATCCTAAAGTTTTCCAGCAACTCATCGACATAATGCATGTAGATGCCCCCTCATCAATAATTGTTCGATGAACAGTTTTGTTGAGGGCTTTCACTTGAATAAGGAAAGCTAGTTGAGCTGGTAACTGAGGGTCATATCCTTTATGATCAAAGGCCACAAGATTGGAATCCATTGCGTCAATCCCACCTATTGCTGATAATAAAGCTTGCTCTTGGGAGAGGCAATTTTGCGGTACCTCGAGTGTCGACATAGCGGACGGCGATTGGGCCAGGTCCTCTATTATATTATAATTCTGTGCTATTTTTGCACGAGGATTAAATGTCGATTTGTGTACTACTCCCTTTGGCGACTTTATCATTTGTTCAGGAATGATGGGTGGCACAACTTTGGTTAAAGTTGTTGTCGAACTACTAGGTTGTTCATTAGCCTTGTTATTCGACACTTGTGGATTCTCGTAATCTTTATTCCTTGCCAAAGCATCATTTTGCTGCTTTGATATAGACAACATAAGCACTTGGGATCAGGAAGAATTTTGATTAGCAACCAGTTTGGTTCCCGGGTTTGGAAACGGATCAGTCAACACTGCTGAGGTTTTCGAACTTTTAAAGAATCTCTTAAGCTCAGCTTTGTATGGACATTCTTTCGTCCAATGATCCTCATCGCATATCATGCACCCTGAAGGTGGTTTCCTATTTCCAGGAGGGTTTGAAGAAGATTTTTCAGGAGATTGCTCATCCTGTTTCTTCTTCTTCCCTTTTCCTTTCTTCTTGCTTCTTGGTTGTTTGGTTTCCTTGCCTTTATCTGTTGATACGGCATTTACTTCCGAAGCAAGAAGTTCGTCTTTTGCATTTTGACCTGAAACCTTACGGGCCTTTTTGGATGTGGCCCTTGTCGATTTTGTGTCTGTCGTGCCAATCACGCCATCGCCGGCATGAGAGTCATTGTTTGATTTAGGATGAGGAGGAATCAAGGATTCCGGTCTAGGGGCGTCAGGTATTTTGTCGTAGAGCGTGCCGGACTGAGTGTAAATCAAATCCAGATATTGTGCACGAGCAATCACTTGCTCTTCCGTTACGACTCCCCCCTTTGCCACATCTTCCGTGATGGAAGGCAGTAATGACTTGATAAACCATTCAGCTAGTAGCTGATCGGGAACGTACGTTTTTACCATCCTACGACGACGTCGCCACTCATGTATATGATCATATATGTGAGTGGCTGTTGTCTGTTTAAAGTTGGTAAGCAGCTCTGTTCCCGTTTCATACCTTATCGGTAATTGAAAATGGGTTAAAAAGGTCGTGGCTAAGGTGCTGAAGTTGTCGAACGAAGCTCTAGGCAATTCAATGTACCATTTTGCCGCCGGACCCGTTAACGTCCTCTGAAAAAGGCGAAGCCTTATCGAATCATCATTTAAAGTGTTTGATGAACACCATAGATGAAATTTCATCACGTGATTCAATGGATCTTCGCCCGGATTTCCATTAAATTTAGGAATATCTGATGGAAGTTTATGCGGAATCGCTGGCCACCAAGGGGCGTAAGCAATTGGATCGTTTGTTAACCGGTTTAAATCAGGTAACTCTAAAGTTGCCACGAACGGTAACTGTTGATTCAGGTTAGGTGAAGCATACCCAGGATATGATGGAATCGCCTGAGCAGTTGGTCTTTTCATACCGGCATAATGCATTTGATGCTGGTATGTTTGGTAAGGTTGGTGGACTTGACCATTATAAAATGGTTGATTTTGACCGTTTTGAATGTACGGCTGTCCACTGTTTGCAAAGATTTGCTGCTCAGTCCCTTGGTATACTTGTTGGAATTGTGGTTGTTGGTATTGCACCAGCCACGGTTGTGAAGCCATGTGCTGTTGCCCGATACTAACCGTTTGACCAAGGTGAGGGGTAATTGTACCCGTCTGGGCCTGTGTCACCCCACTAGTTGGCGATTGTGGTTGAGTCGCAGGGTCAATGGGTTGTTGCACTACAACCTGAGAAACTTGAGGTTGACATACAACAGGCAGCGCTTGAACTTGCGACACAGTCACAATAGCTGGCGTAGTCGGTATGTTCGACACAGGTACGCATTGTTGCATCGAATATACAACTCTTGGTTGTTGAGGTAGTATAGGTACCCAACCACTTGAGGTAATTCCAGTATAACCTGAATGTTGTTGTGAACTCCCGTATGGATATCCTCCCGGAGGTGGTAATGAAAGGGCATACTGCCCCCCATACGGTGGTAATCCAAAACTCAAGGGGATTGTTTTCCCTTGGGGACCGGACTGCCCAAATTGACCTCCAAACGGATCAATTTGTTGAGACTCAACATAAGAGTTTCCAGATATAATTCCGGATGAACAAACAGGAATGGACCAGACTATCGAAATAGCCCCTGGATGGGCTCCTTCTAGCGGTTGTGAGCTAGTTGGGACAGATGGTATGCCGGCGAACATTGTCGGAATGACAGCAGGGAGTTCTGACGTCGCTGTGTCAGAAGACACAGTCCTAGATGTTGACAGTTGTTCAGACATTTGTAGTCTATCCAAAAGATTACCTAGCGATTCTATAGGAACTTCCGCTGGTGGTAGACTAACTTCTGATGTCAAAGGAAATAGAGTGATCCCGACTCCAAAATGCGTTGGAGTACTTGCTTGCGGATCTTCTACAATTTCTTCTATCGCAATCAGACCAGGTGGAAGGGGAAGACCGTCAGGTCCGTAAAATATTTCTGGTGCCGAAGAGGCAGCGACAGATGTTTGAAGAGTAAGACTCTCTGAACCGGTTATGGATGGAACTGGTTTAGTAACACAAGTGCTTGTTCTCAAACTAGGATCAGTATCACTGTCCTTCTGTGGCTGTTGAACTTCTTCTGTTGAGGCAGGGATTCCAGAAATGTTTGGAGTAACCAGAGTCTCTAATGTCGTTGGAACACTTGTTCTAACTTTGATAGGAGACTTGGATCCGGTTAAACGAGTTCGCTTTGTCCGTACTGGTTTCGTTTCCGGAGACAAAGACGGTTGACTTGTAAGCCTCCGCGAACGACGGGGTTTCAATTGACTTTCTTCCACGATTGCGGATTACTCGATCAACTAAAATAAAAGGGAAAGTATGTTTCCGTATTAAATGAATTTTAGACGCTTTTGACACAACTTTGTTTTTTCAGTTTTAAAGAGTCGAGAAAAAACAAAAGATGACTCTTTTCTCCTTCGATTTTTAATGAGCCTAAAGTGACAAGTGCTCAGATGGACCTTTTCCGTTAAGGAGTCTGAAAAGGAACGAAAGGGACTGCTCTGGAGGTCTAGGTAGAGGGAGTACCAAACCAATCGCAAAACTGCAGAATACTTTTTAGGGTACGGCAGTCAATCTTCCCGAATGCTGTGTTCGGTGCATTGCGATCAGTAGGGCGGCCGACACGGCTTCCTATGGATAAAGGTTTTATGCCTATAGGGGTCTCCCAATATATACTCGACGGTACGTGGGAGCACAAGTCCGTACTGGCACTTATCGTCTCAAAGTGGAGGAATCACCCAACCATCAGTGAGGACAACAGTTACCAGGCTTTACGACGCCGGAACACGTCTCTAGCCTAGACCTCTAAATGTTGTGCGTTAAGTTACAAAGCGTTGTTAAGTTCATTGAATTTATTTTAGGTTGATCTTTCTTATGAAGTTTGCCTTTTGGGTTCACAACGAGATGTAGATGTAATTCCTAAAATGCAATCTAAAGATGATAAGCAAGATTTTATCTCTTTTCAGCAATGAAAATCCTAGCTACAAGGGGAAAAGAAAGACACAATCTTTTCTCAAAGAGCAAAGAGCACACTGTAAATGCACTTTTCCTAAATCAAGCCATACAAACTGTCAATATGCAAATGCACTTGTGCATGTATTTGTTTTTCACTTTCTTAATATTGATGCCTAAAAAGAAAGTTGTTGTACAAATTTGAATTCGATTTCAGGTGAAAAACACAAACAAGCTTCTTTTCGAAATCAAAAGGTAGAGACGATTACAACACTTTATGATTTTGAAGTAAACACTTGTTTTGACACTAGAAATTCACAAATTCAAGCCAAAGGCAAAAGTAAAAGCGTAATCGACTGTCAACAGCAAAGAAACTTTCTCCTAAGATCAAAATCGACACTGACGACAGATCTAAATCCAAGGACGACAGTATGACTAGTTTACTTTTGCAATGGGAAACTGTAAATGATGTAACAAACACACAAAAACAAAAACAATTTCTTTTATACAACTGAGGCGGAATTAAGGCAAAGAAAAGGGGCTTTTAAACAGACAAACACACTGATCACAGGCTGCAAAAATCAGAGGCAAAACTGGAAAAAATGAGCAAAGAACCTCAGCTAGGCAAGGCTAGGCTGATCAACGCACCTGCTACACAGAGAAACTGAATTGCAACACAGGTAGCCCTCTCGGGAACTGCGCTGAAATGCAGAGTCTCTTCACAGAGCCTGCGCTGGAGCAGAAACGAGAATTCTCTCTGGGTTCTGGGTCACGGTTTGCAGTTTAATCTATGGTTTTTGGCCGGGTAAAAGCAATCAGTAATGCACAATCAGAGGGTTGATTTACAAGAGGTTTAAGAGCTATCACAAAGGGTAATCAGATCATTTATGAATCAACTATTCAGATCATAAACAGATCCAGTGAATGGACTAGAGTAACAGATGTCTACTTTGCATTTGTAAATGGCAAATGCAGTTCGATTCGCTACTCCTAAGTTTATGAGATGAACAACAATAGAAACATAAACAAACTAACTAGACACGATCCCTAGCGGAGTCGCCATTTTGTTTTCGGGAAAAGTGTCTATTCAGAATGACCCTATCCCACTGGGTTGTGACAGAGACCTCAGAAACAAACAGGGAAAACTACTCTTGTATTCCCCTTTATGAACTATAAACGAAGATGAATAGGATGAACCAACCTGTGTCTTGCGCTAGTTCTTTGATCCAATCTCTCTTCTCTTTGACAGCTTCCAGCTACCTGCTCCCTTACTTGCCCAGCGTCACCAAGTTCCTGCAAGTTCACAGAAGAAAGAAACTACACAAAGACATGGATTTATGTTCATAAAAAGTTTAGGATCAGATTTAAGCTAAACATACAAATATAACAAACATGAGTGATATACAAGCATGTAGGAGAAACTCGAGTGGTTTTATTGATAAAGCAAGAAGATCCAGGAGGAGTTACAACCGATGATTCCTGATCCAGCATCAACCTCCCAGCATAGAATCCCTTCTTCACCTCTAACAAAGCATAAATCACCCAATACTCTGATGTCTATCACAAAACCAACAGCAATTCTCTGCAATGTACAAAATTCCAGCCTCTGGATCTCTTGGTGAGGGATCCATATATAGATGTATGCAAAGAGGATGAGTCAGCTCATGAATTGATTAGTGGCTTCTCTCTGTCAGTTCTTGCTTCCACTTGGAGACTGAGAGCCTCTTACTCATCACTGGTCGAATTCAGTGAGGCAAGTGTCATTGGAGAAGATCTTGGAAGCTTCCATTGTCTCTCCACCTCGTGGAATGACTCTGCCACTTGTCATTTCCCGCTCAACGCACCCTGGTAGTGCATTCAAGTGCGTTGCAATGCACCTAGCCAGTGTATTTGGGTGCTTTGCAACGCAGCTAGCTAGTGGAGCATCTGAAATGATCCTGATTTGACTAGTTTTGAGCAGTTTCTGGTGGAGAACTTCTGGGAGAAGCTGTAATTTGTTGACCTTGTTTCTTTAGGAGCTGGAACAACACTTTTAGGGACTTAGGATCCCTTGGTTTATGGACATTTCATGCTTATAGCTGTAAGGCACAAAAATGTCTATAACAAGGTATGAGCATAACAAGATCCAGTAGGCACCGGTAGGTGTGATTGCATTAGTTTTTAGTAGCAGTAACAAGAATCTAGCTGTATCTTAGCCTGGACAATCACAGTCGCCCTCCGAGGACAAGATCCAAACTGTAGCCGCGTGGGTTAATGGCCATCGTATGTGTAGTACTGTTTGTTGCATGACCCTTTGGTGGTATTTGGTGTTAATTACCTCCATTATTGCCCCCTGAGATTTGTAATCCTATTTTATCGCTGTTTAAAATGATTTGCTTCACGGCCCGGCCTAGACTCGTTCACATCAATTTTTGTCATTTTATGAATTTTGTGGCTGTTGATTAGCCAATACTAAATTTTTAGTGTTTCTGACTAGCCCATAGAGTAATGCTACCTCGAGGCTTGTACCCGTTGAAAGTCGTCGCGTTCCTTGTATTGAATCTCCAAACTCTTTGGAATGGGAAGCTCTACTTTTTAACCCGCACATTAAAATTGCTACTGCTGTTAACAAGGTAGAACTTCTTGTAGCCTGTGGGAAGGCCATATACTCTTGTCTGTTACACGAACCTTTCATACACCTTTGTGTCAATTACCTTTGTTTTTGCCCCAAGATATTCATCATCCATTTATAAATTGTTTGAAGTGATTGGCCCCTCTAGTCGAGGAAACTTATTTACAACAATATTCACCATTTTATTTATTTTGTGAGTGTTGATTAGTTAGCCTTGATTGTTTAGTTTTCTAGCTATCCGGAAGAATAACGCCACCTTCTCCCTCATGAAAGGTCCTTGTTTCTGGTATTGAATTTCCAATGGCTGTATTCAAGATGATAGTAATGGAATTAAAGGTGCCATAAAGATGATGTTGATTTGTTACTTTGAATTATAGAAATCTATTGGGGTGTTTTTGAGCTTCCCTTGTTTTTGTCCATCATAACTAGGTAGAGATCATTGTATGAAATTTCTTTACTTTCTTGTTTAACAACAATGTAACAGTGGTTGGGTTGGGATAATTTGATTAACATCTCTGATCATTATGCTTTGTTTCTTTTGACTTTAATGAAGCAGGCTATGACACAATGCTTGCACAAATAAATGGTGGTTGGGCTGAGAGGCCATCGAATTTACCATCAGAGATGGCTCTAAAAAGAAAACGGTACCATGTTGAACCAGAGGTTGGTTATAACTCATCTGCACGGAAAGATGCTGACAGCAATGATGAAGATGATGATGACTTTGAGAAGCACATATCAGAGGAATATTATCAGACCATACTTAGGGAACATACAAAAAAGTTCAAGAAAGCCAATAAGTTGAAAGCAGCAGCAGCTGTTGCTGCCCGCATAGGTCCCTCCACTGCAAAGCGTACATCAAACGGGAAAAGTTGGAAATTAAGTCATGGCTCTCAGATGGTTTAAAAGATGAGAGGACTCCACATGGATTAGACGTTCCTGCTTTGGCAGGTCCTCATATAGACGATGCAGTCCAGAATCTGGGGAATTACAACCATCTTGACATTACTCCAGAACATGGTCCTCATACAACAACATCTGGTTTATTGGAGATAGCAGAGGGAGTTACTTTTGAAATTCCGCCAGTTTATGACAAATTAGCACCACTTCTTAACTTGCCAAACTTTACAGATGTTTGAATAGAGGAGATTTTTTTGAAGGGTAGGCTAGATTTGAGATCTTTGTCTGCCATGATGGCTGCTGATAAAAGGATTAGACGTCAGAACTGTGCTGGAATGGGAGAACCTTCCACAAAGTATGAGACTCTTCAGGGCAGGTTGAAAGCACTATCATCATTATGTGACTCAAGCCAAAAGTTCTGTTCGCAAGTATTTTATTCTGATTTGGAAGCATTGCCAACACAACAGGAATCATTAGGCATTCAAAGGCTGATTATGTCTGAAATAGGAAAATTGCAAATTTGTTATGTGAAGGTCTTGGAGAAAGGGGATAGCTATGAGGTTCAATACACACATTTTATCAATTTGCTTGACTTATCATTCTGCTTCCACATACTGTCTGTTTTTGCATTCTATTCGGTTAGAATAGAATTCTTGCCCATGTATACATTGCTAATTTGTAATAATATAATGCATCTTTGCATATTCCGTGTCACTAAGAATCAGTGCTTCGATTTGGGCCCCGAGAGGTTGGTGTCCCTTCCTAATTGCAACAATTTTGGTCATGCTTGTGGGTTGGAACATGCATGTTTTTCTTATATCACCCTTCACTCTGTTTTTTGCTATCTTTGAAGGAGTTTATCTATCATCTGTATTGAATAAGGTGCCACAGGCTGGTTGGTGTCCCTTCATCATTGCAACAATTTTTCTGACCATAATGTTCTCTTGGAAATAAGGAAGGTAGAAAAAGTATAAATATTTAGCACAGAGAAAACTTAGCATAGAAGGTTTGAATGGATTGGTTGTCGGGGTGAATTCACTTGTACCAGGAATTCATTTCTTTTGGAGTGGCCTTATTTCTGACTTACCACCGATTATTGAGCATTATGTAAAGAATGTGGGGTCTCGGCATGAATTTCTTGTCATTTTCACCATAAGAATGGTTCCAGTCAAGACAATACTTTTGTTGGAGAGATTTATGGTTGGAAAACTAGAGCCAAAAGGTGTCAATACTTTTTTTGGAGAGATTTATGGTTGGAAAACTAGAGCCAAAAGGTGTATATAAATGTGTAGCCCAATATGGTTACAAAGATACCCCAAACATTGAAGGATCTGAATTTATCAACCAGGTTTTTGAAAGCGTAAAAGACTATCTCAGGCTTAGAGGAACTCATTCCTTCTCACATGACAGAGGTTATGCAAGCAGAAATACAGTGGAAGAAAGTAACTATTAGAGGAACTCATTCCTCCTCACATGACAGAGGTTATGCAAGCAGAAATACAGTGGAAGAAAGTAACTACTCTTAGATGAGGAATTGTAGTAGATTGAATTGGCAAAGAATACAAGGTTTGTGTATGTTCTAGGAAAAACCACATTGAAGACTAATAAGACATTGAAGACTAATAAGAGCACTGGGCCTTTTGAAGGATTAATGATTGACAAGCTCTACAGGTTTCTCCAAAACAATTGCAGGTTGACTCTGTCTCCCTACAATATACCACCTGTGCATTTACTTCAAGTCAGAATGGTGCAAGAAATTTAGAGTTCGTTCACATAAAACTGTTAGAAGACAATGAAATTATAAGCTTTTACTCATAATAAAACTTTTAGGGCCTTAAAGTTCCTAATCACTCAAAAATAATATATAATTTTGTACTATTGTTACTATTTTAATAGATTTATAAGATTTCAAAATGCAAATTTCTATTGAGATCAGAAGAAATAAGCATTGAGTTTTTTACCATTTCTGCAATAAATCATGAATCATGTAGAGTGAACTGGTACATACATGTTTAATGTTTTGTGACTGGCGGAATGGAAAAAATGATAACAGCTCATTACTTTTCAGTTTCAATCCTTCTTTTACAGTAAGGCTCTTATCTTTTGATGAAATGCAGAGGCTGGTAAATTAAAATTTTCAAGAAATCCCAGGTAGAGTTTGTTAAGAGGGAATTTTAAATTTTAATAGTAACTCCTTTTTATCCTTTGTCCTCGGAAATTTGTATTGTTGCCACTTTAGCAGCCATTGTAGCCAGTCAAGCATTGATTACAGCAACATTCTCAATCATAAGACAACCCACGGCTCTTAGTTGCTTCCCTCGAGTGAATATTGTGCATACCTCACAAAATTACGAGGGTTAGATCTATTCACCTAAAGTTAACTATGTTCTCATGGTTATCTGCCTTGCAATTGTCATAGGATTCCATACAATCCTGAATATTGAATAGTGAAATATGACAAATGAAATTAAATGTCCAAATAATAATAAATATGACTTGGAACTCAATCCTTGAAAATATTTTTTCCTCTCATTGGCTCATTATCAGCTCAGCATTGGCACGTTTGTGGCGGTTTACAGTGATGATGGATCCTCTTCTGACTCTCAATCTGACCTCATTATTTCTCTTCCTCAAACTTCCCAAGTCCTAGCTACTTCCACAAAACATTTTCTGGTGCAACACCACTACTGGAATGCTTTCCTCTAACTTACTTCATTGTCTAGGGTTTACGCTTCTGGATTTGCCCCCCTTGTGAGTCCACCCGGACCCCTTTTCCATCTTATTCTCTACTTTTCCTTTCTTTCCTTAACATAGATTTTAGACTATTTCAGAGATGCTCTAGGCAGTCAATCGTTGTTCTTCCCAGTCCTGTTGACCTTTTTTGGTCATTTGAGCTCATTACAGATTTTAGACTTTTCAGAGATGCTCTATGCACCTCCTTATTGCTGTTGTCAATTGTTGTTCTACCTCTTCCCAATCGGTAGGTTTAATTTAGTTTGACATAACTGAACTTGCTGTCAATGTGTTTTCTTTCTGGAGAAACTGTGATCTTGATTGAAACTTCAGAATATTTGATCTATATTCTTTGATTTTTTAAAAGTATTTATGTTAATAATTACGTATCATTTCCATAGAAGATTTTATTTTCCCAACAGGCATTGATTCAACTGGTGAGGTCAACGGAATGTTAAGCCAACCACCTTACCTCCATTCTCGCTACAGTTTTCCGCAATCCTATAGCATAAGTTAAGGGGTGACACTACGTGCAATTCCAGGGGGTGGGCAGATAAATGCCCCTCGGGTCTAGCGCCTAGGGAAAGGAAATCCTCTCTTTGCAATGCAGTTACTTGGGGCATCTTTCTTTAAGCACTTCAAAAAAGAACCTCTCTGGTATTCAGATGAAGTATTCGAGTAAAATTAATGCCAATACAGTAATCAAAAAATTTCCTAGATGCTTTCTCCAATGAGATGAGTTTGTGAAAAAAAAATATGCATCTAACAGTAACTATGCAAATAAGTCAATGATTGGAAAAAATGCCTTGCCTTCCACAATCCATCACTAGCCAAAATGAGAAATTTTGTGGTTGCATCTATGGTCGTGTCTCTCACATCTGGTTCTGAACTTAAATGAACTCGAGGTACATCTCCTAATATATCAAAAAAAAAACGCCATTAAGTATACAGTTTCTCCCTGTGACCATTCAAATGTTACTCTTGAGCTAGAACATTAAGATAGAATTATAAAGTTGCAAATCAAAAAATTATTTAAGTATGTTCTCATTAAAATTAATCTCTGCACCGCATTTGTAGTGGTACCTGGCAGGAGTGTCACAAATCCACCCTTCTCGATGTTTTGGCGTTCAATACTTGGCTCATGATCAACAGTCAGCTGAATAGCAGTGCCATTTTTACATATAACAGCCCTGGAATCCCCTGTATTTGCTACAAAGAGTTTTTTCCCATCAACTAAAATAGCAGTGACTGTTGTGGAGCCACCGAGCCCTAAATCAGCTGCCTTTGCTAAAATTTTCCCATCAGTCCGGTTGTATGCATTCTTGATGGCACTTTCTGGGTCTGTCTAGAACTTCGGCTCCATTATTATCAGAGATACTTGTCAACATTAAAATACTTAATTAGCATTTTACACCATACGAAACTTTGAAAATAGCAAGTGACAACCAATACAACAAATGGCAGATCAGCTGTAAAAGCATTTTACTGGATGTGCATCAGAGTCAGAAATCTCATCTAATAAACAATTTTTTTCTAAAGAGTCATTTTAGAACCATCATATTTATATAAATGAAGGAAATTATCAAAAATGATAACGATTTGTCACAAACGCAATTTTTGCAATAAGGAAGCACTATTGCTTTATGCCATGACGTAATGCTACTACTGGACGTTTTTTCATTGGATAGGTGCAAGAGAGACATGAACAAATAAGTATAGGAAATATATGAACAGTTTAAGCTATTTGAAAAATAGTGGATTTACGCATGAAACATATTCAACTAGAAATATGATGGGGAAAAACAAGAAATTCATTATATGTGAGAAGTAAAATGTTGGAGAATCCTCGCCTTTGAGGTTTGAGAAATGGACATGGCGATATATCACAACTAGAAAAATCTTGTTCATAGATGCAGATCATTGTTACAATTAACAATATATATCATATGCCAAAGATAAAACACAGGAAATTAACCCATGAAGTCAATGCAAGTAGAAACACCATAATAGAACCAATAGAGGAGAAAACGAAATTGTTTCACAAGTTACAATCAAGTTAGGAAATTGAGATAAACATATGCAATTTGGAAAATGGAAAGAAACTTTGAACCTGCTCCAATTTAATGTATAATTTTAATTTTTGATTGACTAGCGATAGCAAAACAATACATGTCACAATACAATCAACTATAAAATTTAAATAGATGTTGAATTTAAATAGATGTTGTTAAATTCACAAAGACCTTCCAAGTATTCCCTATGATTCATAGATGCTAAACCAGGTATACCATCAGCATTGATTACAAGTATTCCCCATGATTCATATATGGTAAACCAGGTAGACCATCAGCATTGATTACAAGTATTCCCCATGATTCATAGATGGTAAACCAGGTAGACCATCAGCATTGATTACAGTGCATAACCCCAAAGGAATCGTAAGAGTTGAACTTGTGACATCCCATTTCTGAGAAGTTCAATGTCTAACTCCAAGGCCAATCAAGCCAACCCCAGGGCTCAAAAATAAGATAATAAAAAATATATGCATTTGGTAACGAGGCGTGATACCTATCATCCAGCTCAGAAAGGATATAGGTTGGTAACAATTGAAATAGATCTACAAATTAGCTAATTTAGAGAGTTTCATTGTGGGCAAAATCAAGAATCTCATTCTAGATTACGATTTAAGTTGGGAATCAAACCCTACTCAACTAATGAAAGGACTGAAATTTGCTAAACCCCTTTCCAGCACTAATTTAAATATGTAGACTATAGATTGGTACTACCCAGGCACTCCCTAGGTGACATTATCAAGCAGCACATCGGTAGCTACAGAGTGATTGATACAGATGTGGATGCTTCTTCTCCCTCCTCTACTTTTTACGTCTATACCTAATGACAAGTAATGGGCACTTCCACAGTATGTTGTAACTGGTGTACTTTTGAGCCCTGTCAACCTCTCTTTTGGTCACCCACTACCATTAATAAAACTAGTCTTATCTTATCTTCTGTCGTCCGTTAATAGGAAATGGTACTGTAATATAAAAACAATACTAAATAGCCAGGACTAACTCTCACCAATTTAGATCCTCATCTAGGTGAGCACTTAGTGTCTATACTTTCTTTTCTATATTTGAGGCTAATGTACATCGAGAAATTACACTGTACAATACAAGTATTCAAGAGACATATGCTATCAATTCCATTTGAGCAACGGCAATCTCAGTTACATACCATGAACCACGTAATCCAAATGTACATCAAGAAATTAAACTGTACAAAACAACTATTCGAGCAACACCTCCCATCAGTTCTATTTCAGCAAAAGCAATCTCGGTTATTTACCCTGAACCTCAAAATTTTGACGACATGGTTCATGGTATACAACTGAGATTGTTGTTTGCTGAAATGGAATTAATGGAAGGTGTCACTTGAATAATTGTTTTGTACAGTGTAATTTTTTGAGGTACAATGGCCTCAATAGCCATTGGGTTCTAGGCTTATTCTACATTACATCTTTAATATCGGAAGCAGGATCCAATTTTTCCCATCTTTAATATCGGAAGCAGGATCCAATTTTACCCAAATCTATATACATAATAATAATAGTGGATTGAGTACCATCAAAATTGTGTAATAAAATAAATTTTGTTATTTTAATTTTTTATTAGTTTTTTTTAACAAATTTGATTTTTATTTTATTTGGTATAGAGAGTAAATGTTTGAAATTGTTGGTGTATAATTAGCCCATGCCATACATTTCAATAATGAACATTGCATGCAGTTTTGTTAATAGTGTTTTTGTAATTCACTGTTAAAAAATTAGAATTAACCATATGTAGTGGTAGTAGGCAAGACCTTTCTTGGCACCATTTATGATTGAATTTTTTCAGATTTTATGAAGAAAATTGATATTTAAAATTCTCTTTCAAGAGGTGTTACATAAAAATATCGTCACCATGATTATTTGCAGTCAGTATGGGTCTTTCATCACTTGTACTGTCCTCCTAAGCAAGTCTAAGACCTCAGCTCTTCAAATCAAGCTTTAGAAGTGGGAGAAAGACATTAAATATCAATGTAACTCTGGTTCCGCACTTTCTCTCATGGTCACTTGCGGTCCTGCACCTTCTGTGTACAAAAGTTGCGTACCTACCCGCTCTGTTCCTAACGGTGTAGGTGCGGACCCCTGTGAAAGTCAAAAGGCGCAAGTTTTATCTTAAAAAACTCACTTTGGGTTAATTCTAGAGTTTTCTAGAAGGAATTTTGACGTGGATTGTTCGCTTTGAGGTGGTTCATGCATCCCAAAAGAGAAGGAGCTAATCCCTTGACTAAAGGAGCTATCCCTTTGAAGGAGGGCTTTATCCCTTTGAAGGAGGACCTAGTAACTTCCCTCCATTGCACTATAAATACAGGCATTGGGGTGAGGACTAGAGGGGTTAGAAGCTGAACATTTTGAGGGTAAATGCTGGTGAAATTGAGACTCTTTGGTTGAGCTTGAGAGGAGAGATCACATACCTCTTGGTTCCATTGGAGAGTGAGTGAAACTTGTCTAAGTAGAGGAGACATCTTGTTGGACCCTGGGAGGAGCTTGTACAGCGTCAAGGCAAAGGTTGTAAGGTTCTTCTTCTTTTGAATTAATACAATCAAACTCATTTTTCTCAACAAGTATCTTATGTTATTTGTTTCATGGACTCCTTGACTTTCATGTTAAATATGTTTTATGCAATTGGCTTTTCAGGTGCTATTTAATTTGTTTGCCTTGTTTGTGTTTGCAGATTCACGAAGAGGAACTCATTTGGATCAAAGGATCGAGGGCATCCACAAGCTTGCGTTGGACCAAAGGTAGGCCCTAAAAACACTTGTTTGCTATTGTTTATTAAAGCATATTTAGAGAAAGATAGTGTCTGGTTGGTTTGTTTGTCGTTAGGTCCTCTTTAGATTCTAGGAAGGTCTATCTTGTCCGCAAGATCGACACTTTCCGTGCGACAAAATGGTGACTCCGCTGGGGACTTGATTGTTTTCTTTGTCTATACTTTGACCTGAGAAACTGTATTTTCTGTTTCTGTTTTTGACTTGATGATTGTGGGATTGGGTGAATTTAGTTAATTTTGAGTTAGTTTTCATTTTTCATAATTTTGGGAGAGGTACGCACCCTCTGAGTTAAGCACAGTGCGTACTTTTACGCACTTTTTCTTTGTGCACAGAGCGTAGACGCACCTGTGTAAACAGGTTGCCTACGTACCCTGTCAAAAATTTGAAAAATTTTAAATTTTTCTCTTTTTTATCAGTTTAGAATTTGTTTATAGGTTTTAGCCATTGCCCATACCTGCTTGTTCCCTGTCAAAAACTTTCCTTGGTTTAATTTCATTAGCATTAGGGTTTTAGGTGGAATTCCTAGGAATTTTGCTTGTTGGGTTTGTTTTTCGTTTTTGGTTGTGTAGTGGCTCTGAGCTTAGAAGCCGTAGGGACCTCAGATTACCTTGGTGTCTACCAGTCTTCTTATGAGTCTGACCATTGATGAAATCTCCCCTTGTTGAGGAATCCGCTTTGAGTTTTCTCATTTCAAAATTTCGAAAAGCTTGTAGTTGAAAGTTTGGAATTTTCATTTTTTTTTTAAAAGAAAACGAAAGATTGGTTGTTTTTTGACTAATTGTGATTCTGCATAAATTAGTCCTTAGCTCACATTTAGCTAAGTAAAACATCCTCAAAAAGACTCTTAGTAAGCTTTGACTTCAAGTAGCTTTTTATATAGTTTGTAGCTCTCAAAGTTAGTCGTTTTCATTAGTTTTGAGTGTTTTATTTACAAAATATAAAAAGAAATCTCTTTTGAAAAGTTTGTTTTTTGTAGTGATTGAGTGCTTTGAAAAGAAAAGGGAAATTGTGTGAAATAGCTAGTTGTCTCGTTTTGAGTGCTTTGGAAAGGAAAAGCTCTTCTTTAAATTTGTTTAATTGAGAAAGATTTGTGTTTACAAAGTATTTGCATTCTCAAACTCTTTCTTAGTTGAGAAGTTCATCGAAGAGAAAAGATTGTTTAAATCATCTTAGGTGCATCTTTTTAGTGATTTCGAGTCGAGTCTTTACACCACGAGTTTCATCTCCGCCACCTCTTGACTTAAACAACAACCACTAAAATTAACGCTTAAAGTAAAATTCACCTAGTAACATTTTATTTCTAGGGCTCTGATACACCAACTTAGCTCAGGCTAGTGTCTTGGAGTAGGAGAGTAATTAACTCTCCAAGACAGTAAAAACAAACAAGTAGCTGTATCTTGTGGTAGGAAGAAATCCAATTGTTGCATTTATGCTCTGGGAAAGCTCCTCTTAAAGGAGAAGCACGAGATCGTGTCCAAACCAGTGTGGGAATCAATCCTTCCTCATTGGGAACGACGCCAGATATTCACGTATTAAAAACGGTAAACCTCGGATTAACCATTGTCGAGGAGCCTGGGGTCACTTGTTGGTAAACCTTGGATTATGTCAAGGAGCCTTCAAGGAGATTGAGCTTGCTACTCTGCCCTTGCGTGCGTATCGGATCGTAGACTGTTCCCCCAGGTATATTTGTCTCAGTTGGTAACCTTAGTGGCCATATTCTTTAGGATTCTTCCAAAGGTGACAGTGGTGGGAAGATCCCACTGTACCTGGAGCAGACGTCGGCTAGACTCACTTGGATTTTCTGGGGGGTTCACTTCACTCGAGACGGTTAAGTGGAGGAACTTGGTCCAGTCTATTCATTAAGCAGGTTGCCGGGGTAACTGTTCCAACCGCCATTTCTGTACTAAATTCTGCGACGTTGGATTTCATCACCAACTAGTGTTTTCGGTCCGGAAAGTTACTATTTGTGTGTGTTTGATCTCTAGATTCTTTAGGCGTGTGATTCAAATTTGTTTGGTTCTTTAGAGGCTTTAGGTGTTTTTCATTGAGATTTTACTTTGTTTGTGTGTGAAGTAGTTAAAAGTTTTTAACTGTGGCTGAATTACCAAGACAGTCCCGTAGACTTCGGGGCCAGTCTCCGAGTTTGTAACCGTGGCTGATTTATTGAGGAAGTCCCGTAGACTTCGGGGCCAACCTCCTGAAGAAGTCTCGAGCCATATTGAAGGCTTGAAAGACCTCGTAACTCCTAGTGGCAGTAAAGTTGGGTCACCTGAAGAAGGAGAGTCTTCGTTGGTTGTACATCCTGATTACCAAACTCTAGAAATAGGTTATAATCCTGAATCTATTTCGGTTTCCGAACTTGCTGGTAGCTTTTCATCTACTAGTGATATAGGTGAAGAACCTGAGATATCTGAACCTGTTACTCCAACATCGGGGTTTGTCTCTCCAACTTCTAGTGGTCCTAATTCACCTAGGGTAGAAAGAGTAATCACCGAAAATCTTCCTTCTGGTTTGATAGCTATTGAAGAACTTGCTCCGGAAGAAGAAGTAGGCATCCCTATCCCTGAAAATCAACCTGTTATTGATCTAAGGGAGCATGAATCAATTTTTTACAGTCCACCTATAAGTACTACTTGGTATCTTTCTTTGACTAATTATTTGGAAAACCCAGTGTTAAGTTTTTCACCACCTCGTGCTCCTTATCACCCTAGAGGTTTTTATACTCCCGTAAATATGTCAGGTCAGTCGTCCATGTTTACTCAATCGCCTGAATATTTTTTGTACGGCGGTCCTTCTGTTCCCTCTGGGTATCAGTCACTTTCTGGTATTTTTTCGGGAGCATCTTCTCAACCCATTGAACAAGGGTTATTCACTGGAAACAATGGTGCAAAGCCGTTGAGCGTAGAAGACATTCTTATGATGTCAAGTTCTATTCCCAATTCTCAACCTCAAGGTGGCCAGTTACCGCCTGGGGGGCAGCCTCAATTAACGCCTGGGGGGCAACCTCAAGGTACACAATTTGCATCTGGGGGGCAACCTCAAGGACAGTACGTACCTACGGTACAATACGTTCCTCAAGGTCAACCCCAGACTCAATATGTACCCCAAGGTCAACCCCAGTATCAATTTATACCTCAAGGTCAACCCCAGTATCAGTACGTGCCTCAGGGGTATCTACCCCAAGGTCAGTACTCGAACCAAGGTTTCCAACCACCCCAAGGTCAATCTTATGTTCAAGGAACGAGAAATGTACCTTTCAATTATCAATCCTACCCTCAACCTGGTTATGGTCCTCAATATTCTCAACCTGTTATGGGTCAGTACCCCGGAATGAACATAGTGTGGGATCCATCGCAAACTCAACAGGTGTTGCAGCCAAATGTACAGTTGTCATCTCAAACTGGACAACCCTTAGTTTCTGGTTCACCCCAGCAACCAGTCCAGTCTAATATTCAAACTTCTGTACCTTCGGTAGTTTCTCAGTCTGGGCCTACTGCGCCTCGTACTCCATCTCAAACGACTGCTACAACTGCCGCAACATCTGTTCAATCTACCCCACCTACTTCTGGAGTATCGACAGCTCCGGTTTCTACTGTTCCTGTATCTACTCCTCAGACATCTTTACCACCGTCTGGATCCACGATTCAAACTACGGTTCAGATGCCTGTAGGACAACCTGGTTTAAGTACGGTTGTCACAAGTCAACCACAATTCACCTATCAACCATACCAGGGACAGTACCAATTCGGTTCTACTGTCCAGCAGCCAGTTTATCAGTATCAACCGTATCCTGGGTACACTTATCAACAACCTCAACAACCCCAGTATGGTCCGGTTAATCCTGGTTTTCCGGGAGGATACAATATCCCGAACGTGATTCCTATTCCTAGTTATCCTGGATATCCTCCTCCTGGGGCTGGTCTCATGACCCAGAGTTTTAGGGATCCTAATCGGCAGTTACCGTTTATCGCAACTTTGGACTTACCAGACTTGTCGCGCCTAACGAACGATCCGATTAATTATCTTCTGTTTTGGCCGCCAATGCCGAATAAGTTGCCCAGTGACATTCCCAAGTTTGAAGGTAAATCTGGTGAGGACCCGTCGAACCATGTGATGACTTACCACCTCTGGTGTGCGTCTAACTCCATCACAGATGATTCGATCCGTCTTAGACTTTTCCAGCGCACTCTAATTGGTCTCGCGGCCAAGTGGTACATTGAGTTACCGCGAGGCACTTTTTATAATTTTAGTCAGTTAGCTACCTCGTTTTTAACTCATTTCCAGTTGCCAGTCCGATATGACAATGGCACGGAATTGTTAACTTCGCTAAAACAATCAACATCCATGTATATTTCAGATCATATTCATGAGTGGAGACGTCGACGACGTTTAGTGAAGGTATTTATTCCGGATCAAATCTTGGCTGAGTGGTTTGTAAAATCTTTGTTGCCAAGGATCACTGAAGATGTTGCTAAAGCCGGAGTTGTTACTGAGGAGCAAGTGATTGCTCAAGCACAGTACCTTGACTTGGTCTATACTCAGTCAGGTACGTTACACGAAAAGATCCCCGATCTTCCCAAGTCAAATCAAATCACTGCAGCTCCTTCGGGATCTCATGCCGCTGACGGTATGATTGGTACGGTTAACACTAAAAGTAAGGAGAAGTCTTCCAAGAATTCTTCTCCTATCATAACCTTTCCTGATTCCCCGACAGGAGATTCTTCTGCAGAGGTTTCCACCGATATTCACGTTGTAGAGTCATCTACGGCTAAATCAAAATCTGGTGGGAAGAAGAAAGGAAAGAAGAAGAATAAAACGGACAAAAGTTCAAAGGAGAAACCTGAAAAGGCGGAATCCAATGATGAAAAGCGCAAACCTCGTTATCCATGTCTCATTTGTGACGAAGAACATTTTACAAGAGACTGCCCTCATCGAGCAGAGGTTGCGAAGATCGTCAAAGGTTCCCAAACTCCTGCTGTCTTGAAGGATCCATTTCCAAGTCAAGACAGTAAGATGATAGGTTCTTCCTCGAGTGCCAATGAAGAACCCATATTGATGATGTCCCATGTAAGGATTGCGACTCGATCGCAAGATTATGGTAGTAAAAGTCTTGTTGATGGCAAAGAAGCAGAATCTTCTCATTCTAATCCATCAACCTTAGCTCCTGGTTCCGATCCACTACAGATCGAGAAACCTAATCCAAACTTAGTAATCAAACCACCCGCCAAGGGTATACTTCAAAAGTCAGCTTTCAATCCACATGCGAGAGCGGCTCAAAATTATAACATTGTTGAGGATTTAGTTGTTTCACCCTCAGCAATGTCGGCTTTGGAAGTGCTGCAATCATGCCCAGCACAGCGTAAATTACTTTTGTCGGCTATAGGAGCTGTTGATGTTCAGGACCCGAACCTAATAATCTTTGATCTAGAAAATAGTACACCGCGTTTGCCTCATCAAATGGCTTTCCAGATCCCAGTGATAGTAAAAAACAGGCCTATTCATCGAACTGTAATTGATGAGGGAGCCTCAACGTGTATTATGTCGATACAGTGTTGGAGATCGCTTGGTTCTCCTTGACTAAATCAATCCCCGACAATTCTTAAGGCCTTTGATGGCCGTGGGTTTCATCCTTTTGGCATTCTACAGGATTTGCCTATAGGGGTTGAAGGAAAAACCGTTAGTCTAGATGTGGAGGTGGTTGATGCCCCTCTAGACTACAACCTTCTCTTGGGTCGAAGTTGGTCATACGCTATGACAGCGGTCGTTTCATCGGTCTTTAGAGTCATAAAGTTTCCACATAATGGAAAGATCGTAACAATAGACCAACTGGCTTACTTTTCATCCGACCCAGCCTCTTCGGAGAGTATTCAGCATGTCGGTAAAACGACTATCCCATATAAGGATGTTGGAGTAGGATTAGTTAAAGATGCCGGTTTACTAGGAACTTTTCCTTTTCCTCCAATCAACGCATCATCTTCATTTGCAACCATTCATATGATTACATCAGACACTATTTTTTATGACGATCCTTGGATCGTTCCTTCTGAATCTGAAATAGACTCATTTGGTAATTCCATGCCTTTGAGTCCATATGAAATTGCCTATGAAGCCGTGCAGTCTTTTGCCGACCCGTGTTCAACCAAAAATGACTTAATGAATGTGGTCCGTGAGGAATCACTTTTCACATCAACCTCGGATTTAACTACGTTTTCTGAATTTGTTCACTCTGATGAGCAAATTCGTGAAATCCTATGTGTAGATGATTTACCATGGGAAGATCTCCATCACAGATCTTCGTTTCTACCTGAGGATTATCGTTTTGAAAATGATTTCTCATCAATCTTTACGACTGAATATGTCAAGGAACCTTAGAATCCAATGAAACATCCTGATTCAGAGTTAAATTTGGGAAACATCTCTCGAACTATTCCCATTGACATTTCGGTTAAGCCCGGAATTGTTGAGAACATTCATATAGGTGCCTCGTGTACAGATGACGAAATTCAATTATATAAGGCCCTATTTCAAGAATTCCGTGACGTGTTTGCCTGGTCCTATGAGGAAATGCCAGGAATTGATCCCGCGATTGTTGTTCATGATATCAAGACTTACCCGGACGCTAAACCCGTCTGGCAACGTTTGCGTCAAATTCACCCACGAAAAGCTGCTGCAATTAAAGCAGAAGTTGAAAAACTGTTGAAAGCAGGTTTCATTTATCCGATCCCGTTAACGGATTGGGTATCGAATATTGTTCTGGTTAACAAAAAACAGGGGACAATAAGAATATGCATCGATTATAGGGACATTAATCGAGCCTGTCCAAAGGACAATTACCCAACTCCCTATATCGATCAAATCATTGATGATTGTGCCGGCAACGAAATATTTTCCTTTATGGACGGTTTTTCCGGATACAATCAAATCAACATTCTACCTGCCGATCAACCAAAAACGGCTTTCATTTGTCTATGGGGGACGTTTGCTTATTGCAAATTACCTTTTGGGCTTAAGAATGCCGGAGCAACTTTTCAGACGGCGATGTCTTATGCGTTTCATGACATCAAGCACATTGTGCAACGCTATCTCGATGACTTGCCTGCTCATTCATTACATCGAGCTGATCACCTCGTCCATTTACGAGCAATCTTTATGAGGTGTAGGCATTATCGTATTCGGTTGAACCCACACAAATGTGTCTTCTGTATAGAAACGGGTCGATTGCTGGGATTTGTAGTTTCAAAAGCCGGCATTCGCGTTGATCCCTCGAAGGTCGAAGCTATCATCAATTTGCCTCCTCCTTCGAGTCTTCGCCAACTCCAAAGTTTGCAGGGGAAAGCAAACTTTTTACGACGATTCATTCCTAACTACGCCGAGGTTACAAAGGGTTTTACACGGTTGTTAAAACATAACACTCAATTCTCTTGGGATGAGATAGCTCAGAAATCTTTTGATGCACTCAAACACGCGTTGACCCATGCACTGTTGTTGCATCCTCCCAACTACAACCAGGATTACTTTTTGTATCTCGCCGCCTCCCATTCCACTATTGGAATGGTCTTAGTTCAGGAAGATGAATTCGGAACGGAACATGTGATATATTACCTTAGTCGAACATTAAATCCAACTGAGCTAAAATACTCACATGTGGAGAAATTGGCATTGGCAGCCGTTCAAGCTGTCCAACGTTTTCGTCACTACATTTTACTACGTAAAACTACGGTAATTTCGGATTGCAACCCTATGATCTACATTTTGACAAAACAATTGCTAGGGGGCAAGTACTCTAAATGGATCGTTATCCTGCAGGAGTTCGACTTGGAGTTTGAGAAATCTAAGTCTAAGAAATCTTTAGTTTTTGCAGAGTTAATGTGTGACTTCCCGCGTGCTGACACAGAAACTGTGGCCGAGGATCCCATTGCGGACGAATCTTTGTTTCTAATCAGCACTTTAGATCCGTGGTATGGGGATATCATCGTCTATCTCCAAACCCAATCCGTTCGGCCAGAAATTTCAAGGTCGGAACGTCGGAAAATTCGCTTCCAGTCCCAACAATTCAAAATTATTGGAGATACTCTTTATCGCCGTGGGGCGGACTCTATTTTTCGACGTTGCTTAACTCACGAAGAAGCTGAAAGGGTTCTAAATGACTGTCACTCTGGATCATGTGGCGGTCATATGTCTGGATATGCCACAGCCCAAAAGATATTGCGCGCTGGCTATTTCTGGCCATCCTTGTTTAAAGATTGTATTACGGCGGTCCGAAAATGCCACAACTGCCAGATTTTTTATCGTAAGATGCGCGCTCCACCTGCTCCTCTCCACCCTATAATTGCCGTTGGTCCTTTTGCCAAATGGGGTATCGATTTTATTACATGTAACCCTCACTCGGCCGGGGGGCATGCGTATATCATCCTTGCGGTAGATTATTTTACTAAGTGGGCCGAGGCGATGCCTACATTCAAGGCAGACGGCAAGACAGCTGCAATTTTCGTGTTCAATCATATAATTGCTAGGTTTGGTGTCCCACAAGCAATAATCACTGATCATGGGCGTCATTTTCGAAACGTTATGATGACCGAACTTACAGGCCAGCTTGGTTTACGTCACGATAGTTCAACTCCTTATTATCCACAAGCGAATGGTCTGGTTGAGTCCATCAACAAAGTTTTAGTTATCATGATCCGACGAATCATTGGGATTCATCGGTCGAATTGGCACAACATGCTATTTTCAGCGCTTTGGGCGTACCGAACTTCAGTAAAAACATGGTTCACTCCTTTCCAACTAGTCTATGGTTTGGAAGCTGTGTTACCCATTGAGTGCGAAATCCCGTCACTGCAAATGGCCATCGAGTTACTTCCAGCTACTTCCGAAGAGGAAAAGCGTTTGTTATACTTAGCTCAATTAGATGAGAATCGACATGATGCTGCATTGGCGATCGAGACTCATGCAAAACGTATGAAAGCTCAGTATGATCGGAATGTGACCCCTCGAAATTTTTCGGAAGGAGACCTAGTGTTATTGTATGATCAAGCTAATGATAAATTAGGCGCTGGGAAATTCATTCCTATGTGGCATGGTCCCTATATTGTTAAGCGAAAGCTAGCAAAAGGGGCCTATGAATTGGTAGACTTTGATGGGGACTCTTTGGGTAAACCCAGAAATGGCCTTTACTTGAAGAGGTACTATGCTTAAAAGAATGGGGTATGGAGATTTTATAGTTCGGATAGTTTTTTCTTTCTAGCTGGTGTGTTTTAGTTTACAAAGTGTGCTTAGTTTAGAGAGTGTTTTTCCGTCATTATTCCTGCTTATCTTGGTTTTACTCTTGATATTGCAGATGTCGATGCCTCTCCAAACATACATTGGATTTGTTGATGGTGCTTGTCGTAATGCACGGAACATCTCTTCCACAGCTTGGGTTATCTATTCGCCCTCTGACGAGTTAGTTTCTATGCATGGGGTAAGCCTCGGTCAAACAACAAACAACATTGCAGAGTATAGTGCAGTGATTGAGTTATTATCTGAATCTATTTCATTTGGGATTCGGAGTTTGATAGTGAGGTTGGATTCTGAACTCATTGTATTACAGCTTAATAGAGTGTATGCCATTAGAAATCCAGTGTTATTAAGATTATTTTTGAGAGTGCGTCTCTTGGAACGTGAGTTTGATTACATTGAATATCAGCATATTCCAAGGTCTTTAAATACATTAGCAGATGCAATTGCTTCTCGAATGTTAAATAGACATTTGCAATAATCATACATGTAAATTTAAAACCATTCCATAACATGATTTACAAGATAAGCCGGTAATAGTGATATATATATATATATATATAGGAGTGTGTCAAAAAATACATCGTCTTCGATCATAGGTTGAAAAACACCTTATGATTGGCAAAAATGATAAGTACAAAAACAAAAATGTCACATGTGCCCACAAAAGGCGATCATCCTATCACTGGTGATGATCTCTATAAGAAACCACTGCCCGGGCCACCTTGCAAAGGAACCTCCTAAAAGGTCCCGGGACTCCAATCACATAGCGCTGAAGTCGACGAGGAATGTCGTCTATAGTGGTCTCAGGAATATCCCCTGTCAAGTGCTCAAGATGACCCTCCAACTCGGCCAAAACCTCTGCTGATTCGTCCTGTGGGGCTGGCGTGGGTGCAACTGGTTACCTCCTCTCGAAAGGCCGGAGAGCGGCTGGTCACTGTGGACCCACATCTGCATTTGAAATTTTTACTATCAGTTTTGAGACGATGAAAAATAAAAAAAATTAAAATAGGAAAAGTTGAAAAGGATTTTACCTGACTCGTCCCACTGCTCTCCTGGTGGAAGAGCCATGTCTGGGTCACCACGGAAATTTATCCCAGCGTAAGGGAAATCCTGAATGGAAAAGACCTGGTTTTCCAACCATTGGAAATACTCAGGTTTGAACCGAGCAACTTCTGTCCTCTCGTCCGGGTGACGGGCCATGACTGCGACCCATCGCATCAGTTTGGGCTCTCAAGGAAGCCCAGCTCCAACAGTAAGGTGCTGTGGGATCAGCATAGGAACCCTCTCCAGGCCAAAACTCACGACCAAAGCCCCATAACCAAAGGTCTTTAGTCGTCTGCTCTTGGCCCTGGTCAGTTGGCCTTTCACATTGGCCAGCACAGCATTGCACCAGTTGAAGACGGTGCCTCGAAAGCAATCAACTGCCATACGCATCTGGGATCCGGTGGCAACATGTAATGCGGTAGCTCCGCAAAGTCTGGTGACGGTAAACGCAATCACCATGAGCTCAGGACGGGATATGGTCTTTATGTCTATCCCTTTGTCTTTAGCCTAGCTGTTGCAGTACTCTAGCCGGAGGCTATCGACAGACTGGCCACCTGGCCTAGTCCCGAATAGAGTCAAGTCTTCGCCTCTCTTAGGCAAACCAGTCAAGAAATAAATGTCCTCCGGCTTGATTTCGAGCCGGTGCCCGCCAATGAAGAAGCACTGGTCCTGTATGCTCCATCTGTCAACCAGCCACTGCAAAAAATCTACCTGAGCCCTCATGCCAGGAATGGTCCAGAATTTGTACAGTCCGCACGCCCTCAAAGCATCAAGTGAAGGTTGATGATTCCATGCGGCAGTATCCACGTCCTCATGCTCCCGTTCACGCCAATCTAGCATGATATACTCTCTGCATCAAGTATAAAGATTAATTAGATTGCTAGAAAACATTTTGATTGGTCCATTTTTGAGAAATTTTGGGTTCAAAACCCTTGTTGCGGGGTACGCACCCTCCACGTTAGACACAGTGGGTGGGTCCGCACTTTGTCTACACGGAAGGTGCGGACCCCGAGCTTTTTCAAAAAGTCGGGGTCCGCGGGTCCGCAATGGTAAACCTGCGGACCCCCGCGCGCGGGTTTTGCGCCTAAAAACCCTCCCAAAAAATGAAATAAGGGACTAAATCAAAAAACTAAACGGTTGAAAATGAAGAGTAGGATGATGTGGATTACCTGGAGAATACGGCGCTCGATTCCGACGGTTGGATTTTCCACAATCTTCACGGGAAGTTTTCTAAGCAAAAGCACTATTTTCTCACCCAAACTAAAACGGTAAAAATGAATTGACAAAGGCCCTTTTTATAAGTTTTTTGAGTAAATAAATCGCAAATTTGTTTATGTTTCACTTTGAAAAGGTATTTTGCAACGCTTTTATCCATTTCAAACAGGTATGAGTAATGTTTGTGTTTCTGTGCAGAATAAAGGATTATTCAGGTGAAATCTATCATTTTCAACTAAAAAACAAGTAGAGTCATCTTTAAGCCCTTTTCTGACTCCTAAAATATGAAAAGATTGCCGAGCGTTTCTTTTACACTCGTTAAAATGGAATTAAAAGACGGTCCACTTACAGCTCTTTTCCGACCGTAAAAACATGAAAAGATTGCCGGATTTTTGTCGTTTCGAATTCGATATTGGTTATAAAACGACGTGTCATTGATCGCTTTTTTACTTTTTCGGATCAATGACACTAATAACGAAAAGTACTCCTTGGTCGTAAAAGATCAAGCGGTTCTCTCAAGTATTATTTTATACTTTTTCGGGCTTGGGAGACACAAATTTACGAAAAAGGTCAACCCTGGAGTCTTCTTAAGTTTTTTCAGACTCTCTAAAATTGAAAAACGCCGAGTTTCTCCTATACTGGACTCGTTAAAATTTCACAGTAAAGGACCTATTCAATTACAAACAGGAACGAACCACTCCTTCTTAGGGTTCGAATCTAAACTAAGTTGGACTCATCCGAAGGATGAGCTTATAATCAAGCAAATGTTATCCTCCTCAAGCTTGTCAAAAATAAAGAGGTACTTGCCAGAAATGGTGGGGGAAAAGAGAGAAAAATAAGTCTGTTTGTCATACCTTGTAACCACTCTTGAACACGACACTTTTATTCACCTGGGTTGGGAAATCCTTTGCCTAACAGTTGATCAAACCACATTGAAAGTCTTCAGCCAGTTTCTGGGTATTAACTTTGGGTCAATTGTCACCAAGCCATCTGTCGTGTCGTTATGTGTTCAAGAGGTCACTGCCAATAAGCCATTCATTTGCAAAATATTTGTCATCCATCTTGACCATCCCTGAGTCAGTCCTTGCAACTAAATTTCTTCAACTTGATCTATGATTTCGTGTTGTGGGCTTGCCTACGACGGATCGCTTTCTATCGACATCAGCTCATTATCTAGAAAGATGATCTAGAAATCGTCAGTACCTTGAGATCTGCATGCCTCAATGGCAGGTTTCTCGCCTTTGACGACAGTTTACATCATTGACTTTCGATCGAAGGATTCCGTGATATGTTCAACATCAACACATTTATTCACATCTCATGGATTGTACTGGGTACTTTGAGAGCCATTGACATCACTGGTGGTTTCTCTCACACTTGTTAACAGTTTACATCATTGACTGGTAATCAAGTGGTTTCTACCATGTTCGACATCAACACATTTATTCGCATGGATAGAATCGTACTATTTCGGGAAGTAGAAATGAAGACCCTGGATCTAGTTTCCACCATCCAGGCTGCGAGGAATTTTGTATTCATTATGTTGTGGACTATTCATAAACAGATGGCTGCTTCCATATTGTGTTCACACGAGTCTATACTTATGATGTTACAAGATCATTCCTATATCAGAGCAGTAGATAGTTTTCTAGTTAGTTTTGATCTGAGTATGGGAATGCCTACCTCAACGATGATATGATCTCATATATATATCTTGCATTGAATGTTTTTACAGGTTCCGACCAGGCTCTCCACAAGATGATCCTCGAAATGATAAAGTACTTCACTCTTCCTATATGATAAATGAAATCCTCATCTACTACAGACTTCGCACTTTAGGGGGCAATCTGTTACATAAAAATATCGTCACCATGATTATTTGCAGTCAGTATGGGTCTATCATCACTTGTACTGTCCTCCTAAGCAAGTCTAAGACCTCAGCTCTTCAAATCAAGCTTTAGAAGTGGGAGAAAGACATTAAATATCAATGTAACTCTGGTTCTGCACTTTCTCTCATGGTCACCTGCAGTCCCGCACCTTCTATATACAAAATCTGCGTACCTACCCGCTCTGTTCCTAATGGTGTAGGTGTGGACCCCTGTGAAAGTCAAAAGGCGCAAGTTTTATCTTAAAAAACTCACTTTGGGTTAATTCTAGAGTTTTCTAGAAGGAATTTTGACGTGGATTGTTCGCTCTGAGGTGGTTCATGCATCCCAAAAGAGAAGGAGCTAATCCCTTGACTAAAGGAGCTATCCCTTTGAAGGAGGGCTTTATCCCTTTGAAGGAGGACCTAGTAACTTCCCTCCATTGCACTATAAATACAGGCATTGGGGTGAGGACTAGAGGGGTTAGAAGTTGAACATTTTGAGGGTAAATGCTGGTGAAATTGAGACTCTTTGGTTGAGCTTGAGAGGAGAGATCACATACCTCTTGGTTCCATTGGAGAGTGAGTGAAACTTGTCAAAGTAGAGGAGACATCTTGTTGGACCCTGGGAGGAGCTTGTACAGCGTCAAGGCAAAGGTTGTAAGGTTCTTCTTCTTTTGAATTAATACAATCAAACTCATTTTTCTCAACAAGTATCTTATGTTATTTGTTTCATGGACTCCTTGACTTTCATGTTAAATATGTTTTATGCAATTGGCTTTTCAGGTGCTATTTAATTTGTTTGCCTTGTTTGTGTTTGCAGATTTGCGAAGAGGAGCTCATTTGGATCAAAGGAGCGAGGGCATCCACAAGCTTGCGTTGGACCAAAGGTAGGCCCTAAAAACACTTGTTTGCTATTGTTTATTAAAGCATATTTAGAGAAAGATAGTGTCTGGTTGGTTTGCTTGTCGTTAGGTCCTCTTTAGATTCTAGGAAGGTCTATCTTGTCCGCAAGATCGACACTTTCCGTGCAACAAGAGGTTCTAGGGAATTTGTATTTGGAAAATATTATATCCATGGTTTATAAATTACTCACAAAAAGTTGATTCAAAGTAAAATTCCAATTTTTATTGTGATGGGTTAGAAATGGTTTTAACTATTGACTTTTGTATTTTAATTTTCCCCTAGCTTTTAAATACATTTCAAACTCTTTAATTGGCTTCATGGATTGTGAATGCTTAGAATTATTGACCTAAATATATGTATTATTAATGTCTTTTGCAAAACAACCCTTCACAACCACTATAAATAAAATAGACCCTAAAATCTTTGAACCCCACACAATATTTAAAATTTTTAAATCGGTAATATTATTAAATAAACTAATAACATTTTTTTTTGAGAAATTTAAGTTTTATAAATTATCAATATTACTTGCAGTTATTCTTAGCTGTAAAAATTTTACACATTTAGGGGCGAAAGGCACACTCATCATAAGTTTTACTTCATGAATTGGAAGGTCAATTTACCAAAAGAAAAATATAGTATTTTCTTGGGAATTGCATGAGAGTAACAAGGTGCTCTACAGCCCAGTATGACATAGATGTTGTTACATATATATATGGAAATATCTAAAAAATAAATAAAATAGCATAGATCCATCTTAAACCCGGATCTCTCAAATACTAAGAGAGATCAAATAATCATAAAAATTTACACCTCAAGAAATTTGATCCCTCTCAGTACTTGATGAACCCAAATTTGATGAATCTACACTAGTTTTAATAAAACCCTTTAAAAAAATGTTTAAAAAATGTATTAAAACATCATCATTAACAAAATTGAATAAAGTTGATCAGTTCAAAAATTTACGAAAAAAGTTGAAATGCAATACAAAATCTTGCAAAAAGGCCAAGAAAATTTGAGATGACCATCCAAGGCACGAGCACTTCATACCTACCTCATTTAAAATGTTGTCAAAAAGATTTGATTGCAAGTAACATGGGACGCCATGTCCCAAATGTCCGTCAAAGATAGCAAAAAGCCCCAAATCATGATCTTCTACATGCCTATACTCTGCGACATGGTAGTCCTCCATATCATGCCTTGTTTTACCCTTCACTAAATGAAATCCATGAATTACTTTATTGTTTGGTAACTTGCAACGTCCTTTTCTTGTATCAGATGACGATGGAGTGAAGCCAGCTGCCGTATTGTTGCCACTTTAGCAGCCATTGTAGCCAGTCAAGCATTGATTACGGCAACATTCTCAATCATAAGACAGTCCATGGCTCTTAGTTGCTTCCCTCGAGTGAATATTGTTCATACCTCACAAAATTATGAGGGTTAGATCTATTCACCTGAAGTTAACTATGTTCTCATGGTTATCTGCCTTGCAATTGTCGTAGGATTCTTGGATGGAACACAATTTGGCAATGCATATGGTAAGAATATACGAATTTATATCTGACAACCGAATTTGGTAGTTTTTATCGATTTTGTTGAGTTTCCAAGGATAATTTTAGGTGTTTGGTGGTGCAGGGGTTGCAGGGGTTGCAGTGGTTGGGGTCATGTTCATTACAACGTGCGTAGTAACCTTGGTCATGCTTGTGGTTTGGAACATGCATGTTTTTCTTATACTACCCCTCACTCTATTTTTTGCTATCTTTGAAGGCATTTACCTATCATCTATATTGAAAAAGGTGCCACGGGGAGGTTGGTGTCCCTTCCTAATTGCAACAATTTTGGTCATGCTTGTGGTTTGGAACATGCATGTTTTTCTTATACTACCCTTCACTCTGTTTTTTGCTATCTTTGAAGGAGTTTATCTATCATCTGTATTGAATAAGGTTCCACAGGGTGGTTGGTGTCCCTTCATCATTGCAACAATTTTTCTGACCATAATGTTCTCTTGGAAATAAGGAAGGTAGAAAAAGTATAAATATTTAGCACAGAGAAAACTCAGCATAGAAGGTTTGAATGGATTGATTATTGGGGTTAATTCACTTGTATCAGGAATTCATTTCTTTTGCAATGACCTTATTTCTGACTTACCACCGATTATTGAGCATTATGTAAAGAATGTGGGGTCTCTGCATGAAGTTATTATCATTGTCACCATAAGAATGGTTCCAGTCAAGACAATACTTTTGTCAGAGAGATTTATGGTTGGAAAACTAGAGCCAAAAGGTGTATATAAATGTGTAGCCCAATATGGTTACAAAGATGCCCCAAACATTGAAGGCTCTGAATTTATCAGCCAGGTTTTTGAAAGCATAAAAGACTATCTCAAGCTTAGAGGAACTCATTACTCCTCACATGACAGAAGTTATGCAAGCAGAAATACAGTGGAAGAAAGTAACTACTCTTAGATGAGGAATTGTAGTAGATTGAATTGGCAAAGAATACAGGGTTTGTGTATCTTCTAGGAAAAATCACATTGAAGACTAATAAGAGCGCTAGGCCTTTTGAAGGATTACTGATTGACAAGCTCTATAGGTTTCTCCAAAACAATTGCAGGTTGACTCTGTCTCCCTAAAATATACCACCTATGCATTTACTTCAAGTCAGAATGGTGCAAGAAATTTAGAGTTCGTTCACACAAAACTGTTAGAAGACAATGAAATTATAAGCTTTTACTCATAATAAAACTTTTAGGGCCGTAAAGTTCCTGATCACTCAAAAATAAGATATAATTTTGTACTATTGTTACTATTTTAATAGATTTATAAGATTTCAAAATGCAAATTTCTATTGAGATCAGAAGAAATAAGCATTGATTTTTTTACCATTTCTGCAATAAATCATGAATCATGTAGAGTGAACTGCTACATACATGTTTAATGTTTTGTGACTGGTGGAATGGAAAAAAATGATAATAGCTCATTACTTTTCAGTTTCAATCCTTATTTTACAGTAAGGCTCTTATCTTTTGATGAAATGCAGAGGCTGGTAAATTAAAATTTTCAGGAAATCCCAGGTAGAGTTTGTTAAGCGGGAATTTTAAATTTTAATAGTAACTCCTTTTTATCCTTTGTCCTCGGAAATTTGTACACTCTCGAGTTGTTTGGGGCTAAGTACCAGTTCATGTGTTACAGGCCCAAGCCACCAAACAACACTTTTACGATGTTGGGTCCCTTCAAATTCTGAATCTAAGAAGCCCCATAGGAGCAACGATAATTATAAGGATCCAATGCTTCCACTATACTCTCTATTGCTTTATGATCCAATATGTTTCTCATCCTACCTTTCCATTTTGTTTTGTATGTGGAGTCTTTACAGCCTAAGCCCCTGTAGCAATATTCAAAATGTGGCTAGAGTTGCTTTACAGTATCTGTAGATGACGGTATGCAAAATTGTTTTATTATTATTGTTTTGATTTAATGTTTCATTATGCATACTAAATCTTTTTTTCATATAAAACCAAATTTTAAATGTTTACTCATTTACAAATACTACAACAGATACCCCTTTTTCGAATTGATGTTTATGAGTAGTAGGCCAAAACTTGCGAAACACTTCAATTTCTTTTCCAAAATTTCAAAGATGCCCATTTGAAAAACCTTAACATAATGTACAAAAACACGTTCACATAAACAACAACTACTACATGGATAATGGATAACCTCTACCTGACATTAACTATAACTCATTATCATCCACCCATGCTTTCAAGAATGTCCATTCACATGTTGCTATTCTTCCACAAACTACTATTACTTACAGAATATCCCTATTCAAAACACACATAACTAATAGTTTCAAGTGTAACTCAATATCATCCACGCTTGCTTTCAACAATGTCCATTCACATGTCACTATTCTTCTACACACTATTATTTACAAAATATCCATATTCAGCATACACATAACTAACAATTTCATTTGCAACTCATTATCATCCACCCTTACTTTCAACAATGCCCATTCGCATGTCGTTATTCTTCCACACTCTATGCCTTACGGCGTTTCCTTGCAACATCAAGTGCAAATGCTAGTTATATAGGCGTTACAATTTCAATTTTTCATATATTAAATATGAACTATCCAAAATATTATGCTTTTATTTTAATATTTTATTCCATGTAAGTCAAGTTTGAGTCCAATGCATAAAGCATTTGTATATTGTATTTACATGCAGATAGTTGAAATACGATTCTCTCCTGTTTTTTATTTTGTTGACAAAATAATGATAATTTTAGGTCTTTTTTAGTGTATTATGTTTAAATTATTGTATAGGTCATGGTATACGTGTTTAATGTTTGAAGTTTAATGTGTTATTTTGTGTCAAATTTATGTGGATGCCTTATAATCATATTAAGTTAATTGATATTATATTAGTTTCTAGTAAGATATAATGTATCATTTTTTTTTTACTTAAAAATAAATAAATAAAAATTAAATTTATATTTCAATGAATAATATTTGAAATAAATGAATTTAATTTTTCATTTTTTATTATGTAATGATGACACTACTAACTTTAAAGCACTGCATACTAACTCCAATATATTTATAACTTATTTATGTCAATCATCAAACGTATAAAATATTACAAACTCAATTCTCTACAGACGTGTCATCCCCAAGGCGTCAAGTTTCACCTTCGGCTTTTACATACGTTGCAACGTGAAGCTGTGTAAAAGGACAGGGCAGTACCAATAGGCATCGAGACTTTTTGGTGATTGATAACCATTGAAGCATTCTTTCAATCAAATTGTCCACTCATTTGTCAATCAAATTGGATTGAGGGTTGTTCACCAATCGCATGTAGAGACATGATCTCTTTGTTTCTCTTCAAACAAGCAAACAATGGGATTTCTGTAGCCAAATAAATCTCTTTAGTGATAAGTTTCACACGTACACAAATTTCATGTGAATTTTTTTGAAGGTTTAAGTAAAGTTTGTGATATCATTTAGAGAGGTTCCTCATAGCATTGATTGTTATTTATGAGCTTTGGTTGCTTCATTAGTTCTTATATTTAATGAAATTGGTTTTAGTCAATAAAACACAATTTCATACAAATACAAATTTTACATGAATTTGTTTTAAGATAATTCATTATTTTTAATGTTCAAATTAATATGTTTCACATTCATATGAATTTATTCAAGTTATGAGTAGATTTAGCCACGTTAATGATAGTATTTAGTGAAAATGTATTACATAATTAAAAATACTTTATGATAATTTTTTAATATTTATAATTTTATTTCAAATATAATGATTTAAATTATTATTTTTAAATTTAATCATTTTAAATTAAATTTAAATTTAAAATAATTATAGTTTAAACATATATTAAACTTATAGTATATTTTATAGAATTAAAAACATATATATATATATATATATATAATTTTATATTTATCTAATTAATGTTCAAAAATTCATCATCCACCTATCAAATTGCAATGTTAAATGTTTAATTTAGCTATACTTAAACTAAGCGGCATTTTATATATACAATATTTCCAAACAAAATAATTTTTACTTAAAACTTTTATATTTTAACTTTTTATTATTATTACTAATCATTTTAATTTCCATTTATTGTCTCGTAAATAAAAAAAAGTTGAAAATTTTAAAACCATATGCTAAATGTATTTGACATTTAGGCATTGACCAAATAAAAGAAAAATCAAGCCATGACTTATTGTTATCCATTTGGACGTTGTAGATTTAATCTAGACTCTCAAATTCACATGCTTGTGGGCCATCTTAATAATACCTATATCGCTCAAGTTATTATTAGTTGCTTGTCATCATGGAGACAAAAAAAATCATGAATTATTTTGCTATTTTAATTGTAATTTTATTAATATAAAGTTGTATGTCTTTGCTTTTTTTCTTCACTCTAATTTAACTATATTTAAACTAAGCAAGTGTAGCTACTCTGTAGCCCTTATTCAAATGTAGAAATTGGTTCATACTTTTCAAAGTTCAATAATTAAACTAAGTAGTAGGTAATGCTAGCTATGTGGCATTGTTAATGATAAGCTTTTCGATGTACATATTTATTACTTTTATGTAAATAAATGATTTTACAATTATTACTTGTTTTATAGATAATAATTATATATTAGAGAAACATTATAAAATAGAGTAATAAAATTATAAGTTAAAGAAGATTCATGATATTAAATTTGTTAATTATATTAATATTATAGTAAGAAAGAATGTTATTATAGAGTATGCTCTAAAATTACTTATGTTTGGATAAGAGCTCGTCTTCCTTAGATGTAAGGAAACGGGTTAATGACCCAAGACCCAGAGGCATCTGGCAAGAGTGAAAGCTTGGCCCCTTACGAACTACCAGCGGGTAATTCCAAGTGGTGTGGTTTTCCTTAAATAATGGTGATGAGTCAGTCTATATTCGTAGATAGCAACCAATTATGGTTGTCCTGATCGTTAGTTTGACAACTGAGTTATGATAGGTTTTCCCACTATGTAAAAAATTTTGAAAGGTATTTTATTTTTTAAATCATAATCGAGAATTTTATATTAATTTCAAAATATATGTATAATATGCATTGAGGGATGCAACAAAGTTTCAAAATTAAATAGAGATTTACTTGTTGGCTAAAACCATCCAATTGATCAATGTATATTAATCATACGTTCTGGGATAACCATGGTTGAATAAACTTGCATTTTAACAAAACTCGTATGGCCTAATATGGGATCTGTGCTCTGCATACTCTCAGCGACTAGGGTTTCCCTAACTGTCAATGATCCCTACGATTACAGGCACAACCAAGAGCTAAATCATGACACCTTTTTGTTCCTCGCAAGTTTGAAGTCGTTGTTGCTGCTGATCGAGCCAGAAGTTGTTCTTTGCATATACGTTCACAATTGACCTACTCGTGGTGTTGAGGAAGTGGATATTTTACCTTGTTGACGCAGCTCTATCCTCATGGAAGCAAAATCATTGTACCAAATAAATTTGTGAATAAGACAAAAGCCATTCCTTCTTTGGATTTAGCGTTTTCCTCCCCAATAAAATAGAATGTGGTTCTTTTGAAGGAAGAAGGGATGTTGGGGAATTTTATTGTCCTGCAGCCAAGTTATTAAGTTGTTAAAGATTGTGTTTCTAACAATTGGGAAAATCATGAACCCTTCAATATTCTCTATTATGGAAATAGGTATTACGCATTTATTTTTCCAAACCAATAAGATAGAGATCAGATCTACAAGTCAGGTCCTTATTTCAGGGGTAACAGAGGCCTATTCCTCACTCATTAGACTCTGGGATTTAGTCCCCAGATGGAAATTTCATCTACACCTATGTGGATTAGATTTCCATTTCCCCCTCTTCTTTGTTGGGGTGATGGTATTTTTAAGGTAATAGGAGACACACTGGATCATTATTACTAGTGATACAAAGACTAGGGCAATCTTTCATGTGCCAGAATTTGTGTTGAAATGGACCTCTCAAAAGGTCTCCTAGAGGCAATTCAATTAAACCTGGATGGTTGGTCTCATATTTAAGCTTTGGATTATGAGAAGATTCCTTTCAAGTGTAATTTGTGTCATGAGTATGGACACTGTGAAAAGTTTTCCAAAAGCTCCAGTTTCACGAAGCTCTCTGTTGAGAATTGTAGCAAGAAAGGCTTAATTTAACTTAGCCTTAGTCAAATTGAGTAAATTTAAAATTTCCGCATTAGAAAACAACTTGGAGGCAGTTAACTGAGGTGACGTGGCTCTTATCATTCAATTATCTCAGTACATTTGAGTTAGCGGGCTCGATTGCTAATTTGTAGCAATCCAGTTCAGTTACTTCTAAGTGTACTCAGTAAAACTAGTTTTAACAGTTAATATAACTAGTTGGAGGTCAGTTATGCAGTGGGACAACAGTCTAACTCACATATCATCCAGTTAACTGATCAATTAACTAAAAATAGCTCATGCATGCAAGGAATTCGAATTGCTCAGTTGTGGTGGAGATTCTTAGGCAGTGTAACATCAGTTGTACACTAGTTTTGAGTGTACATGTGTTGCATACAATCAGTGATCAACCTTGGGAATTGCGCAATCAATTTGTAGGAAATGAGCATAACAAGCACAACAATTCCACATTGAAGTACTAAAATAGAACTTTCCTCAACAAGACATAATGAGAAAAGAGAAACATGAGTTGCACCATAGATGTCACAGCTCCTGTAGATAACAAATGAAGGCTAGAAAACCCCTACAAGGTCCTCTCCATGCTCAAAATCCTTCAAAAAATGCTTCAACCCACTAATTGATCCTGGCACCCATAGACTCAAACCTGAAAAAAGTCTCTTCAGAAGTGCTCCAATTAGTGAATAAAGGCTTCCATTGGATTCAGAATGTCCAAAAACCCCTATCTGGACTCTTCTTGAGCTCCAAAAGGCTAAAAAATCATCAAGTTATGGATCTCCCAAGTTTTTGTTGTTGTTCATCCTCCAAATTGGATGAACATGCTAACCAAGCGACAATTCTGCCCTTAAATCCACTCGGGAGACGATAATTTCACCCACATCCAGTGCAAATTCTCAGACAGTTAATTTTCCCAATGACTCTTAAGCGCAATATCAAGGCCACATAGGCACCATAAGGCCGATGGTTGGGCCAACGGCCCGATCCCGCCGGTCTAGGCCCCAAATCCATCGATTTGTTGGTCATGTGGACATTAATGTGGTTGGGGGCTGGGGCTAAACACCCACCCCCACCATGTTAGCCCTCCATTACTTCGTCGACGGTTCTACGCCATCAATGTGACCGGGGACCGAGGCTAACCGCCCGCCCCCACCACTGGAGCCCATTATCTCTTCGTCGGGGTCACATGGACTACGATGGGACCTGGGGCTAGGGCCTACAACCCCACCCCCTCTACCAAGCACCTTCTACACTATATGCTTGGTCGTGTGGGTGCAATACGACCAGGGCTAGGCTTAAGTTCATCCCCTCTCATTCTGCACTTGAATTATTTTTGTCAAGGTCATGTGGGTAGTAATGTGACCAAGGGGTGGGGTTGTTCCTCAAGCCCTCTCCTCCAGCTCTCTCCTTGTTCACCACATGTGGTCATGTGGATGTCGATGTGACCAAGGGCCAAGGCTTAGTCCTGACCCCTCTCCCCCATTGCGTCTTTCCATGGTCTTTAACAATAACCCACGCCCGTTCTATGTTAAGTAATTTGAGCTTGGTGCAGTGGTAAGAATCATAAGTGTTGTATGGCAAGTCATGAGTTCGATCTGGCCTGGATTGTGGGTCAAAACACAAAAATGTTAACCAACCATGAGGTGCCACGTGGCGGACTCTTGTTGGGCCATGTGGCATCCTCTCATTGGACCACCACAACCGAAGTTCGACCAATAAAAATGTGTCATCCTGCACCTGTACAAGCCTACCACTTGGCAAGCCATGATTGGTTTGTACGTGCCTAGTAGGCTTGCTAACATCAGTGATATGGAATGCCCAGTCAGCTCACCTGCAAAATTTTTTAGTTGTTGAGCAAAACGATGAGAACATCATAACTTTGTCATACAACATCGGATTGAAGTGATTCAAGTGTCCTTCAAATCAGAACGATGAACACCACGAATTGGAGTCAGTTTTGAAATATTCTGTGCACTTTCAATTTTGAGCTAAATTTTGATCTTTGGATCATACCTCCCCACTATGAACTTTTGGACTACAAAAGTTTATCTTCTCCTAGCAAACAAAATGAGGCAAAAACTCAAAACTTTCCCAAACTCAATCCTTAATGTTCTATTTTTAGTTGGTTCCTTCAAGCTCCAATCAAGGTACTCCACCTATCCTCTACATGAAGACCTTACCTTCCTGTTAAGAATCGAGCCACAATTCTTATAACCATGCAGGAACAAAAACATCAATGGATGGAATATGAGCATTCTCTCCTAAACCATCTTTCACGGCTCAAACAACTTCATCTTGAAGTTCCATTGTTGAAGACAAACTTGACTTTCCATCTTGGAAATCAGAAGCAATTCAATGCTTGCCATGCACTGATTCAAACTTTGCTTTACTATCCTAAAACTATGCGTGTACACAAAAGTACTGTCGCTGCATTAATTCATTAACACATTTGGATTTGTCCACAAAAACATAGTCATTTCTTGTACAATCTTTATCAAATATTTCATTCACAACCAGCTTCATCTTGAACACTATCGGTGAGTACATGACGCAATTGTAGACAAACTGGGCGACAAACATTGTTTATCCCAAAAGTCCTTAAACATTTGGAATAATAAACAAGCCAACATAACATGTCATGTCAATGAAAAACATACTTGTTGCAAATAGTGATGTTGTAGTGGCTACAACCACCCTCCAAAATTTTTCCTTGTTGGGTGTGGACCCTGATTATCTTCTTTATTTAGAGGTATCGCCACATTGGACCCCAATTCGTAATGTGGTGGAAACGCCACCTGTAAAATATACGCTGCAGGGGAGGTTCCCGGGGGGGGGGGCGGCTGCAACCTTTGGGAGCCCCCCCCCCCCAGCGAGGGGATCGGGGGCAGCGCCCCCAAAGCTAAAAATAGATGTAAATTTGCCTTGTAAAATGTTGTAATTTTGTAGTCAATCTGGGTCGTTCATTAGGCGGAGATCTGACGATATAAGTTATGTTTAATTTAGGGTTTTTTGCCCTATAAGGAAACCCCTCGCTATATATGAGGGAATTGTATTGCGTCTATGTAGATTTGTATTCTGATTGAGAAAGAGAGAGGATATTGTGTGAGAGCGAAGAGGGAATTACACTGGATCTGTTGCAGGTTGTATCTCTTCAGTTTGTTGGATAATATAAAAGGAAGGATTCTTGTTTCTCCGTGGACATAGACCAAATTGGGTGAACCACGTATATCTGTGTCTCTCTTGTTTTATGTGTTTTCTGTGTTTGTATTTTTGCAATATATTTTATGTGTTCCGTTGCTCTGTAATATATATAATTTTCTAACATGCCTTCGCTTCATTTTGGATCCTCCCTCCTCGAAATCATAGCAACTATCATGCATTGATCAGGTACTTGTGTTTATTTGATTTTATCTGTCACCTAACAGCTTATGTTCACTCACTTGTCTTGTCAGTCAACCACAAGTAGACCCAGCACTTGGTTCACTTCTAGTCATTGGGCTGTCGAGAAAAACTGTGCATTCCTGGAGGTCAGTCTATCTTCCCCTCACGAATTGCATGGAGTAGCCCAGAAGTTACCCTGCACTCAAAATTTGCACAAAGCAGGCTAGCTAGCCTTGCTCTGGAAAATGCGTAGAGGAGGCCAGTTGACACTGCTCTCCAGAAATGTGCAGAGCAGGCTAGCCGGAACTGCTCTCCATAAATGCGTAGAACAGGCCAGCCGGCACTGCTCTCTAGAAATACACAGTGAAGACCAGCAGCACTGCTCTAGAAAATTGTGCAGAGCTGGCCAGCCAGCTAGGGCCACTCAGCCCAGAAGATTTTCCCTCGGTGATTGTCCGTCGCAAGTGCTGGTAGGTTGCCCGGTTCCCTCCAGAACTGTACAATTCTTCCTTGCATGCCAGGCATCTTTTCCTGAAAAAGAAAAAAGAAAAAAGAAAAAAAACATCGCTAGATTTTAGGGATCTATTTTTAGTAGCGGGAGTTACATGCAAAGTCGATTGTAGAGAATCCCCTCCAAGTGTCTCTTTTTCCTATATTTGTGGCATGCACATCATAAACCCCAAGTTCACCAAATCTATTTAAATGATGCCTCAAAGCTCATTCTTCACATTCGATCTTGCAGCTTTGGCATTCCCGAGGCATCTAGGAACCTTCAGCACAATCGACACAACTTTTTCAGGTAAGTGTTGTTTTTCATGTCTTTTGTTGCTTTTTTGTCACTTTTTATTTCTCGGCTTGTATGAGTGTTGTTTTCCTTGTTTTATTGAACGATCATTGAAGTTTCAATCTGTTTTAACTTGTAGAAGTGTTGTTTCAAGTTTTGTATTGCCTTTCCTTAGTGTCACATGCATAACACTGTTTATGCACTAACAGTCACCATTGCAGCGACTCTCTTCATGAGCTTCATGGTTTTTCCGTTTGACTGATTTCTGCACTTGCTTGAATTGCATGCATGTCTATTCACTCATATATGCACCAGCTTTTCACACACACATTCAGTCCTTCGCATTTTCAGGTTGCCATTGGGCATATCCGGGCTGTCTTGGCCCAAATATTATGTCTCCTAGTATGCTCTACACATTCCTAACAGTCAAGGTTCTGCCTTGCCTCCAAGAATTGCATAAAGGCTGCCCACACTAGCTCCCAGTTGTGCTCTACACAATCCTGGGAGGTAGTGCCCCAGTCCTTCCCAGTAGAATTGTGCAATGTGCAGTTCAAGCCAGAAACCCAGTTTGACTAATCTATGCATTTGTGTAGTTTCAGTCAGTAAACAGCCTCACTGGACTGCACATTGTGCAGTTCTGGTCAGTAGTCAGCCTCACTAGCAGCGGAGATTGCGCAATGCAAAATTCTAGTTGACAGTCTCCTAGCCTCTCGGAGTCAATGCTGCGCAATCTTGCCTAGCAGTCACCAGTTTGTTACCCGATCGATTCTCGAGTTGCTTTATGTTTTTAGCTAACATTTTCTTGTCATGGGTGTCTTCTCTGCCTCTAGGTACCACAGGTTTTTTAGCAGCTTCTCAACAGTACAAGTATCATGGCCTCCGAGAGAGCTGGATATAAAGAAACAGTTGAAAGTAATACTGATGTGGTTGAGCAGGGGTCTATGAGCTTTCTCGTGTACACAGACACACACCTATTCATTGAGAAAAACATCAAGATCACATGGCAAGACATCAACACTATTTTTGCAGGCATCTTCGAGGAGAATCTGGAGGACCGACAAGTCTATGTCAATATTCACAAGTCAATATTATACAAGGTTGCATGTAGGTATCCCACCTTCTCATGCGTAGATGTGATCCACTGGATTGTCTCACACATTGATCCCAAGACAATGATACTAGGTAGTGCCAATGGAGTAGATCTTGCTTCCTTCAGGATGAAATATTATCAATAGATGTACCATTTTCCATGGTTCGTGAACAGGATGGATGCACCATTCTACACACCCAACAGCAACACAAATACAAGATTGAAGCATTGGGCAAGGGAGCCATCAAATTTGAGGATCGCACCCAACCAGATATACAAGACAAAAACACTTAGGAAGGCTTACCAATTATTGGTCATCTTTGCATGCTGCTTGTATGGCCAAGGGAGTACGGAAACCATCACATAGAGTTGAGTTGTTATGTTGGATCAGTTGGCAAGTGAAGGAAAAGCTTTCAATTTGTCTGACATGTTGGCTCTCCAGCTAAAAGTGCATGTATCCAATGCCCGAAGTCCGCCCGAGGATCAGCAAGCGAGATTCTTCATGTCTTCCTACTTGCTCGATGCAATCGGTGCCCGTCAACAGTTTCCTAGCACGGGTTGGGCATGGAAACCTTCAAAGGATGTTGTCAATGTATATTGCAAGTTTCTCTGATACTACTATGATCTTCGAACAAGATCCGCCTTGCATGCCCCATGCAACAATGGAGGTGTTGGTGAACATTGTAGATCGGTACGCCTCAACTGATGGCACCTTCATCTGGATGTATAGCGTGGAGAAGGCTCTGCATGTGTTGTCAAGGTTTTCCACGGACAAGCTAGTCATGCAAGAGGTTGCATACCACATCTCGACAGGGTTATCAATTGGATTGCATAGGAAGAAGAAGGCACCATGGCCTATGATTCCTTTGCGAATTGGTTTGTACACGATTCAGAGTTTGAAAGAAGAATATGTCAAGGTCGAGGACTTCAAGAAGTTTAAGTTTGGTACCAAGAGTTTCAATCCATACAATCCACATGGCTTATGAAGGGACCACTGTGCGAGAGTACACTATTCTTAGATTCACGGGACATGTCATTGGCCAGAGGAAGACCCATGGAGATATTGTTATAACTCCTTTAGGCTCAATGAACCGGTGAGCATGGTAGTACAGTGGCTAGTAGCACAGCAACACCACAGGGAGCAGCAACAATAACATTAGCAAGTAGAAAACTTGTGCAAGACAAAGGCAAGAGGAATATTGTCGAAATCATAAAGACGGAGCAAAGCTACAAGTTTAAGGAAGACCCACTTATGGAAAGAGTAACCTTGGAGATAGATGTAATGAGGCGACAACATGATAGGAGAGTAGCGCAAAGAAAGAGGGAGAAGCAAATACTGAAAGAAGTAGAGCAGAAGTTGCAGGAAGTAGAGTAGAATATCAAAGAAGAATAAGAGTTGTGCAAAATAGAGAAGGAAGCGCAGCATGAACAGGAACAGGAACAAGAACAAGAGGAAGTGAAAGGCGCACAGACAGCACAAACCGCGTCGATACAGGTCGAAGACTCTGAACCAGAAGCAGATGAGGAACAGGGTGAGCAACCACAAGAACAAGAACTTGCTCTGCAAGATTAACCAATATTAGAACAGATGGACATGGAGATGGAGCAGCCTGAACAGGATCAGGACACCAACTTCATGCCAAAAGCAACCGAGGTCACCCCACATGCTTCACCACCTCCAATAGCAGAGAAAGTCCTGAATGAACGAGGGGATACCATTCTCCTTGAGGACAATCTGGGAACAAATGTGTACAACATAGCCTTTGATGACTCACATCACAGAGTTGTACAAGCACGTATAACGCACACCCCATATGAGCATGCATCACCTGCACACATTGAAGAATGGGTGTTTTTGTTAGATGTATGAAGACATCCAAATGCCTTGGCCGATGCTACATAGGTTTATGCCAAAGCCACGAGCTTGAGTGTGAAGTTCTTGATAGCAGAAAACAAGCACATGGCTAAGCAGTTGCAAGAATCCAGGCAGAGAGAGGAACAATCAACATGATCCGCTAGAAAAGAGATGAAGAAAGCGATACTTGTTGAAGTATCAGCTCTTGAGATAGTCACACTGAGAATCTCTGACAGGTTCATCACTGTGCATAAGGCAGTTGTCCATCTACATGGTCATCAGCAATGTTGCACCAAGATAGCGCGAACACTCATAGATATACATGTTGTTATTGATCATGTATAGACATGGACAATGATGAATAAGGGAGCCCTGCTTCACTTGCACAAGATGATGAAGCTGCAGGTAGAGTTGGACAAAGCACGCATCTGGAGTCTAATCCGGAACTATGAAGAACTCTTGCCGGTCATCACCAGTGTTGAGGCTTCGTACACATGGTTGTTCAGAAGTTTGGATGTCATGGTGAGAAAGTATGGCACCTCGTCAATTGGTATGCTCACTAAGGCCAAAGAGAAGAACCAAGTCAGACTGGATCTCAATGCGTACTTTGATTATTTGATGTGTTAGTGTCAGTCTTTCCAGCCTTCCTCCAGTGATCAAATATGCTCTTACAAAGTGGTCTCAGAGTGTCAAGGTCAAATTTTGTCATTTCAAAAAGTCTTCAAGCAAAATTTGGTCACTAGGCATTAGGTCTAGGGTTTGCTTTCACTCCTTCTAAAGTTGTCCAAATGTCGGTCCATGTCATCATTCTGCTGAGTCTATCATCATTCATAGGGTTTTCATTATCATTTCAGTGTCTAATGAGTCATTTTACACCTTGTGCATGCTTCAGTTGCGCCTAGGCAAGGTCATTTCCCTCTCCTAGGGTTTTGAAAGCTAATTTCTCTTGGATGGCCAAATCATTAGCAAAACTTGTATCCAGATGTTCATACACCTTCCCCTATCTTTCATGTACCTTATCAAACACTTCCCATCACTGAGATTCCCCAAATTCCTCATTTTTGCACAAACCCTAGTTTCTTGCCACAACTTGGTAATTTTCTAGGCTAGGCCTGTGTTTTGCCCTTTTGGACCCCTTCCCCTCACTCGATCTCCACGATTCCACTTTCCCCTGCTTCCTAAGATCCCTCCCTACTTCCAAAAATTTCCCCAAGAATTTAGAAGCCCCTCATCCCCTTCATTTCGCTTCATTTCCACAAAATTCCTTGTTTCACACATCGGGATAAGTTTCACTCAAAAGATGTTTCAGAGCAATAAAAGATGAATTTTGGAAAACTGAGAGAGGTTTTTGTTCACAACAGGCCAAGGAAGAACAACCTCCTTCACTTTTTACACAGGTGTCATGGTTTTAGATAAATGTCAAAAATACCGTTGTCTCAGGAGAATCGAATGCACCTCTGAAGTGACCTTGGGAAAATCAAGTTTTCTCCTAGATTGGTTGGCCAAATGACTTTCTTGATGAGTAAAATGATAACTAGACACAAATATATTTCCAATGAGCTATCATGAGCTCAATTTGGAGTTGAGTAAGGCATTTAAAAGTTGACTGCAACAGCACTCTGCCTTGAGGCAGCCTCATTTGGCACATTTTGACCAGTCTTGGGAGATTTGATTTTTGACAAGGCAAATGAACTCCAAATTGAAAAATTCCACTTGGGTTGGAAATTAGACTCAGATACCTTTCCAAAGAGCTATCCTGAACCTAATTTGGACACCGGTAAATGCCCCAAAAGTAGGTGGAAAGGCGCGCTACGCATTTGGGTTTTTTGGCACAATTTGTTTTTTTGGGTTCAACGCGTAGCGCGCCGCGCGCTACGCTTAAAATTGGGAGGTTCAAATCACGAAAGGTTTGCATTTTTGGATTTTTCATGATGAAATACACCTGCTCAGCCACTTCCAAGGCATTTCATCAAGGTTTGGGTCCCCAAAAGGTCAAAAAACATGCAAAAAATGACCTCACTGCCCCTTTTTGGACACACAGGTAGCAGCCTTGGGAGAATGCACTTTTGGAGGGGAAAATGGACATCAAATTGGAAAATTCCACTTGGGTTGGAAAGTAGACATCTAGGGATTTCCAACAAGCCAACCTGAGCTCAATTTGGATACCGAGAAGTGCCCCAAAAGCAGGTGGAAAGGCACGCTACGCATCAGGATTTTTTGCACATTTTTCACCTTCCAGCTCAGGAATTCGCCCAATTTTGACCAGTTTTGACTTGTGATGGGATTTTTCACCCTCCTTGATGTAATTAATGTAACTTTATGTTGACTTGACACTTATTTACCTATTCTAGATGATTCATTCATAAAATAGCAAAAATTTAATGAATGAATTGGTTTCCTAGCTTATAGAGGCAAGTTGTTTTGACTGCCTAGATTGTAGTGCTTTGTTTAGAATTGGTTGAAACAGCTCCTAGGATGATGAGCTCGACCCCTAGAGGCAAGGGAATGGGTTAGCTTGCCTATATTATGTATTTTCTTAGTCATTTTCAGGGTTGGACTCTTGGGAATAGCTTGATACACTATTGTACATATTTTATCTGCAATTTTGGCAAAGGATAGACCAAGGTTTTGCAGCACTATTTGGGATTCATGTGGCCTTATGTGTTGATGGTGTGTTTCTCTCAGTACTTGAAAGTTGTGTATGTGTACCACTTTCCTTATTTAATCTTCTGCAATTAAATGAATGAAGTGTTAAGGTAGAATCCATAAATTTGCTATGATATGCCTTTAAGTTTGTTTAATTTTCCATGTTTTCTTCAGTTTAAGGAGAATCCTTGAGACTTCCTTGCTCTCCTTAGCTCCTCACCTGTCAGGACTATTCATTCACTCACTTTAAAGGCATCAAAACAATCGCCTATCTTGCCCCAAGTAGACCTCTGTAAAAGTTGTGCCTCATCCCCGCACCCAAAATTGCCTTTCCCTTGAATTCAACAAAATTTCAAAAAATAAATTTCATAATCCTTGTACTTCATACCTAGCCTAAAATTAGTCATCAATTCAGTCATCTCGAGCCTCTTTGATTACCTTTTGCCGAGATTGACCGGAGAGAGCCCTCTCCTGTCCTCGTAGGGCTAGCTACGAGGCTGAGCGTGGTTTGATGTGGCCTCGAGTTTTGCCTTCCTCAGCCTAAGGCGAATTCGAACGCTAACATGATGATCATGGCCACCAACATAGATTTGCAAGTTAGCACAGATAGCATGCGAATGTACATCGTCAGTCCGACCTTGCGTAGGACTAAGTTGTGCATGTTATAGGATGAGTTGGACAGAGGTTCCAAATCAGTATAACTGAAAGCAATGGAGGCAAGAGTTTGTTTGTAGGAAGACATCATCAAAGATTATGTGGACACCATTGTGCACTATCAAGCATGGCATCATTTTGTCACCGAGGATCACAGAGAAGATGTTGATGAGTTGGTCTTTCTACAGCCGTCTGAGTCTTAGTGTTGTCTTATCTGGCTGACTCAAGCCTATTTTTGTCCCACATGGGTATATGTGGAAAATGTATTATTATTTTAAACATGATGTAAAGTGAAATTCCAAGTGTCATTAATGGAATGAAAACAGTCATATGTAATAGAAAGAGTTATGTAATGAAGTTGAAGAGTCGTGAGGGTAGTCCAAGGGTCACGAAGGGGAATGTCAAGGGTCACCACACCCTTTGTTATTTATAGAACCGCATAACTCATAGAACAAGATTTTGGGAGCCAAGATTTTGCTAGGCATTGCTTAGAGAGGGCTTGGAGAGTATTGTGACGAGCCTTGGCCTCTCCACAGTGCAGATTGAGTACATCTCTTTGGAGGAGTAGGTGATGTTGACTGTAATGTTCCACTATTGTGGCTAGTGGTTGTCATGGTTGTATGTATGGATGGAACTTTCACTTTTATATAATATAATAGAGCTAGCACATCTTCATGCATATGTTGTTATTGTAGTTCTACTATTCTGGTTACTTTAGCAGTGTATGTTGTTTAACTTACACATTTATGTATGAACTATTTCATATATGATTGTCTGAGTCTTGTTGAATTCGTGTTGTTGGTTTAACCCATCACTTTGGACTGTCGACTATTTTGCTTTCTAGCTTGTGATGTCATTTAGTTCATGTGTTCCTTTCAGGTTGTGTACTATTATAGAATTGTAAGGGATACACTCCTTTTTCCCCTTCGTGTGTTAGAATCTCCCCATGCATCTCTCTTGACTCGCTGCAAGATCACACACTTGCTTCCGACGAAGATATATTGCTTACCATCTACTCATTATCGCAGTCAAGGCATAGCTTTACTACCCAATGCTGGGACTCCTACTCCAAACGGTCTAAGGTCTAGTTGGGACTTCTTACCGGGGAGATCCCTTGACATGTTGGCGGGTCCAGCACCACCAACATTTATAGCACTAGAAGGAGGGCCAGATGACAAGCTAAGCCCTCAAAATCTGTTTTGAATCCCTGCACATCTATCATGACTTATGTTATAGTTCACCCTTTGAGATGTATGTCTTATGGAAATGTGTTTGAAGTCTCGAGGGAGTTCTGGGATCTCTTGTCACAATACACATAAGAAGATGAAGCAGAAGAGCTTGGCCTAGGCATAGAGCTGCTTCCGAAGATCTCTATGATACCTTGGAAGACCCTAAGGATTATGTGGTCTGCTTGTTGTTCGCATTCACGCTTCGAGGGCACCCATTGCAATGGTGTGTCACACTGCCTGATAAATCTATTCACTCTTTCAACCAATTCGTTGAAGAGGTAGATCATTCTTTCCATATTTATGACCGTAATTCACTCAAAAGGAAAATGTTGTAATTACGGAAAGCTCCTGATGAATCCCTTGTACAATTTTGAGATCTCTTTCGTAATCTCTCCTTTCAAATCCCAAAGGATGAAATTGATTGGAAATTTCTTCGTGAAAGATTTCAATGCCTTCTTCACAAATCTGAAAATCCACAAGTGTTAGAATCATTCAAACCCCGCCCAACATACCTCGGTGTTAGAGTTGCTAAATCCAAGGCAGACAAGGTTTCTATCACAAGTGACTCTCCATCCTCATCCCATCAAACAACTCTAGCCCTGCAATGTGAGGTGGGAGAAGGTGTGCATCCATTTGTTGAACTGTCACATCCTCCTTCCCCACCTGCTCTTGATTTTTTCACAGATTTGGCTTGTGATATTGTTAGTTGTCACGTGGACTTGTTTCCTCAACCTCCATCCCCACGTTCTATTGATCCTTCGAATTGTATTGTGTTGTGTTCTCCTGTTCTAGGATCCACACTTGTTTTTCATGAGGATCAAGTTGTCGACAAGTTGGTGTTGAGCAACAAAAATACGCTATCATTTATGATGAGCATGTGTGGGAATCTGAAGAACCTGCGGTGAAGAATGACCTCCTTCTGTCCGCACCTCATCCGCTTTTTCCTGATACCTTTGGTGATTCAGCCAGTGTTAATTTTCTGTGTGAGAATTCATGCCCAGATGCATCTACTTCTGGTCATTCACAGAGTACATTGGATATTAGTCTGTCATTGCAAAAGCGGAGAGGACACATCTGTGTTTGCAAATCCACTCAATATTTCATATGTCATTTCCAGAAATGAAAAGGGTGAACATTCTTGCTTCTCATCAACCCCTCTGTATGATTCGTCAAATCATGTGGATGCTAATGAATTTTTTGATAGCGTCTGTCATGATCTTTTTACTCCTTCATTTGATCACGATGATGATTCAATCGTTGTTGATCTTTCTAAGCCACCCGTATTTGATGATCTACCTGCCGACGAAGTTAAAATCCCTCAAGTTGTCGAGGCACTTTAGCCCGAGCTGATGGTTATGTCAGGCCCTCGTTGTATTGAGGATGATCCCACTTCAGATCAGAAATCTGATGAAACACCCAAGGCTCCTCATTACTCTCATGTTTACATTGAAGATAAATCTAGTTCTGAGATTTCATATCCTCCACTTGAATCACATGATCCCATCACTCATGCATTGGAGGAATTATACACAACGAGCACTCTTGCTAAAAATAAGTTTTCTTTCTTTCTTATGTTTTCTTGTTTGTCATGGTCAAAAGGGTGTGCATGTTTATCGTCTACGCACAATGTATAACCATGATACGTTCGCAGAATGCTTATCTTGTGTTTTTATTCTTTTCTTTTCTGTGGACATTTTCAAATTCAGAGCACGTTGGTATTCACTGTTATATTTTTCTTGTTTGTTGGTTTACATGCTTACCTTTCTCATAAACCATGCCTTCACCAACATGGGTCAACTAATGTGCCGATAGCTTCATTGGAAATATCACTTTACGTGAGCCAACCCACGCACTTTTTAGTTTAGGAGTAGGAGTAGTGTTTGCTTTCTTGTTTTGCTTTGTTTGCATGCTTGCTTTGTTTACTTTGTTTGTGTCGCTTGTTTGTTTACTTTGCTTTCTTACTGCTTTCATTTACTTATGTCCTTTTCTTTCTTGTTTGTTTGCTTGTTTTACACCCATAGGTTTATTTTTGCATGAAATCGTGTGTGGCTCTCGAGACAAGCAAGCTGAAATACAAGAGAACTTGTACAATTATTAACACTTGGTTATATGTTGTCCTCTCTATTTATGAAGAACTTGTTGTCTTCATTCGATGATACCCTGATGGAAAATATGTTCTGTTCAGAGTGAGTCCTGGTGAAAACACAATGCTTTCACTTTTAACTAGTACTGCCTACTCTAATCGGTTCCTTTGGGTGAACCCTTGTCAGCTCAGTCAAGTAAAGTAAGGTGGGGGGAGGGGAACCTTAACAAGTATTGTCATAGGTATATATAAAATACTTCTCTAAAGGGACAACCTCTTCTACTCTCAATAAGTCAGGATCCCTCTTCTGCCTTTGAAATAAATAAGTGCCTATGCACAGTTCTTTGAAAAAAAAAATGAAAAATGAAAAAAATAAGGCGAATGAAGAGAAAGGATTCCTGTGCAGAGAGGTTATGCAAATAACTCCTTCGGGGTACTGACTAGTCTCACTAGCAACGGAGCGATGCTTGTGTCCCTACATGACTCCGTCGGGGTACTGTCCAGGCATGCTGGCAGCAGAGCAACACCAGAGATGAAACTAAGACTCTGACATTAATATTACTTGTGTACCAATATACCCCTCATCCCTAATCGAAGCAACTCAGTTGAATTGGTTTGGTATGTGTGATGACTGATCAAGAGAATGGTAAGGACTATATCTTTAACTCAAGCTAAGTGTTAAATCCATCACGATCGAAGAATTGACTAATACTTTCGAATGAGTTAGACTCGATTTTCACGAACAAGGTCCATACAGAGAGTTGGAGTTCTACGAATGTGTCGCCAATGTTGTAGCAGCTACAACCACCCTCCAAAATTTTGCATTCACTTCGTTTTAGAGCCTCCCTCATTGAAATCATAGCAGTTATAATGCACTGATCAAGTACTTGTGTTTATTTGATTTTAGTTGTCACCTAACAGCTTGTGTTCACTCACTTGTCCTCTCGGTCAACCACAAGTTGACCCAACACTTGGTTCACATCCGGTCATTGGGTTGTCAAGAAAAACTATGCAATCCTAGAGGTTAGTCTGCCTTCCCCTTAGGAATTGCACAAAGTAGCTTCCCTGCACTCAAAATTTACGCAGAGCAAGCCATCCATCCTTGCTATGGAAAATGTGTAGAGTAGGTCAGCGGGCACTACTCTCCAGAAATGCGCATAGCATGCTAGCAACACTGCTCTAGAAAATTGCGTCGAGTTGGCTAGCCAGTCAAGGCTACTCATCCCAGAAACAACACAGAAGATTTTCCCTTAGTGATTGTCTGTCGCATGTGTCGGTAGGTTGCCTGGTTCCCTCCAGAATTGTGCAATCCTTCCTTGCATGTTGGGTAGCTTTTCCCCAAAAAAAACAAAACAAAACAAAACAAAACAAAACAAAAACAAAAAACAAAAACAAAAAATAAAAATCAAAAACAAAAACAAAAACAAAAAAACAAAAAAAAACAAAAAGAATCCCTATATTTTAGGGATCTATTTTTAGTGATGGGATTTACATGCAAATTCGATTCCAGAAACTCCCCGCCAAGTGTCACTTTTTCCTAGATTTGTGGCATGCGCGTCATAAACCCTAAGTTCACCAAATTTATTTAAATGATGCCTCAGAGCTCATTCTTCACATTCGATCTTGGAGCTCTGGCATTCCCAATGCATATAGGAACCTTCGACACAGTGGGCACAACTTTTCCAGTAAGTGTTGTTTTCATGTCTTTTGTCGCTTTTCTGTCACTTTTTATTTCCCGGCTTGTATGAGTGTTGTTTTCCTTGTTTTATTGAATGACCATTGGCGTTTCAATGTGTTTTAACTTGTAGAAGTGTTGTTTCAAGTTTTGCATTGCCTTTCCTTAGTGTCACATGCATAACATTGTTTTTGCACTAATAGTCATCGTTGCGGTGACTCTCTTCATGAGCTTCATGGTTTTTCCATTTGACTGATTTATGCACTTTCTTGAATTGCATGCATGTCTATTCACTTAGATCTGCACCAACTTTGCACACACATTTAGTCCTTCGTGTTTTTAGGTTGTCATTGGGCAGATCCGAGTTGTCTTGGCCCAGATCTTATGTCTCCCGGCATGCTCTGCACATTCCTGGCAGTCAAGGCTCTGCCTTGCCTCCAGGAATTGCACAAAGGCTACCTACACAGGCTCCCAGTTGTGCTCTGCACAATCCTAGGAGGTAGTGCCCTAGTCCTTCCCACTGGAATTGCGCAATGCACAGTTCCAGCTAGCAACCCAGCCTAACTGATCTGCGCATTGTGCAGTTTTAGTCAGAAGTCAGCCTCACTGGACTACACATTGCACAATTTCAATCAATAGTGATCCTCACTGGCAGATGAGACAGTGCAATCCACTGTTCTAGTTAACAGTCTCCCAGCCTTTCGGAGTCAATGTTGCACAATCTTGCCTAGCAGTCACCAGTTTGTTGCCTGATTGATTCTCGAGTTGCTTTATGGTTTTAGATGACATTGTCTTTCCATGAGTGTCTTCTTTGTCTCTAGGTACCACAGGTTTTTGAGCAACTTCTCAGCAGTACAGGTATCATGACCTCCAAGAGATTTGGATCAAAAGACACAGTTGAAAGCAGTCTTGGAGATGTGGTTGAGCAAGGGTCTATGAGCTTTCCCATGTACATAGACACACACTTGTTCAATGAGAAAGACATCAAGATCACATGGCAAGACATCAACACTATTTTCGCAAGCAGCTTTGAGGAGAATATGGAGGACCGACAGGTCTATGTCAATATTCACAAGTCAGGATTATACAAGGTTGTATGTTGGTATCCCACCTTCCCATGCACAGATGTTATCCACTAGATTGTCTCACACGCTGATCCTGAGACAATGATACTAGGCAGTGTCAGTGGAGTAGAGATTTATTCCTTCAGGATGAAAGATTATCAGCAGATGTACCATTTTCCACAGCCAGTGAACAGGATGGATGCATTGTTCTACACTCCCAACAGCATCACGAATCCAAGAGACATCTTGAAGCGTCAGGTAAGGGAGCCATCAAAATTCAAGATGACGCCCAACAAGATATACAAGACGAAGAAAATTAGGAAGGCTCTCCAACTGAAAATGCATGTATCCAATGCCCGGAGTCTGCCCAAGGATCAACAAGCAATATTCTTCATGTCTGCCTACCTGCTCGATGCAATTTGTGCCCGTCAACAGTTTCCTAGGTTGGGCATGGACACCTTCAGAGAATGTTGTGAACGTATATTGCAGGTTTCTCTCAAACTACAGCTACTGAGGAGTCATGGTTAGACAATCTGACCACTTCATCACCCCTCTATACATATTGATCTTTGAATAAGATCTGCCTTGCATGGCCCAGGCAACAATGGAGGCATTGCTAGACATTGCAAATTGCTACTCCTCACTCGATGGCACCTTCATCAGGATGTACAGCTTAGAGAAGGCTCTACATGTGTTGCTGAGGATTGCCACGAACAAGTTTGTCATGCAGTAGGTTGCATACCACACCTCGACAAGGTTATCAACTGGATTGCATAGGAAGAAGAAGGAACCATAGCCTGTGCTTCCTTTGTGAATTGGGATGTACGCAATTCAGAGTTTGAAAGAAGGAGATGTTGAGGTCAAGGACTTTAATAAGTTTAAGTTCGGAACCAAGATTTTCAATCCGTACGATCCACATGGCTTATGCAGGGACCACTGTGTGAGACTATACTATTCTTGGATCCACGGGGTGTGTCATTGGTGAGAGGAAAACCCATGGAGATATTGTTATAGCTCCTCTAGGCTCAATGAACTAGTCAGCATGGCAGTACAGTGGCTAGGAGCACTCAAGGCAGCAGCACCACAGGAAGCAGCAATAACAGCAATGGCAAGCAACAAAAATGTGCAAGACAAAGGCAAGAGGAAGATTTCCAAAAGCATAGAGACGGGGCAAAGCTACAAGTTTAAGGAAGACCCATTTGTGGAAAGAGTAGCCTTGGCGATAGATGCAAATAGGCGACAGTGCAACATGAGAGTAGTGTAAAGAAAGAGGGAGAAGCAGAGAGGAAGTTGTAGGAAGTAGAGAAGAAGCTCAAAGAAGAACAAGAGTTGTGTAGAAGAGAGAAGGAAGCACAGCGTGAATAGGAACAGGAAGAAGTGCAAGGCACACAGACAACGCAAACCAAGTTGATACAGGTTGAAGACTCTGAACCAGTAGTAGATGAGGAACAAGGTGAGCAGTCGTAGGAACAAGAACTTGCTCCGGAGGATGAATCGCTAGTAGAACAGATGGACATGGAGATGGAGCGACCGAAACAGGATCAGGACATTGACCTCATGCCAAAACCAACCAAGGTCACCCCACAAGCTTCACCACCTCTAGCAGTAGAGCAAGTCCCGAGTCAACAAGAAGATACCATTCTCCTTTAGGATAATCTGGGAAAAAATGTGTACAACATAGCCTTTGATGAGTCACAACCTAGAGTTGTACAAACACGTAGAGCGCACACCCCATATGAGCATGCATCACTTGTGCACTTTGAAGAATGGATGATTGCATCATATGTACGAAGACATCCAACTGCCTTGGTCGATCCTAAAAAGGCTTATGTCGAAGCCACGAGCTCGAGTGTGAAGTTCTTGATATCAGAAAACAAGTGCATGGCTAAGGAGTTGCAAGTAGCCAGGCAGAGAGAGGAACAATCAACAGGATCTGCCAGAGCAGAGATGAAGAAAGCAATACTTTTTGAAGTATCAGCTCTTGAGACAGTCACGCGGAGACTGTATGACTAGTTCATCACTGTGCACAAGGAAGTTGTCCATCTACATGGTTATCAGCAGTGCTACAATAAGATAGCACGAACACTCACATATATACATGTCATTGTTGATCATGTATAGACATGGACAATGAGGTATAAGGGAGACCAGCTTCATTTTCACAAGATGATGAAGCCACAGGTAGAGTTGGACAAAGAACGCATCCAGATTCTGATCCAGAACTATGAAGAACTCCCGCCACTCATCACCGGTGTTGAGGCTTTGTACGCACAGTTGTTCAAAAGTTTGGATGTCATGGTGAGAAAGTATGGCACTCCATCAATTGGTACACTCATCGATGCTAAAGAGAAGAACCAAGTCAGACTGGAGCTCGACGCATACTTTGATCAGTTGATACTCATGGCCACCAACGCAGATTTACAAGTCAGCGCAGATAACATGGGAATGTACATCATTGGTCCAGTCTTGCTCAAAACTAAGTTTCGCATGTTACAGGATGAGTTGGACAGAGGTTCCAAATCAGTATACCCAGAAGCAATGGAGGCAAGAGTTTGTTTCCAGGAAGACATCATCAAAGAGTATGCGAACACCATTGCACACTATCAATCATGGCATCAGTTCGTCACCAAGGATCACAGAGAGGATGTTGATGAGCTGGTCTTTCTACAATCGTCTAAGTCTTAGTGTTGTCTTGTCTGGCTGACTCAAGCCTATTTTTGTCCCACATGGGTATATGTGGAAAATGTATTATTTTGTAAACATGATGTAAAGTGAAATTCCAAGTGTCATTAGTGGAATGCAAACAATCATATGTAATGTAAAGAGTTATGTAATGAAGTTGAAGAGTCATGAGGGTAGTCCAAGAGTCACAAAGGGGAATGTCAAGGGTCACCCCACCCTTTGTTATAAATAGAACCTCATAACTCATAGAACAGGATTTTGGGAGCCAAGATTTTGCTAGGCATTGCTTAGAGAGGGCTTGGAGAGTATTGTGACGAGCCTTGGCTTCTCCACAGTGCAGAGCGAGTACATCTCTTTGGAGGAGCAGGCGGTGTTGACTATAATGTTCCACTATTGGGGCTAGTGGCTATCATGGTTGTATGTATGGATGGAACTTTCACTTTTATATAATATAACAGAGCCAACACATTTTCATGCATATGTTGTTATTGTAGTTCGATTATTCTGGTTACTTTAAAATGTATGTTGTTTAACTTACACATTTGTGCATGAACTATTTTGTATACGATTGTATGAATCTTGTTGAAGTCGTGTTTTTGGTTTAACCCATCACTTTGGATTGTTGACTATTCTTCTTTCCATCTTATGATGCCATTCAGCTCGTGTGTTCCTTTCATGATGTGTATTATTACAGGCTTCTAAGGGATACACTCATTTTTTCCCTTTGTGTGTTAGAATCTCCCCATGCATCTCTCTCGACTCAGTGCAAGGTCACACACTTGCTTCCAACGAAGATATATTTCTTACCTCTACGCTCTATTACAGTCATGGCATAGCTTTACTACCCACTGTTGGGACTCCTACTCCAAACGGTCTAAGGTCTAGTTGGGACTTCTTACCGAGGATATCCCCTGACATCTTGGCAGGTCTAGCACCGTCAACAAGTGATTATTCTTGTTTCACTTTACAAAGTACCCAAAAACAAGTAATGAACAACAAGTATTTACAATTTAGAAAGAACCAAACTATAAAAACAGTCTACCCAACCTTTGCCTCTCCTAGGCTTATGGGTGCTCATTCCGCCAGTATCCTCTTTGCCACTTGTTTCTTTCCTTGCATTGGTTTGCATAACCTCTTTATCATTCTTGGGACAAAGTCATGGATGAAGTTTCCAACACCTTTCATTCCCATGCCCATGCAGGTTACAATGGGTACAAAAGTACTTTCGCTTGCCCATCGACAAGGAACTTTTCAAATGTGAGGGAGGTTCTTCATGCTTGATGTCAAGAATTTGGTCCATTCTTTTGACCATCACCTTGCGTTGCTCACAATCAGCCACACGATGCTAAACTACATCAGAAAAAGTGAAAGGATACATGTCCCACAAATAATCAAAATTACCAACATTTGGAAAATTCCCATGACATTTATACTTGTCCCTTCGTATATAACTTTGACAATGTGGATGGGATGATGACATGCAAAGTCCTTTGAAGCATTCATCTCCCCTAGGAGACAAATTGACATTATCACTACCATATTGGTGTGACATATCATCATCTAATGATTTCCTTGCCTCAAATAGTTTAGAACATTCTACAAACTCTTTATGACCATATCCCAATCCTTGATATCTTGGTCTCTCTTTCACCCTGATATGATTAGTGATTCCTTGGCGATTGATTCTGAGGTCTCATCCTTCATAACCCTTCCAAGCTAGCATATTCATACCAATGCCTTTAGTATGTTGTTCAAAGGCTACAAAATATGTGTTATTAACATAAACTGAAGGATTTGAACTAAAGATGTTGATTACCTCCTTGGATTTTCCACCCATATTTTCTGCTTCAGATGTTGATGACGAATTTGAAGATGACTCAAGCCACCCACTTTTACCAATAGGCATATAATGAGAATCTTTGAGATGCTGACAAAACTCGCAAGCATCATTCTCCACATAAAGTCCATAACCTATGTTTGTACCATGCCCACAAATTGGTTTCACTATGGAGGAATTCTTAGATTCTTCTGGAGTGGAACTTACACCAACTTGTTCCTCAAGCAAGTGTTGCAACTAAAGGCACATATGCCTCTTCTCCTCTTAAACATCTTCAAGCGTTCTCCTCAATTCAACATTCTCCATTCGAAGAGACAAGTTCATCTCCTCTAGCTCTTAAAGACTTTCCATCTTCTTCCCCTTTCCTGCAAATTGGTCAGAAGTGGTTATGATACTAATTGATCTTAAATTGGAGGAGAACTTCTCCTTCCTAAAAACTGATCATCCTCTGATGCTTTGCAAGTAAAAATGGGTCTTATGTAAACACAAGTTTTATGGTCTCTTCAAGGATAATCAGTTACTTTTCAGGTGAAATTTAAACAAGCAACATATCATCATTTAACTCATAAAGGCAAACATGAAGAGAGACAACATAGAATTTGGTGATGGAGTTCACCCCTCCTAAGCTACATCTTTGGGCCTGCTAACACAGCTAGACTGCTCCATAGATTTCAATGATAAAGAGTACATAAAGTGTGCTGACAAAGAGAGTGGCTAGTTTACCCTTCAAGGAAACATTCTCCTACAAAGAGCTCACACTCTAAAAAGCATGAAAACCTACAGTCAGTCATGAAACAGTCAACAATAAAAGGGATCTCATATCAAAACCTTATTCTCCATTTGAAAAATGAGCATAACAATTACAACAATTCCACATTGAAGTATTAAAAGAGAAATTTCCTCAATAGGACATAATAAGAAAAGAGAAACATGAGTTGCACCATAGATGTCACAATTGGTGCAGATAACATATGAAGGCTAGAAAACCCCTACAAGGTCCTCTCCATGCTCAAAAGCCTTCAAAAACTACTTCAACCTACTGATTGATACTAGCACCCATAGACTCAAACATACAAAAAGTCTCTTCAGAAGTGCTCCAATCAGTGACTAGAGACTTCCATTGGATTCAAAATGTCCAAAAATCTGTATCTCAACTCTTCTTGAGCTCCAAAAGGCCAAAAAAATGCGTCAAGTTATGACTCTCCCAAATTTTTGTTGTTATTCTTCCTCCAAATTGGATGAACTTGCTAAATGAGTGATAATTTTTCCCTTAAATATGCTCGGGAGGTGACAATTTCTCACATCTGGTGCAAATTATTAGATAGTTAATTTTGTCAATGATCCTTAGGGGCAATATCAAGGCCACATGGCCGCCATAAGGTCGAGGGCTAGGCCAACGATTTTCCCCTACCAACCTAGGCCCCAAATCCGTCAGGATGTTGGTCATGTGGATGTTAATGTGGTTGGGGGCTAAGGCTAATAGCCCACCCTCACTGCTCTAGCCCACCATTATTCCGCCAATGGTTTTGCACCATGAATGTGGCTTAGGGCCAGGGCTAACTCCCACCCCTGCCACTAGAGCCCATTATATCTTCGTCGGGGTCACATGGACTATGATGGGACTTGGGGATATGGACTATAGCCTCGCCCCCTCCTCCAAGAACCTTCTCTGCTATGCACTTGGTACTGTGGGTGCAATACGACTAGGGGTAGGCTTAAGTTCAGCCTCTCCTATTCTGTGCTTAGAGGTTTTCCGCCAGGGTCATGTAGGGAGTAATGTGACCAAGGGCTAGGGCTGGTCCTCAAGCCCTCTCTGCCACAGCTCTCAGTTTTCACCACCTATTTTCATGTGGATGTCGATGTGACCAGGGGCTAGGGCTTAGTCTCAACCCCTCTCCACCAACGCGCCTTTGCATTGTCCTTAACAATAACCAGCGTCCACTGTATGTTAAGTAACATGAGGGTGGTGTGGTGGTAAAACTCGACAGTGTTGTATGGCAGGTCATGAGTTCGATCCCGCTTGGCTTGTGGGTCGAAACACAGTTTTTTTGACCAACCACGAGGTGCCACATGGAAGCCTTTGGTTGGGCCATGTAGCATCCTCTCATTGGACCACCACAACCAAAGTTCAACCAATAAAAATGTGCCATCCTACACTTGTATGAGCCTGCCAATTGGAAAGACATGATTGGTCCGTACGCACCTAGTAGGCATGCTGACAGCAGCGATACGGAATGCCCAATGAGCAGCCTAGTCAGCTCACTTGAAAAATAATTAGTTGTTGATCCAAACAATCAGAACATCATAACTTTGTCATATGACATCGGATTGAGGTGATTCAAGTGTCACTGGAATTAGAACGACAAACACTATGACTTGATGTTGGTTTCAAAATATTATGGGAACTTTCATTTTTGAGCTAAATTTTGATCTTCGGATCACACCTCCCCACTAGGAACTTTTGGACTACAAAAGTTTATCTTCTCCAAGTAAAAAAAATGTGGCAAAACTCAAAAATTTCCCAAAATCAATCCTTAATGTTCTATTTTTAATTGGTGCCTTCAAGCTCTAATCAAGGTACTCCACCTATCCTCTACATGAAGACCTTACCTTCCTGTCAAGAATCGAGCCACAATTCTTATAACCATGCCGAAACAAAAACTTCGATGGAAGGAATCTGAACATTCCCTCCCAAACCATCTTTCAAGGCTCAAACAACTTCATCTTGAAGTTCCATTGTTGAAGACAAACTTGACTTTCCATTTTGGAAATCATAAGCAATTCAATGCTTTCCATTCATTGATTTAAACTTTGCTTTACTGTCCTCAAACTATGCGTGTACACAAAAGTACTATAGCTGCAATAATTCATTAACACATTTGGATTTGTCCACAAAAACATAGTCATTTCTTCTACAATATTTATCAAAGATTTCATTCACAACAAGCTTCATCTTGAACACTTGTATCAGAGAGTACATGATGCAACTGTAGAAAAACTGGATGACAAACATTGTTCATCCCAAAACTCCTTAAACATTTGGACTCATACACAAGCCAACATAACATGTCATGTCAATGAAAAGCAAATTTGTTACAAATAGTGATTATTCTTGTTTCACTTTACAAGTACCCAAAAACAAGTAATGAACAACAAGTATTTACAATTTACAAAGCAACAAACTATACAAACAGTCTACCCAATCTTTGCCTCTCCTAGGCTTATGGGTTCTCTTTCTGCATCTATTATGCTTTGAAGGTTTCCTTAGGAACTATGCCATTATCCTCTTTGCCACTTGTTGCTTTCCTTACATTGGTTTGCATAACCTCTTTATCTTTCTTGGGACGAAGTTTTGGATGAAGTTTCCAACACCTTTCATTCCCATGCCCATGCATGTTACAATGGGTACAAAATTACTTTCGCTTGCCCATCGACAAGGAATTTTTCAAATGTGAGGGAGGTTCTTCATGCTTGATGTCAATAATTTTGTCCATTTGTTTGACCATCACTTTGCAATGCTCACAAGTAGCCACATAATGGTCAACTGTATCACAAAAAGTGCAAGGATACATGTCCCATAAATAATCAAAATTACCAACATTTGGAAAATTCCCATGACATTTATACTTGTCCCTTGGGTTGTAACTTTGATGATGTGGATTGGACGATGACATGCAAATTCTTTTGAAGCATTCATATCCCTTAGGAGACAAATTGACATTATCACTACCATCTTGGTGTTAAATATCATCATCTGATGATTTCTTTGCCTCAAATAGTTTAGAACACTCCCCAAACTCTTCATGACCAAATCCCAGTCCTTTATATCTTGGTCTCTCTTTCACCGTGATAGGATTAGTGATTCCTTGGCCATTGATTCTAAGGCATCCTACTTCATAACCCATCTTAGTTAGTAGCTTCGTACCAATGCCTTTAGTATGTTGTTCAAAGGTTGAAAAAGACATGTTATTAACATAAACTAAAGGATTTGAACTAGATATGTTGATTACCTCCTTGGATTTGCCACCCATATATTTTGCTTCAGATGTTGATGACGAATTTGAAGATGACTCAATGGCACCCAATTTTACCAACAAGCATATAATGGAAATCTTTGAGATGCAGACAAAACTTGCAAGCATCATTCTCCACATAAGGTCCATAACCTGTGTTTTGACCATGCCCACAAATTGGTTTCACTTTGGAGGAATTTTTTGCTTCTTCTAGAGTGGAAATTTCACCAACTTGTTCCTCAAGCACATGCTGCAAGTGAAAGCACATATTCCTCTTCTCCTCTTTAGAACCTTCAAGAATTCTCCTCAATTCAACATTCTCCATTCAAAGGGACAAGTTCATATCCTCTAGCTCTTGGAGACTTTCCATCTTCTTCCCCATTCTTGCAACTTGGTCAGAACCTGGCTCTAATACCAATTGATTTTAAATTGGAGGAGAACTTTTCCTTCCTAAAAATTGACCGTCCTCTGACGCTTTGCAAGTGAAAATGGACCTTATGTAAACACAAGTTTTATGGTCTCTTCAAGGATAATGATTTAGTTTTCATGTGAAATTTAAACAAGCAACATATCATCATTTAACTCATAAAGGAAAACATGAAGAGAGACAACACAGAATTTGGTGATGGATTTCACCCCTCCTGGGCTACATCTCCGAGCCTACTAACACAGCTAGACCGCTCCATAGATTTCAATGATAAAGAGTACATAAAGTGTGCTGACAAAAAGAGTGGCTAGTTTCCCCTTCAAGGAAACATTCTCCTGCAAAGAACTCTCACTCTAAAAAGCATGACAACCTACAGTCAGTCATGAAACAATCAACAAGAAAAGGGCTCTCACATCAAGACCCTGTACTCCATCTGAAAATGAGCATAACAAGTACAACAATTCCACATTGAAGTACTAAAATAGAAATTTCCTCAACAAGACATAATGAGAAAAGAGAAACATGAGTTGCACCATAGATGTCACAGTTGCTACAAATAACATATGAAGGCTTGAAAACCCCTGAAAGGTCCTCTACATACTCAAAAGCAATCAAAAATTATTTCAACCCACTGATTGATCCTCGCACCCATAGACTCAAACCTGCAAAAAGTGTCTTCAGAAGTGCTCCGATGAGTGAACGGTGATTTCCATTGGATTAAGAATGTCCAAAAATCCCTATATGGACTCTTCTTGAGCTCCAAAAGGCAAAAAAAAATCATCAAGTTATGGCTCTCCCAAGTTTATGTTGTTATTCATCCTCCAAATTGAACAAACCTATTAAAGGAGTGACAATTCCAGCCTTAAATCTGCTCAGGAGGCGACAATTTCGCCCGCATCCAATTCAAATTTTCGGACAGTTAATTTTTCCAATGATCCTTAGGCACAATATCAAGGCCATATGGGCACCATAAGGCCGAGGGTTGGGACAACGACCTTCCCCCACCAACCTAGGCCCCAAATCCGTCGGGATGTTTGTCATGTGAACGTTAATGCGGTTGGGGGTCAGGGCTAGCCGCCCTCCCCCACCCCGCTAGCCCTCCATTATTCCGCCAACAGTTTCATGCCATCAAAGTGGTTGGGGGTCGAGGCTAACCATGCGCCCTCGCCACCAAAGCCCATTATCTTTTCGTTGGGGTCACATGCACTATGATGGTACATAGGGCTTGGGACTACATCCCCACCCCCTCCTCCAAGTGTTGGGTGTGGAGCACGATTATTTAGAGGTCTTTGTTTCAGTCGGGTGTATACCTCAGGAAGATTGTACACCCCTCCACGCGGGGGGGTGCAGGGGGGATTTGTCCCCCCTGCGGGAGTTTGGGGGGGCCCATCCCCCCAGCTGGGGGGTCCGAGGGCCAGCGGTCCCCCGACGAGGGTTTCGGGGGCAGCACCCCCGAAGCTAAAAATAGATGTAAAATTGCCTTGTAAAAGTATAGTAATTTCTAGTCAATCTAGGCCGTTCATTAGGCGGATGATATAATGGTAGAATTTATGTTTAGTATAGGGTTTTTTTCCCTAGAAGGCAACCCCTCTCTTTGTATGAAGGTATTGTATTGAGGCTGTGATATAGATGTGTATTCTCAGAGTGAGAAACTGATAGGTGAGACTGTGAGATAAAACAGAGGATATTGCAGCGGAACTGCTATAGGTTGTGTCTCTTCATTTTGCTGGATAATAGAAAGGAATGACTGGCTATTCGAGATGGGCGTAGCCCAAACTGGGTGAACCACATATATCTGTGTCTCTCTAGTTTTATGTGTTTGTGTTTTTCCGCATATTATATGTCTTGCATTTCTCTGTCATATATATAATTTTTCTAACACCGGGAACCTTTTTCACTATATACTCGGTCATGTTTGTACAATATGGTAGGGGCTAGGCTTAAGTTCATCCCCTCCCATTCTACACTCGGTGGTTTTCTACCAGGGTCATGTGGGTAGTAATGTGACCAAGGGTTGGGGCTGGTCCTCAAGCCCTCACCGCCAGAACTCTCCCTATTCACCGCCTGTCGTCATGTGGATTTCGATGTGACCAAGGACCAAGGCTTAGTCCCGACCCCTCTCCCCCAACGCACATTTTCATGGACTTTAATAATAACCTGCGACTATTATATGTTAAGTAACTTGAGCGTGGTACAGTGGTAAGACTTGACAGTGTTGTATTGATGGTCATGAATTCAATCCCACCTGGCCTGTGGGTTGAAACACAAAAATTTTAACCAACCATGGGGTGCCACATGGTGACCTCTAGTTGGGCCATGTGACATCCTCTCATTTGACCACCACAACCAAAGTTCGATCAATAAAAATGTGCCATCCTGCACCTATACGAGCCTACCACTTGGAAAGCCATGATCGGTCCATACGCACTGAGTAGGCTTGCTGACATCAGCAGCACGAAATTCCCAATCAGCAGCCCAGTCATCTCACCTACAAATTTTTTTATTTGTTGAGCCAAACGATCAAAACATCATAACTTTTTCATATGACATCAGATTGAGGCGATTCAAGTGTTGTTGGAATCAGAACGATGAACACTATGACTTGACATTAGTTTCGAAATATTTTGGGCACTTTCATATTCTAGCTTAATTTTGATCTCCAGATCATACCTCCCCACTAAGAACTTTTGGACTACAAAACATGATCTTCTCCTAGCAAACAAAATGAGGCAAAAACTCAAAACTTTCCCAAACTCAATCCTTAATGTTATGTTTTTAATGGGTGCCTTCACACTCTAATCAAGGTAATCCACCTATCCTCTCCATGAAGACCTTACCTTTCTATCAAGAATCGAGCCACAATTATTATAACCATGCAGGAACAAAAACATCAATGGATGGAATATAAATTTTCTCTCCCAAACCATATTTCAAGGCTCAAACAACCTCAACTTGAAGTTCCATTGTTTCAAACAAACTTGACTTTCCATCTTGGAAATCAGAAGCAATTCAATGTTTTCCATGCACCGATTCAAACTTTGCTTTACCATCCTCAAATCATGCTTGTAAAAAAAAGTACTCTGGCCGCAATAATTCATTGACACATTTGGCTTTGTCCACAAAAACATAGTCATATCTTGTACAATCTTTATCAAAGATTTCACTCACGACAAGCATCATCTTGAACACTTGTATCAGTGAGTACATGACGCAATTGTAGACAAAATGGATGACAAACATTGTTCATCTCGAAAGTATTTAAACATTTGGACTCATATTCTAGTTGGGACTTCTTACCGGGGAGATTGTTACAAATCCATTTGGGAACATCACTCCCATCATTCAGATCAATATATTTAGGGCTCATCAAACACTAGTTCAGTTGCTACATGCCCTAGACAAGTCACCATTTTGAATGCCTCCTTCCCTGAGAGTTCTTGGCCTGAAGCCCTCCAGAATTGCCTCCTTGAGGGACCAGCACAGCCTTGGTCGGGGGTAAGTGCACTTCAGTATAGGTAGGCCCATTTCAAGGTGCTTTCTAGAGCACTTAGGCCCACTTTGACCTACGCTGGGCAAGTTTGAGCGAAATCATCATAGGGTTCTAGGAATATTCTTCTCTTCTAGAGCCATCTAGAATATTCCCACACTTATCATCTCCTATGAGCTCGAAATTGGATATGGAATGAGTTAATTAACCTCCTATCCTCTCATCCCTTCCTCCATGGAAACTAACTCTAAGTTTGGAAGGCCATTCAATACCCTCATTTATGATCAAACCTCCTCCATTTTCCTATAAATTGAGCACCCATTTAAGTGATCAAGGGCTGGACTTTGAGAATTTGTAAGGAGATATTGTTGGTGTGAAGATTGAGATTGTAATTAAGTAATGTTATGCTGCTAGAGTGTTGTGTTATTGATGTGATGTTGGTTGGAACCCAAGCTGGAAGAGTGACAATGGATCGGACTTCATGGTTGTAATTCATCCTTCTACTTAATAAATCTTTTTACACCTTTTTACATATGCTTATCTTTATATATGATGTTTATATGTGTGAATGTATCTAATTCCGTTTACTTATATTTGATAGATCTCTTGCTTTGATTGGTTCTATGTCTTCTGTTTATGCTTGCAGGTACTTTTTGAGTGAGTTAAGTTCAAGAAGGAGTGACAGGAGTCATACAAAGGAGACAAAAGGAAAGCAAAAGAACAAGTAGGTCCTTTGATTCCTTTATCTTATTTATCGTCTATAGAAAAAGGATAAGCGCTTTAAATCTGTTGTTCTAGGTATAGCTACCTACCTAGGGAATTAGTATTTATCCATAGATGCAAAATTCCTCATAAAAAATTGGCGACTCTGCTGGGGAACGATCATCGTTCCAGGTAGTTTATCCACATCCTAGGACACCCTAGTAGACTTTACTTGCCTTCATTGATCTTATTTCAGCCTTTTTGAAGTTTTTTGGTCAAAATTTGCACTAGAATGCCTACTTTAGGAATGTGCTGGAATCAGTGCACCCTTGGTCAGGGTACAGTGCGCTGATCAGTGCACCCTTGGTCAGGGTACAATGCACTGATCAGTGCACCCTTGGCTTAGAGATAGTGCATTTCAGTGCACTGTCTCCCGTTCAGGATCCACCTTAGGTCAAATTTCCACCTTTGCTTGGGTTTTTTCACCAAATTTGCTTCTGTTTTTGCTTGTTGAATGATCAATGAATGTTATGTCTCTGAAATGAACATTGTATTTCCTTTCCTAGCCCTACTTTGGCCTTGATTGTTTAGTGTTTCTTAAATTATTTCTTTATCACTATCAATTCATTGTCAAAGTTAGTTTATAGTCGATTAATCTTTGTTCAAATTAAAGTGTCGTAAAAGCCTTAATTTCTTTCGAAAAGGAACTGTCATAAAGTCTTCGTTCTTGCAAAAATATTAATTTATTGTATGTGCATTAGTTTCCTTTTGTTCATTTTAACATTAAGGGAATTGAAAAGAAAAGCATGCATCGTGCATTGAAAAGTTTGTGTGTGCTCATAGGAATAGTTTAGGGAAATTACATTAGATTGTGCTCTTTGCTCTTTGATTAAAAGAAATCTGATTGCTCTATCCCTATTAGCTAAGGTTTTCATTGTCAAATTGAATGAAAGAATGCTTATCATATTAGTTGCATTCTAGGAATTACAAACATACATCACGTGGTGAACCTTGAAAGGCAAATTGTTAAGAAGATCAACTTAAAATTCATTTGAATTAACCTAATGGAGCATTGTCACCTAATGCAAAACATTTAGAGGTTCTAGGCTAGAGACATGTTCCGACGTCGTAAAACATAGCAGTTGTCACTAACTTGTCTGCGATACATTTTGAGTGTGATACCTCATTCCACGTACGTGAGTATATTGTAGCTCATCCACTTACCTTCGGGTATATAGAGTGGTTTTATAGTACGTAAAGTATATGGGAATGCTCTCACTGTGCAGTTTCACATTAGACAACGTTAATACGGATTGGGCCTCCACGTACTTTCGAGTATATATGGGAGGACAACACTAGGTTGCTATCCATCCTTAGATAACCAAGTCGGCCACCTTGTACACTGTGATAAACCAAACACAGCATTCGGGGAGATTGCTTGCCCGTACTTCTCGGTTCGCCGGCAGGTATTCTGCAATTCACAGATGCTTGGTAATCCTTTTTCCTAGATCATCCCTCTTTTGTTTTGTTGTGTTATTTTAATTAAAATAAAATTAATTGTTTGTGGATAACATCCTCTATGCTCGCTCCTTAGTTGATCTTAGGTTGAGACATATGGCGACAAATCTGGAGTCCACCGATCAAGGAATTCCTTTTGATGGGAATCCTAGTCCTTTTCCTTCTTTTGGAAATATTGGTGCTCCTCATATGGCTACATTCTCCCTTCTGGGATTTACCATTGGCTTGCCAGTATGGTTGTTTTCAACCTCCTTGGTTCAAAATTTCGTGATTTATCCACAATCGAGTACTCCTCCAACTAGATAAAATCAATCTCCATTTGATACCAAAGTTGACCCTTTGCCTTCTTCGTCAGTGGTTTCTTCCTTCCCTTCTTCCCCTTCGCCTGGTGGAAGTATTGATACTAGTAACTAGGTGGCTAAGAAGAAGAAGAAGAAGCCAATTCAGCAGGGGGACAACCAAGCAACCATTGCTTCAAATGAAACTTCTTATGAGAAACCATCCCATAAGCCTCACAAAGTTCGATTTCCATGCAAACTTTGTATGGGAGACCATCTTCTTCGAAATTGTCCTAATATTCCTCAAATCTTAGAAGAATGGTCTTCTCGTTCACATCATCCTATGTCATCAACTTCTGGAGATCATGTTGGTGACACATCATCTACTAGTGGTAGTAAAGTTCATGGAAAGAAGGGTAAAGTTAAGTTTCCCTGTAGGTTATGTGAAGGGAATCACCCCATTCACCTTTGTTCTTATCTAGATGAAGCCAAGAAGGTGTTGGATAACCATCTTGCTTCTCTGCAAAGATTTCCATATGGTTACAGGAGACTCTCCCTTCATCCTTCACTAGTTGATGAAGTGACTGACCAAAATCAATCGTTGGTCAAACCCATGAGTCTATACCCGACCAATCACAGGTCGAGGAAATAGTTGACCCGATTTCACCTTCAGTTAATCGTACCTTTCCCATAGAGAGTGAGTATGATACCACTCAGGTTATTTTTGTTCTTTAGATTCCAATGAGCTTGGGGGCAACCCTCCTGTTCCATCAAGACAGGAAGAAAATTCTCCCGTTCTCATAACTCAAGGGGGTAATTTTCCTGTTCTTATGGTACCACCTCCAAGTAGTCTGGTCACTTCCTTTGATTGGAATCGACCAGCAGGATGTCATCTTCCTTCTTATGTGCCTTTCTAGATCATAGTACAAGTTTGTAGTATGATTGTACCTGGCACTATTATAGATGAAGGTGCATCTGTGAGTATCCTTTCCTCCATTGCTTGGTCAGCGCTTGGTTCACCGCCACTTGTGCCTATTACCCAGAATCTGTTGACTTTTAACAGAGGAAGCAGTCAACCATTATGGATCCTTCCCCAGTTGCCTATTACTTTGGGAGGAAAATTTGTTTATCTCAATGTGATGGTAGTCCCACGCCCTTTAGATTAAAATTTACTTCTTGTGCGTGACTATGTTTATGACATGGGAGCTATTGTTTCAACGCTCTTTCGAGTGATGTGTTTCCTGCATGAAGCCAGAATTGTCACTGTTGACCAGCTTTCATTTCCCGGTCCAAATATGGCTTCCAGTCAACCATCTTCCCTAAATGGTCCTTTTGTCCCAATGGTATCTTCCCCACCACGGGTCAATTATGTGGCAACCCGTTCCGTGCCTACATCAACGGACGATTAATTTCGTGATGTTGTACATTATGTACTAGGGGCATTGGAACCAGATCTCTCCTTCCAGAGCATTGTTCTCCCATCTGATGAGAACCTTGGAAGTCATGACCTCTTATGGGTCATGATCAAAGGAATGTGAGGATAGTTCCTGGTCTTGTGTCAACCTCGTTAAAAAATGAAACAAGGAATATAAGGATAGTTCTTGGTCTTGTGTCAACGTCGTTAAAAAATGAAACAAGGGGTATGAGCATAGTTCTTGGTCTTGTGTCAAGCTCGTTAAAAAATGAAACAAGGAATATGAGGATAGTTCTTTTACTGTGTCAACCTCATTGAAACAGGTCCCAGAGCATAGTTCCTTGTCTTGTGTCAAGCTCATTAAAAAATGAAACAAGGAATCTGAGTAGAGTTCCTTGTCTTGTGTCAAGCACATTAAAAAATGAAACAAGGTCCCTTGGAGAAAATTTCCAAGTCAAATCATTGATTAGATCTTGTAAAATCCCAGTCGAGTCTTTCACTTGATCTCGTAAATGAAGCTTCATTCCATCCACCTGACAGCCATGAGTATTCTACTTAGGTGAATGCAATGAAGCTTGGGAGCGTGCACCTAGAATTGAGTCATCATGCTGGGGGAATGTAATCCAATCCAAGCATAGTTTTTCGTTTCAAGCTTGTGTAAAAATGAAACTGAATCCAAGCATAGTTTTTCGTTTCAAGCTTGTGTAAACATGAAACTGAATTGAAGCATAGTTCTTCGTTTCAAGCTTGTGTAAAATTGAAACTGAATCCAAGCATAGCTTTTCGTTTCAATATTGTGTAAAAATGAACCCATTTCCATTTTAACCATCATGATTTCCATTCTATCAGCCATTTCCATCAGATGAGCCTTGGTTTTTTCTTCTTCCATTGTCACTATCTACTTGGCAGATCATACGCTTTCACTTGGTTGTTTTACCCTTTTTTAGGAACATTTGCAATGAGTGGTCTTATTATCCAGCCTCTTCACATAAATCAACATTTTTTGAGAAGTTCCAACATCACCGGAACCAGTTGCTATCTTAGACACCACTCATTCCTCAAAACGGAGTCCTCTTTAATCTCTTTTCAGACTCTCGAAATATGAAAAGATTGTCGAGCGCTTGTCCTTTTCAGCTCGTTAACGGATTGAAAATGACATCTACTCAATATAAGTTTAACCCTTTTCCAGACTGAGATAGATTATTTACGAAAAAGGAATACGTTGATCGAACATGGTCAATAGGTTCTCTCTCGTATTGTTTTACGCTTTTACGGACTTGAGAGACAAATCTATGAAAAAGAGCTTGTGGAGTTTTCTTTTTGTCCCTTTTCAAACTCTCTAAACATGAAAAGGACCAAGTTATCATTGTCGTTAAAGTTGTTAAAACATCAAATAGCGACAAACTTGTCCATCGTGACAAGACCAAGTTTCACCTTCGCTAGACTCGTTAAAACATCACATAGCGATGGATTCACCCGAAGGGTGGAATTATACAACAAGCATATGTTATCTTCTTCAAGCTTGATAAAAAATAAAGAGGTATTGGTCAGCAATGACTAGGGAAAATGGGAAAAGGGTTAAACCACTTTATTGCAGCAGGTCGCTCTTGAACATGACACTTTCACTTCATCATTGTGACTATATGGTTTGGGTTATATGATTGATGATCATCATACCTTGGTCTATCATACCATCCATTACTTTTGTTTTGGGTCAATGCTTCCAATTCATTTAGTGTCGCTGACATGTTCAAGAGAAGTCACTCAGTTAAAATTCAGCCTTTGCAATACTCATAAACCTTCATTTTCATGACCGCCATTCCTAAACCTGATGTCGTCAGTGAAATTCCATCTCCAAAATCATCACACTTGTTTCGTGTCGTTGATGTGGGATACATCAAGACCCTCCTGCGATGAGTCACTTCTTGTCGACATCAGCACATTATCCAAGAAGTTGACTTAGAAACACCCTTCCAGTACCTTGAGGCTTACATACATCAATGGCAGGTTTCACGCTTCCGGCGATAGGTTGACATCATTGGCCTTCGACCGAAAGACTTTGTATGGTGTTCGACAAAAAACAACCATTCACACCATGTAGAATGTACTGCAGTACCTTGAGGATCATTATCATTATCGGTGATTTCTCTCACATCTGTTAACAGCTTACATCATTAACTGGTAATCAAAAGGTGTCTTCCCATGTTCGACTTCAAATCGCATATTCACATGGTTAGACTAATACTTGAGCGAACGATTGAATGAGATAGAAGACCCTGGATCTAGTTTCATCCATCTGAGCTGCAATTTCAAGAAGGTACCAAATCATCTGTACAATGGCTTTGCATTTATGGTCATCCCATCATTGGTCTATATCTATAGACGACTATCTATGCACTTGTAATGAAAGTTTATATGTTGAGCATGGGTATGCCTCCCCTCAACAGTTCATGAGAAAAAATCAAAATATCATGATATTATGTATTGTAATCAATGCAGGTCACCATCCACTTCGAAACCTCCTAATCACATCGTAAAGCATATCACTCGACATAATTATTTTCAACTTCATGCTTTAGGGGGAAGCTGTTACAGATCCATTTAGGCACATCACTCCCATCATTTAGATCAGTACCATTAGGGCTCATCAAACCCTAATTCAGTTGCTACATGCCCTAGACGTCACCATTTTGAATGCCTCCTTCCTTGAGAGTTTATTGGCATGAAGCCCTCCAGCATTACCTCCTTGAGGGACCAGAACAGCCTTGGTCAGGTGTAAGTGTGCTTCAGTGTAGTTAAGCCCATGTCAGGTGCTTTCCAGAGCACTTAGGCCCACTTTGACCTACGTTGGGGGAGTTTGAGCAAAATCATCATAGGGTTCTAGGAATATTCTTATCTTCTGGAGCCATCTAGAAGATTCCCACACTTATCATCTCCTATGAGCTCGAAATTGGATAGGGAATGAGTTAAGTAACCTCCTATCCTCTCATCCCTTCCTCCATGGAAACTAACTCTAAGTTTGGAAGGCCATTCAATACCCTCATTTATGATCAAACCTCCTCCATTTTCCTATAAATTGAGCACTCATCTAAGTGATCCAGGGCTGTACTTTGAGAATTTGTAAGGAGATAATGTTGGTGTGAAGATTGAGATTGTAAGTAAGTAGTGTTATGCTACCAGAGTGCTGTGCTATTGATGTGATGTTGGTTGGAACCCAAATTGGAAGAGTGACAATGGATCGGACTTCATGGTTGTAATTCTTCCTTCTACTTAATAAAGTTGTTTACACCTTTTTCCATATGCTTATCTTGATATATGATGTTTATATGTCTAAATGTATCTGATTCCATTTACTTATATTCGATAGATCTCTTGCTTTGATTGGTTCTCTGTCTTTTCTTTATGATTGCAGGTACTTTTTGAGCGAGTTAAGTTCGAGAAGGAGCGACAGAATTCATACAAAGGAGACAAAAGGAAAGCGAAAGAAAAAGTAGGTCCTTTGCTTCCTTTGTCCAATTTATTGTCTATAGAAAAAGGATAAGCGCTTTAAATCTATTGTTCTAGGTATAGCTACCTACCTAGGGAATTAGTATTTATCCGTAGATGCAAAATTCCTCATAACAGAGATCCCCTGACATGTTTGCGGGTCTAGCACCATCAACAAGTGACTATTATTGTTTCACTTTACAAAGTATCCAAAACAAGTAATGAACAACAAGTATTTACAATTTACAAAGAACCAAACTATAAAAACAATCTACCCTATCTTTGTATCTCCTAGGCTTGTGGGTTATGTTTCCGCCAGTATTCTCTTTGCCGCTTGTTGCTTTCCTTACATTGGTTTGCATAACCTCTTTATCCTTCTTGGGACAAAGTTCTGGATGAAGTTTCCAACACCTTTCATTCCCATGCCCATGCATGTTACAATGGGTACAAAAGTACTTTTGCTTGCCCATCGACAAGGAAGTTTTCAAATGTGAGGGAGGTGTCATGCGGAAAGAGTCGACAGTGCGGACACAACCGACCTCCCTAGAAGCAAAAGCTTTCTAGTGACAAACAAGACAAATAAATCCTACCTTTCTCTAAACATGCATTGCAAATACAAGTAATCAGGGGATCTTTAACATACCTTTAGTCCAACGCTTTGTAGTAGTCTAGCCTCGCCGATCCGGATGAGCTCCTCCTTCTCTTCGAAACCTGCATTCACTAACAAGCCAAAAGATTAAATAGCACCTGATAAACTCATAAAACAATACATATCCATCATATAGACCAAGGAGTATATGAAACAAACCATGAATAACAATCTGTTGAGAAAAATAAGTTCATTTGCATTAAAAGGTAACAAAAGGAACCATTACAACCTGAGCCTTGGTGTTGTGCAAGTCCCTCCTAGGGTCCAGCAAGAGTTTTCCTTTACTTCGATAAGCTCACCCACTTCCAAATGAAACAAGAAAGGATGGGAATCTCTCCTCACAAGCTTCTACAAGGAAGTCCTAATTCCAGCAGCATCTACCCTTAGGAATGTTCAGCTTTCAACCTCCCCTCCCTCTGGCCCAATGCCTGTATTTATAGTGCTCTAGAGGAAGTTATTCAGATCCACCATCAATGGGATAAGCCCCTCTTTGGATGGGATAGCTCCCCTCTTGATGGGATAAGTTCCTCTTTGGTAGGGATACATGAACCATCTGGAGGCGCTCCATACACGTCAAACAAGCTTCTAGAATGCTCTAGAAATGACCACGAGTAACTTTTTTGGAGTGAAACTTGCGCCTTTTGACCTTTACAGGAGTACGCACCCATTGCTTTACAGACAGAGCGTACAAGTACGCAGGTATTATGAACTTGGAGTGCGTACACGCAGGTAAGGCTGAGAGAAACTGCGTACCCAGAGATATATAGATTTTTAATGACTTTCTCTCTTTCTTGGAGTTTGACATGAGAAGCAGAGGCATGAGACTTGCCAAGGAGGATAGTATGACAGTTGATGGAGCCATACTAACTGCAAATAGCCATGGTGACAAATTTTAGTGTAACAGATTGCCCCCTAAAGTGCGAAGCCTGTAGTAGATAAGGGTTTCATATCATCTAGGAAGGGTGAAGTACTTTATCATTTCAAGGATTATCTTGTGGAGAGCCCAGTCGGAACCTGCAAGTATTCAACACAAAATACATATATATGATCATATCATCGCTGAGGTAGGCATTCCCATACTCAGATTGAAAACTTTAACTAATTGACTATCTACTGCTCTGATACAGGAATGATTCTGCAGTACATCATAATCATAGACTTTTGTAGACACAGTATGGACGCAGCCATCTGTTTATAGTTAGTCTACTATATAATGAATACAAAACTCCTCGCAGCCTGGATGGTGGAAACTAGATCCAGGGTCTTCATTTCTACTTCCCGAAATAGTACGATTCTATCCATGCGAATAAATGAGTTGATGTCGAGCATGGTAGAAACCACTTGATTACCAGTCGATGATGTAAACTGTTAACAAGTGTGAGAGAAACCACCAGTGATGTCAATGGTTCTCAAAGTACCCAGTACAAACCATGAGATGTGAATGAATGAGTTGATGTCGAACATTTCACGGAATCCCTCGATCGAAAGTCAATGATGTAAACCGTCGTCAAAGGCGAGAAACCTGCCATTGATGCATGCAGATTTCAAGGTACTGACGATTTCTAGGTCATCTTTCTAGATGATGTGCTGATGTCGATAGAAAGCGACCCGTTGCAGGCAAGCCCACAACACGAAATCATAGATCAAGCTGAATAAATGTAGCTGTAAGGACTGACTCAGGGATGGTCGAGATGGATGATAGGTATTTTGCAGATGAATGGTTTATTTGCAGTGACCTCTTGAACACATAACGACACAACAGATGGCTTGGCAACGATTGACCCAAAGTTAATACCCAGAAACGGTTGAAGACTTTCAAAGCAGTTTAATCAACTTTAAGACAAAGGATTTCCCAACCCAGGTAAATGAAAAGTGTCGTGTTCAAGAGTGGTAATAAGGTTTTTTCTGTGACAAAGGATAACAAATAGGCTCATTTTTCTCTCTTTTCCCCCACCATTTCTGGCAAGTACCTCTTTATTTTTTACAAGCTTGAGGAGGATAACATATGCTTGATTATAAGCTCATCCTTCGGATGAGTCCAACTTAGTTTAGATTCGAACCCTAAGAAGGAGTGGTCCGTTCCTGTTTGTAATCGAACAGGTCCTTTACTGTGAAATTTTAACGAGTCCAGTATAGGAGAAACTCGGCGTTTTTCAATTTTAGAGAGTCTGAAAAAACTAAAGAAGACTCCAGGGTTGAACTTTTTCGTAAATTTGTGTCTCCCAAGCCCGAAAAAGTATAAAATAATACTTGAGAGAACCGCTTGATCTTTACGACCAAGGAGTACTTTCATGATTAGTGTCTCTGACCTGAAAAGTAAAAAGCGATCAAGGACACGTCGTTTTATTTCCAATATCGAATTTGAAACGACAAAAATCCGGTAATCTTTTCATGTTTTTACGGTCAGAAAAGGGTTGTAAGAGGACCGTCTTTTAGTTCCGTTTTAACGAGTCTAAAAGAAAAACTCGGCAATCTTTTCATATTTTGAGAGTCTGAAAAGGGCTTAAAAGAGAACTCCAAGGTTTCACTTTTCGTAAGTTTTAACGAGTTCGAAAAATGACAAAAATGTACTCATGGTTTTCACTTTTTCGTAAGTTTTAATGAGTTCGAAGAAATGATAAAAATGTACTCATGTGGTCGACTTTCAATTTAATTTACGAGCAGGAAAAGACGGAAAGAACTCGGCATTTTCATTTGTTTTACGAGAATGAAAGATAGCAAAATAATCTCGGGATTTTCATGAGTTTAACGAGTCTTGAAAATAACCAAAATTGACTCGAGATAGGTTTCATTTTTACAAAAGCTTGAAACAGAGAAAAACTATGCTTCAAAGTAGTTTCATTTTTACACAAGCTTGAAACAGAAATAAAACTGTGCTTGATGCCCCCTAAGCATAACTGTTAGAGTGCATGCCCCCCTAGCTTCATTTCATTCAACCAGCTGGATGAAATGAAGGTTGAGTTACGAGATCATTTGAAAGACTCGACCTAAACTGTAAGAAAATTATGCAAAAAACTGAAATAACGAACCTAAATATACAACTTAACATTTACGAGATCTAGTCAAACTCTCGATGAGGAGGATTTGTTTCATTTTTTAACGAGCTTGACACAGGAAAAGAACTATGCTCGGATTCGGTTTCATGTTTACGCAAGCTTGAAACGAAAAACTATGCTTGTTACAGTTCACATGCCCCCAGCATAATGACGCAAAACGAGGTACATGCCCCCCAAGCTTCATTGCATTCAATGAGGTGGATGGAATGAAGCTTTACTTTCAAGATCTTGGAAAGACTTGTAGGAGTTGTTTCATTTTTTAGTGAGGTTGACACAGGAAAAGAACTATCCTCAAAACCCTTGTTTCATTTTTTAAATTTTCTTGACACAAGATAAGGAACTATGCTCATAACTACTCTCTACAATCTACCTAACAAAAAATCTACTCTAAAAACCTTGATTCATTTTTTAACGAGCTTGACACAAGACAAGGAACTATGCTCTAAAAACCTTGATTCATTTTTTAATGAGCTTGACACAAGACAAGGAACTATGCTCTAAAATCCTTGATTCATTTTTTAATGAGCTTGACACAAGACAAGGAACTATGCTCATAAATTCCTTGTTTCATTTTTTTAATGAGCTTGACACAAGACAAGGAACTATGCTCATAACTACTCTCTACAATCTACCTACTTAACCTATCCTTGTTTCATTTTTTAACGAGCTTGACACAAGACAAGGAACTATGCTCAAAAATCCTTGATTCATTTTTTAATGAGCTTGACACAAGACAAGGAACTATGATCAAAAAGTTCGCATGCCCCCAGTATAATGATGCAAAGCGAGGTACATGCCCCCCAGGCTTCATTGCATTCAACCAGATGGATGGAATGAAGGTTTACTTTCAATATTTAACTTGAAAAAGGGGGTTGTTTCATTTTTAAGGAGGTTGACACAAGAAAGAACTATCCTCATACCTGATTCATTTTTTAACGAGGTTGACTCAGTAACAGGAACTATCCTCAAAACTCTACTTTCTACAATCTACCTACATATCCTAAAATCTACCTGATTCATTTTTTAATGAGGTTGACTCAGTAAAAGAACTATCCTCATGCTAGCCTATTTCATTTTTTAACGAGGTTGATACAGGAAAAAACTATCCTCGTGGACACCTGTTTCATTTTTTAACGAGGTTGGCACAGGAAAAGGAACTATCCTCGCTACATCCAGTTTCATTTTTTAACGAGGTTGAGATAGGAACAAACTATCCTCACTTAACTGATTCATTTTTTAACGAGGTTGACACAGGAAAAGAACTGTCCTCATACTCACTGATTCATTTTTTAACGAGGTTGACACAATAAAAGGAACTTTCCTCACAACATCCTATTTCATTTTTTAACGAGGTTGTCACAGGAAAGATAAGGAACTATCCTCGCAACTCCTTGTTTCATTTTTTAATGAGCTTGACACAAGACAAGGAACTATGCTCATGACATCCAGTTTCATTTTTTAACGAGGTTGAGACTGGAAGAAACTATCCTCATACACACTGATTCATTTTTTAACGAGGTTGACACAGTAAAAGGAACTTTCCTCACAACACTGATCATGGCTTCCATCTGGAAGAAAGACATGTCAATGGACACACCTTGATCATGGCTTCCAAGAGGTCTTCATCAGAAGGAAGAATACTTTTCTGGAAGGAATACATGTCAAGGGACTCAAAAGGGATAAGAACATCGTGTTCAAGTAATCCCATAGAGTTTTCCATGTCAATTACCGAATCTAAACCAACAGTGAGAGGCTCACTTACATCGGTAACTGAAAACATGGGACCAGTTGCCACATAATTAACCCGTGGCAGGGTAGATACCACTGTAGAATCAGGAACATTTAGGGGTGTCATATTAGTGGTAGTTGAAAAAGGACTAGGGAACGAAAGCTGGTCTACAGTCACAATATTTCCATTGTGAGGGAAAGACATCACACGAAAGAGTGTCGATACGACAGCTTTCATTGCATAAACATAGTCTCGCCCAAGGAGTAAATTGAAATCCAAGGGACCTCGAACTACCATAAGATCAATACAGACAGTTTTACCTTCCAAAGTAATAGAAAACTTAGGAAGGATCCCTAAAGGTTCACTAATGGTTCTGTTAAAAGCTTTCAGATTCTGCGTAATAGGCGCAAGCTGAGGGGAACCCAAAGCTTTCCAAACAGTTGAGGATAAAATACTAACAGAAGCACCTTCATCTACCTGAGTACGATGTATGTCCCTACCACCAGCCTTGACAATGATTTGGAAAGGGATGGAGGAAGGAAGACGAGGTTCTGTCAGTCTATTCCACTCAAAGGAAAAGACCTCAGTACTTGGAGGGGGTTCTGTAGAAACAGGTGAAATGCCCCCCGGCATAGAAGAATCTGATGTAACAAGAAGAACATCAGCGGTATGAAATTTACTCTCGAAAGGGAGAGTGTGATCGACCGAATGTGAAATTGAATCGACCACTTGATCAACTAATGGATCATCAACCTGAGTGACATGAGTTTCACTCTCCAACGGGAGAGTGTGATCGACTGTACTTGAATTTAGATCAATCACTCCGTCAGTTGACGGTAGGTTGGGAGAAAGTTTACGGTAACCAGTTGGAAATTCTTGCTGTGGAACAGTAAGTTTTTCCAACAATGTTGAGGCTTCATCCATGCGAGGGCAAATGTGAGTTTGATGACTCCCTTTGCATAACTTACAAGGAAACCTAACTTTACCCTTTTTCCCAGGAACCTGACTATCACTGGTTGATGGATCAATGGAAAGTTGATGAGATTTTTCTGACCACACTTCCAAGACCTTTGGAATACCAGGACAATTGACAAGAAAGTGGTCACCCTTACAAAGCCTGCAAGGGTATTTTGGTTTACGATGCATGTCGGAGTTTTCCTCAACACAACTAACATTTACAGTCGTGGTTGGTTGGTTGACTTCTTTCTTATCTTGCTTCTTCTTCTTCTTCTTCTTCTTCCCTTTCTTCTTCTTCTTAGCCTCCTGGTTACTAGCATCAAGGCTTTTACCAGGCGAAGAGGAAGAAATGGAGGAAGAAAAATTAGGCGAAGAAGGTAAAGGGTCAACAGAAGGTTGGTGATGTTGAGATGGTGAACTCTGTTGAGGTGAAGCATCCGGTTGAGATGGAACAATTGGAGTATTTGGGGCCAACGAAGTTGAAAATAACCATATCGGTAAACCTATTGTAAATCCAGGTAATGACAAAGTAGCCATATAAGGAGGACCAACATTTCCAAAGTAAGGAAAAGTACTAGGATTCTCATTAGGAGGGGTTCCTAGGTTGGTAAATTCCGGAACGTTTGCCATTATATTCAACTTCAGTGAATTTTATTAGCAATTTATAACTAAAATTAACAATTCACAATTCACACCTAACAATTAAAATTCACAATTCACACCTATGGTCTCTAAAAGTAAAAACAAACAAATTAACATGCGCTATCAAATCTAGGAGTCAAACCATACACAAACAGTAACCTTCCGGACCGAAAACACTAGTTGGGGATGAAATCCAACATCGCAGAATTCAGTACAGAAGTGGCGGGTGGAACAATTACCCCGGCAACCTGCTTAATGAATAGACTGGACCAAGTTCGTCCACTTTAACTGTCTCGAGTGAAGTGAACCCCCCAGAAAATCCAAGTGAGTCTAGCCGACGTCTGCTCCAGGTACAGTGGGATCTTCCCTCCACCGTCACCTTGGGTAGAACCCTAAAGATAATAGTCACTAAGGTCACCAACAGCAACAAATACCCCTGGGGGAACAGTCTACGACCCGATAGCACGCAAGGGCAGAGTAACAAGCTCAATCCCCTTGCCGGCTCCTTGACAATAATCCAAGGTTTACCGACAAGTGACCCCAGGCTCCTCGACAATAATCCAAGGTTTACCGTTTGTAATACGTGCGTATCTGGTGTCTTTCCCAATGAAGGAGGATTGATCCCCTCACTGGTTCGGACACGGTCTCGTGCTTCTCCTTTAAGAGGAGCTTTCCCAGAGTACAAATGAAACAGTTGGATTTATCCTACCACAAGATGAGCTACTTGTTTGGTTTTGCTGTCTTGGAGAGTTAATTACTCTCCTACTCCAAGACACTAGCCTGATCTATATTGGTGTTTCAGAGCCCTAGAAATGTAAAAATTACTAGATGAATTTTAATTAAGCGCTGTGTTATTAAGGCTGTTATTACTCAAAAGGGTAAATGGATACGAAACCAATGGTGTTATGACCCGACTCAACTGAATGCAATCAAATATGATAATGTAATCTTTTCAATTCGATGAATCCTAACTAAAGTAAGGAGAGAGTTTCCATTCACTTCCAACAATGCAAATAATTGATCACTAAGAGAAAATATAACAAATTCTCTAATGCACTAATTTCATCAAGAAAAACTAATGCAAATCAATTCCAAACCAAATTTTTTTTTATTTTTTATGTAAATTCAAATCAAAGAAAACTGAATTCAAATCAAAGAAAATTGATCTAAACCTACGATTGATTTTTCAGAATGTAAACTATGCAATTGTAATCTATGCACAATTCACTTGAAAAGTATGCAAATGTAATCTATGCACATTTTTCATTCATATTCTGAAAATGAGAATTCTAATTATGCAAATGTGATCTATGCAAGAGAATTCTCAAAACACAAGATGATTCTAATGTAATCTAAGAACCAATCAAGTGCAAGTCGAGAAAATTGGGTGAGAGTTCCAAAGATCAAAAAAAATAAAAACACTCAAAGGCGATTAACACTCATAATCAAGAATTTCTCAAAAAAGAGACTCAAAACACCCAATTGATAAAAGCTGAGAGCAAGAATGCCAATGAAACAAGCTTAGGTGAAGATTTATGGCAGATAACCAGTGGATCTGGGCAGCAAAAACAAATTAAAAACAAAATCTAAAAGGAAAAAAGGAGAAAATTGAAATTTTCTTAATTTTGACAGGGTACGCAGGCGACCTGTTTGCACAGGTGCGGGTACGCTCTGTGCACAAAGCTACGGTGCGTACAGGTACGCACTGTGATCAACGCAGAGACTGCGTACTTCTAGCAAAACAAAGAAAAACTAAAATCTAATTTAACCCTAAGCTAGCCCACCCAAAAACACAGTCAGACAGCCCAAAAACCAGAAAGAAAAAGACTTTTCTCAGATCAAAGTTTCAGACAAAGGAAAAATCATTCACATCAATGGAGTCCCCAGTGGAGTCGCCATTTTGTCATGCGGAAAGAGTCGACAGTGCGGACACAACCGACCTCCCTAGAAGCAAAAGCTTTCTAGTGACAGACAAGACAAATAAATCCTACCTTTCTCTAAACATGCATTGCAAATACAAGTAATCAGGGGATCTTTAACATACCTTTAGTCCAACGCTTTGTAGTAGTCCAGCCTCGCCGATCCGGATGAGCTCCTCCTTCTCTTCAAAACCTGCATTCACTAACAAGCCAAAAGATTAAATAGCACCTGATAAACTCATAAAACAATACATATCCATCATACAGACCAAGGAGTATATGAAACAAACCATGAATAACAATCTGTTGAGAAAAATAAGTTCATTTGCATTAAAAGGTAACAAAAGGAACCATTACAACCTGAGCCTTGGTGTTGTGCAAGTCCCTCCTAGGGTCCAGCAAGAGTTTTCCTTTACTTCGATAAGCTCACCCACTTCCAAATGAAACAAGAAAGGATGGGAATCTCTCCTCACAAGCTTCTACAAGGAAGTCCTAATTCCAGCAGCATCTACCCTTAGGAATGTTCAGCTTTCAACCTCCCCTCCCTCTGGCCCAATGCCTGTATTTATAGTGCTCTAGAGGAAGTTATTCAGGTCCACCATCAATGGGATAAGCCCCTCTTTGGATGGGATAGCTCCCCTCTTGATGGGATAAGTTCCTCTTTGGTAGGGATACATGAACCATCTAGAGGCGCTCCATACACGTCAAACAAGCTTCTAGAATGCTCTAGAAATGACCACAAGTAACTTTTTTGGAGTGAAACTTGCGCCTTTTGACCTTTACAGGAGTACGCACCCATTGCTTTACAGACAGAGCGTACAAGTACGCAGGTATTATGAACTTGGAGTGCGTACACGCAGGTAAGGCTGAGAGAAACTGCGTACCCAGAGATATATAGATTTTTAATGACTTTCTCTCTTTCTTGGAGTTTGACATGAGAAGCAGAGGCATGAGACTTGCCAAGGAGGATAGTATGACAGTTGATGGAGCCATACTAACTGCAAATAGCCATGGTGACAAATTTTAGTGTAACAGGAGGTTCTTCATGCTTGATGTCAAGAATTTGGTCCATTCTTTTGACCATCACCTTGCATTTCTCACAATCAGCCACACAATATTCAATTGGATCACAAAAAGTACAAGGATACATGTCCCACAAATAATCAAAATTACCAACATTTGGAAAATTCCCATGATATTTATACATGTCCCTTGGGCTGTAAATTTGACGATGTGGACTAGACAATGACATGAAAATTCCTTTGAAGCCTTCATCTCCCTTAGGAGACAAATTGATATTATCACTACCATCTTGGTGTGACATATCATCATATGATGATTTCTCTGCCTCAAATAGTTTAGAACACTCTCCAAACTTTTTATGACGATATCCCAATCCTTGATATCTTAGTCTCTCTTTCACCATGATAGGATTTACTGGTTCCTTGGACATTGATCTCAAGGCCTCCTCCTTCATAACCTATCCAAGCTAGCATCTTCATAACAATTCCTTTACTATGTTGTTCAAAGGCTGCAAAAGATGTGTTACTAACATAAGCTAAAGGATTTGAACTAGAGATGTTGATTACCTCCTTGGATTTAACACCCATCTTTTCTGCTTCAGATGTTGATGACAAATTTGAATATGTATCAAGCCACCCACTTTTACCAATAGGCATATAATGAGAATCTTTGGGATGCTTCCAAAACTCGCAAGCATCGTTCTCCACATAAGGCTCATAACCTGTGTTTGGACCATGCCCACAATTTGGTTTCACTTTGGAGGAATTATTTTCTTCTTCTGGAGTGGAACTTTCACCAACTTGTTCCTCAAGGACATGCTGCAACTGAAGGTGCATATGCTTCTTCTGCTCTTCAGCAACTTCAAGCATTCTCCTCAATTCAACATTCTCCATTTAAAGATACAAGTTCATCTCCTCTAACTCTTGGAGACTTTCCATCATCTTCCCCATTCTCGCAAATTGGTAAAAATGTGGCTCTAATGCCAATTGATATAAAGTTGGAGGAGAACTTCTCCTTCCTAAAAATTGACCATCCTCTGACGCTTTGCAAGTAAAAATGGGTCTTATGTAAACAAAAGTTTTATGGTCTCTTCAAGGATAATGAGTTAGTTTTCATGTGAACTTTAAACAAGAAACATATCATCATTTAACTCATAAAGGAAAACATGAAGAGAGACAACATAAAATTTGGTGACGGAGTTCATCCCTCCTGGGCTACATCTCTGGGCCTGATAACACAGCTAGACCGCTCCATAGATTTCAATGATAAAGAGTACATAAAGTATACTAACAAAAAGAGTGGCTAGTTTCCACTTCAAGGAAACATTCTCCTGCAAATAACTCTCACTCTAAAAATTATGAAAACCGACAGTCAATCATGAAACATTCTACAAGAAAATGGCTCTCACATCAAGACCCTGTACTCCATCTGAAAATAAGCATAACAAGTACAACAATTCGACATTAAAGTACTAAAAGAGAACTTTCCTCAACAAGACATAATGAGAAAAGAGAAACATGAGTTGCGCCATAGATGTCACAGTTGTTGCAGATAACATATGAATGTTGGAAAACCCATACAAGGTCCTCTCTATGCTCAAAAGCATTCAGAAACTACTTCAACACAATGAGTGATCTTGTAACCCTGCAAAAAGTCTCTTCAAAGGTGCTCCAATAAGTGAATAGGGGCTTCCATTGGATTCAAAATGTCCAAAAATCCCTATCTATACTCTTATTGAGCTCAAAAAGGAAAAAAATGCATCAAGTTATGGCTCCCCCAAGTTTATGTTGTTATTCATCCTCCAAATTGGATGAACCTACTAACGGAGCAATCATTTCGCCCATAAATCTGCTCGGGAGGCAAAAATTTCCCCTGCATCCGGTGCAAATTGTTGGACATTTAATTTTTCCAAAGATCCTTAAGCACAATGTCAAGGCCACATGGGTGCCATAAGGCCAAGGGTTAGGCCAATGGCCCACCCTCATCGGCCTAGGCCCCAAATCCGTTGGGCTATTGTTCATGTGGACGTTAATGTGGCAGGGGTCAGGGCTAGCCGCCCGTCCCCGCCACCGAAGCCCACTATCTATTCGTCGGCGTCACATGGACTAAGATGGGACCTAGGGCTAGGGCCTAAAGCCCTACCCCCTCCTCCAAGCACCTTCTCCGCTATACACTTGGTCTTGTGTGTGCAATACGACTATGGTTAGGCTTAAGTTCAACCCCTCCCATTTTGTGCTCGAAGGTTTTTTGCCAAGCTCATGTGAGGAGTAATGTGACCAAGGGTTGGGGTTAGTCCTCAAGCCCTCTCCACCAGTGCTCTCCTTCTTCACCGCTTGTTTTCATGTGGATGTCGATGTGACTAGGGGCTAGGGTTTAGTCCCAGCCCCTCTCCCCCAACGCACCTCTGCATGGTCTTTAACAATAACAAGCACTCGTTGTATGTTAAGTAACATGAGTGTGGTGCAATGGTAAGACTCAGCAGTGTTGTATGGTAAGTCATGATTTTGATCCCACCTAGCCTGTGGGTTGAAACACAAAACTTTTAACCAACCACGAGGTGCCACATGGCAACCTCTGGTTGGGTCACATGACATCCTCTCATTGGACAACCACAGCCAAAGTTCTACCAATAAAAATGTTCCATCCTTAACCTATATGAGCCTGCTACTTGGAAATCCATGATTGGTCCATATGTGCCCAGTAGGCTTGCTGACATCAATGGTACAAAATGGCTAGTCAACAACCCAGTCACCTCACCCACAAATATTTTTAGCTATTGAACCAAACGATCAAAACATCATAACTTTGTCATACGACGTCGGATTGAGGAAATTCAAGTGTCATTGGAATCTGAACAGCAAACACTATGACTTGCCAACAATTTCGTAAGATTTTAGGCACTTTCATTTTTTATCTAAATTTTGATCTTCAAATCATACCTCCAAACTAGGAACTTTTGGACAACAAAAAATTATCTTCTCCCAGCAAAAAAAAAGAGGCAAAAACTCTAAACTTTCCCAAACTCAATCATTAATGGTTTTTTTTAGTTGGTGCCTTCAAGCTCCAATCAAGGTACTCCACCTATCCTTTGTGGGAAGACCTTACCTTCCTGTCAAGAATTGAGCCACAGTTCTTATAAACATGCAGGAACAAAAATATCAATGGATGGAATCTGGAAATTCTCTCCCAAACCATCCTTCAAAGTTCAAACAACTTCATCTTGAAGTTCCATTGTTGAAGACAAACTTGACTTTCCATCTTGGAAATCAAAATCAATTCAATGCTTTCCATGCACTAATTCAAACTTTGCTTTACTATCCTCAAACTGTGCTTGCACACAAAAGTACCCTGACTGTAATAATTCATTGACACATTTTGCTTTGTCCACAAAAACATAGTCATTTCTTGTACAATCTTTATAAAAGATTTCATTCACAACAAGCTTAATCTTGAACACTAGTATCGGTGAGTACATGACACAACTGTAGACAAAGTGGACAACAAACATTTTTCATCCCAAAAGTCCTTAAATATTTGGACTCATAAACAAGCCAACATAACATGTCATGTCAATGGAAAACATACTTGTTGCAAATAATGATTATTCTTATTTCACTTTACAATGTACCCAAAAACAAGTAATGAGCAACAAGTATTTACAATTTACAAAGCAACAAACTATATAAACAGTCTACCCAATCTTTGCCTCTTCTGGGCTTATGGGTTCTCTTTCTACATATATTCTGCTTTGAAGGTTGCCTTGGGAACTATTCCAATATCCTTTTTGCCACTTGTTGTTTTCCTTGCATTGGTTTGCATAACCTCTGTATCCTTCTTGGGACAGAGTTATGGATGAAGTTTCCAACACCTTTCATTCCCATGCCCATGCATGTTACAATGGGTGCAAAATTACTTTTAATTGCCCATTGACAAGGAAGTTTTCAAATGTGAGGGAGGTTTTTCATGCTTGATGTCAAGAATTTGGCTCATTCTTTTGACCATCACCTTGTGTTCCTCACAAGCAGCCACACAATGGTCAACTACATCACAAAAAGTGCAAGGATACATGTCCCACAAATAATCAAAATTACCAACATTTGGAAAATTCCCATGACATTTATACATGTCCCTTTGGGTTGTAACTTTGACGATGTGAAGGTACGTGTGCTTTCATTTGAGTTTTATCTTTCGCTTTACAGTTTAAGTTTTCTTACTTGCTTTTTCGTCTAACCACAAGTTGACCCCGTGACTTGGTTGCAAACCAGTTCTAGCACTACCTTGATGATCTACGCAATCCTAGAGGGTAGCCAGCCTTGCTCTCATCAATTGCGCAGTTCAACCCAGCAGTGAGCTTCAGCTCCATAATTGCGTAGACCCAGTTGTTAGCCTAACTTCAGCTAGGAAATTGGACAGAGCAGTCCAAGACAAAAAAAAAGAGCCTTCGCCTAGCAAGCTGACAACTTGCCTTCAGCTGGGAAATTGCGCAGAGCCTGAGAGGCATCCCAGGGCCACTCAACCCAGAAATTGTGCATAACATACTACACCCAAAAACTACTCAATGCATGAACCAGAGAGTTGGAGGTCATTCCCAGAACTATGCAATCTCTCCAGGCAATGAATGGAAAGTTTTCCCAAAAAAGCAACAAGCTAACAGGAAAATCATCCCAAGGAAGTAAGGATCTATTAGTAGTTTCCCGAAGGTGACAGATTGCCGTCTTTAGAAGTTTCTTCTAAGTTTCGTTGTTGTCCTTGATCTCAAGCCTAAGTGTCATAAACTCCATTTTCCTCAAATATTTGTAATGGATGCCTCTAGAGCACACTTATACATTCAATCATCAATCTCTAGCTTCCCTGGGAGATTAAGGAGCCTTCGGAGCATTGTCATCGCTTTTCAAGGTGAGTTTTTCTTTTATCGCCTTTTGTTGTGTTTTATGTCGCTTTTGTTTGTTTAGTTTGTGAGAGTGTTGTTGATCTCGTTTTGTTGAACAACCATTGGTGTTTTAACTTGTTTTAACTTGTAGAAGTGTTGTTTCAAGTTATACATTGCCTTCCCCAAGTGTAGCATGAGTTTTCTCATTTTTGCACCAACAATCGTCATTGCGCGACTCCCTTCACATGCTTTGTGTTCCTTTAGTTTGATCCATTACTGCACTTGTTCTACATGCATACATATACACTGAGTCAGATCTACGCTCATCCTTACATCATCCTTCAGATCTACTTGTTTGCACACTCCCCATGGATAGATTTGGGCTCCCACCTTCCTGGATCTCACACTTCACTACATGCACTACACAATTTGGGAGCTCAAGGCCTCTACCTTAGCTTCTAGAATTGTGCATAGCCTATCCTGGGTTGGCCCCAACTGTGCATTGCACAGTTCCAGGAGCCAATTTCCCAGCTTGGTCACTGAGACTTTGTAATGCGCAGTCTCTCCCAGGCCTTGGCCCATACTGAAATGCACATTGCACAGTTCTAGACACCAAGCTTCCACACTGACTATTGGTACTGTGTAGTGCGCAATTCTCACAGTAAGTCAGTCACCCCTGTCAGTCAAAATTGCACAATTCCTCTCATTAGATACTCTGGTTACGGGTTGATCATGTTATGAAGTTAGATTTGTAAGAGCTAATGTTTTCTTGCCATGAGTGTTTGTTATGTCCCACAGGTACCACACTCATGAAACACTTATCTCTAGTAGTCATTGTACCATAGCACCAAAGAGAGCCATTTCAAGAGTGACCACTAAAAATAGTACTAGGGAACCAATTGAGCAAGTGCCAGTTTACTTGCCAATATATGCAGATACCCAACTATGTAAAGAAAAGGAATCAACACTAACATGGAAGTAAGACCAATAGCAATGGTAGAAGGCAACAATCTAGTACAAGATCAGGGAAAGAGGAAATTGCTGACATAATAAAGGGAGAACAAAGTTTCAGAGTGAAAGTGCATTCAATCTTCATGCAAGCAGCTTTGACAAAATAAGAAAAAGGAAGCAGAGGACACAGACAATAGACCAGAGGAAGAGAGAAAAGTAGAGCTTGCAGGTAGCAGAACTTAGACCACAGCAAGCAGAACAAGAACCAAAGGAAGAATGGGAGCCGAGGAAAGAATGGGAAAAGAAGCAGAAACAGGAATAAGAACAAAGGCAAGGTGCAATGACATAGAAAAATAGCTTCAATATAGGTTGATGAGCCATAAAATCCAGCAGCTGAGGAAGAGAGTGAACAGATGTAGGTTCCCTCACCAAAGTTAAGCACAAGAACCAAGTCCGGTTAGAGGTCGACATGTACATGGAGCGACTAAGGCGAGAGGCCACCAAGGATGGCTTGGAGTTGAGTGCACCAAACATACAGAAGCACACTGGTGGTCCTGTCATGGTATACACCATGTTGCACATGCTTCAGGACGAGATCGACACAGGTTCCAAGACCGTATACCCGGATGCCATGGAGGCAAGAGTCTGCTTTCAACAAGACATCATCAAGCAGTTTGGGGACATCACAACACAGTACCAAGCTTGGTATCAATACATGATAGAGAAGCATCAAGTGGATGTTTCCGAGTTGGTCTTTCCCCAAAACTTGGAGTCATAGTGTTTTTTCTTGTTAGGCTATCTCTAGCCTATTTTGTCTCACATGGGTACATGTGCAAAATGTATATTATTAGTAAATATGTTGTAAGTGAATTCCAAGTGTCACTAGTGGAATGTGAACGGTCACTATGTAATATAAAGAGTTATTTGTAAATAAGTTGAAGAGTCATGAGGGTAGTTGAAGAGTCACAAAGGGGAATGTCAAGGGTCACCCCACCCTTTGTTATAAATAGAACCTCATAACTCATAGAACAGGCTTTTAGGAGCTAATCTTTTGGCTAGGCATTGCTTAGAGAAGGCTTGGGGAGTATTATGATGAGCCTTGGCTTCTCCACAGCATAGAGAGAGTACATCTTTTTGGAGGAGCAGGCGATGTTGACTATAACGTTCCACTATTGTCTCTAGTGGTTGTCAATGGCGTATGTATGGATGGAACTTTCACTTAATAATATAACTGAGCCAACATGTTTTCATGCATATGTTGTTATTGTAGTTCGACTATTCCAATTACTTTAGCAATGTATGTTATTTAATTTACGTGTTTTTGTATGAACTATTTTTTATGCAATTGCATGAATCTTGTTGGAGATGTGTTGTTGTATTAACCCGTCACTTTGGATTTTGGACTATTCCGCTTCCAGCCTATGATGTCATTCCACTCGCGTGTTCCTTTCAGGCTGTGTACTATTACAATCTTCTAAGGGACACACTTCCCCTCCGTCCATTAGAACCCCCATGCATCTCACTTGACTCGCTGCAAGGTCACACACTTGCTTCAGACAAAGATATCATACTTACCTCTGCGTGGTACTGTGGTCAAGGCACTACATTACTACCCACTGTTGGGACTCCTACTCCAAACGATCTAAGGTCTAGTTGGGACTTCTTATCAGAAAGATCCCTTAACATGTTAGCGAGTCCAGCACCGTCAACATTTATGGTGCAAGAAGGATGGCCAAATGACAAGTTGAGCCCTCAAAGTCTATTTTGAATCTCGGCAAATCATTCATGACTTACATTACAATCTCAACTCTGGCATGTTTTTCTCATGCACATGATTTCAAAGCGTCAGAGGATGTGATCGATGACTTGTCACAACTCAAGCACAATGGTGAAGGTGGAGCAACCCTGTTGAGACACGGAGTTGCCTTCTTAGGCTTCTGACAAAGGAATGAAGTCCCTTCGGATGAAATTGCTTGTGGGTTGTTTGATTACACGTTCAATGGGAATGTTGACCAATGGTGTCATGCATTGCCCACAACCTCTATTCACTCGTTTGATCACACGATTAGAAAATTAAACCGTGATTTATATCGTTATGATGGTAAAGCACTCAATAAAAAAATTCTGAAATTACAGAAAGCACCTAATGAATCTATTGCACAATTTTCGGACCGCTTCTTTAATCTCGCTTTTCAAATCGCTGAAGATGAAATTGATTGGAAATTTCTCAAAGAAAGGTTTCAGTATCTTATTCATGTATATGAAAATCCACATGAGTTGGAATCATTTGAACCCCTCCCAGCATACCTCGGTGTTAGAGCTTCCAAATCTAAGACAGACAAGGTTGCTGTCACAAGTGACCCTCCATCCTCTTCTCATCAAATAGCTCTAACTCCGCAGGACAAGGTGGGAGAAGTTGTGAACCCTTCTGTTGAACTGCCACATCCTCCCACCTCACCTTCTCTAAACATCTGCGCATATTTGGACTACAACCCTGATGGTTGTCACATGGTCTTGTCTTCTCAACCTCCATCCTCTAGTTCCTATGATCCTTCGAATTGTACTTTGTTGTGTTCCCCATTTCAGACTACACCTTTGTTGTTCACGAGGATCAAGTTTTCGACAGAGTTGGTGTTGCGCAGCCAACCTGCGCTGTATTTTTTGATGAGTATGTGTGGGAATCTGAAGAAGAAGTCACGGTGAAGGATGACCTCCTTCCATCTCCACCTCATCCGCTTTTTCCTCACATCTTTTTTTATTATGCCATTTCTAATTTTTCTGTGAAAATTCACTCTCAGGTGTTTCTACTTCCAATCATTCATAGGACATAACAGGATGCAAGTTCATCATTTAATTGTGGAGAGGATGTTGGAAATAATACTGAGAGGGGGGTGAATCAGTATTATCAAGTTCTTTTAATAAATCTTCCTTATTTATACTTTGAATTATTTTTGCATGTCAGTACCATAAAATAATGAGCATGAACAAAGAAAACAGATAGTCACACCAAAGAACACCAGATGTAAGGTGGAAACCCAATGTGGGTGAAAACCACCTGCTGCAATATGTCTCTATCTTCTTTCAAATTAGAAACTCCTTTTACAATGGTTTTGTACTGGTGCAGTCCTTTACCAGTACGCAGGCTGCAACCTGCAGAGAGCTACAACTCTCTCTCGTTTTCCAGTCTCTCCTGGAAGGGAGCTACAACCCCCTACTTCTTTTCTTTCAAGGATCACTTTTCATAAACATCAAGAGATCATTGAGTACAAGTAAATCACCCAGTCAACTGCAGTAACCAGATCAACAATAACAGTAAACCCAGAACACCTTATCAACAGAAAAATTCAGCCAACAAAAGGTCTTAAGACAGATACGCAGTTTTTCTTTCTCTGGCCTGCGTGCGTACGCACTTCACCTTCTGCTCCCCTGCGTATACCCGCAGAGACCCTTCTGCCGCACCGCGTACCCACACACTGTTTCTTCAATCGCGCTGCGTACTGTTACTGTAGGTACGCACCCACAGATGCTATCGCGCCGCGTACTGCTGCTGTACCCACGCATCCACAGATGCTATCGCGCCGCGTACTACTGCTGTACCCACGCACCCACAGATGCTATCGCGCTGCGTGCCTACGCACCTGAACCTCTGTCGCGCTGCGTACCCACGCACTGCGCCTTCTTCTGCTCTGCGTACCCACGCACTTCTCCTTCTTCTGCTCTGCGTACCCACGCACTTGCACCGTTAATCACCTGCGTACCTCTGATTAGGGCCGAACTGGCAGTCCCCCAGTGTGCCACAGATAGTCAGATGCTCAGATCTGTTCATGCGCTCGAGAGATCACCCTTCACAGATTCGCTTTCAACTTCACTTTTATATAGATCAAGCTTTTAAAACAATAACCCAATATTTCAGATCTTAAGATATTCAATTTGCAAAAGATACTTAGCCAAGTGATCTCCTTTGCTTTATATAGGCAAGCTCTTCCTAAAAACATGGATCAATACCATAGATAACCAATACAAGGGGCCCAAAAACATGGGGCTCAATAATAATAATAATATAAAACAATACCACGGGCCAAAACCATAGAATCAAGAACGGCGGGCTAAATACCACGGGCCAAACATAAGAAACCCCACGTGAGCACGCTTCTCTGCCTTGAAGTAAGTGAACTGGGGGTATGCACCTTCTGAACGGGTGACCTGCGTGTGAGGCCGCAGTCCCTTCACGGTGTACCTGCGTGTACGCACCTTTTGAACTATTCTCCTGCGTACCTCTTAATTTTCAACATTTTGAGAGCCTGATCAGAGCATTGCCACTTGAGGGTGTTGCCATCAAGTACAACATCTGTAACATAGAGCCATATCGAAATCATAATGCCAACAATCTCCCCCTTTGGACTTGATGGCAACCTCAAAATCTTCAACGTCATTCTCCCCCTTTGACATCAAGGGCAAAGGGTTATGCTCCCCCTAAGAACATGCTCCCCCTGAATATGAACTAGATCTGCAAAGAAGAACCATAATCCACCAACCACCATAAATGACCATGAAAGAGATAGAGACATATTGCAGCAATATTCAGACCAGCATCCATGATCTCCTCCATAATGCCAACAATGCATTATATGCTCCCCCTGAACCTGTGCCATTCGATCTTCAACCAATCCGCAACCCAGCACATGTACGCATATGCCCCAGAGGAGCCTTGTGTACAATCAACCATCAGAAGAGATTCAACAAGATGATGCATCAACAATCCCCAGCTTTTGCCTGAGGTATTCAAAAGTCTCCCTGGGCAATGGTTTGGTGAGTATATCAGCAACTTGTTCCTTAGAAGGAACATACTCCAACTTGACCTTTTGTTCAAGTACTTGCTCCCGGAGAAAATGATACTTGATCGGTATGTGCTTGGTCTTTGAATGCATGACTGGGTTCTTTGAAATGCTGATTGCACTTGTGTTATCACATAAGATGGAGATAGGCGGTGTACAAGTGATTTGAAAGTCCTGCAAGGTCTGCATCATCCAAAGGAGTTGAGTGCAACAAGATGCAGCAGCAACATATTCTGCTTTAGCTGTAGACAAGGCAATCGAACTCTGTTTCTTGCTGAACCAAGATACTAATCTGGAACCCATAAAGAACGCACCACCACTTGTGCTCTTCCTGTCATCCACGCTTCCTGCCCAATCTGCATCTGTATAAGCATGAAGTGTGAGATCTGTATCTCTAGGATACCATAAGCCATAATTTTGAGTCCCTTGAAGATATTTAAAGATTCTCTTTACTGCCTGAAGATGAGTTTCCTTCGGATTTGCCCCTACAATCAACCTCCAAAATTTTGCATTCGATTCTTTTTGGAGCCTCCCTACTAAGATTCCTAGCATCTTATCTTACACTGCCCAGGTACTTATGCTTTCATTTGAGTTTTATCTTTCACTTTACAACTTGTGTTTGCCTACATGCTTTGTCGTCTAACCATAAGTTGATCTCATGACTTGGTTGCGAACCGGTTCTATCACTGCCTTGATGATATGCGCAATCCTAGAGGGCAACTAACCTTGCTCTCAGGAAATGCGTAGTTTAACCTAGTAGTGAGCTTCGGCTCCAAAATTGCGCAGACCCAGCTAGCATCATGTCTTCAGTGGGGAAACTGCATAGAGAAGTCTAAGCCAACAAGTGAGCCTTCAGCTCCATAATTGCGTAGAGCCAGCTGACGGCCTGCCTTCAGTTTGGAAATTGCGTAGAGCCTAAGAGGCACCTAGAGCCACTCAGCCCAGAAATTGCACAGAACCTATTGTGCTCAAAACCTGCTCATCGCATGAACCAGAGAGTTGCCCGGTCCTTCCCAGAACTGCGCAATATTTCCAAGCAGTGCATGGCATTTTTCCTGGAAAAAGCAAGAAGCTAAGAGGAAAAGCATCCCTAGGAAGTAGGTATCTATCAATAGTTTCCCGAAGGTGACACATTTCCATCTTTAGAAGTTTCTTCCAAGTGTCATTGTTGTCCTTGATCTCAAGCCTACGCTTCATGAACACCATTTTTCTCAACTCTATGTAATGGATGCCTCTAGAGCTCACTTATACATTACATCATCGAGCTCTAGCTTCACTAGGAAAACAGGGAGGCTTCAAATTATTGTCATCACTTTTCGAGGTGAGTTTTGCTTTTATCACCTTTTGCTGCTTTTTTCTGTTGCTTTTGTTCGTTTAGCTTGTGAGAGTGTTGTTTCAATCGTTTTTTTGAACGACCATTGGCATTATAACTTGTTTTAGCTTGTACAAGTGTTGTTTCAAGTTATACATTTCCTTCCCTAAGCGTCACATGAGTTTCCTCGTTTTTGCACCAATTGTCGTCGTTGCGGCAACTCCCTTCACATGCTTCGTGTTCCTTCAGTTTGATCCATTGTTTCACTTGTTCTACATGCATACATCTACACTCGATCAAATATGAACTCATCCTTACATCATCCTTCATATCCGCTTGTTTGAACACTCCCCATGAACAGATCTGGGCTCCCCCCTTCCCAGATCTAACACTTCATTGCATGCACTGCGCAATCTAGGAGCTCAAGGCCTCTACCTTGGCTTCTAGAATTGCGCAGAGCCTGTCTTGAGTTGGCTCCAACTGCGCACTACACAGTTCTAGGAGCTAGTCTCCCAGCTTGGTCACTGAAACTGCGCAATGTGTAGTCTCTCCTAAGTCCTGCCCCAAACTGAACTGTGCATTGCGTAGTTCCAATCATCAAAATTCCGCATTGACTGTTGGGACTGTGCAGTGCCCAGTTCCAGTCACGTCGGTCCTGTTATGGAAAGTCTTTTAAATTAGGAGCTGAAACTTCCAGCTCTAGAAGCTTCATAACGAAAGTCTAGTAAATGGTTTGGCCGGATGGGGTTGAGGATGTCAGTTTGGGCTCCTTTCCCCTATAATGATGGAACTACCTCAAGGGATAAGCCCTTCTCCCATGAGAAGAGGATCCATATCCCAACCATTCATCCTATATAAACCTCCCTTCTTCCCAAGAACAAGCTAGTGTTGATATTGGTGTGCTAATGCTATTTGGTTTGGAGTAGACAGTAAGCTATTACTAGTTGTAGCTATCTAGTTGTGTGAGGGAGAAGTTTGATTTGGTTTGGAGTGAAGCCTAAAGGGAAGAGCCTTAAAACTATTGTTGATTGAGGCCATCGTGGAATGCTAGCAGAAGTATGTGAGAACTTGGTCTTGTCAGAGGAGGACTGCAACGTCAATACAAATGGTTGTAATCTCTCTTTGATATTAATATATGCAACTATCGATTGATTTCCTACACGTTTTGTCATCTTACATATTCATGGCTTAATATTTCTTGACTTGTTAAGTAGGTTGAATTACAATTTGTCTGTTATCATGTTTGTTGTTTGTTGTTGTTTACTTGTTTCAGGTGCTTGAAGAGGGAAGCGAGAGATAGCTGGAGCGAGCAAGCAAGGACATCACCAAACATGATAAGCGGCCTAAGAGGTAGGCCCTCTTAATTGGTTCTAACCTAAGGAAAACTTCCATAGAATGTATCTGTTGTGGCTAGACCCATCATCGGGCTAGAGGAATTCGTTCGTGTCCACAATTATAATTTGATTTCATGATTTCGTGAGAACTTTTCTAGTTCCACTTTTTCCCTTTGGTTCTATTTCTTTTCTCCTGCTTACTAGTCTAAGTCTAAAATTCATAGTAGCAGATCTAGTCCCTGTTTCAATTTTTTTCCTTAGCTCCCTCGATCAGTGCACTTAATTCGCTGACAGTCGCACCGATCAGCACGAGTTGCTGAGAAACAGTCGCGCCAACCAACCTCTAGCGCTTGTTGTCAGTTAAGCAGTCACGCTGATGCCTGTAAGTGAAGATTAGGGCCTGACCCCAATCTTGACCAGTGTATTCTGCTCTTGTGGTTTTGACCCCGTAAACATTTTGGACCATTTTTCTCCCTGATTAGAAAGCTACTTTTCATTTGGTTTTTTTTGCTTGTTGGCTCATCATCTTTCTGCTTGATTGATTGAGTCATTGAGTGGCTAGCAACACTAGGGCATCTAGTTCGTCGTCCATTTAGTAGTTTTTGAACTCAGTAAGTCGGGTTGTAGATGTACTTACTCTTTGCATTTTTTTCTTTGGTCCTTTTACGACTTTGACCTCTTTTACAAGTTTGAAAAGTTTTTGTTTGCTTGCCTAAACATTTCTTTTCCGGCATGGATTACATTGCTTGTCTTGTCGTTGGTAAAGTCAGTGTTTCATTAGTCTAAATGAGTCTCTCTTTCCATGTGTTCATCTACTTGAAGAGATTATTGTCTCAAGAACTTTTTCACTGAAAGATTGTATGCGAAAAGTTTGTTTCGTTGTTTCGTGAAAAATTATGAAATTCTAGCTTGTTGCATCATTATGTTACGATAATTTTCATCATTAAAAGACTAGAATTGCATCAACATTTGAAAAATAAAGAGAACTTTTTTGCTTTTAAAAGGACTAATAGATAAATTCTTGTTGGGAAATTAGGAATTGGAATGCATTTTTCATTAGTTTATTTTTTGAAAAAGTAAGGTAGTGAAATATCATTTCGTTTTTAGTTGCTTGATTGTTTGCATTTGATTGAGTAGTTTCTACCCTCTCTAGTGTAGGCATTTCATCGAATTTAAAGGGTCTTGTCTCATTTAGTTGCATTTAAGGTTTTTCAAGTCGCATCTCTAAGACCTGAAAACTGAAACATAACTCAAGATCAACTTTAAAATGAATTCAATAACCTAAGGTGCATTTGACATTAACGATCATATCTAGAGGGTCTAGGCTAGAGACATGTTCTGGCATCTTTAAACCTAGCAGTTGTCGTTAGCTTCAGCATTAGACAAAGCTAGTATGGATTTGTGCTCACCATACCGTCGAGTATATAATGGGAGACCCCACTAGGCTGCAACCCTTTTATCCTTAGGAAGCCGAGTCGATCGCCTTGCAAAGGTGATACACTGAACACAACATTCGGGGAGATTGCCTACTCGTACTTCTTGGTTCACTGGGAGGTATTCTGCAGTTCATGGTTGCCTAGTAATCCTGTTTACCTAGATCACCTAAAGCAGTCATTTGATCTTTTTGACTCATTAAACTTAAAAGATCATCCAAGCACTTGTCCTTTCGAGCTCGTTTCCAATCGAACGCTATAGAGTCATCTTTGTTTCTTTCTCGACTCTTAAAAAATGAAAGAGCACCAGTCTTTTATGCGTCTTAATAATTGATTGCCCACGATCCAAAACACCCTGTTAGTATTTTTCTGAGACCAAATCGTGAGTTTCCCTTAAAAGAACATTTTAAAGCCTTGAAGTTAATTGTTCTGTCGACTAAGACAAGGTCATCGTGGCTGAACCATCTGGTTCACCCAATTCCTCTTCCTCTCCTCCGTCTAAAAGATTGTCTGAGGAGTCGTTTCCTGAGTTACCAGAGTCACTTGAGGACCAAGATGTTGAACTCACAATTGTTTTGAGCATTCAACCTTTGTCATCTCATCCTCCGCCTACTTTCGATACTGGGTCATCTGCTGATCTTGGCTCGGAATCTCCGGACAATCTCGTTCAAACTCCAGAGAACTCATCGACCATTGACGGTCAGCTTGGACTGGTTATCTACCCTTTGAACCCTTTGTTTGACCCTGTTGTGATATCACCGTAGCGTCCTTACAGTCCGTACGACCAGCCGAGTGTTCCTTTGGAACTATCCCCTCATACTCGTTCGGCCATTCGTCGTCGTTTGTTTTCAGACATGGAACCCGAAGGCGATGCTCCAGTCACATCTCCGGATGAGTTCGAAGTTTCTACTCCACACACTGTTGAGGGGGAAGAATTTCCTTTTCCTCTCGAGGGTTTCCCCTTTTCAGGGGGTATTCCCGCTAGTTTGCCACCCAACTATGTGTCTTTGGCACAGTTGGTTTCAGGTACACCTAGTGCCTCATCACTTTACCATAACCCTGTTTGGGCGTTAGGCACCATGCCTACTTCAGGTCCATTTGTTACAAACACGACTTCCCAACAGGCTATTACCTCATTCCTGGTGCAACCTACCGTTCTGAATACCCTTGTATCATCAATCCTAGTTACCCATCAGGCACAACCGGTAGTTTCAAAGAATGTCTCTGTTAGTTCCTCCATCCCTCTAGTCAGTGGCCAGGTTGTGCCACCGCCTGGGGGGTAGAACCTGAATGTTTCTATGGTGTCAGGTGCCACTAATGTGAGCAGCTCACAAGCTCACATGCTTGGTATAAACCAGCCTTCTTCTAGTATTATTCATAACCCTGCTGATCCTATTAGATCAAGCAATATCCAGTACCAACAAGTTCAGAATCCCATTGGTCCATCTGGATCAAGCAATGTTCATTATCAGCAGCCTTATGGGGCTCAGGTCCAATACCAAAATCCTTACGTTCCATATGGTTCTCAAGGAATGGTTAATCAACCTTACACCCTCCAATCTGGGTAGTACATCTAGCCTGGCTATGGCCAGATTCAGTTCGGCAATTTCCCGGGCACTGTTCAAGTACCCTTGCAATAGCAAGGACAGCCTCTACAACAACAAGGGCAGCCTTTGTTACCGCAAGGGAAACCTTTGTTGCAGCAAGGGCTCTCCGTGCAACCGCAAGGGCAAATGATCCCGCAGCAAGGTCAACTGCAACAACCACAAGGTCAACCCTTGCAACAGTTGCAGCAAGCCATGCAGCAGCAGATGCAATATGCTCCGCACACCTCTCAACCCATGTCCTCATAGGGCCAACCTCTGTAGCCCCAGGGACAAATTTTGCAACTGCAAGGTCAACCCTTGCAACAGCAAAACCAACCAGGGCAGCAGCAACCCTTGTATACATATCAACAAGGTCAACCCTTGTAGGGGCAAGGTCAAGGTCAAGTCTTGCAGCAGCAGACTCAAAAATCCACATGTCCTAGGTTAGCAGGTTCAGAATCCTGTCGGCCAAGGGCATAAGGTACAGAATCCCTATGTCCAAGGGCAACAAGTGTATCAACCTTATGCCTAAGGACAGCAGGTCCAAAACCCTCTTGTTCAGGGACAACAGGTTCATCACCCGTATGTTCAAGGACAACAGGTCCCATATCCATATGTCCAAGGTCAACAGGCTCAACAACCTTTTAACCCAGGCGTTGCTTATCAGCAACCTATGGTCGGACAGTTCCAAGGTATTCAAGGTCAAAATCCTCCCTATGGTTAAGGTAATCCGCAATGGGGGTAGCCTCAGATTCCATATGGCCAGAATCCCCCACTGTGGGGCAAAACTCCTTACCAGCAAGGATGGGTTCCTCCCTATGGGCCCGCTTATCGACCTCCCATGCCTTTTAACACCCAATTATCATTCTTGGCTACACTCGAGTTGCCAGATGTATCTCGCCTTACGAATGATCCGATCTTCATTCGTCGTACTAGCCTCCCATGTCATCCAAGATACCAAGTGATTGCCCAAAGTTCGATGGGAAAGCTAAAGAAGATCCTCAGGCCCATGTGATAACATATCACCTCTGGTGCTCATTGAACTCGTACGTGGACGATTCCATTTGTCTCTGTCTTTTCCAATAAACCTTTACGGGTGCTGCAACGAAGTGGTACATCGAGCTCCCTCAAATTACTTACCATGACTTTAACTCTTTAGCCATGGCTTTCCTCGCGCATTTTTAGTTGTCGGTTCGCTACGAAACTAGCACCTATTTTCTCACATCGCTTAAGCAAGATACTGCGACAGACATCTCTGATCACATCCATGAATGGAGACGTAGACGTCGACTGATCAAATTCGAGATTGCTTATTAGTTGCTCATTGAATGGTTCAACAAATCGTTCGTGGCCCCAATTGCTCGCGATATAGCTATGGGTGGATGCGTCACTGAAGAGCATGCCATCACTCGTGCCCGGTACTTGGATCTAGTTTACTCTCAGTTTGGCACTTTGTACAAGTTATTACCCAATGCTCTGCATCCATCATCTGACCCCGCAACATCAAAGTCACCAGTTGTACCTCCCGTTTATGGATTTCTTGGTTCAGTATCCTAGACCCCTGCTAAAACTTCTTCTAAATAGAAGTCGGTCTCAAATGTTGTCCCTAATAGTTCATCCCAGAATCCACCTGGACCTGGTAAAACCTCAAAGGTCCACACTGTCCAGTGTACCGCAGCGAACAAGTCCTTGAAAGGAAAGAAGAAAGGCAAAGGCAAAGCTAAAGCCAATGCCCTGAAACAGGGTCCTCCCAAATCATCTACTGGCGAATCTTCACAGCGGAAACCCAAGTATCCTCTCCTCATTTACGAGGAAGATCAGTACACTAAGGATTGTCCCCGACGATCCGAAGTTAGTCGCCTACTCAAATGGACCCCTGTTGTCCTCAAAGACTCGTTTCCATCTTAGCAGACACAAATTGTAGACCAACCCCAATCTGCTTCCTACGGATCTCAAGTGTTCATGATGAGTATGCTTATTAATGTGGCTACTAGGTCGAAAGACTATCAAACTCCTGCTTCAGCAGCTGGGAAAGAGAAAGAAGTTGCACCTTCCTCTTCTACCCCAAGTTCTGGCCCTCTGCATATTGAGCGCCCTAACCCTGATTCCGATATGAGGCCACCCTCTCGAGGTGTGCTGTAGAAATCCTCATATAATCCCAACACCCAAGCTACTCAGCACTACAATATTGTTGAGGATTTGGCTCAGGCGTTGTCAACCGTGTCGGCTCTTGAGGTACTCCAAAGCTGCCCATCGTAGCAAAAATATTTGCTGTCAGCTATCAGGGGCATCGATCCCACCGATTCAAATTTGATATTTTTTGATCTAGAGAACCATGTTCCGCGGCTCCCTCACCAGATTGCCTTTAATATTCAGGGGATCATCAATGAGAAGACCATCCACCAGACTGTCTGTTGGGTCCCTATAATACTAGTGATTACCCCATTACTATTGTAGTTATACCCCTTATTTATATTGTTGTGCCCCTATTACCCACATATTGTTATTTCTGTGCCCCATAGAATCCCTCTATTATTATTTTTGTGGCTTTATATTATTATTGTTAGGTCGGCTGGATTATATTGTGACTCCTTAGACTCCTATATATAGAAAGGAGGTTTTGTCATTTGTATCATCCAAGAATTGTTCATTTATGTAATGTAAAGGAGGTTGCCCCCTCGAAGAGGCTGAATTCTAAGGCGTTGATCTTTCTTTTCTATCTTTTCTTGAGCTGGTTTCATAACATTTGGTATCAGAGCTTTGGATTCTAGGGTTTCGCTACTCCAAACAGGTCATAGTGGAATTTTCGCTATAACTTTTTTTCTGTGACGTTTCAGAAGTCGCAAAAAAAACCCATTTGAGAAGAAATCGCGCTGAACCTTGGGTCCGAATTTTAGAGTTTTTCGCGCGATATTTTCGGAGATATGATCTGAGGAAGTTGGTCTTTTTGCAGACTCCTGAATTACACTCAAAACAGGTGACCTGGGGAAAATCGTCATAACTTTCTTTCTGAGCATCGGATCGAAATTTCGTCAGAAGTTACAGAAAGAGGACGGACTGTAGTTTTCTTTTATATATTTTTCAGAGTCAAAGGTTGAAACAGTGACACGTGGCATGTCGTACAAGTTCGCTCTACTGAACTAGTCTATAATCAAGTCACTGTGGGAGATTTCGCATAACTCTTCCTTGGAGAATCCAATTTGGGTCAGACTTGTGGCATTGGAAAGAGGACACAGAGGGCTACTACAGGTCACAAATTCAGAACTAGATAATCAGAAAGTACAGAGATACATCGAAGGCAATATCGAGCTCCTACAAAGTGAAAAAAGGTGTGTAGATTTTCTTTAATTTTTGCTTAAGCTTGGTTTGAAAATTTATTTTGAAGGAATTCAAAGGGCATATTAGAGAATTATTATCGGTAACTGATGCCCGAGGAAAGAAAATGCAAACACCTAGTAAGGAGCCTGAAAGCTCTAGCATGACTCATGAAGAAGAAGAAGAAATGCTATATGATATATCAAAATTACAAGAACAAGTGCAACGAGTGTCACTTGCACAAAAAGCAACAGAATCTAAAATGGATGGTTTAAGGAAAGATGTAGAAGCTAAGATGGACGGTTTAAAGAAAGGTGTAGAAGCTAAGATGGATGGCATGGAAGCTAAGGTGAATGGCATGGACGCTAAAATTGATGGCATGGATGATAAGATGGATAAGTTGCTACAAGAAATGGTCACTAAGGGTGAAAGAGTACTAAAGGAAACTCATGATGAGAACAAAAGAAATGTTAATCATGATTCCATAGACTCTAATGTTGGATCGAAGACTCACCATGTTCCAAAAATCGATATGAGGAAGTTTGATGGCAAGGATCCCGCCACATGGATATTACAGATGGAGCAATTCTTCGATCTCAATAATGTGCAAAACACACAAAAGGTACGTATGGCAACTTTATATTTGGAACCAAATCAGTTTGTATGGTATCAATGGCTTTGTTCTCGTAAACAATTTATCACTTGGGCAATTTTTACGGAAGAATTGATAGCACATTATGAGGATACAAAAAGCAACACTTTTTTTAGCCAATTGATAAGTCTCAAACAAAAGGGTTCAATAATGGAGCACATTGAGGAGTTCCAAAAATTGAACATAAGGGTAAAAGATATTCCAGAGGAGCATAGGATTGATGTGTTCATAGGGTCTTTAAAGGATAATATCCAACATGATGTGCGCCTTTGGGAACCTGATTCATTAGAGAAGGCATTCAGGTTAGCAAGAAAAATGGAAAGCAAAATTATGGCAACTAGGAAGCATACCATTCACAACTATAAAGATGGAAGTGTTGTTGCCCATAGTCTTCCACAACCTACAAGGTTGACACCACAACAATTGGAAGAAAAAAGAGCAAAAGGGCTTTGTTACAATTGTGATAGCAAATACACAAAAGGTCATAAGTGTGCTGAGAAGAAATTATTCTACATAGATTGTGAAGAGGAAGAAGAAAAGGAGCAAGAAAGGTCAAAAGAAGAGGATATATTCCAGGAACAAAGCCTAGATGAAGAACAAATAAATCCGACCATATCTTGTAATGCATTGGCGGGAATTACCACTCCTCAAACCATCAAGATAGAAGGACAAATCAAGAAGAAAAAGGTAATAGTGTTGATTGATTCAGGAAGCACCCACAATTTTATTCATTGTAGGGTAGCAAAAGAATTGAATTGCTTCCTATATCCAGCACCAGAGTGTCAAGTGATGATTGCAAATGGAGGAACAATAAATTGTTCTGGAAAGTGCCATAATATCAAGCTATCCATGGGAGAATATGTATTGACTAGCCCAATGCTTTCCATTCCAATGGGAGGTGCTGATGTTGTACTAGGAGTCCAATGGCTACAATCCTTGGGTACAATAGCTTTTAATTTTCAAGAACTTTTCATGAAATTTTCTGTGGAAGGAAAGGAAGTTGAATTAAGGGGTATTGCAGGGAAACCAGGAAAGATAATCAGCTCTAATGGCATGACAAAGCTTCTAAAAAAGGAGCAAAGAGGTGTAATTGCACAATTATGTTCGCTAGATGTTTCCACATTGGAATCATCTATTTCTCCAGATCTCCAAAAAGTCCTGGACAATCATTCCAAGGTATTTGAGACTCCCAAAGGTCTCCCACCTATGCGTGATCATGATCATGCTATTCATCTGATTCCAGGAAGTGTTCCTCCAAACATCAGGCCGTACAGATATCCATATGTCCAAAAAAGTGAAATTGAACGTATGGTTGCAGAAATGCTAGAGGCTGGTATAATTCAACCGAGTCAAAGTTCTTTCTCAGCTCCAGTAGTATTGGTGCACAAGAAGGATGGATCATGGCGCATGTGTCCAGATTATAGGGAGCTCAACAAGCTCACTATTAAAGATAAGTTCCCCATTCCTGTCATTGATGAATTACTGGATGAATTGCATGGATCAATTTACTTCACCAAGTTGGATCTTCGTTCGGGATATCATCAAATCAGAATGAAGATTGAAGACATTCCAAAAACGGCATTTAGAACTCATGAGGGTCATTATGAATTTTTGGTCATGCCTTTTGGCCTTACCAATGCACCTTCAACATTTCAAGGTTTGATGAATTCAATTTTCAAACCATTCCTTAGAAAATTTGTGTTAGTATTTTTTGATGATATACTAATCTACAGCAAGTCTTGGAAGGATCATGTTGAACATGTTGACAAGGTGCTACAACTATTGGAGGAGAAACAATTATATGCAAAAAGATCCAAATGTTTCTTTGGAGTCCAGGAGGTGGAATATTTGGGTCATATTGTATCTCATGAAGGAGTTAAGGTAGACCCTAGCAAAATTAAAGCCATTAAGGAATGGAAAATCCCCACATCCATAAAGCATCTGCGAGGATTTCTTGGGTTGACAGGGTATTATCGCAAGTTTGTTAAGAATTATGGGAGAATAGCAGCACCTCTAACAACATTATTGAAGAAAGATTCATTTTCATGGACTCCGGAAGCAACAAAGGCCTTTAAACATCTTAAAGAGGCAATGTGCCAAGCACCATTCTTAGCTACACCGGACTTCACAAAAACCTTTATTGTGGAATGTGATGCTTCAGGAAATGGAATTGGTGCTGTTCTAATGCAAGATGAAAGACCCATTGCTTTTGAAAGTCGTCCAATCAAGGGAAAGTTTTTAAGCAAAGCTATTTATGAGAAGGAAATGTTGGCAATACTCCATGCACTTAAGAAATGGCGACCCTACCTAATGGGAAGACACTTCAAGGTAAAAACGGATCATGATAGCCTTAAATACTTTTTAGAACAAAGATTATCCTCTGAAGAGCAACAAAAGTGGGTCACAAAGATGTTGGGTTATGACTTTGAAATCATCTACAAAAAAGGGAAGCAAAATGTGGTGGCAGATGCACTCTCAAGAAAGGATGAGGATGTGGAAGCATTGTTGTGTGCCATTTCTATTATCCAACCAGATTGGATAAATGAAGCAAAGGAGGAATGGAAGAATGACGAAGAAGTGTGGGCACTTATTCAAAAGCTACAACAAGATTCCAGTACTTCTGATACATTTAGCTGGAAAAATGATTCGTTATGGTACAAAGATCGCTTATACCTCTGTAAGAATTCCCAGCTAAAACAAAAGATTCTTATGGAATTGCACACTTCTCCCTTAGGAGGGCACTCAGGATTTTTAAAAACTTACCACAGGGTTAAGAAGGAATTTTTTTGGGATGGCCTTAAATCAGATATTCAAAAGTTTGTGGCGGAATGTTTGGTTTGCCAACAAAATAAAGTTGAAACAATTAAGACACCGGGTCTATTACAACCTTTATCCATTCCAAGCCAACGTTGGGAGGAGGTTTCAATGGATTTTATCACAGGTTTACCCAAGTCTGAGGGAAAGAGTGTCATCATGGTGGTAGTTGACAGACTTACCAAGTATGCACACTTTTGTGCATTATCACATCCATTTAAAGCCAGTACAGTTTCTACTGCATTTATGGAAACAGTTCAAAAGCTACATGGAAACCCAAAGATTATTGTAAGTGACAGAGATCCCATTTTCACTGGAAATTTTTGGACAGAATTATTTTCTTGTCTTGGTACTCAGTTAGCTCATAGCTCATCTTATCATCCTCAATCTGATGGGCAAACTGAGATAGTAAACAAATGTTTGGAAGGATATCTTCGTTGCTTTGTATCTGATAAACAGACACAATGGGTCAAATGGTTGCCTCTGGCTGAATGGTGGTATAACACTTCCTTCCATACAGCAACAAAAATGACCCCATTTATGGCACTTTATGGGTACCAACCACCATCCATCACATCATATTTAAGAGAAAATTCTAAGGTTCAAGCAGTGGAACATCACATCGAACATCAACAACAAGTCCTCCAACTCTTAAAGGATAACCTCGTGTTGGCACAAAATAGAATGAAACAACAGGCAGATCAACATCGCAGTGAAAGAAGTTTTGATGTAGGTGATTGGGTATTCCTACGGCTACAACCATATAAGCAAATGTCCCTAAAGCAAGCTAAGAAGGATAATAAATTATCACCAAAGTATTATGGTCCATACAAGGTGTTGGAAAAGATTGGTACTATGGCATACAAATTGGAGCTTCCTGCAGCTTCTCGATTGCACCCAGTTTTCCATGTTTCATGTTTAAAGAAGGTTATAGGCGACAAGCTCCCAGTTCAAACAATATTGCCAGAACTTGACGAGGAAGGAAAAATTATATTGGAACCGGAAGCAGTCACAGAAACAAGAACTCGGCAGCTATGAAATCGATCAATTTCAGAGTATCTTATCAAGTGGAAGAACTTATCCGCTGAAGATTCCACATGGGAGGATGAGAATTTTATGCAGAAGTATCCAGAACTGCTCAAGCGTTGAGGACAACACTTTTTTTGAAGGAGAGGGGCATGTTGGGTCCCTATAATACTAGTGATTACCCCATTACTATTGTAGTTATACCCCTTATTTATATTGTTGTGCCCCTATTACCCACATATTGTTATTTCTGTGCCCCATAGAATCCCTCTATTATTATTTTTGTGGCTTTATATTATTATTGTTAGGTCGGCTGGATTATATTGTGACTCCTTAGACTCCTATATATAGAAAGGAGGTTTTGTCATTTGTATCATCCAAGAATTGTTCATTTATGTAATGTAAAGGAGGTTGCCCCCTCGAAGAGGCTGAATTCTAAGGCGTTGATCTTTCTTTTCTATCTTTTCTTGAGCTGGTTTCATAACACTGTCATCGATGAAGGTGCTTCCACCTGCATCATGTCGACTGTATGTTGGAAGGCTATTGGTTCTCCTACACTGAACCAATCTCCGAACACTTTGGAAGCTTTCAATGGGTGCGACTCACGACCCTTCAGTGTCTTACCTAACCTTGCCATCACCTTGGAAGGCAAGACAGTGCAAGTCGAAGTAGAAATTGTTGACGCCAATCTCAATTATAATCTTCTACTAGGCTGGAGTCGGACTCATGCCATGCATTCTGTGGCCTCCTCTTTATTTCGCGTGATTCATTTTCCCCATCAAGGGAAGATTGTCACCATCGACCAGCTGTCTTTCTTTCCCTCTTCCTCCTCAGATGGCAATGTTCTGTACGTCAAGCACATTGGTGCTCCCTATGAGAGTGTGTTACAGATCCATTTGGACACATCAATCCCATCATCCAGATCAGTGTTTTTAGTGCTCATCAAAACCTAATTTCAGTTTCTACATGCCCTAAACAAGTCACCCCTTTGAATGCCTCCTTCCCAAATAGTTTCATGACTTGAAGACATCTAGAAATGGCCTCTAGAGGGACCAGCACAAGTAGGCCCATGTAAGGGTGCACTGCAGAGCAGTTAAGTCCATGCCAGGGTGCTCTGCAAAGCACTTAGGCTTCCTTTCACCTGCGCTGGGCAAGTTTGAGTGAAATTCACATAGGGTTTGGGGAATATTCTTATCTTTTGGAGTCATCTAGAAGGTTCCCTCACTTATCAACTCCTATGAGCTCGAAAATGGATGAGGAATGAGTTAAGATGCATCCTATCCTCTCATCCCTTCCTCCATGGAACTAATTCTAAGTATGGAAGGCCATTCAATGCCACCATTTATGACAAAACCTCCTTCATCTCCCTATAAATTGACCACTCATCTAAGTGATCAGGGGTTGGACTTTGATGATTGTAATGAGATCATGTTAGTTTGAGATTTGAGACTATTGTAAGTGTCATTATGCTGTCGGATTTTCATTATGACGTGATGTGGATGGGAACCAAAGCTGGAGTGACTTCGAATCAGACTTGATGGTTTTAATTCCTTCTTCTATTCAATAAAGTATTTGAACCTTTTTCCCATATGCTTATCTTGTTATATGATTATTATATGTCTGAATGCATCTGATTCCATTTACTTGTATTCAATAGATCTTTTGCTTTGATCGATTATTTGTCTTTTGTTTGTGTTTACAGGTACTTCTCAAGCGTGTTAAGTACGAGAAGGAGCGACAAGATCGATACAAAGGAGACAAGAGGAAAGCGTAACTACAAGTAGGTCTTCTCATCTTCTTTGTCTTATCCACTGCTTATAGGAAAAGGCTAAAGTGCTTTAAACTGTTGTTCTAGATATGGCTACTTATCTAGGGAATTAGTATTTATCCGTATATACCAAATTCTCCAAAACAAATTGGCGACTCCACTGGGGAAGATCATCCTTCCTGGTAGCTTATCCACCTCCTAGGACACTCTAGGATACCTTACTTCCTTTCATTGATTGTATTTCAACCTTGTTGAAGTGTTATTTGGTCAAAAATTGAGGTTAGAGGACTCTTGAGTGGCCTCTCAGGAATCAACACAGTTATGCCCTCTTTGACCTGTGCTGATCTACCTTAGGGAAAATTTTCACCTTTGGATTGGGTTTTTTCTCCAAATTTCCTTTTGTTTATGCTTGCTGAAAGATCAATGATTTTTGTATGTCTCTGAAATCAACTTGTACTTCCTCTTTCCAGCCCTACTTTGACTTGATTGATTAATGTTTCTTAAACAATTTCTTTGTCATTATCGATTCATTATCAAAGTTAGATTATAGTCGATTAATCTTTGTTCGAAAGAAAGTGTCATAAAAGTCTTCTTTTTGTTCGAAACTAAACTGTCGTAAAGTCTTCGTTCTTATAAAAATATTGATTGGTTGTATGTGCATTAGTTTCCTTTTTTGTTCATCATAACATTAAGGGAATCAAAAAGAAAAACTTGCATCATTCATATTGTAGTTTGTGAATGCTTGAAAGGAATAGCTAGGGAAATTGCATTAGATGTGCTCTTTGCTCTTTGTCAAAGATCTGATTGCTCTATCCTTACTAGCTAAGGTTTTCATTGTTCAATTAAATGACAAGAATGCTTATCATATTAGTTGCATTTTAGGAATTTCAAACATAAATCACGTGGTGAAGCTTGAAATGAAAATTCTAAAGAAGATCAACTTAAAATTTATCTGAATTTACCTAATGAAGCATTGTCACCTAACGAAAAACATTTAGAGATTCTAGGCTAGAGACTTGTTCCGGCGTCATAAAACATAGCAGTTGTCACTAACTTATCTACAATACATCCCGAGTGTGATACCTCATTCCACGTACGTGAGTATATCGTAGCTCGTCCACGTACCTTCAAGTATATAGGGCGATGTTACAGTACCTAAAGTATATGGGAATGCTCTCACTGTGCGGTTTTGCATTAGACAGCACTAATACGGATTGGGCCTCCACGTACTTTTGGGTATATATGGGAGGACAACACTAGGTTGCTATCCATCCTTAGGTAACTGAGTTGGCCGCCTTGTACACTGTGATACATCGAACACAGCGTTCGGGGAGATTGTCTGCCCATACTTCTTGGTTCGCCAGGAGGTATTTTGAAGTTCACAGTTGCTTGGTAAACCTTTTTCCTAGATTATACCTCTTTTGCTTTGTTATGATATTTTGATTAAAATAAGATTAATTGTCTGTGGATAAAATCCTCCACGCTCACTCCTTAGTTTATCTTAGGTTGAGACATATGGCGACAAATCCAGAGTCCACCGATCAAGGAATTCCTTTTGATGGGAATCCTAGTCCTTTTCCTCCTTCCGGAAATACTGGTGCTCCTTATATGGATACATTGTCCCTTCCGAGATTTACCATTGGCTTGCCAGTATGGTTTTTTTCAACCTCCTTGGTTCAAAATGTCGTGATTCTCCGCAATTGAGTACATCTCCAACTAGACAAAATCAACCTCCAGTTGACCCTAAAGTTGACCCTTTGCCTTCTTCCTTGGTTCTTTCTTCCTCCCCTTCTTCCTCTTCGCCTGGTGAAAGTATTGGTACTAGTAACCAGGTGGCTAAGAAGAAGAAAAAAGGGAAGAAGAAGAAGAAGAAGCAAATTCAGCAGAGGGGCAACCAAGCAACCATTGCTTTGAATGCAACATCTGATGAGAAACTGTCCATCAAGCCTCACAAAGTTCAATATCCATGCAAACTTTGTACGAGAGACCATCTTCTTCGAAATTGTCCTAATATTACTCATATCTTAGAAGAATGGTCTTCTCGTTTACATTATCCTATGTCATCAACTTCTGGAGATCATGCTAGTGACACACCATCAACTAGTGGTAGTAAAGTTCATGGAAAGAAGGGTAAAGTTAAGTTTCACTGTAGGTTATGTGAAGGGAATCACCCCATTCACCTTTGTCCCTATCTGGATGAAGCCAAAAAACTGTTGGATAACCATCCTGCTTCACCGCAGTGACTTCCAACTAGTTACAGGAGACTCTCCCTTAATCATTCACTAGTTGATGAATTGACTGACCAAAATCAACTATCGGTCAAACCCACTCTCTCTGAAAGTGAATTCTATGAGTCTATACTTGACCCAAATCAACAGGTCAAGGAAACAGTTGACCCAATTTCACTTTCATTTAATCGTACCTTTCCTGAAGAGAGTGAATATGATACCACTCAGGTTCTTTTCATTTCTTTTGATTCAAATGAGCTTGGGGGCAATCCTCCTGTTCCATCAAGACAGGAGGAAAATACTCTCGTTCTAGTAACTCAAGGGGATAATTCTCTCGTTCTTACGATACCCCCTCCTAGTAGTCTGGTCACTTCCTTTGATTGGAACCGACTGGCAAGATTCTGTCTTCCTTCTTATGTGCCTTTCTAGATCATAGTACAAGTTTGTAATATGATTGTATCTGGCACTATTATAGATGAAGGTGCATCTATGAGTATCCTTTCCTCAACTGCTCGGCAAGTGCTCGGTTCACTGCCGCTTGTGCCTATTACCCAGAATCTGTTGGCTTTTAACAGAGGAACCAGTCAACCATTAGGGATCCTCCCTCTGTTACCTATTACTTTGGGAGGAAAATTTTTTTATCTGAATGTGATGGTAGTCCCAGGCCCTTTAGATTACAATTTACTTCTTGGCCATGACTATGTTTATGACATGGGAGCTATTGTTTCAACACTCTTGCGAGTGATTTGTTTCCCGCATGAAGGAAAAATTGTCACCATTAACTAGCTTCATTTCCTGGTCCAAATATGGCTTCCAGTCAACCATCTTCCCTAAATGGTCCTTTTGTCCCAATAGTAGCTTCCCCGCTACAGGTCAATTATGTGGCAACCTGTTCCATGCCTACATCACCCGACGATCAATTCAGTGATGTTGTACATTATGTTCTGGAGGCATTGGAACCAGATCTCTCCTTCCAGAGCATTGTTCTCCCATCTGATGGGAACCTCTTGGAAGTCATGACCTCTTATGGGTCATGAATAAGGAATATGAGGATAGTTCTTTTACTGTGTCAACCTCATTAAAAAACACAACAGCTCACATGAGGATGGTTCCTGGTCTTGTGACAACCTCTAAAAAATGAAACAAAGGGTATGAGGATAGTTCCTTGTCTTGTGTCAACCTCATTAAAAAATTAAACCAAGGATATGAGGATAGTTCCTGGTCTTGTGTCAACCTCGTTAAAAAATGAAACAAAGGGTATGAGCATAGTTCCTTGTCTTGTGTCAAGCTCATTAAAAAATGAAACAAGGAATCTGAGCAGAGTTCCTTGTCTTGTGCCAAGCTCATTAAAAATGAAACAAGGTCCCCTGGAGAAAAGTTCCAATTCGAGTCTTTTGATTAGATCTCGTAAAATCCTAGTCGAGTCTTTCACTTGATCTCGTAAACAAACCTTTATTCCATCCACCTGATAGCCACGAGTAGTCTACTTAGGTGAATTTAATGAAGCTTTGGGGGCATGCACCTAGTGGTAAAGTGAAGTTTCCCTATAGGTTATGTGAAGGGAATCACCCCATTCACCTTTGTCCCTATCTGGATGAAGCCCAAAGAGTGTTGTATAACCATCCTGATTCACTGCAGCGACTTCCATCTGGTTACAGGAGGCTCTCCCATTCATCATGCTAGGGGCATGTAAACCAATTTCAAGCATAGTTTTTCCTCGTTTCAAGCTTGTGTAAAAATGAAACCAGCTTCAAGCAAAGTTTTTTTTGGTTTCAATCTTGTGTAAAAATGAAACTAGTTCCAAGAATGGTTTTTCCTTGTTTCAAGCTTGTGTAAAAATGAAACTAGTTTCAAGCAAAGTTTTTTCTCGTTTCAAGCTTGTGTAAAAATGAAACTAGTTTCAAGCATAGTTCTTCATTTCAAGCTTGTGTAAACATGAAACTGAACCCAAGCATAGTTCCCTATGGTTCAAGCTTGTGTAAAAATAAACCCATTTCCATTTTTAACCCTCGTGATTGCCATTCTATCAGCCTTTTTCGTCAGATGATCCTTGGTTGTTTTCATCCCATCGCAACCATCCCTTTGGCCGATCATACACTTTCACTTGGTTGTTTTACCCTTTTCGAGGAATAGTTGCAATGAGTGGTCTTATTACCCAGCCTCTTCACATACATCAACATGTTTTGAGAAGCTCCAACATCACTAGAACCGGTAGCTATCCTAGACACCACTCGTTCCTCAAAGTGGAGTCCTCTTTAAGCTCTTTTTAGACTCTCGAAATATGAAAAGATTGTTGAGCGCTTGTCCTTTTCAGCTCGTTAACGGATTGGAAATGACATCTAATCAATATAATATTAACCCTTTTCTAGACTAAGATAGATTATTTATGAAAAGGAATACGTTGACCGAACACGGTCAATAGGTTCTCTCTCGTATTGTTTTACGCTTTTTCGGGCTTGAGAGACAAATCTACGAAAAAGAACTTGTGGAGTTTTCTTTTTGTCCCTTTTCAAACTCTCTAAACATGAAAAGGACCGAGTTATCTTTGTCGTTAAACTCGTTAAAACATCAAATAGTGACAAACTTGTCCATCTAGACAAGACCAAGTTTCACCTTCGCTAGACTCATTAAAACATCAAATAGTGATGGATTCACCCAAAGGGTGGAATTATACAACAAGCATATGTTATCCTCCTCAAGATTGATAAAAATAAAGAGGTATTGGTCAGCAATGACTAGGGAAAATGGGAAAAAGGGGGAAACCACTTTATGGTAGCAGGGCTCTTGAGCATGACACTTTCACTTCATCTCCATGACTATTTGGGTTGGGTTATCTGCTTGACGGGTGTCATACCCATGGTCTATCACACCATCCATCACTTTTGGTTTTGGGTCAATGCTGCCAAATCATTCAGACTATTTGGGTTGGGTTATTTGCTTGATGGTTATCATACCTATGGTCTATCACACCATCCATTACTTTGGTTTTTGGTCAATGTTGCCAATTCATTCAGTGTCGCCGATATGTTTAAGAGAAGTCATTCAGTTAAAATTCATCCTTTGCAATACTCATAAACCTTAATTTTCATGACAACCATTCCTGAACCTTGTGTCGTTAGTTAAATTTTGTCTCCAAAATCATTACACTCGTTTCGTGTCGTTGATGTGGGATACATCAAGGCCCTCCTGCGACGAGTCGCTTCTTGTCGACATTAGCTCATTATCCAAGAAGTTGACTTAGAAACACCCTTCCAGTACCTTGAGGCTTGCATACATCAATGGCAGGTTTCTCACTTCCAGCGATAGGTTGACATCAATGGCCTTCGACCGAAAGACTTTGTATGGTGTTCGACATCAAATCATCCATTCACACCATGCAGAATGTACTGCAGTACCTTGAGGATCATTATCATTATCGGTGATTTCTCTCGCATCTGTTAACGGCTTACATCATTGGCTGGTAATCAGATGGTGTCTTCCCATGTTCAACTTCAGATCACATATTCACATGGTTAGACTCGTACTTGAGCGAATGATTGAATGAGATAGAAGACCCTGGATCTAGTTTCATCCATTCAAGCTGCGATTTCAGGAGTACTAAATCATATGTACAATGGCTTTACATTGATATTCATTCCAATTATGGGTTTATATATGTAGACGACTGTTTATGTACATGTAATGAAAGTTTACAAGTTGAGCATGGGTATGCCTTCCCTCAGCAATTCATGTAAAAATAAAAAATCATGATATATGTCTTGTAATTGATGCAGCTCACCTTCCACTTCGATACCTCCTCATCACATTGTAAAGCATTTCATTCGACATTGGCATTTTTCCGACTTCATGCTTTAGGGGGTAGTTGTTATAGATCCATTTGGGCACATCAATCCCATCATCCAGATCAATGTTTTTAGGGCTCATCAAACCCTAATTTCAGTTTCTACATGCCCTAAACAAGTCACCCCTTTGAATGCCTCCTTCCTAGACAGTTTCATGACTTGAAGACATCCATAAATGGCTTCTAAAGGGACCAGCATAGGTAGGCCCATGTAAGGGTGCGCTGCAGAGCAATTAAGTCCATGCCAGGGTGCTCTACAGAGCACTTAGGCTTCCTTTCACCTGCGCTGGGCGAGTTTCAGCGAAATTCACATAGGGTTTGGTGAATATTTTTATCTTTTGGAGTCATCGAGAAGGTTCCCTCACTTATCAACTCCTATGAGCCTGAAAATGGATGAGGAATGAGTTAAGATGCATCCTATCCTCTCATCCCTTCCTCCATGGAACTAATTCTAAGTATGGAAGGCATTCAATGCCACCATTTATGACAAAACCTCCTTCATCTCCCTATAAATTGACCACTCATCTAAGTGATCAGGCTCTAGACTTTGATGCATGTAAGGAGATAATGTTAGTTTGAGATTTGAGACTATTGTAAGTGTCATTATGCTACCAAATTGTCATGCTTATGATGTGATGTGGATGGAACCAAAGCTGGAGGAGTGACTTCGAATCAAACTTGATGGTTGTAATTCCTTCTTCTATTCAATAAAGTATTTGAACCTTTTTCCCATATGCTTATCTTGTTATATGATGCTTATATGTATGAATGTATCTTATTCCATTTACTTTTATTGAATAGATCTTTTGCTTTGATCAGTTATTTGTCTTCTCTTTTTGTTTATAGGTACTTCTCAGGCGTGTTAAGTACGGGAAGGAGTGACAGGATCGATACAAAGGAGACAAGAGGAAAGTGGAACTACAAGTAGATATTCTCATATTCTTTGTCTTATCTATTTCTTATAGGAAAAGGCTAAAGTACTTTAAATTGTTGTTCTAGATATGGCTACTTATCTAGGGAATTAGTATTTATCCATAGATACCAAATTCTCTAAAACAGAGTGTGGGGGTAGGACTTTTCAAAGATTCTTCCTTAATGGGAATTTTTCCACTCCCACCTCCTCATGTTGCCTCTATCAACATGATGTTGGTCAAATTTGATCCTTGGTTCATACCTGCGCGGGATCTTGTTGATATCAGGGGCGAGGTTATGCCGCTTAGTCACGCCGAAGTCAATTACGTGGAAATTTTTTTGGCTTCGAACTCTACATCCTCTGATTCTTCTATGTCAAAGACCTCTTTCAACACGTACTCTCAATCCCCGTGGCTTGGCATTTTGGAATCACCTGATCCCTTAGCCGAGACCTTCCTTGCTGATGAAGGTATCATGGAAATCATGTCTCTCGAGGAACCACCTTAGATCGATACTCATCATCACTCCTCATTCCTGCCTCGCCCGGCGGTCATGTCTACCGTTTTCGAAAAGTCCTCTTCTCCATTTCCGCCACCGATTGTTACTCATGAAGTATGGTCGGAAGGAAATCTAGGTAATATTACCCAAATGATGGCGACTGACATTTCTATCAAACCCAGTATCGTTGAACACGTTCATATTGGGGTATCTTGTTCTTTGGATGAGATCAAGACATATACTCATCTATTTCAATAATTTTGTGATGTGTTTGCATGGTCCTACGAAGAAATGCCTGGCATTGATCCTAGCATTGTGGTGCACGAAATACCAACGTATCCACACGCAAAGACTGTTTGCCAACAGCTTCGCCCGATGCACCCTAGGTAGTCTGCTGCTATTAAGGGTGAAGTTGAAAAGCTTCTCAAAGTTGGGTTCATCTATCCCATCCCCCTTATAGACTGGGTGTCCAATATTGTCCCGGTGACTAAAAAACAGGGCACGATCTGCGTTTGCGTGGATTATCGAGATCTCAATCGTGCATGTCCTAAAGACAACTATCCTACTCCCTTCATTGATCAAATCATTGATGAATGTGCTGAGAGCGATATCTTTTCCTTTATGGACAGTTTTTCTAGTTATAACCAGATCAACATCGCACCAGCTAATCAAGAAAATACAACCTTTATCTGTCCATGGGGTACATTCGCGTATAAGAAGCTCCCTTTCGGCCTCAAAAATGTTGGAGCCATGTTTCAACGGGCAATGTCCTATGCATTTCATGATATTCGCAACATTGTCCAACCTTACTTGGATGACCTTCCCGCTCATTCTCGTAAGCGCCAAGATCACCCAGACCATCTTCAGCAGATTTTTCTGCGTTGCAGACACTATAACGTTCAGTTAAACCTGCACAAATGTGTTTTCTGCGTACAATCAGGATGACTCCTCGGCTTCATCGTTTCCAAGGACGGTATTGGCCTGGATCCACTAAAAGTCGAGGCCATTGTAAATTTACCCCCTCCATCCTCATTGCACCAACACCAAAGCCTGCAAGGAAAGCCCGACTTTCTCCATAGTTTTATACCCAACTATGTCGGGCTAGCCACAGGATTTACCAAGTTTCTCAAACAAGGAACGCCCTTTGTATGGGACGAGGTGGCCCAAAAATCTTCTAATGATCTTAAGGTCATCCTCGTAAATGCTCCTCTGTTGCATCTGTCGGACTATTATCGAGATTACTTCCTTTACCTAGCCGCGGCCCCTAGCACCATTGTTATGGTCTTCGTCCAAGACGACGACGAAGGCAACGAACATGTAATCTACTACCTTAGTCGGAATCCCCTCAACACTGAAACGAGTTATGCACATGTCAAGAAGTTGGCTTTGGCTGTCGTTAAGGTTGTCCAACATTTTCGGCACTATATCCTTTTGCGCACAACTACAGTGCTTTCTAAATGCAACCCCTTGACCTATATCCTGACTCATCAATTGCTGGGGGGCAAGTATTCTAAATGGATTGTAATCCTACAAGAATTCGATTTGGTATTCACTACAACCAAATCTGAGGAGTCGCTCTTTTTTGCCGAATTGATTTGTTCCCTTCCCTCCAAGTCTCTCCCTGCTAGTGTAGATGAACATCTTCTAGATGAGACCCTTTTCTTCATTAGCACCCTTGATCTTTGGTACGGTGATATCATCGTGTATCTCCAGATGTCCATGTTCCAGTCTGCGTTGACCAAGGATGATTGCTGAAGGATTCGGCATCACTCCCAACCCTACCGTATTATTGGCGATACTTTATACCATGTCGGTGTCGATTCAGTTCTTCGCCGATGCCTTACGATCGAGGAAGTTGAAAGAGTTCTCAATGATTGCCACTCTAAAGCATGTGGTGGTCATATGTCTGGTTACGCTACAACTCAAAAAATCCTTCGCACTGGTTATTTCTAGCCGTCTATCTTCAAGGACTTAATTCTTTTTGTTCGCAAGTGCCACGAATGCAAAATTTACCAATGCAAGATGCACACCCCACCCGCTCACCTACACCCTATCATTACCATTGGTCCCTTTGCTAAATGGGGCATCGATTATATGACATGTAACCCTCGTTCGATTGAGGGGCATGGCTATATTATCGTCGCTATGGATTATTTCACCAAATGGGCTAAAGCGATGCCTACATATTCTGTCGATGGTAAGATGGCGGCTCAATTCCTTTTCAACCATGTTATTTCCAGGTTCGGCGTACCCCAATTCATTGTCACAAACCATGGCTCCCATTTCAGAGATTACATGATGGCTGTGCTGACATCTGCATCGGGCTTGCACCATGATGGCTCGACCCATATTACCCTCAGGACAACAGCTAATTTCAAGCTACGAACAATGTCTTGGTCACCATGCTTCAGCGTACTATTGGGATACACAAGTCAAATTGGCATATCATGATTTTTTCAACTTTGTGGGCCTACCGAACCTTAACCAAAGACGCAACTGGTTTCACACCATTCCAGCTGGTCTATGGTTTGGAAGCAACATTACCGTTCGAATGCGAGATTCCTTCACTCAAGTTAGTCGTTGAACTCCTCCCTTAAACATCACCTCAAGAGGAACACCTCTTATATTTATAACGATTGGACGAGACTCATCGTCTCGCCACCTTGGTCATCGAAGCACAAAAGAAACAGGTCAAATCCCATTTCAATCAATTGGTCTCCCCTCACGCGTTCTTTGAGGGTGATTTGGTCTTACTATACGACCAAGCTAACGATAAGCTAGGGGCAAGCAAGTTTGAACCTATGTGGCACGGGCCCTACATTGTGAAATGCGTTTTGCAGAAAGGCACCTATGAGCTTATTGATTATGAAAGAAATCCTCTCGATAAGCCCCGAAATGGGCTTTACCTCAAGAAGTACTATGCTTAGGTCATCTTGCATGGTTACTTATGTACATTTGTGTGTGATTCATTTTTGTGCAGCATGATTTTGTGTGATATTTTTCAAACATCTTTCCTGTTTACTATGCTTTTCTTGCTTTGTAGATGTCTGTGACTCCCCACATTGATTCCGTTGATGGTGCTTGTCGTAGTACCCAAAACCTATCATCCGTGGCATGGGCTATTTATGACCCTAACAATGAATTGATTGACCTTCAAGGTATCTGTCTAGGTCGCACAACCAACAACATTGTTGAATACAGTTCAGTCATCGAACCGTTGTCAGAAGCCATCGCTCTTGGAATTAGAGAACTTGTTGTCAACCTGGATTCACAGCTTGTTGTCCTTCAACTCAACGGGCAATATTCTATCAGAAACCCTCAAATATTGAGAATGTATCTCCATATCCGTCTATTGGAAAGGCATTTTCATTACATTACATATCATCATATTCCTAGACGCATGAATACACTAACAGATGCATTAGCTAATCATGTGTTGGACAGACATTTACGAAACAAGTAAAAGATAAAACAAACCATTTGTAGCATAGTAGACAGTAAAATACAATATATATATATATGGTGATAATGTTTGATACATCAGAACCCCAAAAAATAATATGTGTGTCTAAAATAACATTAGCGGCTCGCAGGCCTCATATATCTATGGCACACAGGCCTCAAAAAATATGTAAGTGCTGGACCTAGGAACTAATCAGCATGGTGATCATGGTAGCATGATATGGCTCATGCAACACGAGTCAACAATTGGCGGATCCACTTCGAGACTCCCACCGTGTGTCTCTAGTACTAACGAGGAATGTCTCCTACCCAAGCATACTCCAGGATACCACGAGTCAACCCCTCAAGGTTCCTCACGATCTCCTCCTCGTTGTCACTCCCTTCCTGATAAGGGGCGACAACGTCAATGGGGCGAGGGACACACCTGGCTATTGGGGACATCCCAGTAGGCCGCTCTAGTCCAACGTCTGCATTAAAAAGAGAAATGTTATAAGCACATATATTACAAAAACAATTAAAAAAAATCTCAAAATTAAAATTTTTGGTTTTTTACCTTCATCATCGAAGTCCTCTCCATCTGGTAAGGGCATATCTGGATCTCCATGGAAATTAGTGCTGCTGTATGGCCAACCCTCCACGACAATCTTATGTCGTCATAGCCATGAAAATAATGCAGGTCAGTATGACATGTGCTGACCCCCAGTGATCCTGGGCATCAAACGGCTCCATCGAGCCATCCGTGGATCACGTGGCATAGGAGGATCTACCTCAGTCAAATGATACTGGAACAGCGGTACTCATTCAAGGAAGAAGGTCACAAGCACCGATCCGAAGTCAAATTGTTTCAGATTCCCTCTACCCAGTTGAAGATCGTAGGAGCTGTGCAGTCAATATCATAAAGGAACTTCTACTTGTTAGTCTCATGTTCCACCTAGGACCCCGCCACTCTATTCATGGTCAACAGAAGCACCCTCAGTGTCATATCCCGAACACTAGAAATCTCTATCTTCCCACTCTTGGATTTCAGGGCCTCAGGGAAGTGTTTGGAAAGCAAGGAAGATATGCTTGCCCCAATCGATCGTGAGCCATACAACTTCACTGGTTCCCCTTTGCAGAACAATCTAGTGATGAAGTATATATCTGAAGTTTCCAACTTTAGCTCCTGGTAGCCAATGACAAAAATCTCCTAGTTAATGTCCCAAAGACTAATCAGGTACCGAAGCAACTCAGGCTAGGCTCACATCCCTGGCGTGAGAAAGAATTTGAGGAGCCTACAAGCCCTCAAAGCTTCCAGGCAATTTGGGTCATTCATTGCCTGGGTGTCAACATCTTCATGTTCCTGTTCTTTGTAGTCCACCATTTTCAGCGATTCTTTCCTTCAAAAGCCATTAATTTGAGTCAATAATCATCCTTGGCACATAAAAGTGAAGTTTAAACGGTCAATTTTTTAGAAAATAGGGTTTTTCCCTATCCACGGCGTCAACGCGCATGTTTTAAAAATAGTTGCGCTGATCGGCACAGATGGCTTTATTAATCACCCTCGGCCGGCACGATTCCGTGCCTGGAAATTGCGCTGACCGAGGGCAAAAAAAAAATTCAAAAACCTCCTCAAAAATCTAAAAAAATGGTTAAAAGCAAAAATAAAGAACATGAAAAAGGAGCTCAGGGCTTTGGCTGTTACCTGGAACTGGCGGCTCATCGATTGACCTCTCGAATCTCCCGCAAACTTCTCCCGAACAATTAGGGCAAAAGTGAGTAAAAAATCTTCACAGGAAATGTAAAATGGTAAATGGTTAAAATATATCTACTTTTCCCCTTTTTATTCTTTTTTCATGAAAATATCAGGTTTTTGTAAATATTTTGACTTATTTTGCCTCAAGAACTCGATAATACACTTTACCTTACTTGTGTAGCGATAGGTGATGGATGTTCGACGATGACGAAAAGTCACATTTCAGCTCTTTTCTCGACTCGTTAAACTCATATGAAAAGATTGTCGAGTCCTTTTCACTTTTTGACTCATAAAAGAAAATAAAATTGGGGGTCCGCTTTCAGCTCTTTTCCAACCCTTTAAAAGCAAAAAGATGGTCGGGCCCTTGTCATTTCAAACTCGCTAACGGATGCAAAACATTGTGTGCCCAATATAAGTTTACCCCCTTTTTCGAGCTGGGAGGCACTATTTATGAAAAATGTACTCCTTGACTTAAATGGTCAAGCGGTTCTCTCAAGTATTGTTTTCTACCTTTTCGGGCTCAAGAGACACAAACGTACGAAAAGGGACCATGTGGAGTTTTCTTTTACGTGTCCTTTTCAAACTCTTTAAACATGAAAAAGATACCGAGTTACACCTTTGTCGGACTCGTTAAACTATTAAACGACATCAAATTCGTCACCATGACTAACATGAGATTCTCCTTCCTAGGACTCGTTAAACTTACTAGGTCGGATTCGTCCAAAGGATGAACTTACAGTGCAAGTATATGCTATCCCCTTCAAGCTTGCGATTAAAAAATAATTGGGGTACCTGCCAGAAATGGTGGGGGGGGGATTTGGAAATCTATTACTTGTGTCAGCAGCTCACTCTTGAACATGACACTCTTTGCTTCGTGTCAGGTTGGGACATCCTCCTTTGTATCGTTGACCTTCCTGGGTTTGGGCTGTTCATTTTTGCCTTCCATTTGATCTCTGCCATTTCATCATGACCATCGATCCTATGGATCCAAAAAGCTGTCAAACTTCCAGTTGTGTCGGTGATATGTTCAAGAGTTGTCCTTCTGCAGTTACACTTACCTCTGATTCTCTGTATCATCCAAAATCATTTTACATCCTCTCGTCTCACGTCGATGATGTGGGATTCATTATGGCCCTCCTTCAACATGCTCGCTTTCCGTCGACTTCAACTCATTTATTCGAGAAGTTGACCGAGAGACTCCCTTCCAGTACCTTAGAGCTTGCATGCCCTAATGGCAATTTCTTCGCACTCGATGACAAGTTCACATCATTGGCTTTCGATTGAGTGATTTCACGAGTGTTCAACTTCAGTTCCTTTATTCACATTATGTGGATTATGCTGATAGTACCTTGAGGGCCATTGTCATTATTGGTGGTTTCTCTCACACTTGTAAACAGTTTACATCATTGACTGGTAATTAAGTGACTTTCTAGCATGTTCGACGTCAACACATCTATTCACGTGTTAGAATTTGTACTTTGATCGAGTCGTTGGAGCGCAAGACCCTGAACTCAGATCACAAAAGTTCAGGTTGCGAAGTGGTGTGACATCGTTATGATGATATGCATGTCTCTTTTAGATGGTTGGCTGCGACCAGACCATGAGTTATCAGATGCTATCCTTCTCATTATTGGATGGTTGTGACCATACCTTGGTTTCGTTATGATCCTCTTTGACGGATGGTTGTGCCCATACCTGGATCCATTTACATGATCATTCTTTGGATGGTTGCGTCCATGCCATGATTCATGTATCACTTGACAAAGATGTTAGTTTATGTATATGTATATGTACTTGCTTGTAGGTTTTTCGACGACAGACCAATTCCTCGCATTGATTTATAAATCATTTCATCCCTCACTCCAGCTCGACCTTCAAGCTTTAGGGGGCATCTGTTACACAGCATTTTGTCACTATCCCTGTACTCCCCGTTCCTTGATCCTAGAGGACTTCTATAGTGAACCCTGCATGCTTTTCCTTCATGAAGAAATTCCCATTGTGTCCCTCTTCATGAGCAGATCAATTCCCTTTTGCACCGTTTCCCCTTAAACTTTTGTTTTGCCCAGTTTACAAGACCGACGCTAATTACCTTTGTCTTCCCCGCGCTGATGTGCAGAGATTAGCACTATCCCTCGCACCAAGCAGACGACTGAGCTGTGTTCTAGTCATGTCGATCCTGTTATGGAAAGTTTTTTAAATCAGGAGCCGAAGCTTCCAGCTCTAGAAGCTTCGTAACGAAAGTATGGTAAATGGTTTGGCTAGATGGGGTCGAGGATGTCAGTTTGGGCTCCTTTCCCCTATAATGATGGAACTACCTCAAGGGATAAGCCCTTCTCCCATGATAAGAGGATCCATCTCCCATCCATTCATCCTATATAAACCTCCCTTCTTCCCAAGCACAAGCTAGTGTTGATATTGGTGTGCTAATGTTATTTTGGTTTGGAGTAGACAGCAAGCTATTACTAGTTGTAGCTATCTAGTTGTGTGAGGGAGAAGTGTGATTTGGTTTGGAGTGAAGCCTAAAGGGAAGAGCCTTAAAACTATTGTTGATTGAGGCCATCGTGGAATGCTAGCAGAGGTATGTGGGAACCTGGTCTTGTCAGAGGATGACTGCAACGTCAAGACAAATGGTTGTAATCTCTCTTTGATATTAATATATGCAACTATCGATTGATTTCCTACATGTTTTGTCATCTTACATATTCATGGCTTAATGTTTCTTGACTTGTTAAGTAGGTTGAATTACAATTTCTCTATTGTCACGTTTGTTGTTAGTTGTTGTTTACTTGTTTCAGGTGCTTGAAGAAGGAAGCGAGAGATAGTTGGAGTGAGCAAGCAAGGAGGTCACCAAACAGGATAAGCGGACTAAGAGGTAGGCCCTCTTAATTGGTTCTAACCTAAGGAAATCTTCCATAGAATGTATTTGTTGTGGCTAGACCCATCATCGGGCTAGAGGAATTCGTTCGTGTCTGCACTTATAATTTTACTTCACCACATGAGATGAGTAAAAGTAAGATGTTATGTCTAGCGGTCTAATGTGCATTGATTGCAGGTTTTTGAGAGAAAATTATGGAAAATTATGGATAATTAAGGTGCAGGAACTCGAATGAGACAAGAAGGAGATATTATAGGAGATGGATCTTCCTCATTAAATCCTCACTCATTCAAAGATCCCTCAATCAAATTACACTAGCTCGGAGTTGCAGGCAGCCGAGTCATGAAGATCATTGGCCGTCGAGCCAGTGATAGTTACGATCCAGTTCATCTTGAGATTGAGAGCCAAGCCTCCCTATATTTAAGGAAGTTGTTGGAAACTTCAGTTGTATAAATAAGGAGGCCTAGAGCCTCATCAGGATTCAGATTTTTTAAGCAAGATAACTAAGCACTTTCGAGTTGAAGGATTGTGACAAAACACTGTTATGTATTTTTTTATATGTTAATGAAAATGAGCATTCCCTTGATCCAACACTGAGTTGACTCGGAAGGATGAAGCTCTTGGGTTAGGGCCCAACCCTAGCAGCGGAGGTTCCTCTTACTGTACTTGTATGCTTAGGTTATTTCATAGATTACTTGTTGAATTGATTTTGGCATTGTTACATTACAAGTATTGGTGAGTTTGATTAGTTTGCTTCCATTTGTGCATAGCTTTAACAATATATTTAGAGAGATAAAGAAATACCAAAAAGACTGACAATAGGTGGATCTTGCCTCATTCCTCCCTTCATGGACCATGGTTTGAGGAAAAACCCTCCTTCACCCCAAAAAGACAGAATTATGGTTTCTTATGGTATTCAGGGTTTTTCGATAATTAGGTCAACATCTTTCACTTTTCAAAGATAGATTGTAGTTGTCCTTTCTTATACTTAAGTTTTGTATTAGATTTCATGGTATGTTCACAATATGTTGCAAGCATTTCCATGTATGAACTAGGAAAATAAATGATGAAATTCTATTTTCCTATGTTGTTGGAAACATTTATTATTTTGACATGGTTTATGGGTAAATGCCAACAATGATGTGTATATTGAAGGATTTTCAATAGTGCAGGAAGACCTCATATCAATAGCCTTAGCATAACCTCACCCATCCATGATTTCCAAAAGCCACTAAGTCCATAATCTAAGTTATCATTTCATAAGGACAACTTGCCATGTTTGTTGAGCAAATCCAACCATCATACAACTTTGGTTTGAGTTCTAAGGGAGTCCTAACCACTTCCTTGCCTTATTCCTTCCATCACTCACCTTCCCTAAGCCCTATACCACTGTCCAAATCACTCCTTATGCTTTCGGCCTATTCCTGTAGGAATACAGGGGATCCTGTAGGTGAATTAGGACATCTTGTAGACATCCTGTAGGATGACCTGTAGTGGCCTGTTTTGAGGCCGATTTGTGAGAAATGCATCACGAAAGATAGGAGAAGACCCCTGCTTGCCTCCCAAGCCATCTGACCCATCACAACCATCTCTCTCCACACCTAACCCACCTTCCATACAATCAAGAAGAATTAGCATTCATGTTTTCACAAAAAGACAAAAATAAAAGGTTGTTATGCTTATTCATATGCACAATAGTTAAGTGTTTGATTAGATCAGATTACATGCTTAGGTTAGTTAGGGTTTCACATGTGTTAGCTTAGAATTATTCTGAAGCAAGGTATATTAACAAATAGCTAGATGAGTGGTGTGTTTTAAGCATCTATTTCAGTCTTTCTTTATTGCAATAGGTAGCATTTCATTTCTCTCAATTAGGATAAAATTCTCCTTTCTCAGTTGGTAATCAGACTTCTTCTAAATCAATAGAAGGTTGATTTGAGAAACCCTAAAGGTCTATTTCCCAGCTCAGCAGTGACAAAAGAGTGGACCCATTGCATCTATTTGTGTATGCAACAGTTTCACCTCCAAGTTTGTACAAACCCTGGGTTGATGAAGTAAAGTTGGTAGCCCCGGGAGTTACAACATTCTTGCTGCAATACTGGTGCTTATCACTTTTTGACGTCGTTGCTAGGGAGGTGTTTGAGTAGATGTCATATCTTCTTTCTTTCTTCCATTTCTTCTCTCTTCCATTCTGCCATTAGTTTCATTTCTGCAAGATATTTGTAAGTTGGTTTGCTTTCCTTTCCATTCTACAAGTGATTTCATTCAGCAGTTAGTTTCAATTCAGTTTGTCTTTTCAATTCTACAATTAGTCCTAAAGCTTGAAAAACAAAACAAAACAAAAAACACTTCTTTCATGCCTCGTAGGAATAGGGATAACTTAGGAAAAATTCTACCAAATACCCCCACCACTTTAAAGAGCCAACCTTCCCACTTCTTCGGTGGCTGTGAATTAAAGGACCCCTTAGGCGAACAATCAGAGAGTTTTGAAGAGCCTATAGGGGAGGAAGAAGAAGAACCCATTCCAACTAACATAATGGCTGAAAATAGGAATGAAAGGGGAGATAGAGAAAGAGTTGAGGGTTCTTTTCCCATCAGAGAAACCAATGGGGATGCAAAGATGAGAAACATAAGCCCCTTTTCTCTTCCTCCATTCCATGGCCTGATCTGAGAAGATCCAAATACTTTCTTGTTTGAATTCATTGTCATATGCAAAACTTATGACTACACCACTCATGATCAGAAGTTGAAATTATTCCCATCCACTCTCAAGGATGCAACTCTGCACTGGTTCATGGGTTTACCTGGGGATAGTATCACCACCTGGGCTCAAATGTAGTAAGCTTTCAACAACAAGTATAGGGACTGTGAGGAAATATTCCAGGTCAGCTATAAAAGGTCCAGGTGCACACTTGATCCTAAGTCACTTAAGCTAGTCCTATTCAGGGGGATCAGGGAAGATCTCCTGGATACCCTAAACCTGCTATCAGGAGGGGACATCTACCAGCTACCCTATGAAGATATCAAGACTATTTTTAAGAACCATTCTAGGGCAGCTAGGAAAAAGGGTAGGGGTAGTCAAACAATGGCCAGCTCATCCTCTTCCAACACATCTATAAAAAGTGAAATTGGAAACATGTTGGAAGATTTTAAGAGTGAAATGTTGCAAACCCTTGCCCTACAAATGGACACTATGCAAATCAAGAGGAAGCAGGAGGAAGCAGAGAGAGAATTAGCCATCTTCTGCCCAAGATGCACATGGAGGCACCCTAGGAATGAATGTCCATTAAACTTTATAGAAATCTTATGGGTCTGTGAAGAAAACCACACCACAGACAAGTGCCCTTCTCTACCTGGACTAAAAGCTGTGTATCAGGGAAGTGAAGGGGTGATTGAACAAATCTGCTACATAAATCAAAGGAGCCCTCATGGGCCTCGATCATACTAGCAGGGCATGCAAGGGTCATCCTATGCATATTACAACCCTAACCAAAACACATCCATTCCATCTTGGGGCCCCCTTGCTCATTCCTCCTAGTCTACATCTTCTACCTGGTCTTTTGCACCCCAGTATCATTCCCAGCCAACCAACCAGCCATTTTAGCCATATACACCTCCACAACCTCAGTGGGATGCACCACCCCAGGGGTGGAGGCCCCCTATAACAATGCTCCAACTTTATTGCCTTCACCCCCTACTCAACCACAAATTTTACACCCTGCTCCACCTAAACAACCTCAGATGCTTGCCCAACCAAATCCGAACCCAAACAATAGATAGGCACAATAGGTCTACAGTGGAGAGACATCCTACCCTGCTTATGTTGTGGAAATTCAGGAAATCAACCTTAGATCTGGGAGAGTGCTCCCAGATAACCAACCTCCATCTCCACCTAGGGAGAGTGAGGAAGAAAGAGAGGAAAGTATGCCTAGAGTGAATCCACCACCCTTTCCTGGAAGATTAACTCATCCAGTCCTACCTACCCCAAAAGAGAATGAACTTCTAGGTGAATTGAAAAATCTATGTGTCAAAATCCCACTTCTCTTATTCATTAAGGATGTACCTATTTACAACAAACTGATTAAAGAGAAGTGTTTCAAACATCCAGGGAGGTGAAAAAGAGACACCCCTACCATTAATGTCATTGGACAGTTGTCCGACTTAATGTTGGGGCAGGTAATTTGCCCAAAGTATTTAGACCCTGGAAGCCCTGTAGTAGATGTACACATCAATGGCACCATTGTCCCACATACCTTGATTGATCTTGGGGCTGCCATTAATGTAATGACTAAGGACACCATGCTCAAGCTGAATCTCCAGGGCTCATTAAGAAAGACCATGATAGTCTTGCAACTTACAGACCGATCCACAGTAGTCCCTGAGGGGATTGTCGAGGATGTGATGGTCTCTAATGACTCCTGGGAATACCCTGTAGACTTCCTGGTTCTCTGGCCTAAGACCAAATTTAATGGTTATCCTCTCATACTTGGGAGGCCTTGGTTAAACATTGTTGATGCCTATGTTAGTTGAAGGGCTGGAAACATGACTATAAAAAATGGGCATCTATCCAAGAAGTTGGTCCTGTACCCTCTGTTATGAGGAATTTTGCATCTACGGATAAATACTAATTCCCTAGGTAGGTAGCTATACCTAGAAGAACAGATTTAAAGCACTTATCCTTTTTTTATAGATGATAAATAAGATAAAGGAATCAAAGGACTTACTTGTTCTTTCGCTTTCCTTTTGTCTCCTTTGTATGGCTCCCGTTGCTCCTTCTCGAACTTAACTCGCTCAAAAAGTACCTACAAGCATAAACAGAAGACAAAGAACCAATCAAAGCAAGAGCTCTATCGAATACAAGTAAATGGAATTAGATACATTCAGACATATAAACATCATAGATCAAGATAAGCATATGGAAAAAGGTGTAAAGAGCTTTATTAAGTAGAAGGAAGAATTACAACCATGAAGACTGATCCATTGTCACTCTTCCAGCTTGGGTTCCAACCAACATCACATCGATAGCACAACACTCCGGCAGCATAACACTACTCACTTACAATCTCAATCTTCACACCAACAATATCTCCTTACAAATTCTCAAAGTCCAACCACTGATCACTTAGATGAGTGCTCAATTTATAGGCAAATGGAGGAGGTTTTATCATAAATGAGGGTATTGAATGGCCTTCCAAACTTAGAGTTAGTTTCCATGGAGGAAGGGATGAGAGGATAGGAGGTTACTTAACTCGTTCCCTACCCAATTTCGAGCTCATAGGAGATGATAAGTGTGGGAATCTTCTAGATGGATCCAAAAGATAAGAATATTCCCAGAACCCTATGTGAATTTCACTTAATCTCACCCAGCGCAGGTCAAAGCGGGCCTAGGTGCTCTATAGAGCACCCTGACATGGGCCTACCTATACTGAAGCGCACTTACCCCTGACCAAGGCTGTGCTGGTCCCTCAAGGAGGAAATTCTGGAGGGCTTGAGTCCAAAGAACCCTCAGGGAAGGAGGCATTCAAAATGATGACTTGTCTAGGGCATGTAGCAACTGAATTAGGCTTTGATGGGCCTTAATGGTACTAATCTGAATGATGGGAGTGATGTGCCCAAATGATCTGTAACAACTACCCCCTAAAGCATGAAGTCGAAAATAATAATGTCGAGTGATATGCTTTATGATGTGATGAGGAGGTTCTGAAGTGGTTGGTGACCTGCATCGATTACATTACATAATATCATGATTTTTTGATTTTTTCTCATGAATCGTTGAGGGAAGGAATACACATGCTCAGCATATAAACTTTCATTACAAGTACATAGATAGTCGTCTAGAGATATAAACCCATCACCGGAATGACCATCAATGTAAAGCCATTGTACGGATGATTTGGTACATTTCCTGAAAGCGCAGCCGGATGGATGAAACTAGATCTGGGGTCTTCTATCTCATTCAATCGTTCACTCAAGTACGAGTCTAACCATGTGAATATGTGATCTGAAGTCGAACATGGGAAGACACTGTCTGATTACCAGCCAATGATGTAAGTCGTTAACAGATGCGAGAGAAATCACCAATAATGATAATGATTCTCAAGGTACTAAAGTACATTCTGCATGGTTTGAATGGATGTTTTGATGTCAAACACCATACACAGTCTTTCGGTCGAAGGCCAGTGATGTCAACCTATCGCCGGAAGCGAGAAACTTGCCATTGATGCATGCAAGCCTCAAGGTACTGGAAGGTTGTTTCTAAGTCAACTTCTTGCATAATGTGCTAATGTCGACAAGAAGCAACTCGCCACAAGAGGGCCTTGATGTATCCCACATCAACGACACGAAATGAGTGTAATGATTTTGGAGACAGAATTTGACTGACGACACAAGTTTCAGGAATGGCGGTCATGAAAATGAAGGTTTATGAGTATTGCAAAGGATGAATTTTAACTGAGTGACTTCTCTTGAACATGTCGGCGACAGTAAATGAATTGGAAACGTTGACCTAAAACAAAAGTAATTGATGGTATGATAGACCAAGGTACGATGACCATCAAGTAGATAACCCAACCCATATAGTCATAATGATGAAGTGAAAGTGTCATGTTCAAGAGCGACCTGCTGCCATAAAGTGGTTTATCCCTTTTCCCATTTTCCCCGGCCATTGCTGACCAGTACCTCTTTATTTTTTATCAAGCTTGAGGAGGATAACATATGCTTTTTGTATAAGTCCACCCTTCGGGTGAATCCATCGCTATGTGATGTTTTAACGAGTCTAGTGAAGGTGAAACTCGGTCTTGTCATGATGGACAAGTTTGTCACTATTTGATGTTTTGACAAGTCTAACGACAATGATAACTCGATCATTTTCATGTTTAGATAGTTTGAAAAGGGACAAAAAGAAAAATCCACAAGTTCTTTTTCGTAGATTTGTCTCTCAAGTCCGAAAAACCATAAAACAATACAAGAGAGAACCTATTGACCACATTCGATCAACGTATTCTTTTTTTGTAAATAATCTATCTCAACCCAAAAAAGGGTTAAACTTATACTGAGTAGATGTCATTTCCAATCCATTAACGAGCTGAAAAAGGACAAGCGCTCAACAATCTTTTCATATTTTGAGAGTTTGAAAAGAGCTTAAAGAGGACTCCAAGGGGATTCCTTTTTTGATGTTTAACAAAGCTCAAAAAAGAGATAAAAGTATGCTCTGTGGTCAAAATACAATTCAAATCGTGCACGTCAAATTCTATAATTCAGTTGTAAATCTATTCAAAGCAACACCAAACGGATTAAACATACATGTTCATTGGTAAAAATAGGTAAATATTAAAGTTTACTCATTTAATGATCATGAAATAAACATAAAAACAAGAATTTACCATGTTATTTTCACCATTTGATATTTACCATTCAGTTTGTGCTCTGACTGTGTTTTTACCTCGATTTTCATTAGTTGATTGCGAGATATTCTGTGGATCATTTCTAGTGCCGTCTGAACTAGGTAGGAGATCTACCCCTCCTCTTTCTTTTCATATCATTCTTTTAGTGTTTCATTCAATTTTTTAAGGTTTTTAGGGCCCTTGGGGTTTGAATTTTTCGCCTTGGGACCAGCGCAGGCTTGCATGTCGAAAACTGCAATGGGGAGCACCCAGATAAAATGGATTTTGCACTGCAGCATAGTGTCTCCTTGCCTGGGCTGTGCTGGGCGAGTTTCACAAACTTGTTTCACCAAATTGACCCAAAATTTCTTTAGTTTTTTGCATGACAAGTATCCTAGGTAAGCTTATGGTTTGATTTCAGGCTTTCATCATATCAGAATGTCTATTACGTGGCAAGAAAGAGAGCGTGAAGAAAAAGACATGGTTGCCCTAAATGATCTGGGTACATTTGAGGCCCTAAAAAACTGTGGGTTGCTCAAATACTTCAAGTTGTCCAGAATGAGGCAACAATCAGAACTATTGCAGTTCCTAGTTCATGCATGGGATCTGACAGATCAGGCTTTTCACATAAGAGACAAGTTGTCCCTATTGTGATTGATGATGTTTACTTTCTTACAGGGTTGTCGAGACGTGGTTCCCCCATATCTCTTTCAGGTTATTCCCATGGAGGGGAGTCAGTGAGGGACTATGTTTGACAATTTTGTCAACCAGGTACACAACCTAGCAAGGATGGAAATATAATCATCAAGGATATCTGTGATTTGCCTTTGAGAACAATCCTTTTCACCATTGCAAAGTTGGTAGGCAGTGTGACACTTCATCTAGTGAACAGATCGTATGTTCAGTATGCACTTGAGTGTCTTTAGCTAACTTTATTCAACTGGTATGAGGCAGTACTTTCTTCACTGAAAGCGCAGTTGACAATGGTAAAGAGCAGTAAGACAAAGAACTTTAGCTATGGATCACTCTTAATTTCTTTTACCTTAGAAATAATTCCATTGATGCAACCCCAGCATGTAACACTGGGTGTAGCTGGTCCTAGAGATCCACGGATGCAGCAGTGGGTCGAATTGATGGCTAGACATGTTGGTCAGTCATCGATTACATTTACCACTGCATTCTTCAGTTGGCTCAATTGACAACACATTGTCATCGAGGAGCATCCATATTCAGGGATGGATTTTCGTGGAGATCCAGAGTTGAGTCTACCAGTGGGCGCTCAATGGGGTGCTATAGGTAAATTGTTTTTGACCAAAATGTTTTTTGATTTTTAAGTTTCTACATGTTTTTGTGTTTTGATGTTCCAAGACTAAACTAAAATCATTCTCATGCATGCAGATGTGGGTACTGTTTGACCTATGAGGCACCAACAGGAGGCAGGTGGGCCAGTGCAGAGAAACATTGGGAGAGTAGTTCTCTAGGATTTGGATTTGGCCGAGACACTGGCAGAGTTGCAGGATCATGTGGAGGGATTAACCCTTGGTATTCTAGATGTTTGGATTGAGGAGTTACCTATGAGGCTGCAGCACCATACTATTGGTGTTCCAAGCCATTGGATGTGGCTCTTGTGCATGATAGCTTTGGCGGTGACCTGTTAGCATGAGCATCACTAGGCCTACTTAGGATGCTTTTGCATGCATTTTGAGTTTTTAGGTCAGATGACCAAACATGTCTTGGACACAAATTTTGTAAAAACTTTTAAAACATCTATCTATTTTACTTTCAGAGTTTTTATATATATGGTTATGTGCAATCCTATTCAACTAATGATGTGAATTGAAAATTTACTTTTACATGTGTCGCAAATGTCTGTTTAACACATAGTTTGCTAATGAGTCGGTTAATGTGTTAAAGTTTCTGGAAATATGTTGATATTGAATGTACTCAAAATGTATTTCCAAAAGACGAACTCTAAGGAACATATGAAGAATCGTTGGGTTTCAGACAATATAAATGTTTGTTAGTTGTAGTACAACGAGTTGTGAGTCCAACCTAATGATGATTCGGCAGATGCCAAGTGAAATGGCATCAGAGAGAAGTTCGATCAACGTGCTATACTCAGTGATATTTTTCGTCGATCGACTGATACAAATCCCTTGAAAACTCACTAACTCACCACTTGGAGCGAAAATGGCCCATGCTGCAGAAGATAGGTTCTGCGTACTACGACTAGCACCATCGGTGTAACCAACAAATGGTTCCAAAGGTTTTGACATCTGCAACAAATGCAAAGTGGATTACTTAACCACATAAAAACTCTAAAAGACACACTGACACACACACATGCAATTAAAGCATATATACAGTGATTTTTACTACACTCAATTAAGCATAGTAACGTTTGAGATACAGCCCATTTCGGGGCTATGACAATGGAATTCCATCATAATCCACCAACTCATAGGCACCTTTTGCCAAAACACGCTTGACAATATAAGGACCCATCCAAAGCGATTCAAATTTTCCTGCTCCTAGTTTATTAGCTTCCTGATCGTAAAGCAAGACCAGGTCTCCTTTTGAGAAAACGCAAGGCTTGACATTTCTGCAATATTGCGCCTTGATTCGTTTCTTATGCGCTTAGTTAGCCAATGCGGCTTCATGATGGGTTTCATCCAGATGGATAAGTTCCAAGAAACGCGCTTATTCTTCAGAAATGTCGAGTAACAGGTCAATTGTTAGTTTGAGAGATGAAATTTCACATTGTATCGACAAGATTGCCTCCAAACCCTACACCAATTGAAAGGGTGTGAATTCAGTTGCATTTCTCAAAGAGGTTCGATATGCCCACAAGGTAGAGTATAGGATTAAATTCCAATTTCGTTTATGAACCCCTATCATTCTTTGAAGCATTCGCTTTAGGACTTTGTTGATGGCCTCAACTTGTCCATTAGCTTGCGGATAATAAGGGGTAGAACTATCATGTGAAATTCCTAACTTGGCAGTCAACTCAACCATCATGTGATTGTGAAAATGCGACCCATGATCTGTAACTATAGCCTGTGGTACACCAAACCGGGCAACCACGTGGTTGAAAAAGAAAAGAGCAATCATCTCGCCACTATTGTTTAATGTTGGCATCGCCTCGGCCCATTTGGTAAAATAGTCAACAGCGACTATAATGTACCCATGCCCCCCGGCCAAGGTGGGGTTACATGTCATGAAGTCAATGCCCCATTTAGCGAATGGTCCAACAGCGATGACAGGATGCAATGGTGCAGGTGGTAATCTAGCTTTACGATCATATATCTGGCATGTGTGACAGCTTCTGACAGCAATTATGCAATCTTTGAATATAGTAGGCCAGAAGTAACCAGCAAGAAGAATTATTTGCGCGTTTGCATAACCAGATAAGTGTCCACCACAAGCACCTGAATGGCAATCATTCAAAACTTTCTTAGCTTCCTCATGAGTGAGGTACCTTCGTAAAATTGTATCGATACCATGACGGTAAAAAGTGTCAGCAACGATCATATAATCTTTGGCTTGGTATCGGATACGTCGTTGTTGCGAGCGAGAGGTATTAGGCCGTAAAGTTTGGGTCTGGAGATAAATTAGTATATCTCCATACCACACGTTAGATGATGAAATCAGGAACAGAGACTCATGTAGAATTGATGGTTCTGATGTTGAACCAATGGTATTCGAGGGCAGGTCGCAAAGAAGCTCGACGAAGACTAGAGATTTCTTTGATTTGGATTTGATGAATTCCAAATCAAATGAATGCAAAATGACAATCCATTTTGAGTATTTTCCCCCCAGAAATTGACGTGACAAAATATATGTCATAGGGTTGCAATCCGAAATGACAGTGGTCTTCCGGAGCAGGATATAGTGGCGAAATCTGTGTATAGCTTGAACAGCAGCCAAAGCTAACTTTTCAATGTAAGAGGACTTAACTTCTGTATCATTGAGATTGCGGCTCAAATAAAATATCGGATGTTCAATCCCATCTTCTTCTTGGACTATAACCATTCCAATGGTTGTATCTGTAGCGACAACATACAGGAAGTAGTCGTTTTGATAATTCGGGGAATACATTAATGAGGCTCTAATCAAGGTATCTTTAAGAGCAACAAAGGAAGCTTGCGCAACCTGATACCAATGGAAGGATATCCCCTTTTTCAATAAACGAGTAAATCCCTTATCCATTTCAGCATAATTGGGAATGAACCTCCTCAGAAAGTTAGCCTTCCCTTGGAGTCTATGTAACTGTAGTAGATTAGAAGGTGGAGGCAAGTCAAGGATTGCTTGAACCTTAAGTGGATCAAGTCAAATTCCCTCCTTAGACAGTACGAATCCAAGCAAATACCAGAACCAGCACAAAACACACATTTATGTGGATTGAGTCGTGTTTTGTAGTGTCGGCACTGTAAAAATATAGCTCTCAAATGCTACGGGTGATCAGTCCGTTTTCGTGAATGAGCAGGTAAATCGTCAAGGTATGGTTGAACAATATGTTTGATGTCATGGAAAGCATAGTTCATTTCCCTCTAAAAAGTTTCCCCTGCATTCTTCAAACCAAAAGGGAGTTTCCTATAAGCGAATGTGCCCCATGGACAAATAAAAGCAGTTTTAGATTGGTCCTCTAGGCGGATATTGATCTGATTATAGCTGGAAAAACCATCCATAAATGAGAATATTTCACATCCGGCACATTCATCAATAATCTAGTCGATAAAGGGAGTGGGATAATTGTCTTTTGGACAAGCCTGATTAACATCCCTATAATCGATGCACACTCGTATTGTCCCTTATTTCTTCATGACAGGAACAATATTGGAAACCCAATCAGTAAGAGGAACAGGGTAAATGAAACCAGCATGCAAAAGTTTTTCAACTTCTATTTTAATAGCAGCAGCCTTCTTCGAATGAATAGGACGGAGGTGTTGTCGCACTAGTTTGACATCAGGATACATTTTGATTTCATGTTCAACTATACTAGAGTCAATTCCTAGCATCTCCTCGTATGACCATGCAAATATATCTCGAAATTCATGAAAGAGAGCACGGTAAATATCAAGTTCTGATGGAGAACAAGATTTTCCAACATGAATGTTTTCTACAATGTTAGGTTTGGTCGAAATATTGATAGAAATAATTTCTTCGATATTTGACAGGTTTTGCTCAGAATCTATTGTATCTATGAAAACAGAATTCGAAAGGAAATCGACAACTGAAGGGTGATTAAGTTCATTTGAATAATCTTCTATGTGATCTGGAATATGGGAACGATGATGATAATATTCCCATGGTTCTCCTTCCGTCATCATTGATTGGATGATTCCTTCACTAGTAAAAAATATACGTGAAAAAAGGATCGGAGGAAGTACCAAATTCTAATGAACGATCTACCCATACAATTGATGAATATGGATTAGGATTTGCCGCGTAAGCCAGAAAGATTGATTTCTATGCTAGCTCAATAGGGCTTAGCGGCATGATTTCATTACTACTATCAACTTCAAAGCTATTAGTAATCTTCCTTAAGTCAGATGAAGTGGAAGATATCATGTTGCAAGTCTCAACTTTTGCCACTTCCACCAAGTTTGATGGTGGTGGTAGTGAAAAAGTACCCATTAGGGAAGAATCTTTAACGAGACCTACACCAATGTTCTGGAGAGATAGAAGGGGTCCGTGTACCAACGGAATGCTTCCAGTAGCCTGTGAACTAGAGGCGAAAAAGGCGAGTTGGTCGATAATTGTGATTCCACCTTTATGAGGGAATGCAATCATATGAAAGTATGTTGAAACCACAACAGCCATAGCATAAACCCACGGTCTTCCTAGTAAAATGTTGTAGTCAAGGGGTCCATCAACAACCTCAACTTCAACAGTTATTGTTTTTCCTCCTAGTTCGATTTGCAGATTACTCAATATTCCACAAGGCGTATATGTGCGACCGTCAAAAGCTTTTAACGTTGTTGGTGAACGTGACAAAGGTGGTGAGCCAAGTGTTTTCTAGCAACTCATAGACATTATACAAGTAGATGCCCCCTCATCAATAATGGTTCGATGAACAAGTTTATTCAAGGCATTTACTTGAATCAGAAATGCTAATTGCGCTGGTAACTATGGCGTATAACCCACATGGTTGAAAACCACAAGATTGGAATCAATTGGATCGATTCCACCAATTGCTGACAACAAAGCCTATTTTTGGGAGGGACAGTTCTGAAGTACCTCGAGCGTAGACATAGCAGAAGGTGACTGAGCCAAATCTTCTACTATATTATAATTCTATGCAACTCGAGCTCAAGGGTTAAATGTCGATTTATGTACAACTCCCTTAGGCAGTTTTATTGTTAACTCTAGTGCAATAGGTGGTGGAATAGGATCATTCAAAGTCGAAGTCGAAGGGTTAGGTTGATCAGCCTGGTTATTCAATGACGACGGTTGATTTCCATAATCTTTACTTCGTGTTGACACCAAAACATCATCTTTCGGCTTAGAGGCGAATAGCATAAGCACTTGGGAAGTGGAAGCATGGTCTGTAGCAACCATATTTGTCTCCGGTTTTGGAAAAGGATCAGTCAATACCACAGATGTATTAGAAGTCTTCAAAAGCTTTGAGACTTTGGAGCGGTGAGGACAATCTCACGTCAAATTGATCAGGTGCTCATGTCCTAAGTGTCGTAAAATGCTCAAAATTTAAAGTGCTTAGAACTGGTTCAAAGTTGAATGACTGGAAAGTGCTCGTCTTCCCAATTCTGGTGCCGCAAACGGTTCTAAAAACGGTCGCCGTATGAGGAAGTTATGGCAAAAAGAAGAATTTGTCCATAATATTAGAAATTTTAATTTTTTCAAAAAATAAATTAAAAAAGGAATATTCCGCCTGGCACGAAATCCGAGGCAACCACCAAACATTAAATTTAACTGCAGTTAAGTTGGCGGAATTTTGGCAGGAGCGCCAAATTTGGCGGACCCACCATAATTGGCGGAGCTAACTGGAGTTAACTAAAGTTAGCTGGAGTTTTTCTAAGAGCAAACTGGAGAAACTTTAAATGGCCATAACTTTGGCTAGGAAAGTCGGTTTTGGACGAATTTTTTTTTTGATTTTGGGTATTTTCGACCTTCTGAAACCATTGGTGTAGGTATTACAGCCATCTGAGGTCATTTGCAGAGGCTTTGGAGCCGTGAAAGTTCTAGGAGCCACCAGGGCCCAGTTTTGTGAAGACTGGATAGGGTTGCAGGTATCCATTGGAGGTGATCCAATAGTCAATCCTGAAGGATTCAAGTGTTCTGAATCCATTTTTACCATCTATTTCTCCTGTAGATGCTTCTATTCAGCTGTATTTTCAATTTGAGCATTTAATAAAAACAAGGACAAGCCCGGTTGGGAGCTTTGGACCCAGCAGACGTAGCCCTGGAGGGGGTGAACTGCTTTATCAACTTCTTTTGCATTTGTGGTTGATTTATTTTGCAGATCAAATTCGTTTTAATGTGTTAAATAGCAAAAGGAAATAACTATGCTATGCTTAAATGGGTCATGAACAGCTGAAAATTTCATGTGTTTTCTTTCTGCAAGACATGGAAATCTTTTAAACATGTTTAATTCTGAATTGAATACCTTGCAAACAAATTTCAAGTAGTTTCAAATTCAGATCACAAATGCTCATCGTTATAGATCAAACATGGGTAACGAGGTTTCCTAGCCGAAGAAGAGGAATCATATGATTTCTCTTGAGGGGAATTATTTTGTTTCTTCTTGTTTCTCCCTTTCTTCTTACCTTCTGGTTGTTTTTCATTCTTTCCCTTGTCAGATGACACGGCATTGATTTCGGAAGTAAGAGTGTTATCAGGTGCATTTGTAGTTTGATTGGAAATGGCAAGTGTTTGACCAGATGTTCTACCTGTCGTTTGTGTGCTCGAAGAACCAATCACACCGTCACCGACATAAGAGTCCTTACTCGATGGTAGAGGAGGAACAGTGAAAGCTAGTATGGGTGCATTCAGGATCTTGTCATAGAGCGTGCCAGACTGTGTATAAATCAAGTCCAAATATTGGGCACAAGAAATTACTTACTTTTTAGTGACAACTCCACCTTTCGCCACATCGTCAGTGATAGATGGCAGTAAGGATTTTATAAACCACTCAGCCAAAAGCTGATCAGGAACATAAGTTTTAACCATTCGATGATGACGACGCTACTCATGAATTTGATTAGAGATATGAGTAGTAGTAGTCTGCTTAAAGTTGGTTTATAGTTCTGTTCCAGTCTCATATCGTATGGGTAACTTGAAGTGGGTTAAAAAAGTGGTAGCTAAGGTAGTGAAGTTATCAAAAGAAGCTCATGGTAACTCGATGTACCACTTTGCAGTTGGACCAGTAAGTGTTCTCTAGAAAGGACGAAGTCTAACAGAATCATCATTCAAGGAGTTTGATGAACACCATAAATGAAAAGTCATGAAATGGTTGGACGGGTCTTCTCGAGGGTTTCCATTGAATTTCAGAATATCGGAAAGTAACTTATGAGGAATCACCAACCACCAAGGTGCATAAAGAATTGGGTCATTAGTGAGCCAATTTAGATCTGGTAACTCAAGTGTCATAACGAAAGGCAACTGTCTATTGAGGTCAGGTTGAGCATATCCAGGGTAAGATGGGATTGCCTGGCAATGGGCCTTTGCATACCATCATAAGGCATCTGTTGCTAGTAACCTTGATATGGGAAAGTTTGTTGAGCAAATCTGGTGTAAGGTTGTTGTTGTGCACCAAGGTAAATTTGTTGTTGTCCAAACCCAGCATAGGCTTGTTGACCAGGACCTGGGTAAACTTGTTGCTGACCAAACCCAGCATAAGCTTGTTGTCCAAGTCCATGTTGAGGTTGGTATTGCTGGAATTGTTGTTGTTGATATTGGGGCTGCCAAGGCTGTTGAAGCAACTGTTGTTGTTGTTGATACAACGGTTGTTGATTTAACAGTTTTTGTTGCCTACAAATGTAAGGTTGACCAGGTTGTGAATGCACTAAACTAGTGTAAGTCTGAGTCATTCCAGTAAAAGGTAATCTAACCTAAAGTTGTTGGACTCTAGACACAAGTGGTTGTTGTAAAACTTCCTGAGAAGGCTGGATCTGTATACCTAAAACTTGGGGGTCTGAGGTTGAAGGGCCAACTTGCACAGGTTGAGATACAACAATCTGAGCTTGTGACTGCGGTACAGCTGTAACAACAGGTGTCGTAGGTATGGATGAGATAGATTGCATATGTTCTGATGGATACACAAGCTTAGGTTGAACAAGCATGGTTGGTTGCCACTGATAGATATTCATTCTAGATTGACCTAAAGACGACGGCATACCGACATATGGTTGCCCCCCAGAAAATGGAGGACAAGGAGAATGTGCATATTGTTCTCCATATGGGGGTAGTCCAGTGTAAAGTTGATACATAGGACGGTAACCAGATGAATCAGCTTGATGTGAACTTGATGGGTCTAGCTGTTCGGTATCCGTTAATGAGGAACCAGATAAAATTCCAGTAGAGGACTTTGGTGAAGACCATGGGCTAGAAGCAACACCTGAGTGGGTTCTTGATAAAGATTGGTAACCCGATGGGACGGACGAAGCACCATACAAGTGTGACTCAGGTGTTGTAGTAAACATCGAAGAGGTTGCGATAGAAGATTCTGTTGTAGACGTAACAGATGGTACGGCCTGGGATGTTAACTATGCCATAGTCAAATGTCCAAATAAGTTTCCTAACGAATCAACGGGTGTATCAAAGTAATCAAGATCAAAAGGAGCAGTAAAATGAGGAGTATAAGGATACAAATAAAGTCCAGTTTCAAAATGGAATGGATTTTTGGGTGGTTCTACCTCAGGCTCCTCTTCTATCAAAATTAAACCAGGCGGAAGAATTTCACCATTAGCTCTGTAATAGATTTCTGGTATTTGTTGTTGAGGTAAAGAGGAAGTCTCGACAGTTACGGATGTCTGAGGATGTACCGGTCGATCTTCTTCCAGTAAGGTAACAACTTTTGATTGTTCAACCTCAAGATCCAAATGTTCTAGTAAAAGAACAGGTTCAGGTTGGGCTTCGTTAACAACTTCTGGTTTAGAAGTAACTTTTGATTGAATAGTGATGGGTTCGGGATCCACTTCTAGTTGAACAACTTGGCTTACCGTTTCACTAGATTCAGTTCTAGTTTCCTCAAGTAATCATGGGGATTCCACTTTAGTAACAGATGTACAAGTCACCGTAGGAGTAACTGGGGTCATAGTACTTTCCGGTATAGGTGTTTCTGGTAATTCAGATGAAGAACCAGAAGCTTGTGAAGTACTGGATCCAGTCAAATGAGACCACTTCGACCGAATAGGTGTAGCTTCAGGCAGTAAAGGCGGTTTACTCGCTACTCGCTATGAACGATGGGGTAAGGGTTGTTTTCCTCCACGATTGTTGATTGATTTTATTACAAAAAAGAAATAAACAAAAAGGGGTAAACTAGGCAAAAGGTTTACCAAGCAACTGTGAACCGCAAAAAACCTCCTAGCGAACCAAGAAGTATGAGCAGGCAATCTCCCCTAATGATGTGTCCGGTGTATCACAGTGTACAAGGCAGCCAACTCGGTTACCTAAGGATGGATAGCAACCCAGTATTTTCCTCCCATATATACCCGAAAGTACATGGAGGCCCAATCCGTATTAGCATTGTCTAATGCGAAACCGCACAGTGAGAGCATTCCCATATATTTTACGTACCGTAACACCACCCTATATACCCGAAGGTATGTGGACGAGCTACGATATACTCACGTACATGGAATAAGGTATCACACTTGGAATGTATCGCAGACAAATTAGCGATAGATGTTATGTTTTATAATGCCGGAACACGTCTCTAGCCTAGAACCTCTAAATGTTTTGCGTTAGGTGACAATGCTCCATTAGGTTAATTGATGTTAATTTTAAGTTGATCTTGATTAAGAATTTGCCTTTCAAGGTTCACCACGTGATGTATTTTCAATTCCTAGAATGCAACTAGTATGACAAGCATTTTTTCATTCAATTTTGACAATGAAAACCTTAGCTAGTAGGGATAGAGCAATCATATTCTTGTAATCAAAGAACAAAGAACACATCTAATGCAATTTCCCTAAACTATTCCTATGAGCACACACAAACTTTTTCAATGCACAATGCAAGTTTTTCTTTTCAATTCCCTTAATGTTATGATGAACAAAAGGAAACCAATGCACATACAATCAATCTTTTTGCAAGAGCGAATACTTTACGACAATTCTATTTCGAAAGAAATGAAGACTTTTACGACACTTTCTTTTGAAAAAAGATTAATCAACTATAATCTAACTTTGACAATGAATTGATAGTGATAAAGAAATCATTTAAGAAACACAAAACAATCAAGGACAAAGTAGGGTTGGAAAAGGAAACACAAGTTGATTTCAAAGGCACAAGCATCATTGACCTTTCAGCAAGCAAAAACAGAAGGAAATTTGGCAAAAAATCAACTCAAAGGAGGGATTTTTGTCATAAGGATGATCAGCGCAACCTTGAATGGGAGACAGTGCGCTTCAAAGCACTGTCCTCAAGCTAGGGGTGCTCTACAGTGCTTTGTCTCTAGACCAAGCCTACGTTGGTGCCAGAGAGGCCATCCTAGGAGCTTATAAGCACAATTTTCATCAAAAAACACTTCAAAAGGCTGAAAGAAGATCAATGGAAGCAAGTAAGGTCTACTAGAGTGTACTAGGATGAAGATAAACTACCCAGAATGATGATCGTTCCCCAGTGGAGTCGCCAATTTGTTATGAGGAATTTTGCATCTACGGATAAATACTAATTCCCTAGGTAGGTAGTTATACCTAGAATAATAGATTTAAAGCGCTTATTGATCCGGATTTAAACAGGAACGCAATAAAATACAAAGATAACCATAAAGACAAATATGCAGCGGAAATAATACTTCATTTCATTACTGTAAAATACTGAAATATGCTTACAAATAGAAATGGAAATAACCCAGCTAGGGCAATGGTAGCTTATCTCTGAGAAGAGATGTGTCGGCTACATGCCTCTGAAATGTTCTCCAAAAACTGTGTTACAATGAGGCTCGAGGGCCTATTTATTGTTGAGAAACAATGGAAAACCCTTCACATTCCAAAACCTAACCCTAGAAGATGAAACGCCAAATTGTGGGCCCCGTTTTTTGGGTAAGTTGGTACATCAACTTCCCGGGGTCGCGAATTGGTCGTACTATCTCCGTTTGACGCGCATGATAGCCCGCTGGAAAGATCTCTCCGAGGACTACGACGGAAAAGACTATTTTTAGACAGAAAAACCTTAGCTAGTAGGGATAGATCAATCATATTCTTGTAATCAAAGAACAAAGAACACATCTAATGCAATTTCCCTAAACTATTCCTATGAGCACACACAAACTTTTTCAATGCACAATGCAAGTTTTTCTTTTCAATTCCCTTAATGTTTTTTTTTTAACAAGATCGAGTACTTATGTATTATAAAAAACTGCAAAGAGCAGAAGAAGATACATGATATGCTGGAAGAAAAGTGAGAGAGGAGAAACTAAGCTGGGACGCAGCCCTTGAAGTCTGAAAGATTAACTTGAGGAAGAAATACTGAAAAAGATATCTGCTATACTGTCTTACAAAAATGCCATCTAATAGGCAGATTTTACAGGTCATGAGATTAACACCAGAATTGATTGACGGTTTCCTCCATGTGATCTTCTTGCTGCTGTTCCTTTTGACTTTCCTTGGTGGAGGCGTCTGCTTGCATACTCGCTGTGATGGACTGAATGTGCTTGAGTGCCTCCTCTAGGTGCTCACATCTGTCCTTGAGGCTCTCTATTTCCTTCTTACGTTTCTCCAATTTCTTACGCTTGGATCGGCTATCAGCGATGAAGTCTTCACGCAGGTCATTATGATGCTTCATGAAACGGGCGATCAGAAAGCAATGGTCTTTGCACAGGTCGCAAGAGTCGTTTTCCAGGACTCGGTCGAGAGGGTTCTCGCGGGGGCCTGCTCTTCCCCGAGCTTCCGGCTGCTGTCCCTCTGCCATGACTGCGTACACACTGGTTAACAGAAAATAACCTTGCGAATAGCTTTTGTTATACCTGATAGCTTCGTGGAGAGTCGAGGTGCTTGTAATGTCCTGCCTGTTGTCTTGCTGACTGCTTGCTAATTGAACCGGAGCGAGGAGCCGCTTCTTGCTTCCTCGGGGTCTACAGGGCTCAGTGAGAACTTCTCGCCCGAACTGCTTCTCGATATACTGGTGAAAAGGAGGAGTAGAAGGGGGAATATAAGAGCAAGGGAGAGGGCCTTCATAATGATGGTGGACAAGATATTTCTGATAGTTTGCAGAGGGGAAATCAGGCAGCAGATTTAGGGGGCGCATATCAATGGAGTTGAAAGGATGTTTGCCCAGAGGAAGCATGGGATTGTCACGAGGAGGGGAGGCTCTGGGGTCTTGAGGGGAGGGAGACGCCGGCATTTTGGTGAGGATTTTATGAGCGCGGGTGGGAGGACCAAGATTGAGATCGTATTTCTGACTTTTCCTGATGAAACTTGCCCTGTGATCAGACTGGCAGCTGCAGACCTTATGGTATGGATCTTTCATATATTCTGGTGTTGTCTCTGACCTGTCCCTGCTGGCGATTGACCGCATTATTTGCAAGGTTATCCGCTTCTGCGTTATGTTCCCTTAACACGTGCTTTAAGGTGGTTTTTCCCAAGTGGCTGAGGGTGTCATTTATCCTTGCCTTGATGCGATTGAGGGTGGCTTTGCAAAAATCCTTTCCTGTGTTCATGGCTGCGATTATTATAGCTGAGTCCCCGAGGATTAAGGCATCCTGTAGACCAAGTCTGTGAAGAATTGTTGCACCTAAAAGTAAGCTGTAGGCTTCCGCTTCATTGTTGGTTGCTTGCCCGAGACCCCATTCGTAGCTGCTTACTGTGTTCCCCATCTGGTCTTTAATTATTCCACCCGCGCCTGCTTTCCCGGGGTTGCTCTTTGATGCTCCATCAAAGAGGAGTAGGGGACGATTCTGGGCTCTGATCCAATTATTTACTTCGTCTTTGTCCCCCCTGAGTTTCCAATTGTGTCCGTTCTGCTTGGTTTTGATCTGGGGAGATAGATTTTGGGAGTGGCTGATATTGAACCTTTTGTACCAATCCATCTCCTCTTTTGTCCATCCCTGCAAATCAGGGAGAGTTATGTGATTCGCACTGATTGCCTCAGAGATCCCTGCTATAGTCCTTGCGATTATCTTGTCTATTTTGATCTGCTCGTTCTTGAAAATATAATGATTTCTTGCCAGCCAGATATTCCAGCAGAGGGTAGCCGGGATACAATTCCAGATTCGAAGAAGGTTTCTTTTCCCTTTCCTGCTCAGAGGGTAATTTTTTTTCCAGTTTCTCTGCAAGTTGTTTACCTGGTCATCCCTGCTTCTGATTTCCAGAGGGCTAAGGAGCTGTTTCCAGCAGTTTTGTGCGAAAGTGCATTGAAGGAAAGAGTGGAGAATGGATTCTTCCTCTGCTTGACAAAAGCAGCAAATCGAGGGACCTTGGATTCCTCGTTTCCTCAAGTTTTCTGCAGTAAGAATTTTCCCTTTTAGAAGGGCCCAATTAAAGTGCTTCACCTTGGGAATGCATTCATTGTTCCAGGCTGCCTTGTGGAGGTTCCAGCTTGCATTGTGAGTCTTGTCTTGCAATGATTTGTAGCCCTCATGCACTGAGAAACTGCCCCCACAGGTGTCCCAAATGTAACTGTCCTCCGTCTCCTTATTGATTGGGGCAGCTCCAGATAGGGATATTTTCAGCTTATACCATTGATCTCTGAGATCCGGGGGCAGGTTTAAAGCCTTCCATTCTAACCATCTATTTTGGGACCATGAGGAAATGTCGAATAAAGAGGATATGTTATGAGTCTCCATCCAAATTTGAAGGGGTCTTAGTTCTTGGAGAGATTCTCTGGGACTTGATCCCATGATTCTGTCAAGCCATATTTTGACATTCTTTCCACTGCCAGGTTTCTTGGAGACATTCTCTTTGAAGTGAGGGAGGACTTTTTTAATCAGTTTCCACATTGGAGTACACGGCCTATCCACAATTGGATCTTGAAGGATGTTGGAGTTCGGACCATTAAGATATTTCCTTTTTATTATTTCGACCCACCAAGATCCATGTCCTGAAATGATCTTCCAAAGTAACTTGAGCCCCATGGCCTGATTGGATAGGCTCGGGATCTTTACTGACAAACCTCCTTTTTCATACGGAAGGGTGACTTGGTCCCAATTGACAAGACTAAACTTCTTTGAGTCCTGTTTTCCTCCTTGCCAGAGGAAGCTTCTCATAATGAGCTCCATATGCTTGTGAATGCTTGCAGGGGCCATTATTATCGCATACTGATAGATTGGAAGGCCTGAGAGGACCGCTTTAATAAGAATAGTTCTACCTGCCAGGTTTAGCCAGGAAGCACCCCAGCTCTGCATAAGACCTCTCATCTTCTCAATATGTTTAGACCAAACCTCTGCTTTAATGTGCTCCTTGGCCAGAGGAAGGCCCAAATAAGAGAAGGAACTCCAGCTTCTTTGAAGAGGAATATCTAGGATTTGGGAGATCCTTTGTTGAATCTGGAGAGGGACATTCCATGTATAAATTTTACATTTTCTGTTATTTAGCTTCCCCCCCGAGGCTAGAAGGAAGGCATCCAAAACTCCTTTAAATCTCCTGGCCATCAAACTGGATGCTCCTCCGATTAAGAGTGTGTCATCCGCAAAGAGGGAGTGATTGATCTCCTTTGTTCCCCTTTCAATGCGGATGCCCGTGATTTCTTTTTTACTTCGGAGTTTTTCTAGATGAGCGCTCAGGGTCTCAGCCATAAGAATGTAAAGGAAGGGGGAGAGGGGGCAGCCTTGCCTTAGCCCCCTTGAGCTTCTGAAGTAATTACTTGGGCGTCCATTGATCAAAGGCGCAGTCCATGGATTGGAGATGCATCCCTTGATGATGTTTACAAAAAGGGAGGAGAAGCCGAACTTAAGTAGGACTGCTGTGAGAAAGGAGTGGTCCACACGATCAAAAGCGTTTGCCATATCTAATTTTATGATCATTCCCCTTTCTCCTCTATTGAGGCTGCTATGAATGGCTTCCTGGACTAGGATGACGTTGTCAATGATCTGCCTACTTGGGACAAAACCGCCCTGATTCTCAGACACTAAGAAAGGGAGGAATTTCTTTATTCTGTTGGCAAGGATTTTGGTGATGAGCTTGTATGAGACATTGCAAAGCGAAATGGGACGAAATCTATCGAAGGTTTTGGGGTTTGCCTCCTTAGGGATTAAAGCTATATGGGTGGACTTTGTATTTTCCCCTACCTTTTGATTTCTAAAGGCGTTCTTTACCATTCTTACCAGATCCTTTTTTATTGTTTCCCAATGTCGCCTGTAGAATGCAACTGTGAAGCCATCCGGCCCCGGGGCTTTGTCTTGTTGCATGCTGAAGATGACTTCTCTGATTTCCTCTTCTGAGGGTTCTTGTTCCAGCTCCTTATTATGTTCCTCTGTGATTTTGCTCTTGATTATGTTGAGGAAGGTCTCGCTGTCATGATGATGGTTGTCTGCTGTAAGAAGATCCTTAAAATGATTGTATGCCGCCTCTTTTATTTTTTCTTGGTCTTTCAGCTCAACCCCTGCTACTTCGATTTTATCTATTTGGTTACATGCTCTTCTGAGTTTGATATTATTGTGAAAGAAAGAGGTGTTTTTATCTCCAGCCTTTAACCAGAGACAGCGAGATTTTGTTCTAAGTTCCTCTTCCTCTGCGCGGTTTTGCCGGTAGAGCTCCTTGTAGAGATTCTTTTCCTTCTCGTTATCCTCTGCTGTGTATTGGATTTGCTCCATTTGGGTATGCCAGCGCTCCATTTCGTTTAGCAGATCTGTTTTCTTTTTCTTGTCTATTATTGCTTGCTCCCTTGCCCATTGTTTTATCGCTGTCCTGAGCTGCTTCAGCTTTGTTTCCCAAACGAAATATGGCGACCCAATTACTTCTCTTGCCCATTGAGTTTGAATGAGTTGACTGAAATCTTCTTTGAGGTCCCAATTTTTATTGTATTTAAAGGGAAGAGGGCCGAGATTTGGACCTTTGTCCAGAGTGAGGACCACCGGCTTATGGTCCGAGGCGGAACCATGAATTAGTTTGCTCCTGATTGAGTAGCTTTCTGCTACCCTTTCCTGAACTAATACCCTGTCCAGCCTTTCCTTGATGTTGTGAGCACCTGTTCTTTTATTAGACCAGGTATAATTCCCATTTGACAGAGGGGTGTCAATTAGGTTGAAGAGCTGTATTATATTTTCTAATTTGTCTCTTGAAGGGTCTGTGTGATACTTCCCTCCGTATTTTTCTTGCACATTCCTTATTAGGTTCAAATCTCCTCCTAGAATCAATCTGCTGTCTTGTATAGAGGAGATGTCTTCTTCTAAGGTGTTCCAGCAACATGCTTTGTCCCTGTAGTGGTTGGGGGCGTAGATGTTGTAGATATGATACACTTCCTGTGAGCTTTTGTTCTTTAGGTCTGATCTAATCCACCACGTGCATTGATGAGAGTTGTTGATTTCCCACTTTGTTTTATTCCATAGTGTTCCAATCCCTCCTGATGCTCCATCGGAATCATTGGATAGGCCTGAGAAGTTTTTGAATCGCTGGGTTTGGTGAAGAAAGTCCTGATTAGTGAGTTTGGTCTCCTGAATTAGAAGGATGTCTGGCTGTTCCTGAGTTAGAAGGTCCTTGATGGCTTTTAATTTTGGAGGGGTGCCCATCCCCCTGCAATTCCAGGAGACCAAGATCATTATTTACCCGCTGAAGGGTGGGATCCTGCTTTCTCCTTTGTTTTCTCGCCGCTGCCTTTTGGCCGTCCCAAATAGGAATCCAGAGGTTGCTGAGTCCCTGTTGCCATTTCTTTTGCTGCTGTCTCGTCCCTGAGCTCCTTGTTCGATTTCCTGCCCACTTTTCTTGGTGGATCTGATTGCTGATTGGTTTCTTTTGCTTTGTTTCTAGTGAGAATTCTTTCAACTGTGTGAGGAGGGGAGGGGGGGGGGTTTGTGCATGGAGAGGCTGGGCGAGGGGATTGAGGAGGTGATGAGGGGGTTTCAGCTACTAGGGATTCAAAGGGGTTGGAGATCGATGGGAAGGTTGAAGTGGGGGGGGGAGGAGGCGGGGGGGGAATGCTTGATGCTGGAGGAACTGAGGTACTGGGGCCCTGGTTTTGTGAGGGTTTTCTCCTTTTGACTTGTTCCCATGGCCCCTCTGTGTGTTCCTCATTAATATCTATTTCTTTTACTTTTAACTTGCTGCATCTATTTGCAAAATGGCCATACTCGTGACATACCTTGCATTTGAAGGGGAGTTGTTCGTAGTCCAGCTGCTGAATGTGCATCCACTTGTCCACCTTGATTTTGATGGCTTCTGGTAGTCCTTTCCCGAGATCGACTTCAACACAGATTCTTGCACATGCGTGCATGTTTTCTCTTGGTTCCGATCTGTCGATGTATTTTCCGAGTGCATTGCCTATAGCTCTTACCGATTCATCCCCCCAGCAGTGAAGTGGGAGATGGGGGAGGCGTACCCAGACAGGAACAGCATTTGGGATATCCATTTCCGGATCGAATTCCGGGGTCCATTTGTTCAGGTATAAGCCTCTTGTGTCCATGAAATAGGGCCCATTGCGGAAGATGAGGTTCTTATCCTCCTTTGATTCGAACAAGAATGTGAAGAATCCACGTCCACAAAATCTTATGGCGATCTTGCCCTGGATCATTGGGCTCCAGTTTCGTTCCACCCATTTCTGAACAGTTCTTGGTGACGGCCAGAGCCCAGTAAACTGACCAACCAGACCTCTTTCTGCGAGAGCTATAGCTGATTTCCTTGGTAATGCAGGGGGCAAATCCACCTCAGGAATCTCGTCCAGCTTTTTGATAAACTTAGTTTGAGAAGGCCTTGGTCTTGGATCTGAAGATTCAGACAGCAGAGAGTCAAAGATTTCTTTCTGGATCTCAGGGCCAAGAGGAGGAGAGGCGGATCCTGCCATGGCAGGCCCGCTGGGAGAGCGAAGAATCAGGGCAACGGCGGCGGAGGGACCCGAGGGGATCCTAGCAGGGGCGCTGCGAGGGCAAGGGCGATGAGGCCCGACCAGGCTGAGCCTGGGGGCAGGGCGGAAGCACGCAGCGGGGGCAGGCAGGGGCTCTCGGCTCGCGGCTCGCGGCAGCAGCGTCTCCTCTTTCTCTTCAATTCCCTTAATGTTATGATGAACAAAAGGAAACCAATGCACATACAATCAATCTTTTTGCAAGAGCGAAGACTTTACGACAATTCTGTTTCGAAAGAAATGAAGACTTTTACGACACTTTCTTTTGAAAAAAGATTAATCAACTATAATCTAACTTTGACAATGAATTGATAGTGATAAAGAAATCATTTAAGAAACACAAAACAATCAAGGACAAAGTAGGGTTGGAAAAGGAAACACAAGTTGATTTCAAAGGCACAAGCATCGTTGACCTTTCAACAAGCAGAAACAGAAGGAAATTTGGCAAAAAATCAACTCAAGGAGGGATTTTTGTCATAAGGAGGATCAGCGCAGCCTTGAATGGGAGACAGTGCGCTTCAAAGCACTGTCCTCAAGCTAGGGGTGCTCTACAGTGCTTTGTCTCTAGACCAAGCCTACGTTGGTGCCAGAGAGGCCATCCTAGGAGCTTATAAGCACAATTTTCACCAAAAAACACTTCAAAAGGCTGAAAGAAGATCAATGGAAGCAAGTAAGGTCTACTAGAGTGTACTAGGATGAAGGTAAACTACCCAGAATGATGATCGTTCCCCAGTGGAGTCGCCAATTTGTTATGAGGAATTTTGCATCTACGGATAAATACTAATTCCCTAGGTAGGTAGTTATACCTAGAACAACATATTTAAAGCGCTTATTGATCCGGATTTAAACAGGAACGCAATAAAATACAGAGATAACCATAAAGACAAATATGCAGCGGAAATAATACTTCATTTCATTACTGTAAAATATTGAAATATGCTTACAAATAGAAATGGAAATAACCCAGCTAGGGCGATGGTAGCTTATCTCTGAGAAGAGATGTGTCGGCTACATGCCTCTGAACTGTTCTCCAAAAACTGTGTTACAATGAGGCTCAAGGGCCTATTTATTGTTGAGAAACAATGGAAAACCCTTCACATTCCAAAACCTAACCCTAGAAGATGAAACGCCAAATTGTGGGCCCCGTTTTTTGGGTAAGTTGGTACATCAACTTCCCGGGGTCGCGAATTGGTCGTACTATCTCCGTTTGACGCGCATGATAGCCCGTTGGAAAGATCTCTCCGAGGACTACAACGGAAAAGATGATTTTTAAATAGAAAAATCGTTGGTGGTGGATTTCCCAAAAAACGTCGTTTAGGGCCTCAAAACGGCTCCGGAAGTTTAGGACCCGAAAAACTGCTAAAAATAGTAAACTGTGCTATAATTAAGGAAACAGAAAAACTGAAAGAGACAGTTGTGGGGGTCCAAATGGGATAGGTGGGTGGCCACCAACATCCACCTGGATCACTTATCCTTTTTCTATAGACAATAAATAAGACAAAGGAATCAAAGGACTTACTTGTTCTTTCGCTTTCCTTTTGTCTCCTTTGTATGGCTCCCATCGCTCCTTCTCGAACTTAACTCGCTCAAAAAGTACCTGCAAGCATAAACAAAAGACAGAGAACCAATCAAATCAAGAGATCTATCAAATACAAGTAAATGGAATTAGATACATTCACACATATAAACATCATATATCAAGATAATCATATGGAAAAAGATGTAAACAACTTTATTAAGTAGAAGGAATAATTACAACCATGAAGTCCGATCCATTGTCACTCTTCCAGCTTGGGTTCCAACCAACATCACATCAATAGCACAGCACTCTGGCAGCATAACACTACTCACTTACAATCTCAATCTTCACACCAACAGTATCTCCTTACAAATTCTCAAATTCCAGCCCCTGATCACTTAGATGAGTGCTCAATTTATAGGCAAATGGAGGAGGTTTTGTCATAAATGAGGGTATTGAATGGCCTTCCAAACTTAGAGTTAGTTTCCATGGAGGAAGGGATGAGAGGATAGGAGGTTACTTAACTCATTCCCTATCCAATTTTGAGCTCATAGGAGATGATAAGTGTGGGAATCTTCTAGATGGCTCCAAAAGATAAGAATATTCCCAGAACCCTATGTGAATTTCGCTCAATCTCGCCCAATGCAGGTCAAAGTGGGCCTAGGTGCTCTGCAAAGCACCCTGACATGGGCCTACCTACACTGAAGCGCACTTACCCCTCACCAAGGCTGTGCTGGTCCCTCAAGGAGGTAATTCTGGAGGGCTTCAGGCCAAAGAACTCTCGGGGAAAGAGGCATTCAAAATGATGACTTGTCTAGGGCATGTAGCAACTGAATTAGGGTTTGATGAGCCCTATTAGTACTGATCTGAATGATGGGAATGATGTACCAAAATAGATTTGTAACACCCTCCTGCTCAACCATATTTAGAACATGATTTACCTTTATGGCTAGAAGAGGAGGAATAAGATGAAGTCTACTCCACCCAACTCTATACCCTAGAAACTACCATAGGAGGAGAACAGTTGGATGAAGATGATTTGATTGAACACATCCTCCAAAATCCAACTCCCAACACCTTGTCTCTAGAGGAAGTAGTGAAGGAAACCAAGAAAAACCGTCGAATTGATCTATGCTTAGCTGATTCAAACCCTACTCGTGTCAAGACAATAGAATTGGGCCATGAAAGAACACTGAAAATCAACCCCTCTCTTTCTGTGCACCAAGAAGAAGAGTTATGTGATATGCTAAGAGAGCATTTGGATGCCTTTGCTTGGAATTACAAAGAGATGAAGGGAGTGCACACCTTAGTGTGTACTCACCACATTTATATCAAAGAAGGACGCAAGCCAATCCGACAAACCCAAAGGAGAATGAATCCAGGTCTCAAGAATATAGTCAAAGGAGAGTTGCAAAAGCTGGTGGATGTAGGATTCATCTACCCTATCTCAAACAGTGAGTGGGTGTCTCCTTCGGTGTTGGTTCCAAAGAAAAATGGAAAGTGGAGGATTTGTGTTGATTACAGAGAGTTAAACAAATCAACAAAAAAGGACCATTTCCCTCTACCTTTCATTTACCAAGTGTTAGATGGCCTGACAGGGAACAAGTTTTTCTATTTCTTAGATGGGTTCAGCGGTACAATCAAATCCAGATTAACCCAGAGGACCAGGATAAAACCACCTTCACCTGTCCTTGGAGTACTTTTTCTTATAGGGTCCTTCCTTTTGGTCTATGCAATACCCCTGCCACTTTCCAGAGGGTAGTCCTCCGCATCTTTGCAGAGCTAGTCCATGATGCAATAGAAATTTATATGGATGACTTTACACCCTATGGTGTGATTTCCAAGAGGCTCTCTCTAACCTGGGTAAGGTGCTGAACAAGTGCATTGAGATGAACTTATCCCTTATTCCGAAAAATGTGAGTTCTTGATGACTGCAGGGACTATTCTAGGTCACTCAATATCCCAGGAAGGACTGCAGGTAGACCCAAATAAGATAGCCATCATCAAAAGGGTCCCGACTCCACAAAAATAGAGGGATGTCAGAAGTTTTTTAGGTTTAGCCGGATACTATAGGAGATTTATAAAATATTTCAGCAAGTTAGCTTCTCCTTTATTTGGGTTATTGGCCAAAGACTCTGAATTTTTATGGTCAGAAAGCTGTCAAGAAGCCTTGGACACCCTAAAGGACAAGTTGACTACTGCACCTATTCTCCGAGGCCCAAATTGGGCTCTTCCTTTTCATATACATGCTGATGCCTCTCACAAATCTATAGGAGTAGCTTTAGGCCAGATATATGACAAGCTACCTTATGCCATTTACTTCATCAGTAAGAATCTGTCGAAAGCCGAGCTGAACTACACAGTGACTGAAAAAGAGCTCCTAGCTGTTGTGCATTCATTGAATAAATTTAGGCATTACATTACTGGTTACCAAACATTTGTACATACTGACCATGTTGCAATTAAATACTTGATGAATAAACTTGATGTAAATGCCCAGATTATTAGATGGTTACTTTTATTGCAACAGTTTGATTTAACTATTCTTGATAAGCCTGGAAAGGAGAATTTTGATGTAGACTTTTTTATCCAGATTGACTTTGCCTACACGGGAGTAAGGAATGGTTGATGATCAGTTACCAGATGGATATTTATTCACCATTTTAGTTCTATCTCCATGGTTTACTGACTTAGAAAATTAATTGGTGTCTGCATAATTTCCACCAAACTTGTCCTCCAAAGAAAAGAGCAGGATCATAAGAAATAGTGCCCCATTCACTTGGATTGGGGCAATCTCTTCAAGATGGGCCTGGATCAAATTCTAAGAAGATGTGTCAAGGAGGAGGATGTCCATACCACCCCTTCTCCGATGGTCTCCGCCGATTGCGATTTGCGATGGGGTTTCCAGATTTGATATTTTATATGTTATGTTTAATACTCCCGGTGGGTCCACTGTATCACAGGCCGCTTGATGTATGGGTTGGTCTATACGCTGATAAAACCATTGATTGTAGGGAAACGCCGATAGTAAAAGGCTGTTGAGTTCAACGCGCAGTTAAAGGGGTTTTTCCATGTTTGTAAGGGTTGTTGCCACATACTATTTAGGGCCCCGAGAACCTCTGTTGGAAAACGCCTGCTTGCTAAACTTTGTCGTTTGTTTGGAACTGCCCAGGTATTGAGGGATTTTGCCACCAACTTATATAAAGGACCATCCGTGTCAGAGAAAGGCAGAGAGGACCGGCATATTAGTTCAAAATCCATTGTGCGCAGCAAACCCTAACCTAGCAGAATGCCTGGACCTCGCCTTGAGCAGCAAGGAGGTTCCGAGAAGTTTTAGAAGGCCCGATTATTCGAATTGGGTGTTCAGATAGGCATTTTTGCATGGTTTTTTTTGTCGGGATTTAAGTGGTACTATCTGTTTCTGAAGCTGGGCTCTCCATTCTTCATCCATCTTCCAGCTTGGAGGTATAAGGATTGTAAAGAATGTTGCTTGTACTTTTATCTCTTTTTATGCCACTTAATGAATGAAGGCCTCCCCACTATTGAGCAGGGCCCAGAGACGTAGTCCAAATTGGACGAACTCCATAATAAAATCTTTGTGTCATGGTTTCTTTCTTATCGTTTTATTTCCACATTGTTTTATGTGCTTTTAAATTCTTTGGGTTATAATTTATGTTTCATGTAATTCTATGCATCTATAAGCAAAAGATCTTGGATCAAGTTTGGTATCAGAGAAGGTCTTTGTTGATGCAAATTGCATGAGTATATGCCAACCCGAAACAAGCTGCGAAAAGGAGAAGGAATGCTTAAGTCCTTTGATCCTGAAGCAGGACGTGCACAACGAAGAATAAAAATGGCCAAGGAAGAAGCTCGTTGGGAAGAGGAACATAATTTCTGCAAAGTATTCTATAATATGGTAGAGAAAGTGGATAAGTTGTTTTCAAAGTATGAGAAGGCAATTGGGCACGAGAAGGAAGCTGCCAATGAAAATATATCAGCAAATCATGAAGGTGGTGGAGAAGAGTCCCCTCCTTCTCCTTCTTCAAGTGATAGTTCTCATCACTAATCATGATTCCAAACATACATCTAAGAAACCATTCTTCAAGCTAGATGTAAAGTTTGACCTGCCCATGTACAATGGAGAGTGTAGTGCAAAAAAACTTAATAATTGGATAAGACAAATAGAGGTTTATTGTCGAATCCATCAGATCAAAGAAGATGAGGCAAAGGTCCAGTTAGCATCTCTTCAGTTGAGTGGCACTGCGCTTGTTTGGTGGGACAACAAGTCGCAGAAGGGCAGCAAAAAGTGGGGTAACCTCCTTTCCTCTTGGTCTAGTTTTATTTTGCATTGAAAGACCAATTTTACCCTTGAGTGATAAACAAAAGGCACTAATGGAATGGAAATATCTAAGGCAAGGTAAACGCCAAAATGTGCAAATCTTGACCGAAGAATTTCGGAAACAAGCATTGAATTTGGGCATCTCATTAGATTCACCAGAGACTATAACTAAGTATGTTGGTGCGCTACATAGTTACATAAGACACTCATTGTTATTGTTCGATCCTACTACAACTGATGCAGACAACGTAAAGGTGATTCATCTTGAAAGCCGAGGCAAGAATGATAAGATGATCAAGCCAAGAAAACATCGTTCAACTCTCAACATGGAAAATTCTAAAAGAAAGGCAAGGGGAAGGCTACGAAGACTGTCGCAGCTAAGAAAGAGGACGGAGCAACACCATCTTGCACGCATTGCAAGAGAGAAGGTCATGACGAGGACCACTGTTGGAAGCTACATATGGAGCTAAGACCAAAGAGATTCAGCGGAAAGGGCAAGCAGAAGACAATGACAATAGCGCAACAGGATCTTGGATCAGATTCTAGCGATGTGACATTGATCACAGTCATGGGCGCAAGAGGTACTCCTGTTAATAATGTAGGTTTTAACACTGTATAGAAATTACCTGCATACGAATTCTAAAACACAGAAAATAAACAATGCCAGAGCATAACACATAAAACACATATACGCAGAGATTTTCACCTGGATCCCAAAACCGGGACTACCACCTTGATTTTTAATTATGTTCCTTTCAATGTTACAATACATATTTATACATGCCGAAGCATCCAAAACCATGGACTAAAAACCATCATGTCCAAAATCATGTGCAAAAAATAATTCACAAAACCATAGGTAAGTCCGCCCAACCTAATATAGGGTCCCAAAAAAAAAAAATCCGACCCCCCAAACCCCCTGTGACTCCCCCCGCTATGCAATCGATGCAATGAATGGGGGGCTCTGCCCCCCTTCTAACCCCCGGTTAACTACTTGGGCTAGTCGTGGAAAGAATATAACACAACCCAACATTCTCCCACTTGTTATTTTCTTTCCACAAGGGGTCACAAGAGAGTTTAGTCATTTATCCAACCCTGCAACACCCATTATTTCTCTACACCAAGAGAACTTCTCAGAGCTCACAGATTTTGTCAATGCATCTGCAGTATTCTTCAAAGTGTCCACCTTTACCAGCAACACCTTTTTGTCTTCTATCATATCCCTCACAAAGTGATACTAAACATCAATGTGCTTTGTCTTTGAATGATATGCAGGGTTCTTTGCCAAGAAAATTGCACTTTGGATGTCACATTCTATCCTTATAGCTCCCTGTACTAACCCCATACTTGAACACAATATTTGCAACCAAACGGCTTCCTTGCATACATGAGTGGTTGTCATGTATTATGCCTCTGTAGTTGATAGTGCCACTACAGTTTTTTTCTTACTCATCCAACTGACTGCACCTCCAAATAGGTTAAATACCCACTTGTAGATCTTCTCTGGTCCAAGTCTCCAGCCCAGTCTGCATCAACAAAGCCACGAATATCCAACACTCTGTCCAATCTTGGTCTTCCTTGGTAGCTCAAACCAGAATCACTTGTGCCACGCAAATACCTGAAAACTCACTTCACTATTGTCCAGTGCTCCTTCCCTAGTTTTGACATAAACCTGCTCAATACTCCCACTGCTTGTGCAATGTCTAGTCTAGTATAGACCATTGCATACATCAGGCTATCGACTGCACTTGCATATGGAACATGGGACATTTCCTCTTCCTCTTCTTGTGTCTTATGACACTGTTCAGCAGATAACTTCACACCTACAAGAATAGGAACCTTCACCAATTTACTATCCTGCATATTAAACCTCTGCAGTATTGTCTCGACATACTTCCTCTGGCTTAACCAGAGCTTCCTCTTTGTCCGATCTCTTTTCATTTCGATGCCCAAAATATAGTTTGCAGCACCAAGATCTTTCATGTCGAATTTGGAGGACAAATGGGTCTTCAAATCCTGGATAATTTCTTTGTCATTTCCAACCAACAAAATATCATCCACATACAAGACCAGATAAATAACACGGTCACCAATTAATTTAAAATACAGACAGTGATTTGCTATGCTTCTAGTGAAGCCAATTCCCCGTATAAATGTATCAAATTTCTGATACCACATCCTTGGTTATTGTTTTAACCCATACAGAGACTTCTTTAACTTGCATACCAGTTCTTTCTTACCCTTCACCGCAAAACCTTCAGGTTGCTTCATGTAGATCCCCTCTTCCAGATCCCCGTGAAGAAATGTTGTCTTCACATCCATCTGTTCTACCTCAAAATCAAAAGCAGCAACAACAAATAGAAGTAATCTAATAGAAGCTACCTTGGCAACAGGAGAAAAAATATCACCAAAATCAATTCCCGGCACCTGGAAATAACCTTTTGCTACCAACTGAGCTTTGTATTTCTCCACCTTTCCTTCTGCATTTGTCTTCTTCTTGAACACCCATTTGCTACCGATGGGTTTCCTTCCAGCCGGCAGCTCCACCAAATCCCATGCCTTATTTTTGTGCAAAGATGTCATTTCATCAACCATGGCCTCTTTCCAGAGTTTGCCATCCTCTGAATCTATTGTTTCCTTCACAGTTTCGGGATCATCATCAGTAATAGATAAATAAAAATTTGAACAGAAAGCAGATGGACTATACCTTTCTGGCTGCCTTCTTTCTCGAACTGATCTTCTTACACCCGAAGTTTGTGGCTCTTCATCTTTTAATTCGTCCTCTGCTATAGTGTCTGAATCTTCCTCTTAAGCTCAAACTCTATCTTCTTAGGTTCCTTTGGTTGGACTTCATGTTTAATAACATCTTTCACCTCTCTGAACACCACATCTCGGCTATACACAACCTTACTTGTTACTGGGTTCCAAAGCTTATAAAACTTTAAACCATCCTTATACCCAATAAAGATGCACTTTTCAGATTTACTATCCGACTTTGTTCTTTTCTCCTTTGGAACATGTACATATGCATCACATCCAAATACCCTCAGATGTGAAAGAGAAGGTTTCTTACCAGTCCATACCTCTTGTGGAGTCTTATCCTCTAATACTGATGAAGGTGATTTATTGACCAAGTAACATGCAGTCTCCACCACCTCTGCCCATAATTCTTGTCCTAACTCGACACCACTGAGCATGATTCTTGCCCTTTCCATGAACGTCTTGTTCATTCTTTCTGTAACTCCATTTTGCTGAGGTGTATATGGAGTAGTCTTTTGTCGTGCTCTACCACACTTCTTACAAAATTCTTCAAATTCCTTACTGCAAAACTCTCCACCATTATCTGTCTTCAACACCTTTATCTTCTTCTCTGTCTGGTTTTCCACCAGAGTCTTAAATTCTTTAAACCTATCAAAGACTTCAAATTTCTTCTTAAGGAAATATATCCATGTATTCCTTGAAAATTCATTTATAAATGATACATAGTACACAGACTTACCCAGTGATGGAACCTCCACAGGTCCAAACACATCACTGTGCACAAGCTCTAATATTTGTTTCGCCCTCTTACCACCAAAGGGGGAACTCACCTGATTCCGCTTCCCATATACACAATTTTCACAAAAATCAAAATCCATAGAGCTATTACTCATACCTTTACCATGAAGTATTCGAAGGCCCTTCTCTCCAATATGTCCAAGCCTTTTATGCCACAGCATGGTTTTCTCTCCAAAGACCACTAGATTTTCTGCTCCACTTTCAGGAACCACAGAACTGTTGCACCCATCAACAACAGTGCTACCTTGCAGCTTATACAGAGTTCCAATCCGAACTCCCCGCATCAATAGCAGTGCTCCCCAAACCATCTTGTAGGTATCCTTCTCGAACACTGTTTTTACACCTGCATCATCCAGCTTGCTTACAGAAATCAGATTTCTGGCCAATGCAGGAATATGTAGGACACCCGGAAGTGTTCTGACCCTTCCACCTTGCAACTTCAACTTTACTTTTCCGCAACCAATGATTCTAGCCTTCCTATCATCCCCTAAGAAGACATCACCACCATCATATTTCTCATACTCGCAGAACCAATCTCTATGGGGAGTGAAGTGAAAGGATGCACATGAGTCAATCAACCACGCCTCATGATCTACATGTGTACTTGAAGAAGCCAAGTACACATCCCCACCTTCATCTGAGGTGGTTTTCACCTCTGCAAAAGGAGCATCATCAGATCCCTTTCCTTTGTCAGGAGCTTTAGATTTACAGTCCCTTTTGTAGTACCCTTCCTTTCTGCATTTCCAGCACACCACCTTTACAGGTTTTCCTGGAGATTTAGATCTCCCTCTAGATTTAGATCTCCCACTCGATGACTTATTTTTGTTTCTATTCTAGGACCTGTTATCACTCTGAGAAACTCTCCTAGGTTGTAAATCAGAGATGCCTGGTAACATGTAATCTTCAATATTGTTCTCTGAACTATTGGAATAAATTATGGTTTGGATCAAGTCAGATAACCATTTCAGCTCTATTCTCACTCAAGACATGCATGAACACCCCCAATACAACAAGGCTTTAGACCGCAAATGCTCAATAGTTTGTAGATTTAATGGATAGATGGAGAATATTGATAGTACCAGCAAATTGCATACATGAACATATATGAATGGCTAGCTATAGGCAGCAAATGAACTTATTGACTATACTGGCAGATGCATATATAATAACACATATAAATGGCTAGCTATAGGTAGCAAAGAAGCTTGCAACTCTAATATATCGAAGCAGAGATAAGATGACAGTTATCTGGTCTCAGACACACAGAAAACATGAACAAGCATAGAACAGCAAAGAGAATGGTCATTGAACATATAATGGCAAAAGAAGCTTATATTGTTGGAATGAATATGAGAAGCTTGAATGAACCGAGGAGCAATAATCTCCAAAAGTTGAACCCTTATTTCATCTTGTTTTGAGCTATTTATAGCTTGTTTATAATGGTCCTGAGCCTTTTGAGGCTTTAGGTGTCTTAATCTATCCCTCTGTCTTGTTTAATCGTTTGATTCCGTCAATGGACAGCATGATTCATAGGTTTCTTCTTCTAGCAGAAGACTAACCATATTCATATATTTTTGGGCAGCTTGCTTTGATGCCGCGGAGCTCTCTCGTGCCAGAGATGCCCCATAATGTTTGTTAAGATGGTTGTTGCGTTGGCCGGACCATCGATGCTCCATGATCTCGTTTGATTTGGGTTGCAATGTGTTGTGGCCCCTCTCTTTCCCTTTCCGGGATCTGTTCGCCGGCCGCTATATCCCGGCCGAATCCCTCTTCTAGCATGTAAACATTTCTGCACAACGCTTCTAAGGATGGTTGGCCACCTGATCTTGCAAATGGAGTGGCTATTGGGCCTATGAAATCCTTGCAACAGTCCCTTTCAAATGATAACCATGAATGTTTTATATTTCATACATAAAACATTGCAACTGTGTAAATCCCGCCCTTCTCTATTCTTTTCAGACCTCAAAATTCCTTAAACATGGCCTATTCTCTCATCAGTTCCGCCCCCTGGGTCGCTGTCATCTATCGCAGCCAGCCTGGTCCCTTTGTTCCCCTTGTATTTTGAAATACTTAAAAACACGGGAAATACATGAAAATTGGCCTCCCTCCGGACTTCAAATCTTATGGATTTCATTCCCGAACCCTCTCGGGTCCGTGACTCATCGCAATCAGCATTACCACCTATTAGAGGCCCTGCTCCTTCGCAATATTTCGATGAGATCTTGCGATGCGATCTGATCGCAATCGCATATCATTCCAGCCAACGGTCTTCATATAGCACGGTGTATGTTCCTGCCGATTGCCAACCTGCGATGTGATGTGGGCCCCCCGACCCTTGGTAATGTTCCGCTGCGATGTAGCGATGTGATGCAATCACAATCGCTGATCACTCAACGTCGGGGCTTTATAGATTATGCTCTCCACCACCGCGACTACCGATGTGACTTGCCGATTAACTGTCCCTTCAACTTGGCCGATTATGATTTAGCCGGTTAGATTTGGGTCATTGATAAGCCAGATCTAATGGCAGTTGTGCGTTGCTCTGTTCGCCCCTGTAATACTCTGTTTTTTTCACTGTTTTGGAGTATTTTAGCCTCCCAATAGCGTATTTCCCGCCCTTCTAATGGCTTTTGGCATATGATTGTTTCGGTCTTAAGAGGATCTTAATCAACTCTTGAAGACTTCAGGAGTGTTTTAGATCCATTTTTTGGGCCAAATGCCAACTGTTAGAGCCTAGATTTGTCTCAGGCTGGAAAAACAAGGTTCTAGGTCCACATCAAACCACGCTCAACCTCGTAGCTAGCCCTACGAGGACAGGAGAGGGCTCTCTCTGGGTCAATCTCGGCAAAAGGTAATCAATGAGGCTCGATATGACTAAGTTTGCAACTGATCTTAGGATAGGTATTAAGTGCATGGATTTGATTTGTTATTTTGATGGTTTTGTTGAAAAAATGGGAAAGGCAAATTTGGGCTCGGGGATGAGGCACAGTTTCTGCAGAGGTCTGATTGGGGCAAGGAAGGCAATCGTTTTGATGCTTTAAAGCAAGTGAGATGGATAGATCAGATAGGTGAGGAGCTAAGGAGAGCAAGAGAGTCTCAAGAATTCTCCTTAAACTGAAGAAAACATGAAAATTTAAACAAATTCAAAGGCAGAGCATAACAGTTATGGATTCCACCTTAATCACTCATTTGTTTCAAATTCAGAAGAAGAAGCAAGAAAATGATACACATAACACTAGATAAACTTAAAATTACTCAGAGAAGCACACCATCAAAACATAAAGCCACATGGATCCCAAACAGTGCTGCAAAACCCTGGTCTTTCCTTAGCCAAAAATGCAAAGATAGAATGTACAATAGAGTGCCAAGCTTTTCCCAAGAGTCCAACCCTGAAAATGACTTAGAAAATACATGATATAGACTAGCTCAACCCATTCCCTTGCCTCTAGGGGTCGAGCTCATCATTCTAGGAGTTGTTTCAACCAATTCTAAACAAAGCACTAAAATCTAGGCAATCAAAACAACTTGCCTCTATAAGGTAGGAAACTGATTCATTCATTAAATTTTCACTCTTTGGTGAATGAATCCTCTAGAACAAGTAAATAAGTGTCAAAATTACATCATGTTCACCCAATTACATCAAGATAAGTCAAAAATTACATCACAAAGCAAAACTAGTCAAACTGGCCAAATTTCTGAGCTGGAAGGTGAAAAATTGGTCAAAAAACCTCTGTGCGCCGCGCCAATTTCTGTATGTGTCGCGCCACTTTGGAGCTGATTTTGAGGCACTTTCTGAAGTCCAAATTGAGCCCAAGTGTGCTTGTTGGAAAGCCCTGCCTGTCTACTTTCCAACCCAAGTGGAATTTCTAAATTTGGTGCCCATTTGCCCCTCCAAAACCTCAATCTCCCAAGACTGCTTCCTGTGTGTGAAATTAGGGGTAGAGAGGTCATTTTTAGGGTGTTTTTGACCTCCTGAGGACTCAAAACTTGCCCAAAATTCTTGGCCATGCACCAACAGTCATGATTTTTCATGAAAAATCCAAAACTATAAACTTTTTTGCATTTGGAGCCTCCTATTGTAAGCGCGCACCACGTGGCACAGCGCACAGGGAGAAAAACCATGTTTTTTGCAAAAAAATACCAAAAATGCCCCAAATTTGGGCTAGAGCTTCCTTATCAAGTGTTATGCTAGGCTAAAGAGGCCTCAGCCAATATCTGAAGACGATCGAGCTCCCTTTGCCTCTTTTTCTTCTTGATTGCCTTCCTCAATTTCGCCTTCAAATTGATACTCCCCGTGAAGCTTTGAAGAAGTCATGAGAGACGAAATCATCCCAAGTGATGCCCTGCAATCCAAGCTGATGAACCACCAAAATCTTAATAAGAGCAAAATGATAGACACTGTTCAGTTGCTACTGAGGTGTTTTATGCTGTATAGGTGGTCATCCTCTCTATGTTCCGGCAAATGAAATACGGAATGTTCATCATCCGTACCCTGGTGAAATGCATGAGCAACCTGATGTGATAAGCATAAAGACGAGAGAACCGTCCCTCACAACTGAAATATTTCATGATCAATCTCATTAGTGGAGCATATTCATCTTTCAGATACTGGAACGAGAACACTCTCTTGAGCTACCTTAAGAAGCTGGTTTTAATGTATGGCTCATAATGCTGCCGGTCAATCTTCTGTTTCTTGTGCCATGGTTCACCAATATTCGGTATACCGGTTGCTAATGAGACAGATTCTAGTTTAAGTGTGAAGGTGATACCAGCCAAGATAGCTTGATCTCCATGCAAGTGCAACACAAAAAGACGAGCCAACTCATGATGAAATTGGACACTAGCCACCTTTTGACAAAACTCATAGCATGACTGATGTTGAAAACACTGCATAGCAAGAGAGTAGGCCTGCAATTCTGTAAGGGTGGTCGGTTCTTCCCTAACATGTCTGCCACTTTTATGAGGCCTCCGGGGTGCCTGTTCTTCCAAGGGAGAGTCACTTTGGGTTTCTACCTCATAGTCCGATGAATGCTCGGATGCCATGACTGCTGTACAAAATACCTTGAAAACAAAGCTACTTCTGTATATAAACTGTACTTGGACTACTCTTTTTGGTGTTGTATTTCAATTTCTGCCACCAAGGGAAAAAACAAATGCAACAGGGACTGTTAGGGATTGTTAGGAAGGGGAAACAATATTGAGGAATGGGAATAGTTGGGAGAAATTTTAATTAGGGAGAGGAGGGGGATTTTATATATGGGAACAAGGTTTAGGGTTTGGGATTAGTTGTATAGGGTTGAGGAGATTTTTATAAGGGCTAGGGTTTTGGGATTTGAATGTAATGTGGGATTGATCAACTTAGTGGGGGGGTAGGAAATGAGGAAACAAGGGAGAATGGGGAAGGAGGAGAGTCCTTGGTGACAAAACTGTGAGCTCTGAAACCCTGGCAGCAAATTTGTTTGTGTTGGGTTTGAATTTTTGTTTCAACCTTTATCACCCTTACACCAGCATCTCTTATCATAAAATCTGAAGCAATTTCAAAATAGAAGGCCCTAGCTGACAACTCCACGCAAGGGATGAGCAATTTGAAGAGATTTGACACAATTTCGGGCTCTGAACTGTGCGCGCCGCGCCAAGAACCCAGTGCGCCGCGCTATCTATGTGTGTCGCGCCCGTTCATATTAACACTGGGAGGAAATCCCCAGTGCGCCGCGTGCTTCCAGTGCGCCGCACGCTTCCAGTGCGCCGCGCCACCTGTTATATGCGCCACGCCGCTTAGCTACAAACAAGTTCTCTCCAAAACACACACTGTGTTGAGATTGCAACAAGATGATGGAGCTTGGTGAAAAGAGTCGCCTTCACTAAGTGGGCCCGCAGGCTATTTTTGGCGCAAGTCTATTTTTAGACTATGTCTATTTTTAGACATATGGATCATGTCTATGGATTGCAGGTTGTTGTTTATGGATGATTGATCAAGTTGGGAAAAAATAGATGGACTTCTATTTTTGATGAAAGTGTGAGTGATCACAGTGTGAGTGATCAAAGTCTATTTTTAGACTGGTTGTCAAAAATAGAAAAGTCAAATATTATTATCTCACAATAATATTTGGACTATAAACTTAATCTTATTCTCTTGGAGCACTTCAGTTTGAGCTACAGAGGTGGCACATGCAGTTGTCAGAAGGAAATACGCTTTTCTTATGAGTCAGTTGAGTTGTTGCATGCATGACTTCAGTTAGAACTCAATCAGTTGAGTTTGGTGGAGTTGATTGTGGAGTTGATGGAGTTGTGTTCAGTTTAGCTTTGTTAAACTGGTTGTATTTAGTCTAACTGGCAAATAGACTAGAGATGAGTTGGGTGAATTAGTTATTAATTAATTCACAAGTTATTAACTCATAATACAACTAATGAATACATCAGTTAACTCAGTTGCATGTCAGTGCATGTTCAGTTCAACAGGGACAGGTGGTAGAGAATCAGATTGCTATCAGTTGTGACTATAGTTGTGCACCAGATCTTGCACAATCAAGGGATTGAGTATGCCAATGAGTTTGCTCACGTATTTGCCCACATTATAGCTTGTGCTCACGTCCAAAAAAGAGTGAGTGACTATTTTGCAGGTGAAAAACGAGTTTGGTGAGCCATTCTCATCAGTTCTTGAGCAGGTATTGAGCAGTGGAGGCAGGCAAGCAGTGGAAGAGATTTGGAGATCAGATCTGAGTTGTATTGTGTGTAACAGAGGTGGAGATACTTGTGAGAAGTATTATGTTGTGTAATGTTACATGACTCAATCATTAATATACAGATAGTTGGGGTTTTTAGCGAGATGCTTTCCCCGGGATACATACTGTGTTAATGTGTGAATGCTCTTAATGTTTTATTGTTATTGTTGCTGCTATATTGATGATCAACGTAGAGGAGCTTATGTATTGTGTATGTATTCCGCAATAGTACATGATCAGGATAATCTCTGTTGAATATGTGTTAAATTATTCAAAATTTCTACACACTGCTCACCCAAATTCACCTTGAAATGCTTTTCTCCAACCTTGGCATGCAGAATGACTTTCATCTTCATGGAAAAACCTTTATAAAGACATCAATTTGATTTTTGGTTCTCCAAAACCCATTTTGTAATGTTTTGAAATTGACACTTTTTCACAATTAATAGAACCCTGACTTTTTGTTTCCTCTTTGATTTTTGGTTGAAATGATGAATTTCTTAGCAATTTTTTGCAGGGATAGCTGACATGGGATTTGGCAAAGGAGACCAGGGCTACGCCTGAAGAATTCAAGAACTGATTTTTTTTTAAATTATTACGAATAACAAAATGTCGACTTGTCTTCAAAATAGAGCTTTGAAGAAAAGTCATAATCCATCTATATGACGATAAAAATCTTTGAAATAACCACTTATCAAGAACCTCCCTTTGGCCTGCTGACTTTATTAGACCTTGCAAAGACATAGCTTGACTAACCCTAAACCTAATGACTAAAATGACTGTAATGACCTAGAAACTGAAACAGGATTGCAAATGACAGACCTGATCCAGTAGTGCAAAGCATGAGGGGTATGAATGACCAAAGCCCTTCCATCAGATTTATGGCATGCTCCTAATGGAATGCAACCGATCAAGCGAGATGGGGACACCTAAACATGAAATGCAAAAAGAGTTTTGATCTCTGATGGAGGGATGACCAGACCGACTCTAACACCAACAAGGCTAACAACACCGTCCTCGTACAAACAAGGCATCACCATTCTGACTCTCCATATTTTTCCGTCTCATCTCCTCTATCAGCAAGGATGAGACTATTTCATCAAACTGCAAGGCAGTTGCATTGCTACCTATTGCAATAACCAGACTATCCCACGAATCTGATAGAGAACACAACAAACTAATGCACTTATCTTCATCTGAAATTTGATATCAACAGACGATAACTAACTTACCACAATATTAAATGCATTCAGATGCTCTGTCACCGAATCTCCATCTTTCATCCTCAGGTTATATAGCTTTTTTCGTATGAACAGTTTATTCACCAGAGACTTAGGTTGGTACAAAGTCCCTAACTTGTCCCACAAAGGCTTCGTCGTAGCTTCCCCTGATACATTCAGCAATACTGAATCCGAGACACACAATCGTATTGTGCTCTTTGCCTTCTGATCCAACTTCTTTCGTTCTTCATCAGACACTCCTGTTGGTTTAGTATCCAGATCTATCGCGATCCATTGATCTTTATCCACCAACGGATCCTCCATCTTGAGTTTCCACAACTCAAAACTCTAACCATTAAATTTATCGATCTCTATCTTTCCACTGTTCGCCATCTTCTTTCACTACCAGAATTGATCCGATAGATATACCACTGAACAAGGTCTACCACAGGCCCAAGCAAAACCCCTCAGCAACAAAGGCATCCCCTTGAAGCCAAAACAAGTTTGATTCCAAATGTAGGTTTTAACCCTGTACAGAAATTACCTACATACGAATTCTAAAACACAGAAAATAAACAATGCGAGAGAATAACACATAAAACACATATACACAGAGATTTTCCCCTGGATCCCAAAACCGGGACTACCAACTTGATTTTTCATTATGTTCCTTTCAATGTTACAATACATATTTATACATGCGAAATCATCCAAAACCATGGACCGAAAATCATCGCGTCCAAAACCATCTGCGAAAAATCAAGCACAAAACCATAGGTAGGTCTGCCCAACCTAATATAGGTTCCAAAAACAAAATTTTCTGACCCCTCAAACCCCCTGTGACTCCCCCCGCTACGCAATCGGCGAAATGAAGGGGGGGCTCCGCCCCCCTTCTAACCCCCAGGTTAACTACGTGGGCTAGTTGTGGAAAGAATATAACACAACCTAACATTCTCCCACTTGTTGTTTTCTTTCCACAGGGGGCCACAAGAGAGCTTAGTTATTTATCCAGCCCTGCAACACCCATTGTTTCTCTACACCAAGAGGACTTCCCAGAGCTCACAGATTTTTTCAATGCATCTACAGTATTCTTCAAAGTGTCCACCTTTGCCAGCAACACCTTTTTGTCTTCTATCATATCCCTCACAAAGTGATACTGAACATCAATGTGCTTTGTCTTTGAATGATATGCAGGGTTCTTTGCCAAGAAAATTGCAATTTGACTGTCACAATCTATCCTTATAGCTCCATGTACTAACCCCATACTTGAACACAATCTCTACAACCAAACTACTTCCTTGCTTGCATGAGTGGCTGCCATGCATTCTGCCTCTGTAGTTAATAGTGCCACTACAGATTGTTTCTTACTCATCTAACTGACTGCACCTCCAAATAGGTTAAACACATACCCACTTGTAGATCTCCTCTGATCCAGATCTCTAGCCTAGTCTGCATCAACAAAGCCACGAATATCCAACACTCTGTCCAATCCTGGTCTTTCTTCGTAGCACAAACCATAATCACTAGTGCCACGCAAATACCTGAAAACTCGCTTCGCTGTTGTCCAGTGCTCCTTCCCTGGTTTTGACATAAACCTGCTCAATACTCCCACTGCCTGTGCAATGTCTGGTCTAGTATAGACCATTGCATACATCAGGCTACCGATTGCACTTGCATATGGAACATGGGACATGTCCTCTTCCTCTTCTTGTGTCTTCGAACACTGTTTAGCAGATAACTTCATACCTGTAGGAATAGGAACCTTCACCAGTTTACTATCCTTCATATTAAACCACTGCAGTATTGTCTCGACATACTTCCTCTAGCTTAACTAGAGCTTCCTCTTTGTCCGATCTCTTTTAATTTCCATGCCCAAAATATAGTTTACAGCACCAAGATCTTTCATGTCGAATTTGGAGGACAAATGGGCCTTCAAATCCTGGATAATTTCTTTGTCATTTCCAACCAGCAACATATCATCCACATACAAGACCAAATAAATAACACGGTCACCAATTAATTTAAAATACACATAGTGATCTGCTTTGCTTCTGGTGAAGCCAAGTCCCCATATAAATGTATTGTCGAATTTGGAGGACAAATGGGCCTTCAAATCCTGGATAATTTCTTTGTCATTTCCAACCAGCAACATATCATCCACATACAAGACCAAATAAATAACACGGTCACCAATTAATTTAAAATACACATAGTGATCTGCTTTGCTTCTGGTGAAGCCAAGTCCCCATATAAATGTATCAAATTTCTGATACCACATCCTTGGTGATTGTTTTAACCCATACAGAGACTTCTTTAACTTGCATACCAGTTCTTTCTTACCCTTCACCGCAAAACCTTCAGGTTGCTTCATGTAGAACTCTTCTTCCAGATCCCCGTGAAGAAATGTTGTCTTCACATCCATCTGTTCTACCTCAAAATCAAAAGCAGCAGAAACATATAGAAGTAATCTAATAGAATCTACCTTGGCAACAAGAGAAAAAATATCACCAAAATCAATTCCCGGCACCTGAGAATAACCTTTTGCTACCAACCGAGCTTTGTATTTCCCCACCTTTCCTTCTACATTTTTCTTCTTCTTGAACACCCATTTCCTACCAATGGGTTTCCTTCCAGCCAGCAACTCCACCAAATCCTATGCCTCATTTTTGTGCAAAGATGCCATTTCATCAACCATGGCCTCTTTCCAGAGTTTGCCATCCTATGAATCTACTGCTTCCTTCATAGTTCTAGGATCATCATTAATAATAGATAAAGCAAAATTTGAACAGAAAGCACATGGACTATACCTTTTTGGCTGCCTTCTTTCTCGAACTGATCTTCTTACACTTGGAGTTTGTGGCTCTTCATCTTTTGATTCCTCCTCTACTGTAGAGTTTGAATCTTCCTCCTTAAGCTCAAACTCTATCTTCTTAGGTTCCTTTGGTTGGAATTCATATTTAATAACATCTTTCACCTCTCTGAACACCACATCTCGGCTATACACAACCTTCCTTGTTACTAGGTTCCAAAGCTTATAACCTTTAAACCATCCTTATACCCAATGATGCACTTTTCAGATTTACTATCCAACTTTGTTCTTTTCTCCTTTGGAACATGTACATATGCATCACATCCAAATACCCTCAGATGTGAAAGAGAAGGTTTCTTACTAGTCCATACCTCTTGTGGAGTCTTATCCTCCAACGCTGATGAAGGTGATCTGTTGACCAAGTAACATGCAGTCTCCACTGCCTCTTCCCAGAATTCTTGTCCTAACTCGGCACCACTGAGCATGCTTCTTGCCCTTTCCATCAACGTCTTGTTCATTCTTTCTACAACTCCATTTTGTTGAGGTGTATATGGAGTAGCCTTCTACTGTGCTATACCACACTTCTTATAGAATTCTTCAAATTCCTTACTACAAAACTCTCCACCATTATCTGTCCTCAGCACCTTTATCTTCTTCTCTCTCTGGTTTTCCACCAGAGCCTTAAATTCTTTAAACCTCTCAAAGACTTCAGATTTCTTCTTAAGTAAATATATCCATGTATTCCTTAAGAAGTCATCTATTAATGATACATAGTACATAGACTTACCCAGTGATGGAACCTTCACAAGTCCAAACACATCACTGTGCACAAGCTCTAATATTTGTTTCGCCCTCTTACCACCAGAGGGGAAACTCACCTGAGTCTGCTTTCCATATACACAATTTTCACAAAAATCAAAATCCAGAGAGTTATTACTCATACCTTTACCATGAAGTATTCGAAGGCCCTTCTCTCCAATATGTCCAAGCCTTTGATGCCACAGCATGGTATTCTCTCCAAAGACCACTAGATTTTCTGCTCCACTTTCAGGAACCACAGAACTGTTGCACCCATCAACAACAATGCTACCTTGCAGCTTGTACAGAGTTCCAATCCGAACTCCCCGCATCAATATCAGTGCTCCCCGAACCATCTTGTACGTATCCTTCTCGAACATTTATCATCCAGCTTGCTTACAGAAATCAGATTTCTAACCAATGTAGGAATATGTAGAACACCTGAAAGTGTTCTAATCCTTCCACCTTGCAACTTCAACTTTACTTTTCCACAACCAATGATTCTAGCCTTCCTATCATCCCCTAAGAAGACATCACCACCATCGTATTTCTCATACTCGCAGAACCACTCTCTATGGGGAGTGAAGTGAAAGGATGCACCTGAGTCAATCAACCATGCCTCATGATCTACATGTGTACTTGAAGAAGCCAAGTACACATCCCCACCTTCATCTGAGGTGGTTTTCGCCTCTGCAGAAGGAGCATCATCAGATCCCTTTCCTTTGTCAGGAGCTTTAGATTTACAGTCCCTTTTGTAGTGCCCTTCCTTTCCGCATTTCTAGCACACCACCTTTACAGGTTTTCCTGGAGATTTAGATCTCCCTCTAGATTTAGATCTCCCACTCGATGACTTATTTTTGTTTCTGTTCTAGGACCGTCCTCGTATAGACAAGGCATCACCATTATGGCTCTCCATATTTTTCCATCTCATCTCCTCCGTCAGTAGGAATGAGACTACTTCATCAAACTGCAAGGCAGATGCATTGCTACCTATTGCAATAACCAAACTGTCCCACGAATCTGGTAGAGAACACAACAAACTAATGCACTTATCTTCATCTGAAATTTTGATATCAACAGAAGATAATTGACTTACCACAGTATTAAATGCATTCAGATGCTCTGTCATCGAGTCTCCATCTTTCATCATATAGTTATACATCTTTTTCCTTAGGAACAGTTTATTCATGAGAGACATAGATTGGGACAAATTCCCTAACTTGTCCCACAAACCCTTCGTCGTAGCTTCCCCTGATACATTCAGTAATACTGAATCTGAGACACATAATCGTATTGTTCTCTTTGCCTTCCGATCCAACTTCTTCCATTCTTCATCAGACACTCCCGTTGGTTTAGTACCCAGATCTACCGCGATCCATTGATCTTTATCCACCAACAGATCCTCCATCTTGAATTTCCACAATTAAAACTCTGACCATTAAATTTCTCGATCTCTATCTTTCCACTGCTCTCCATCTTCTTTCACTACCAAAATCGATCCCACAGATCTCCCACTGAACAGGGTCTACCACAGGCCCGAGCAAAACCCCTCAGCAACAAAGGCGTCCCCTTGAAGCCAAAACAGTTCCGATACCAGATGTAGGTTTTAACCCCATACATAAATTACCTGCATACGAATTCTAAAACACAGAAAATAAACAATGCGAGAGCATAACACATAAAACACATATACACAGAGATTTTCCCCTAGATCCCAAAACCGGGACTACCAGCTTGATTTTTCATTATGTTCCTTTCAATGTTACAATACATATTTATACATGCCGAAGCATCCAAAACCATGGACCGAAAACCATCGCGTCCAAAACCATGGACCGAAAACCATCGCGTCCAAAACCATGTGCGAAAAATCATGCACAAAACCATAGGTGTTATAGACATTTTTGGGCACTGCAACCCCAATCATACATGTCCATAAACCAAGGGCTCCTAAGTCCCTAAAAGTGTTGTTTCATACCCTAAAGGAACAAGGTCAGCTAATTACATCATCTCCCAGAAGTTCTCCATAGAAAACTGCTCAGAACTGGTCAAAGCTGGACCATACAGACTGCCCAGTGCAGAGGGTGCGATGCATCCCACCTGCTCAGTGAAAAAGGGTGTGATGCATACTGAAAATCCCTTCTGTAGGGTGCGATGGACGAGAGTAGACAAATGGCAGAGACAGTTTGCAAGGTGGATCGTCATGGAATCTTCCAAAAACTTCTCCTGTGACACTTGCCTCTCTAAATTTGCCCAGGGATGAGTAAGAGATCATCAATCTCCAAGTGGAATCAAGAACTATCAGAGAGAGGACACTAATCAAAATCCCAGAAGCTGACTCACCCCCCTGCAATCATCTATATATGGATCCCTCATCCCAGAGATCCAGAGGCTGGAATTTTGTATCTTGTAAGGAAGTGTTGTTGGTTTCTTGGTGGAATATCATAGTGTTTGGTGATCTAAGCTTTTCATGAGGTGAAATAAGGGCTTTCATGCTGGAGGATGATGGTGGGTCAGAACAATTGGTTGTAATCCTCTTTGCTATTCTTGATATTAATAAAGCTATTCAATTTTTCCTCCACATTCTTGTATGTTTAATGATTTATGCATTTGTGTGGTCAATATATATCTGGTCCTATATTGTTTATGATTGTAGATCTCTGTTCTTCGATAGTATTATGCTGCTTTGATTCCACAGGTGCTCTTTGAAGTTGGGTAGACGAAGGAGAAGCGGCAAGGATCTGTCAGAAGGGAGAGGAACTGAGCAAGGAACCAAGCGCAAGACTGAGGTTGGTGTCCTTCATTCCTCTCTTATCTACTTCTCATAAAGGAAAATGAAAGTAGTTTTGGTTTGTTTGTTTCTAAGATAGCTACCAGTCTTAGTGGGACTAGCAGTTCCGAGTGGACACTAGATTTCCCGATAACAAAATGGCGACTCTTTGCTATTTTGGATTGAAAACTGCTTTTGACACTTGAAAAACTACTAATTCAAATCAAATACAAGAGTAACTGTATAATCGACCATCAAGAACAATAGAATTCTTTTCTTTGACTGAAAACGACATTTGCGACACTTTCAGATCAAAAGACGATAGTTTGATTATGCTACTTCTTTGTAAAAGAGAATTGAAAATGGTGCACAATACATAAAAACATTCACAGTTCTTTGCACAATGGAGGCGGAATGATGGAAAGGAAGGGAGTTTCCACAGTGGTATACCGATCACAGATAGCAAAACTCCTGAATAAAGCTGAAGAGAGTGAACATAGAAACCAAAATCTGAGAGCAGAAGAGGTCTTGTCTGATCAGCGCACCTGCAACACAAGGAAAGTGCGATGCAGCGCACATACTGCACACGAGAGGTGCGATGCATCCAGATTCCCAAGAGGAGAAGGTGCGATGGTCCAGGGACGAGACTTCAACTGGGTTCCGGGTCACAGTTTGCAGCTCAGTTCAGGGATTTACGCCAAGCAAGTGATGTTCAGTAAATATAAATCACAAGGGTTTATCTAATGAGGTTACTAGAGCCACCACTAGGGCAATTAAAGGGTTTGCAAATCGATTGTTCAGTTTATAAACAAAACCCGGAGATAGACTGAAGCAGCATTGATCTACTTTGCACTTGCGTAGCAAATGTAGTTCGAAGGTTAGCTGGCTTGACTTCAGGCTCCGTTTGTAAGTTTATAAAACAAACAAATATAGACAAACAAACAATCTATTCGCTCCCCAGTGGAGTCGCCATTTTGTTATCGGGAAATCTAGTGTCCACACAGAACTGCTAGTCCCACTAAGACTGGTAGCTATCTTAGAAACAAACAAACTAAAACTACTTTCGTTTTCCTTTATGAGAAGTAGATAAGAGGGGAATGAAGGACACCAACCTCAGTCTTGCGCTTGGTTCCTTGCTCGGTTCCTCTCCCTTCTGACAGATTCTTGTCGCTTCTCCTTCGTCTACCCAACTTCAAAGAGCACCTGTGGAATCAAAGCAGCATAATACTATCAAAGAACAGAGATCTACAATCATAAACAATATAGGACCAGATATATATTGACCACACAAATGCATATATCATCAAACATACAAGAATGTGGAGGAAAACTTGAATAGCTTTATTAATATCAAGAATAGCAAAGAGGATTACAACCAATTATTCTGACCCAGCGTCATCCTCCAGCATGAAAGCCCTTCTTTCACCTCATGAAAAGCTTAGATCACCAAACACTATGATATTCCACCAAGAAACCAACAGCACTTCCTTACAAGATACAAAATTCCAGCCCCTGGATCTCTAGGATGAGGGATCCATATATAGATGATTGCAGGGGGGTGAGTCAGCTTCTGGGATTTTGATTAGTGTCCTCTCTCTGATAGTTCTTGATTCCACTTGGAGATTGATGATCTCTTACTCATCCTTGGGCGAATTCAGAGAGACAAGTGTCACAGTAGAAGTTTCTGGAAGATTCCATGACGATCCACCTTGCAAACTGTCTCTGCCATTTGTCTACTCTCGTCCATCGCACCCTACAGAAGGGCTTTTCAGTATGCATCGCACCCTTTTTCACTGAGCAGGTGGGATGCATCGCACCCTCTGCACTGGGCAGTCTGTATGGTCCAGCTTTGACCAGTTCTGAGCAGTTTTCTGTGGAGAACTTCTGGGAGATGATGTAATCAGCTGACCTTGTTCCTTTAGGGTATGAAACAACACTTTTAGGGACTTAGGAACCCTTGGTTTATGGACATGTATGATTGGGGTTGCAGTGCCCAAAAATGTCTATAACAATAGGTAGGTCCACCCAACCTAATATAGGGTCCAAAAACAAAATTTTAAACCCCCTGTGACTCCCCCCGCTATGCAACCGATGCAACAAAGGGGGGGCTCCGCCCCCCTTCTAACCCCCCGGTTAACTACGTGGGCTAGTTGTGGAAAGAATATAACACAACCCAACAAATAATAGTTCTGATTCAATTGCAAGTACTAATGATTTGAATGAGCCTGTAAGTAATGAGCGAAGGAGAATTGAACTATTCCACATTAGAGTTATTATAAAACACACAAAGGTGGAAACTTTGTTCGATTCAAGCTCCCAAGCAAATTTAATTTGAGAGTCCTTAGTGAAAAAGTTAGGCCTCGAAACTAAGCCACATCCAAGTCCATACCCGCTTGGTTGGGTAAGCAATAAAGCAAACTTACAAGTAACCAAGAAGTGTAGGGCCAAATTTGTTATTGCTTCAAAATTAATTGATGAGGTAGAATTAGATGTTGTGCCTTTGGACATATGTGGGATTATCTTGGGAAGTCCGTATTTATATGACATAAAGCCAATTTTCTTTCAACACGGAAATAAATACCACCTCACAAAGGACAGGGTAGAATATATAGTCAGAGCTCATCATACGAAAGTTAGCGCTAGCCTTATAAGTGTGGGACAGATTAAACGACTGGTTAATTCCAGTAAAGGGTGCATGCTCATGGTAGTGAGAGTGAAAGAGGTTGAGACGGCTAATGCTTTCAAAGGTTGTGATCCTGATCATAAGAAATAATTGTTTGAATTTATTTCTGACTATGATGGATTGTTTTAGGAACTGATAGGATTTCCCCCCAAAACGGGAAATCCAACATGAGATCCGTTTACAACAGGATGATCCTGTACCGAATATTGGCATATACAGGATGGCTTCTATCGAGATGGAGGAGATTAAGAAATAGGTGCAGGAGTTGCTAAATCAAGGGGTCATCAGACTAAGTTCTTCTCTATGCGGCTCACCGATCATGTTGGTGCCAAAGAAAGACGACACATGGAGAATGTGCGTAGACTACAGGGTGCTAAACAAAATTACAGTGAAGAATTAATACTCTCTCCCTCTCATTTATGAATTATTAGATCAGTTGAAAAATGTTGTCTATTTTACAAAACTGGATTTGCGTAGTGGATATCACCAGGCTAGAGTTGCAAAACAAGACATTTGGAAGACTCCATTCAAAACCAAACAGGGGTTGTTCGAATGGATGGTGATTCCATTCGGATTATGCGATGCTCCAGCCACGTTAACAAATGATTTGGGCCTTTTCTTGATAATTTTATGCTTATATATCTGGACGATATTCTTGTGTATAGTAAGACATGGGATGAACATGTATGTCATGTGAAGAAAGCGCTTGATGTTCTGAACAAAAAAATATATAAATAAAATAAATAAAATAAAATTGTATGTAAAATTGTTCTGGCCACGTTTATGAGGGTAACAAATGATCTGTTTGGGCCTTTTCTTGATAATTTGGTGCTTATATATCTGGACGATATTCTTGTGTATAGTAAGACATGGGATGAACATGTATGTCATGTGAAGAAAGCGCTTGATGTTCTAGGAAATAAATAAATAAATAAATAAATAAAATTAAAATTAAAATTAAAATTAAAATAAAATTGTATGTAAAATTGTCAAAGTGTGAGTTTGGGAAAAAAAAAAAAAACTGTATGTAAAATTGTCAAAGTGTGAGTTTGGGAAGACCTCTTTGGTTTATTTAGGTCACATAGTTGGTAATGGGCAATTAAAAATAAATCCCTCTAAAGTAGATGCAATTATGAAGTGGCTTGAGCCCACAAATGTTACAGAGGTCCATATATTTTTGGGTGCGGTACAGTATTGGAGAAGGTTCATTGCGAACTACTCTATTATCGCAGCCCCCTTACACGCATTGACAAGTGTGAAGCAGGCCTTTCAGTGAGGAGGAAAATAGAACAAACCCTTTGACACGCTGAAAGAGAAGATCAACATAGCACCAGTGCTAGCCTTACCAGACCTTCAGCAGCCTTTTGAGATTGAAACAGATGTCAGGGGATATGCCATGGGCATTGTATTGATGCAGTAAAGGAAGCCTGTATGTTACCATTCATATAGTTTCTCCCACGCTGTTATGAATTATCCCACGTATGGCAGGGAGTTGTATGCCTTGGTCCAGAGTGTAAAGAAGTGGAAACACTACCTGATCGGCAAGGAGACCATCATCCATACGAATCATCAGCCCTTGTAGTACCTTCAGTCATACACCAAGCTTCAACAAGCTCGTCATTTCAGATGGATGGGATTCCTCCAACGGTTTGATCTGGTAATAAAATACAAGAAGGGCGGCAACAACAAAGTAGCAGATATGCTTTCTCGCCCTCCTATTTTTGCATCTGTAGTTTTGAAAAATTCTTCTTTATCATTAGAAGGTTATGCTAACGATAATGATCTTAAAGAGATTTATGTGAAACTTACTCGTGGATCACAGTTGGACAATTACTATTTGCAGGGAAAACTATTGTACCACCTTGGAAAACTTTGCATACCCATTGATGAAAGGGTGCGTATAATTTGAGAGGCTCGTACCTCTCTGGTGTCTGGTCATTTTGGGGTTGAAAAAACTTTATTTCATTTACAGACGTTTTGTTTTTGGCCTCATATGAAAAACATTGTGACTTGCTTTGTAAATGGTTGTGTGTTGTGTTCTGTTTCAAAGCCCTCTAATAGAAAACTTGGGCTCTACACACCACTCCCTATTCCGAGTCAACCATGGGAAAGCGTGTCCACGGATTTTGTAGGTGGTTTTCCTATGTCTAGGGAAGGTCATGACTATTTGTATGTCGTTGTAGTAAAATGTGTATTTTAATGCCTTGTAAAAAGTAGGTCACTGCTGAGTAAACTGCTTACCTTTTCTTTCAGCATGTCTGGGTCCATTTTGGGTTGCCCACATCTATTATGTCAGATCGAGACTCTCGCTTTCTTGGAGAGTTTTGGACCAGCTTATGGAGAGTGATGGACACTAAGCTGAAAAGAAGTACGAAATTTCATCCACAGATCGATGGGTAGACAGAGGTCGTCAACCGCACTGTGGTACACTTGTTACGAGGCTATTGTGGAAAACATCCCAAGTTATGGGATGAACAACTTCCTTATGTGCAGCATGCATACAATCAAGAAGCACTTTCATCCACATAGAGCTCATCATTCGAGATATGTTTTGGCTATCTACCAAGGAATCCCTTAGACATGGACTTTGGGAAAGATGAGGATGGAAATGGATGAGATGATAGGGACAAAGCAAAGAAGTTTATTTAGTGGATATAGGTAATTCATCAGGCAGTACAGGAGAAGTTGGAGAAGAGTCAGGCTCTGTATAAAGTTCGACATGATAAGCAGTGAGTTGACCATTCGTTTCAAGTTGGGGACAAGGTATGGCTCCACATCAACAAGGATAGAATGAAGGGAGAAGGGAATAAATTGAAACCCATTCGATATGGTCCCTTCATCACATTGGAAAAGATTAGAGACAATGCTTTTCGTCTTGACTTTCCCGCTTATATGCAAATGTACTCAGCAGTGAATGTTGAAGACCTAAAGATTTATGAACCCCCATTGATTATGGATACCAAAGAGGTTGCACAGATTCCTACAGTGGATGATTTTGCACCAGAGTATCTAGAGAAGTTGCCTGAAGATATCATACTCGACAAGAAAACCAGAACTTCACAACAGGTAGATGTGGAGTACATTTGTATTGGCTTCAAAGGAATGCATCCGAATAAATCTCAATGGATGGAGAAAGAGAAAGTGAGGGAGAAATTTCCTCACTTTCCAATTGACTGAAAATGATTTTGGCGATCAGCTTTTAGTGGGGAGGATTGATTTAGGTAGATCTTTAAAAAGTACCAGTGGCATGGTAAGAAGGATAAAAACTCAAAGTGGTAGAATTTGGATAAACTTAGCATCCGATCGAAGTGCTCATCATCCTAATACCAGTGGTGCAAACAACACTCAAATCCGAGTTCATACGAAGAAGTCAGAGCAAGTCAAAGTTTATGTTTGACTTGAATAGGTGGCAGGAGAAGATGACGTGGCAGACACTCTCAAAGAATGGGGAAGTGCCAAGTGGCAGGCTTCCATTGGTCCCACATATCACATATCACATAAAAGGTCACAACTTAAGGAAAATCGGCCCAAGGTTGCGATGCGATCAAATCGCAATTGCCCATCGCAAAAGGAGAAGGTGAAAGAATCGGCCTCCGGCAAGATTAGTTTGTGGTTTTGATATCGCAATCACATATCGCACAAGCACCATGCCCGTATTCATGTTACCTGATGGGCTCTACTGATTGCGATTTGCGATGAGGAATCCAGACCCAATATATTATATGTTATGTTTAATACTCCTGATGGGTTCGATGTATCGCAAGCCACTTGATGTATGGGTTGGTATGTAGGGCGATGAAACTGCCGATTACCGGGAAATGTTGATAGTAAAAGGCTGCCGATTTCAACACACAATTAAAGGGGTTTTTCCATGCTTGTAAGGATTGTTGCCACATACTATTCAGGACCCCGAGAACCTCTGTTGGAAAAACACATGTTTGCTAAACTTCGTCATTTGTTTGGAACTGCCCGGGTATTGAGGGATTTTGCTGCCATCTTATATATAGGACCATCCGTGTCGGAGAAAGGAAGAGAGGACTGGAATATTAGTTTAGAAGCCATAGTGCATTGCAGACCCTAACCTGGTAGCAAGCCAGGACCTCGCCTTGAGCAGTAGGGAGGTTTCGAGAAGTTGTAGAAGGCCCGAATATCCAAATTTGGTGTTTGGATAGGCGTTTTTGCATGGTTTTCGCCAGGATTTCAGTGATACTATCTGTTTCCAAAGCTGGGCTCTCCATTCTTTGTTCATCTTCTAGATTGGAGGTATAAGGATTGCAAAGATTTTTTCTTGTACTTTTATCTCTTTTTATGCCACTTAATGAATGAAGGCCTCACCACTATTGAGCAGAGCCCAGAGACGTAGTCCAAATTGGACAAACTCCATAATCAAATATTTGTGTCATGGTTTCTTGCTTATCGTGTTATTTCCACACTGCTTTATGTGCTTTTAAGTTCCTTGGGTTATAAGCTCTATTTCATGTAATGTTGATGCATCTATAAGCAAAAGATCTTTGATCAATTATTCTGCTGACATTTCTGCTCCATCAATGTGGCAAGGGGTCGAGGCTAACTGCCTGCCCCTGCCACGGCACTACTATCTCTTCGCTGGGGTCACATGGACTACGATGGGACCTGGGTCTAGGGCCTACAACCTTGCCCCCTCCTCCAAGCACCTTTTCCACTATATGGTTTGTTCTTATAGGTGCAATACGACCGGGGCTAGGCTTAAGTTCATCCCCTCCAGTTATACACTCGGAGGTTTTCCACCAAGGTCATGTGGGGAGTAATGTGACCAAGGGTTGGGGATGATCCTCAAACCCTCTCCTCCAGTGCCCTCCCTGTTCACTGGGGCTTATTCCTGGCCCCTCTCCCCTAACACACCTTTGCATGGTCTTTAACAATAACTCACACCCATTGTATGTTAAGTAACTTGAGCATGGTGTAGTGGTAAGACTCGGCAGTGTTGTATGGCAGGTCATGAGTTCGATCCCTCCTAGCCTGTGGGTCGAAACACAAAAAAATTAACCAACCATGAGGTGTCATGTGGCATCCTCTCATTGGACCACCACAACCGAAGTTTGACCAATAAAAATGTGACATCCTACACTTGTATGAGACCGCCACTTGGAAAGCCATGATTGGTCTGTACGCACCCAAGAGACTTACTGACATTAGCAGTACAAAATGCCCAGTCAGCTCACCTGTAATTTTTTTAGTTGTTGAACCAAACGATAAGAACATCATAACTTTTTCATACGACATCAGATTGAGGCGATTCAAGTGTCCTTGGAATCATAACGATGAACACTACTACTTGGCACCGGTTTCAAAGGATTTTGGGCACTTTAATTTTTGAGCCAAATTTTGATCTCCGGATCATATCTCCCCACTAGGAACTTTTGGAATACAAAAGTTTATCTTCTCCTAGCAAACAAAATGAGGCAAAAACTCAAAACTTTCTCAAACTAAATCCTTAATGTTCTATTTTTAATTGGTGCCTTCAAGCTCCAATCAAGGTACTCCACCTATCCTCTGCGTGAAGACCTTACCTTCTTGTCAAGAATCGAACCACAATTCTTATAACCATGCAGGAACAAAAACATCGATGGATGGAATTTGAACATTCTCTCCCAAACCATCTTTCAAGGCTCAAACAACTTCATCTTGAAGTTCCATTGTTGAAGACAAACTTGACTTTCCATCTTGGAAATCATAAGCAATTCAATGCTTGCCATGCACTGATTCAAACTTTGCTTTACTGTCCTCAAACTGTGCTTGTACACAAAATTACTCTGGCTGCAATAATTCAATGACACATTTGGCTTTGTCCACAAAAACATAGTCATTTCTTGTACAATCTTTATCAAAGATTTCATTCACAACAAGCTTCATCTTGAACACTTGTATCGGTGAGTACATGATGCAACTATAGACAAACTGGACGACAAACATTGTTCATCCCAAAAGTCCTTAAATATTTGGACTCATAAACAAGCCAACATAATATGTCATGTCAATGAAAAACATGCTTGTTGCAAATAGTGATTATTCTTGTTTCACTTTATAAAGTACCCAAAAACAACTAATGAACAACAAGTATTTTCAATTTACAAAACAACCAACTATACAAACAGTCTACCATATCTTTTCCTCTCCTTGGCTTATGGTTCTGCATCCATTATGCTTTGAAGGTTGCCTTAGGAACTATGTCAATATCCTGTTTACCACATGTTGCTTTCCTTGCATTAGTTTGCATAACCTTTTTATCCTTATTGGGACGAAGTTCTAGATGAAGTTTCCAACACTTTTCATTCCCATGCCCATGCATGTTACAATGGGTACAAAAGTACTTTCGCTTGCCCATCAACAAGGAAGTTTTCAAGTGTGAGGGAGGTTCTTCATGCTTGATGCCAAGAATTTGGTCCATTCTTTTGACCATCATCTTGCGTTGCTCACAATCAGCCACACAATGGTCAACTGCATCACAAAAAATGCAAGGATACATGTCCCACAAATAATCAAAATTACCAACATTTGGAAAAGTCCCATGACATTTATACCTGTCCCTTGGGCTGTAACTTTGACAATGTGGACTAGATGATGACATGCAAAGTCCTTTGAAGCATTCATCTCTCTTACGAGACAAATTGACATTATCACTACCATCTTGGTGTGACATATCATCATCTGATGATTTCTTTGCCTCAAATAGTTTAGAACACTCTCCAAACTCTTTATGACCATATCCCAATCCTTGATATCTTAGTCTCTCTTTCACCATGATAGGATTAGTGATTCCTTGGCCATTGATTATGAGGCCTCCTCCTTCATAACCCATTCGAGCTAGCAACTTCATACTGATGCCTTTAGTATGTTGTTCAAAGGATGCAAAACATGTGTTATTAACATAAACTGAAGGATTTGAACTACAGATGTTGATTACCTCCTTGGATTTTCCACTGTCTTTTTTGCTTCAGATGTTGATGACAAATTTGAAGATCACTCAAGCCACCCACTTTTACCAACAGGAATATAATGAGAATCTTTGAGATGCTAACAAAACTCGCAAGCATCATTCTCCACATAAGGTCCATAACCTATGTTTGGAACATGCCCACAAATTGGTTTCACTTTTGAGGAATTATTTGCTTCTTCTGGAGTGGAACTTTCACCAACTTGTTCCTCAAGCACATGCTGCAATTGAAGGTGCATATGCCTCTTCTTCTCTTCAGCAACTTCAAGCATTCTCCTCAATTCAACATTCTCCATTCGAAGAGAAAAGTTCATCTCCTCTAGCTCCTCGAGACTTTCCATCTTCTTCCACATTCCTACAACTTTGTCAGAAACTGGCTCTGATAGTAATTGGTCTAAAATTGGAGGAGAACTTCTCCTTCCTAAAAATTGATCATCCTCTAACGCTTTGCAAGTAAAAATGGGTCTTATGTAAACATAAGCTTTATGGTCTCTTCGAGAATAATGAGTTAGTTCTCATGTGAACTTTAAACAAGCAACATATCATCATTTAACTCATAAAGGCAAACATGAAGAGAGATAACACATAATTTGGTGATGAAGTTCATCCCTCCTAGGCTACATCTTTGGGCTTGCTGACACAGCTAGACTGCTCCATATGTTTCAATGATAAAGAGTACATAAAGTGTGTTGACAAAAATAGTGGCTAATTTCCCCTTCAAGGAAACATTCTCTTACAAAGAACTCTCACTCTAAAAAGCATGACAACCTACAGTCAGTCATGAAAAAATTAATAAGAAAAGGGCTCGCACATCAAGACCCTGTACTCCATCTAACAATTAGCATTACAAGTACAACAACTCAACATTGAAGTATTAAAAGAGAACTTTCCTCAACAAGACATAATGAGAAAATAAAAACTTGAGTTGCATCATAGATGTCACAATTGTTGCAAATAACATATGAAGCCTGGAAAACCCCTACAAGGTCCTCTCCATGCTCAAAATCTTTCAAAAAATGCTTCAACCCACTAATTGATCCTGACACCGATCGACTCAAACCTGCAAAAATTAACTTCAAGGTTGTTCCAATGAGTGAACAAAGGCTTCCATACGATTCAAAATTTCCAAAAACCCCTTATCTGGACTCTTCTTGACCTCCAAAAGGCCAAAAAAACTCATCAAGTTTTGGCTCTCCCAAGTTTTTGCTGCTATTCGTCCTCCAAATTGGATGAACCTGCTAACCGAGCGACAATTCCGCCCTTAAATCCGCTCGTCAGGTGATAATCTCGCCCGCATCTGGTGCAAATTGTCGGCCTTTTAATTTTTCCAATGACCCTTAGGCCCAATATCAAGGCCACATGGGTGCTATAAGACTGAGGGTTGCGCTAACGGCCCGCCCCCGTCAGTCTAGGCCCCAAATCCATCGGGTTGTTGGTCATGTGGATGTTAATGTGGCCAGGGGCCGAGGCTAATCGCCCGCCCCTACCGCGCTAGCCCTTCGTTATTTCTCCAACGGATCTACGCCATCAATGTGGCCGGGGCTAGGGCTAATCGCCCACCCCCACCACCGGAGCCCACTATCTCTTTGACGGGATCACATGGACTATGATGGGACCTGGAGTTAGGGCCTACAGCCCCGCCCCTCCACCAAGAACCTTCTCCGCTATATGCTTGGTCCTGTGGATGCAATACAACCGGGGCTAGGCTTAAGTTCTTCCCCTCCCATTCTGCGCTTGGAGGTTTTCCGCCAGGGTCATGTGGGGAGTAATGTGACAAGGATTGGGGCTGGTCTTCAAACCCTCTCCACTAGCGCTCTCCCTATTCACCGCTTGTGGTCATGTGGATGTCGATGTGACCAGGGGCCAGGGCTTAGTTCCAACCCCTCTCCCCCAACGCGCCTTCACATGGTCTTTAACAATAACCCACGCCCATTGTTTGTTAAGTAATATGAGTGTGGTGCAATGGTAAGTCTCGACAGTGTTGTATGGTAGGTCATGAGTTCGATCCCACCTGGCCTATAGGTCAAAACACAAAAAAATTTAACCAACCACGAGGTGCCACATGGCAGCCTCTGGTAGGGCCATGTGGCATCCTCTCATTGGACCACCACAACCAAAGTTCGACCAATAAAAATGTGCCATCCTGCACTTGTATGAGCCTGCCACTTAGAAAGCCATGATTGGTCTATACACACCCAGTAGGCTTACTGAAATCAGCAATACAAAATGCCTAGTCAGTTACCCAGTTAGCTCATCTGCAATTTTTTTTTACTTGTTGAGCCAAACGATCAGAACATCATAACTTTGTCATACGACATCAAATTGAGGCAATTCAAGTGTTGTTGGAATCAGAACGACAAACACTACAACTTGACATTGGTTTCAAAAGATTCTGGGCACTTTCATTTTTGAGCTAAATTTTGATCTTCGAATCATTTTGTATGTGATTGTTGCATGTTTGCAAATGTTGTTCTAAATTGCGAATTAATTTTTGTGGAGCAGTAGACTATATTTGTGTCTCTTGATTTAGATCAAATTTCTTGAGGAATTTCAATTATATCAAATTTCTACATGGTATAAGAGCATGATTCACATTAGAACAAGGATTTCAAAGTTACTCCTCAGGAGGTTCGAATTTGCAGCTTCAGTGTAGCAGCATTTCTTCAGAGTTGGGAGAATGGCCTTCAATGGACTAAGATTAGATTATGCCCTAGAAGGCAACTTGAATTCCACTGCCTAGAAGGATTGCATTGAGGAACTGCTTGATGACAATGGATTTTTGGAATATGTCAATACACACATTCCAAAACCAGGATCAACAAATTCCCAAAACCTAGTCCAATGGAAGAAAGATGTAGCCAAGGTGAGGAGAATAATTCTGGAGAGAGTGAGAGACCACATTATCTCAAATCTCCATGGAAAAGAAACTCTTTTCGCAATGTGGAAGGCAGAGACTAAGCTATTTGAGAATAACAATGACCATAGAAAACTGGCCCTCAAATAAAAACTTCGAAACATTAAGATGTAGAAGAATGATACTATTCTGCAATATCTCACCAGATTTACACAAGTTCAAGATGAGCTTGGAGGGGTTGGTTTGAATGTTGCATAAGGTGAATGGGAGGGTGAAATTACTGAATTGGGAACACTTACGGTCTGATTTGGTACAAGAAGAAATCAGGGAAAATACGAGAGATGGAGTTCATCCAAGGGAGAGGATGAAGAAAAATTTGCATTGGTTGGAAAGGGAAAGAAGGGCAAAAAGAAAAATATCAAACCAAACCATAATCCATCCAAGGGGGAAAGAAGAAATGCTTGTCCAAAATAAAATGCTTAAATTGTCATGAATTTGGGCACTATGCTACAAAGTGTCCACACAAAAAGTCTAGAAAGAACAACTCAGGAGGAACAACAAGTGAAGCATTGGCTTCACAGTTTGAGCTAGACTTCACCTTGATCGCATGCATGGCCAACACTGTGATGGGGAATGTGTGGTACTTGGACTTAGGTTCCTCATTCCAAATGAGAGGGTGTAGAGAGTTTTTTAGTGCCCTGGAGGAGATAGATCTCCATATGTATATTGAACTTGGGGACGACGAAATGTACAATGCTACTAGGATTGGTAAAGTAACCTTTAAGAGGGAGTTGCGCTCCCCTCTTCTTCTCAAAGATGTCATGTTTGTACCAAGCTAGAAGAAGAACCTCATCTTTGTAGTAGTTTTGGAAGACCATGGCTATGATGTGATCTTCAGTAAAGGGAAATCCTTTCTGAGACACATAGCTGCGCGGCAAGTGAAGCAGATCAAGGTTCATGTGAAGAACATGTATAAACTTGATGTGGAAGAATGTGTTGCATTAAGAAGTAAGGTAGAGAAAGTGCAGAGTCGCAATTTCGATGAATTATGTCACATGAGATTGAGATATTTGCACCATGGCGCCCTTAAAATTATGCAGCAAATGACCATTGGCCTTCCTAAAGGATCACTTGAGAAGTATGATGTTTGCAAGGGTTGTACTTTGGGGATGTAAAATCCACATTCCATGATCGAGATAACAAAGTAAATCCAGTCTTGGAGAGAGTCCACTTTGATGTTTGTGGACCCTTCTCAACAACCTCCACTACCAGACATAAGTACTATGTTATTTTTCTTGATAATTTCTCGAGAAAGTGTTGGATCTTCTTCATGCAGAAGAAGGATGAGATATTCTCAAAATTTGTAGAATTCAAGGTACTAGTTGAGAAATAGACTGACAACAAGGTGAAGGCTCTTATGAGCTACAATGGAGGTGAGTATGTTTCGAATGACTTCAAGGAATTTTGTACCAAAGAAGGAATTTAAAGAGAACTGGCAGCTCCCCACAACCCATGACATAATGGGGTAGCTAAGAGAAAGAACTAGAGCATTGTGGGAGCTGCGAGAGCTATGCTAAATGTGCAAGGCCTGCCACTACATTTGTGGGCAAAGACATGTAACACATCAGTCTACTTGCAGAATCAGATTCCTCATCAGATTATTGGTATGATTACACCGGAGGAGGCTTTCTCAGGGAGAAAGCCAGATGTGTCTCATTTCAGAATTTTTGGAGCCTGTATTTACTACCATGTCTCAAAAGATTTGGGAAAGAAACTTGAGCCAACAATAGAGTTGGGAGTTTTTATGGGTTACACTGAAACTCTACATATTTACTAGGTGTATTTACCTTCCCCTAGAATGACAATTGTGTGAAGGGATGTAAAGTTTGATGAGGAGAAAGAAATGAGATGCTCTCTTGAGAGGGAGCTTCAAATCCCACCAAAATAGGAACCTCGGGAAGTTGTGGAGTAGCCACAAATGGAGGAAAAAAGAGGAGGCAGAGTGGATACATCCACTCAAGTAGAACCATCCAAAGGAGGTAGAAAAGGAACCAAGGAAGCTAAAATACTGGTGCAGGATGTGAGGGAGAATGTAGGAGCTCCTTCAAATTTACACAAGCAAAGCAGGTCATCTGAGAGGTACATTGGCTACATGGCTCTAATGATTGATCTTATAGAGACTAAGCCATCCTATTTAGAGGACATAGTTAAGAAACTATTTTGGGTTGATGCAACGGTGGAAGAATATGAATCCATCATGAAGAACAATGTTTAGGAGGTAGTCCCAATACTGACAGAAAAATCAGTTGTGGATTCAAAATTGATCTTCAAAGTTAAGCATGTAGCAGACAGAAACATAGAGAAGTATAAGGCTAGATTTGTGGCTAAAGGATTCTCTCAAGTTGAGGGAATTGAATATGAGGAAACCTTTGCTCTCATAGCAAGGTATTATTCCATTAGATCAATTCTTGCACTAGTTGCGCACCCGGGGTGGAAGATCCACCAGATGGATGTAAAAACAACATTTCTCACTAGTGTTATTGAGGAGGAAGTGTACATCGAGCAACCAAAAGGATATGAGACATTTGATCGGAAGTCTCATGTGTGCAGACTCAGGCGAGCATTGTACAGTCTCAAATAGGCACCCTGAGCTTGGTACACTTGGATTGATAGTTATCTCACTGGATTGGGCTTCACCAAAAGTGAAGCGGATGCAAACCTCTATCATATTTTGGTAGAAGGTAAATTGCTTATCATTTTTTTATATGTTGATGATTTAAAATTGACAGGTGATGAGCAGTTGGTCAACACTTGCAAGGAGGATCTTGCAAGGGAATTTGAGATGAAAGAGATGGGTCTCATGCACTACTTCCTCGGGCTGTAAGTATGGCAAGGTAATGGGGAATTGTTTGTGTTTCAAGGCAAGTATGCCACCGAGATACTGCAGAGATTTCACATGGAGAGTTGTAATCCCACAGAGACACCTTTAACGACCAACTAGAGGAAGGAATGTCACTTCAAGTGAAGAGGTTGATGTTACCATTTACTGGCAGCTAGTGGGTTCAATGATGTATCTTGTGAACACACGACCAGATATGTGCTATGTAGTCAACCAGCTGAGCCAGTCTATGGTTAGGCTGACCAAATTATATTGGAAGGCAGCAAAGCATGTCTTACGGTGCCTCAGAGGCACTGCCCAATATGGATTATGTTATAGATGGACAGAGGGAGTGAAGTTGTGTGGCTTCACAAGTGCAGATTGTGCAGGGAGTCCATCCGAGTGAAAGAGTACATCAGGTGCAATTTTCAGTGTTGGGTCCACAATAATTTCCTGGTACAGTAGGAAGCAAAGGTATGTGGCGCTCAGCTCAACAGAAGTTGAATACATGGCTACAAGTCAAGCAACATGTGAGGCGATCTGGATGAGAAAGATACTTGTGGGACTATTTGGTCAGGAGATGGATCCAACTGTGATCTATTATGATAATCAGATTTGCATTAAGCTCTCTAAAAATATGTATTTCACGATCGATCCAAGCATATAGATATCTAGTATCATCATTTTATGATATTGTGTGCATAGGAGGATAATGTTGCTACAATACATTCTGATAGAGGAACAAGATGCTGACATCTTGAAAAAGGCTTTGTCAAGAGGGAAGTTCAAATTCCATAGGTGCAGGATAAGGGTGGTTGATAATCCCTTTCTTACTAAGAGGGAGTGTTGAGAAGTGTAGCAAGAAAGGCTCAATTTGACTTAGCCTTGGTCAAATTGAGAAAATTTGAAATTTCCACATCAACAAACAACTTGGAGGCAGTTAATTGAGGTGACATGGCTCTTGTCACTTGGTTAGCTCAATAAATTCGAGTTAGTAGGCATGGAGTTCAATTTACATGTTGATGCAGGGTAGCCCGATCACAAGGCAATCCCTCCTTCATATACCAACTATTGTTCGTGGACTTATGGTTATGCTCACAATCATCTATCGGAAGCGTTATTGATGCACTATTGCCTTAAAAACCCGGCTATACAACTTTATCAGAATACAAAGGAATACACGGGAAAACCCGCTCCGAACACATAAGCCAGACTTCAAATACATTCCACCCGCATATACAAATCTCTCGGGTCCGCTAATACCAAGCCTTTCCACATTATTCCTCCGATCTCTGCATTACACAGAAACACATGGAAACCTGTTTCGAAAGCTTAAGGCTGGAACTCAAATGGAATTAAATCCGTTATATAAAACCATCGGGTCTGGATTTGGAATTAACCTCCGCGCATGTTCGCGCCCGACATCCATCCGATCTCGGATTCAACGAACGATCCGATCACCTTCGGACTTCAACTCAATTAAAATATGGCTTATAACCTCATCGGGTCCGTTTTCTTGAAACACTTACGGCTTTTGAGGCCGCACGATAATCTGCTTACCACCTTTGGGAAACCGCTCTTCTAGTTAATGCGTGCGCATCTTCTTTAAACCCATCAATGAAACATTCTGATGTGAATTAATCTCTACCGTTGATCAAGTATATGATCTAACGGTCCACGTTATATCGCAATGTCGCAATCGGAGTTAGCAAGTGGTTAGGGTCCGGTCCATCCACACAGACTTCCGCCGATGCGATATATCGGCGATCACCCATCACATAGGCTTAAGGCCTGAAGTCTGCCGCATACACATGAATTTCACCAATGCGATAAAGTGGCTCTGCTCGCTCGATTAGATCTGGTTCGTTGATCTTATAGATCCAATGACCACTGTTCCTTCTTGCATCTATTCCCTCTTGTCTTGATCTCACTTGTGTTTAATAGACTCTACATTAAAAAAAAAAAAAAAAAAAAACAAACAAACAAACAAACAAAACAAAAACAAAAACAAAAACAAAAACAAAACAAAAAAAAAACAAAACAAAAAAAAAAGAACAAAACAAAACAAAAAACAACAACAACGATTCTCTGTGAAATCTTTGGATCAATGATTGGGTTTAAAGCGGCTCAAATACTGCTCTTTACACTAAGGACCCCAATTATGATTTGAACACTACGATTTATCACTTCAGGGCATAAAACAGAGAAAACACTTAGATTGATCCGCAGGTGGATATACAGAGATAAGGGAAGGGTTTTAATAGAAACAACACCTTCACAAACACTGATATTTTATTCAATAATGAGTTACAGAGTCTCGGCCCTCTGGCTCGATTACAACAATAAAAAGACCCTGTTTCTCTTGCTAGCCTCTATCTACACTCCAGCTAATCTATTCAACCTCTCCAACCTATCCAACCTCTGAATTATACAAAAAGATCACAATTTATACAAAAGTGGATTCATGAACCAATTCTGGTTCAGATCCAGAAATCTCTCACTCTCTCCTAGAGAATCTCTTCAACTCCACTCTTTTCTAAACAAATGCTCAATCAAGCTTTCAAATCCCTCATATCCTATTCAAAACTAAATAAATCTAACTGCTTGGCCTGATCTCCAAACAGGGAGGATCAATAAGCCACTATACCCTTTTTCTCATATTTTACAATAAATAAACACTCTCATACATTTAAATAAATAAAGTTAACTAAACTATTGTCTTTCGACCCTTTGTTAGTCACAACATGTGATCATGCCATCACATTGTTGACTAGGCCTGAATGCTCTTGCATCACATGTGTTGATTACTAATTTGCAACAATAAAGTTAAATTATTTCTAGTTTTAATGAATTAAACTAGTTCTAACAGTTAATAGAACGAGTTGGAGGTCAGTTGTGCAGTGGGACAATAGTCTAATTGAGATATCATCTAGTTAACTGATAAATCAACCAAAAATAGCTCATGCATGCAAGAAATTTGAGTTGCTTAACTGTGGTGGAGATTCCAAGGCGGTGTAACATTAGCTGTAGACTAGTTTTGAGTATACAAGTGTTTGCATGCAATCAGTGACCAATCCTTGGTAATTGTGCAATCAATTTGGAGGAAATTCATAAAAAATAGGGGCTAATTTCCTCAGGATTTGTGCAAGGAAATAGGAGCTCAAGTGGGGGCAAAAATTGGCTAAGTTTGGGTTAGATATATTCAAAAGAGAACAATTATTCTTTTGCAGGTTGAGCTTAGAGCGAGCAAGCAATTGTAATACATTCTCTATTCATCTAATTAATGCAAGTAGGCTTAAGGGGTTTTTACGAGTTGGTTTCCCCTAGATAAATATGTGTGCTTGTGTATGTGATTATTGCATGTTTGCGAATGTTGCTCTAAATTGTGAATTAATTTCCGCAAAGTAGTAGAGTAGAATTGTATCTTTTGATTTAGATTAAATTTATTGAGCAGTTGCAATTCTATCAAATTTCTACACTCTCAAAATCTAGCGCCTCCTAATGAGAAGGACAAAGATAGGGAAGGATTCATTCTAGTTAAAATAAAGCACAATAAGCAGGGAAATAAGAAGCAATAGCCATATAAGGCAAAATCTCAGCACCAACCCATTTCTAAAAATAGTTTTGAAGTTTTGAATGTTCTTGAGATAGAAGATGAAAATTATGAGGCCCAAGAAAATCAACTAGCTCCCAAGAAGACTCTCAATCTAAAGATTCGTCCTGATCAAAAAGATGAAGAAGGCTGAGATCAAGATTCTCCAAAGAAAGCTTCTACAGTGGGAAAATCTTCTCCAAAGGATCCTTCTCCACTAAAAGGTAAAGACGCTGGCATGGTGGATGAGAAGAAGTTCACCTCTTCTTGTCCTTCTTATTCAGATGTGCTTAAAAAATAACGTTTGTCCCCACTAGTTACAAGACGCAAAAAGAATCACATCAAAAAGAACTCTAGTCCTGAGAACTGTCTTGCCTCCCATGGGTCAAGCGGTGGGTCATCTTCTTGCATTTTATAGAAATGTTGTGTTTTTGCATTTTCTTGTGTAAGAAATTTGTTAAAAAATCTCCTACTCCCACGAAGCAGTAGGAAGAAAAATCCGAAGATTTAGTCTTGGAACTTTTCCCTCCCTACCATATTGGGAGGAGGTTGGTTTTCAGTTTTTTGTTGTTGTAAAAGTGTCACTAGTTGAAGCTAGTCAAAGGCATTCACTTGCAAAAGACCATATTGCAAAACTTCCCATTTATTTGTTGTGGGGCACGTATTGTATATAAACTCTATTCATTTATGTTAAAAAAAAACATCCAATTGATCAAAAGGCTTGTCCTTTGTACAATTTAGCATCAAAGTTACTATATATCTAAAAATATTAGTGGTGAAGACCATATAATAAATGCCCAAAATGCAAAAGAATTTTACGGTGAGTAAACAGATGATGTGATCGGTAAATTGTTGTGGATATTCTATTGGACAATTCATCACAAAACATCTGATAAAATTATACTTAAATATATGAAATCTACACTATGAGGGTTTATTTCTATTTAGATTCATGGATATGTAAATTATTGTTTATTACATATGCATGCAAATCGTAATTATGCAAAAAATAGAGATGATTGAAATAAAACTCACAAACCACAATTGACACAAGATATATCCTGGGAAACCCCTTTGAGAGAAAACCCAATTGGAAGGTGAAGCCACTTTGCTCTCTTTCTCTAAATAGAAATTAGTTGCAAGTACAAAGAAGTAAGACCTGTGGCCCAAGGGTTACTACAATGCACAAATCCTCTCAATGTGCTCTTTCCCTATCCATCTTGGCTACTCTACTAATCTATGGAACAAAATGCCCTCGAAAAGAATTGGAACCCCTTTTCCTCCTGGTGGCCAGTTATAACACAATTTGATAGCCTACGAGTGCTCAGGTTTGACTCCTTCAACTTGTAACTAGAGTCACAATATGGAATATTTTAGAATCCTCTTCATCATGATCATGTGGCTAGCCCCTTTTCCATGAGTAATGGGGGCTTACATGTGATCATCTTGAATTATGGTTGCCGAAACAGGAAGGTCAACTTCTGAATGGCATAACTTTTGCATACAGACTCTAATTAAGGTGATTCTTGCATCATTGGAAAGGTATCTATGTGTAGAATAAGAAATAAAGGTGTTGCATTAAAGCAACAAATTTTTACCCCCCCAAAAAACATTATTTGATGCCTCAAAATGCTCCCAGAAGGTTTCAGACCCGAATATGTCAAATTAGATCCTGTCGGTAAAAATGGTCATGTGAGTTGATTCCTCCACTTTTTTCTCTTTGAAAGCATTCAGATGGATGTCAAACATCGTAATGAGCTAATCTGGATCACACCTCCCCATTTTGGGAGGCTTTTGGTCCCCAAAAGTTTTTATTGAACGAGGTGAGGAAAAGTTTCCTCCACTTTCTCTTGGACATGCCATTTTGCTTTGTCTGGAAGTTGTCCTTTCATCCCAATATACTAAAGGTAATATTGCTTGTGTCTTATAGTTTTGGAGATCTTCCAAACAAAATATCCTTTTTCAACTCAACTTGAGCATCAAGTGCCAAATCCTCTACCAAACGTAGGATCCATTCCTCCTCCTGATCTAGTATGTAAGGATCATATAGCTTCAGATTCTCTACATTCATCGCTGAGTAAATGTGCATGTATGGGGTAGAATGAGTCTATAGGAATTATCTCCTACCTTTTCTAGTAACTCTAAGGGACCATATCACAGAGCCTTTATTTTCCTACTAGGGCCCCGTAGTTGCTCTTTATTCAATTATAACTATACTCTGTCTCCCACGTTGAAGGACTTCTCTATTCTATGTTGATCATGCCCGACCTTATATTTTTTTTGTGACTTATGTAGTGTCTCATATACCTATATATAAATGTGCCTGATCTTCTCAATTTTTTTTCTACCCTTAAGGGATCCCTTGTAAGATCCTCCCTCACTCCTCCTTGTTGCCCATATGCAATATCCAAAGGTGAAGGTGGAAAATATCTAAAAAATAAATCAACTAGGTACTTACTAATAGAAGTGTGGACTGCTATGTTATAAGAGTGTCATATATACCAAATTTTCATCCCATGTCTTAAGATGCTTTTTATTGCAACCTCTCAAAAGCTACACCAAAGTCTTGTGGACAACTTCTGTCTGCCTGACTATTTAAGGATGAAATGTTGCAGACCTTTTCAATTTTGTGTCCATATTCTCCCACAAGGTAGTCCATAATGTTTTGAGAAATCTTGTGTCCCTGTCTGAAACGATGATCCTCGGTATCCCAAAGTGCACCCAGACCTGCCCAAAGAATCAATTCATTGCTTCTTGTTGACTAATGGTCTTTTTAGAGGGCATCAAAACACATATCTTATTGAACCTATCAACCACCATGAACATGTAGCCATGTCCCTTCCTAGTTGTTGGTAAACCTCCCACAACATCCATGGAGATGTTTTCCCGAAGATGAGTGGGTACATGTAAGGGATGATATATACCTCGTCTCCTGTTACTAGGCTTATTGGTATGACAAAAAATGTATTCCTCTTATGAACCTAGCTACTTGTTATTGCATCTTGGGCCAATACACATACCTGTGCAAGTTGGCCATTGTCTTCCCTACACCAAAGTGCCCTATAACCTTGGAGGTGTGAGCCTCTCTAGTCAACTACAATTTCTCATCTTTAGGAACACATAACTTATCTAAGTTGTAGAGTAACCCAACTTGAATATGGTAGACAATTGTGTTGTCACTGTCGTACACATAATTCTAGCTCTGCAACTATTGAAACACCTCCTTGAAGTCCTTACCCTTTGAATATGCCTCTCTGTATGCATCATGGGTGAATGGCTCCATGTCTATCAGAGATCCCAAAGTTGTGATATTCGATGTGGGTGGTCTTTAAGGCATATCGACCAACTTATTTATGCTTCCCTTCTTATACTTGATTACTAAATGCTATTGTTGTAGAAACCCCATCCACTTGTAATGCCTGTTCTGGTATAACTTACTCTAGGCTTATAGGTATTGTAGTGGCTAGTGATCTGTGTGGATTACTGTCTCCTTTCCCATTAGATAATGTTTCCACTTCTTCACAACTTGCATCAATGCATAAAGCTCCTTGTCATAGGTAGGGTAGTTAAGAACTGCCCCATGAAATACTTCAAAATGGTAGCATACATGCCTTCCTCCTTGCATCAACATTGCTCCCATATCATACCTACTTACATTTATCTCCACTTCGAACGACTATTGCAAGTTTGGTAATGCCATAAATGGTGCTTGACTAATCTTCTACTTTGGCTCCTCAAAGGTCCTCTATTGACCCTTTCCCCAGTAGAAACCCTTGCCACTTGTTGTTATGGTGTGGAGTGGTGCCACTACTACTGAAAATGAGGCTATGAATTTCCTCAGATATTGTGTTGCCCCAGTGAACTCCCAACCTCAAAAACATTAGTAAACACTGACCATTTCATGATGGTTTCCATCTTAGCAAGATCTATTTTTAGCTCTCCTCCACCTATCACATACCCCAGATACACCAAAGACTATTATGCAAACTCACACTTCTTAAGATTTTCCAACAAATGGTGCTTCTCTAATGTATCCAACACCTATATCAAATGTGAGATATGCACATCCCAGGTTGTACCATATACCAATATACCACCCAAATAGACAATAACAAATGAATCTATAAAAGGGCACAATATATCATTCGCTAACCTCATAAATGTAGTCGGTGCATTACATAGTCAAACGGCATAACTAACCACTCATACAAACCCTACCTGGTTTTGAAGGCGGTCTTCTAAATATCTTCTTCTTTGACTAGAACCTAGTGATATCCAAACTTTAATTCCAGCTTGGTGAAGTAGTTTGCTTGTTGTAACTGATCCAATAGATCATCTATTATGTGTAGGGGGTTCCTGTTCTTGAGCGTAAATTTGTTCAATGTCTTGTAATCTATACACATTCACCAAGACCCATCCTTCTTTGGCACAATTATGATGAGTGACTCAAATATTTTGTTAGGATATTCCGACACATAGGATATAGTTAAGATCAACTTGGTCTAGTTTAGAGTTAGGTATAGAGTTAGGTAAAGTGTCTTTCTTTACCGTTGTACATATTGTAACTTACAATCCGACGGTCACGATATGTAGTGATCCGACGGTTCACTCTCACCTCGGTATTATCGACACTTGATCCGTGGCTTGACACCCGATTGGTCCATGAGTTCTATTTAAAGCGCATGGAGGGTCATTGTTCGGGTAATCCGTGCATGAGAGAAGCTTATGTAAATTTTCATTCTTTGATTAATAAATTGTCTGTACCCACGTTGGGACAGGCCGTGGACTGTTTCCCTCCTTGCACTCTGAGGGTTTTAACCACGTCAAAAATACTGGTGTATTGATTTGAGATCTGGTTGTGAGCGGTGTCCTTTTGGTATTCTTTCTGAGGAACTTACCCTGTAAATTCCTACATGGTATCAGAGCTATTTGAGGGCCGCGTCCGTTGGTGATCCAAATCTGAAGCCGGTAGAACTGCATGCGGCTGTCGTTTCCTAGATCTGCTGTTTCTGACTGCTTTCGGGCCGAGAGGACTGCTCTATTGTGTTCGGAGCATCTGTTTCAGTGAGGAACCCCTTTCGTTTCACGCGAAAAGGTTTCCGGTAGCCCTAGCTGCGTCATTTTTCAGATCGGGAGGTATACAGTGTTTTTTTGCAGTTTACTGTCATTTTCTCTCTGCTTATTTCGGTTTCGGTTTATTTAGCCTTTTTTTTTCCCGGATCTATACCTTTCATTTCTGCGTATGCTCTTTGCCCTGCGACTCTGTGCGATCTGGGCAAATCAGAAACAGAAAGAAAGGATTTTTCTCATGCGTATGCTCTTTTCCCTGCACCTTAGTGTGATCTTGGAAAATCAGAAACATTGAGAAAAATATTTAGTTTTTCGGTTAAAAGCTAACTTTGAGATTTTTTTTTTTAAATTCTAGTTTTTTGGCTAAAGCTAACTTTGAGCCGTAAGGTTCGTTTTTCTTTGCATATTCGTGTTGGGTTTTGTGTTTTGTGTTTTGTGTTTTGTAGGGGAAAAGAGCCTTCCCAAGGCAAGCACGCAAATCGAGGCCCCCCCCCCCCCTCTCTCTCTCTCTCTCTCTCTCTCTCTCTCTCTCTCTCAAATATTTTGTATAGATCAATTGGTTCAAAGACTTTTTAAGAGAGTAGAGGTCTTGGGTTCAAGTCTCCATTTTGTGGGGGCGGATTTTTTCATTCCCGCACATTCGCGCACTTTGCCGGCAACGTCAACAATTTTTTTTCCAAAAAGCCATAACTTCTTCATCCGGAAGCCTTTTTTTTTAAAACCGCCTATTTTTTCGAGATCTATCCATTGGACCACTTACTTTCAGCATCTTCAGCTTCAGGTTTTTTTCAAAAAATGGAAAGTCCATGCCAAGTCATTCTTGACAGCACTAACTACTTCCAATGGGTAGCCTACATGGGAGATTTACTTAGAAGTAAAGGTCTCTTCAGAATAGCCACAGACCAAGAGAAGAAACCCAAAGATGAAGACAAGGCCGAAAAATGGGAAAATAGACAAGATCAAGCACGTGGTTTGATAGGAAAGTCTGTTTCTCCTGATCTTAGATTCCACATTGCAGAAATTGAAACTCCTCATGAAGCATTAGAAAAACTTGCTAAAGTTTTTGGGATTAAAAATGAAATTAGAGCCCATCAACTTGAGAATGAGTTGCTTACTTTGGATCCTAATAATTTTTCTTGCATTGAAGATTTCTTGTCCAAATTCAAGACCCTTAGATATCTCTTGGAAGGTGTTAAAGTTAAGAAAGAAGATGGTAACCTTATTTATTCCATCCTTACTAAGTTGGGACCAGCCTACTCTGTATTTGTTTCCACTTTCCATTCTACAAGGGAAGCTTTCATTTGTCAAGGCAAAGACTACAAACCCCCTTCCTTTGACTCCTTTTGTGATTCCTTAATAAGAGAACAAGAAAAACTCTTACACCTTGGTCTTCTTAATCTTGGAAACTCTTCCTCGAAAGCGTTAGCCGCCCAGCAGCAACCAAATTCAAAGAATCCTAAGAAGTCTTATCCTCAAAGGAATGGTCCTAAACCAACTCAGCCTCAAGATGAAAGATCATTTCAGCAAAATGACAAGACCAATAAAAACAAATGGAAGAGGACTGACAGACATTGTAACTTTTGTAATCGAGATGGCCACTTAGAATCTAAATGCTTTAAGAAGATGGAAGCCTTGGAAGCCGCAATGAAGAAACATAACATCCATGTGGAGCCTACTTCAACTTCAACTTCCGGAATGGCACTTTCTGCATGTCGTTGTCAATCATCTCAGTCTGGTTATGCTTTAAATGTATCTTCTTCTTCTTCTCATTCTCATGAGTGGCTCATTGATTCTGGAGCCTCTTATCACATGGCCAAAAACCAAGCCATGTTTTCTTCTTTAAAAGATTGTAACACCAAAAATATATATGTTGGTGATGATAGATCTCTTAGTGTTGTAGGGACTGGAACTGTTCATCTAGACAATGGTCAGTTTAATGATGTATTATGTGTTCCAACCTTATCCTCCAACCTTCTATCTGTCTATCAGATAACTCATTCAGGTGAAGGCAAAATTGTTGAATTTTCACCTCATGATGTTGTAATCAAGGATCTAAAAGATCCTAAACAGATTCTAGCTACTGGTCTTGCTGATGATTCCACAAGGTTGTATAAGTTTCACAACTTTGGGTCATCAAATCTTCCCTCAGCATTTGTTGCTCATAATGATGAAGTGAGCAAACTTTGGCATGAGCGATTTGGTCACTTAAACTATCGCTCCCTTCAGCATCTATGTAAAGAAAATATGGTGACAGGTCTTCCTATGATATCTTGCAGAGATGGTGTTTGTTCCGGATGTGTACTCGGAAAACATCATCGGGACAGTTTTGACAAACGTGCCTCTTGGCACGCCTCAGCCCCTTTACAGCTTGTGCACAGTGATTTATGTGGTCCTCTTCCTGTTGCTTCATTCTCTGGTTGCAAGTACTTCTTAACCTTCATTGATGATTTCTCCAGACGCACTTGGGTATACTTCTTAAAACTCAAGAGCGAAGTATTTAACACTTTTTTGGCCTTCAAAGCCTTTGTTGAAAAACAATCTGGACATCAAATTCTTTAGCTACGAACTGATAATGGTGGAGAATATGTTAAAAACACATTCATCAACTTTTGCACTGAAAATGGAATTCAAATGCAACATACTGTTCCATACACTCCACAACAAAATGGTGTAGCTGAAAGGAAAAATCGCACCTTAAAGGAAATGACTAATTGTATGCTGCAATCTAAAGGACTCAGTCTTAGTTTTTGGGCCGAAGCAATTAATTGTGCAAATTATATAATCAATCGCACTCCTACTAAGGTTCTAGAGAATATCACTCCAGAAGAAGCTTGGAGTTCCATTAAACCAGATGTAAGTCACTTTCGTGTGTTTGGAAGTGAAGCATGGGCCCATATTCCAGATGAAAAGCATAAAGCTTTAGAACCTAAGAGTGAGAAATGCACTTTTGTTGGATATTCTGAAGATGTAAAAGGTTACAGACTTATTCCATTTAAGTCCAAAAATGTTATCATTAGAAGAGATGTAAAATTTGATGAAAATAAATCGGCCTGCGAGCCTAGTCCGGCGGATGTGCCACCTCTTCCTATCTCTTCTACTTTTGAAAACATTTCTTCTTCAGATGATGAAAGTGAGGATGACAATCCTCCCCCACCTTCTCAGGATCCTCAACTTCCAAGATGGGTCCGTGCTACTCGAGATGCAGCAGGTGATCTTGCCGGTGATCCTACAGATCAGCGACGTACACGTTCTCAGTTTGAAAGAGCCTCTTCTTTACTGGCTCAAGCTCCAGTAAATCATGATCCTGACACTTTTGCAGAAGCTTCAGGCCATCCACATTGGGAAGCAGCTATGAATGAAGAATATCAGTCATTGATGACAAATGATACATGGGATCTTGTTCCTCTACCAACGGGACGAAAACTTGTAAGATGTAAATGGGTTTACAGAACCAAGTATGGACCAGATGGCAAAATTGATAAACATAAAGCTCGTCTTGTTGCTAAGGGCTTTTCACAGGTTGAAGGAATTGACTACACTGAAACCTTCGCCCCTGTTGCCAAAATGAACTCTATCCGCCTTGTTCTTTCCCTTGCTGCCTCTTTAAAATGGGAAGTCCATCAAATGGATGTTAAATCTGCCTTCTTGCATGGGGACTTGCAGGAAGAAATCTATATGGAACAACCCATTGGCTTCATACAAACAGACTCAAGCCTTGTGTGTCGACTTAAGAAATCCCTTTATGGTCTCAAGCAGGCTCCTCGGGCTTGGTATGCCAAAATGGATAGCTTTCTTTTAGAATCTGGCTTTTCTAGGTGTCATTCTGACAATACTGTCTACACCAAGAAAGTGGGTGACTCTCTTATCATCCTTGTTCTTTATGTTGATGATCTTATCCTTACTGGTAGTGATCCCAACCTTATAAACCATGTGAAGTCTATCCTTAAAAAGAAATTTGAAATGACAGACTTAGGACACTTACACTATTTTCTCGGTCTTCAAGTCTTGCAATCCAAGGAGGGTATTTCCCTTTCCCAGTCCAAGTATGCTTGTGATATTCTTCGTCATTTTCACATGGAAGACTGTAAGCCAGCCCCTTCTCCCTTTCAGTCTGGAGTCAAACTTTCAGTCTCTTGTTCTTCTCCTGAAGTTGATGCTACCTTATACCGTCAACTTGTAGGAAAACTCTTGTACTTAACCCATACTCGTCCTGATCTTTCCTTTGCTGTTGGCCTTGTTGCTCGTTTTATGCAAAACCCCCGTGAAAGTCACTGGAAAGCAGCCAAAAGAATACTTCGTTATGTTCGAGGTACAGTACAGTTTGGGATTCATTACAGTGCCAAAGCAGCTCCTCTGTTAGTTGGTTTCACTGATTCTGATTGGGCTGGTGACCCTGATGATCGGAAGTCTACTGCCGGTTATGTCTTCACTCTTGGTTCAGGACCTATTACATGGGCTTGTAAGAAACAGGCTGCCATTTCTCTTTCGTCAGCAGAAGCAGAGTATCGTGGTGCCGTGGAAGCTAGTAAGGAAGCCTTGTGGCTTCGTCAGATCCTATCAGAGTTTGGCTTTGAGCAGCAGCATCCAACCTCCCTTTGGTGTGATAATCAAAGTGCCATTCAGCTATGCAAAGATCCAGTCCAGCATCAGCGCAGCAAACACATCGAACTACACATGCACTTCATCAGAAAACTCATTCATGACCATGCTCTTGAAGTACAATATTGTCCAACAGATGATCAGATTGCAGACATCTTCACAAAGGCTCTCACAGAGGCGAAGTTCACTAAACTTCGATATATGCTTAGAGTTCAGGAAGTTGTCACTAAGGGGGGATAGGCTCTAGTGCCTCCTTCCTTCTCCTATTGTGTCATATTTGTAAATCCTTCAATCCTATCCCAAGTTGTTCTTAAGGGGGGATGTTAGGATATTCCGACACATAGGATATAGTTAAGATCAACTTGGTCTAGTTTAGAGTTAGGTATAGAGTTAGGTAAAGTGTCTTTCTTTACCGTTGTACATATTGTAACTTACAATCCGACGGTCACGATATGTAGTGATCCGACGGTTCACTCTCACCTCGGTATTATCGACACTTGATCCGTGGCTTGACACCCGATTGGTCCATGAGTTCTATTTAAAGCGCATGGAGGGTCATTGTTCGGGTAATCCGTGCATGAGAGAAGCTTATGTAAATTTTCATTCTTTGATTAATAAATTGTCTGTACCCACGTTGGGACAGGCCGTGGACTGTTTCCCTCCTTGCACTCTGAGGGTTTTAACCACGTCAAAAATACTGGTGTATTGATTTGAGATCTGGTTGTGAGCGGTGTCCTTTTGGTATTCTTTCTGAGGAACTTACCCTGTAAATTCCTACATGGTTATGTACTTAGTTGAATGGCACCCTATTCTAGTAGTTGTTGCAATTGTTTCTTCCCCTTGCTTCTATAACAAACTGCCTATACAATCCAATGTTTTGCAATGGGAAGTCTGCTAATAGCTATATCTTGTACTCCACTTCCCTCTTGGGCAGTAGCCCTTTAGGCTCTTGGAACACCTCCCTGTATGCTTGTAGCAACTCTTCCAGTTGTTCTTTCTGTTTCTTAGTTCACCCCTCTAGGGATGACTTTGCTCTTAAAAATAGTAAAACATGGTTCTTGCTAGAATTTATCAGTTTCTTGGCTTGGCTGGCACTTACCAACATAATTTTCGACTTGCCTTTGTGCACATTGATGGTGAATGATTTGTAATCCTTAATGAGGTGATACTACTTGGCTCTCCACATTAAGATTTCATCTTGCATGTACATATAGGGACTTCCAAACACCACTCCACATACATCAAGGGGAACTACATCTAGTTCTACTTCATCAATAAAATCAACACTAATAGCAAATCTAATTTTTCACTATTTGGTTACCTTTAATTTTGCATCCTTATTTACCTAACCCAATGGATATGGGTTTGGATGATCATGAACTTCTAGTCCCAATTTGTTGACCATCTCTGCGGCAATGAAGTTCACATGCGATCTTGAGTCAAACAAAGCATCGATCTTAGTCTTTTTAACTTGTATCTTTATATGGAAGAGTATGGTCTTTTCATTCTCTACTTATTACCGAAGGCTACTCATATTCATCTCCTTCTATACTGATGTACAAACAATCTTCTCATTCGTGTCCAAGTTGTTTTCAACCTGGTTGATTGAATAAGTGGCCATGAGATTCTTCTTATTAATATCTTTCTTTTTGTTCTTTGGGTCAATCTCTGGATGCAACTTCCAACACTTTTCCTCTGTATGACCATCAATGTTATAGTGGTTGTAGTGGTTGCTGGGATCTTTACTAATTTATTGTGTCCGCCATTTTTTTTTTATTTTATCTTCCCCCCTTCCACTTCTTCTTCCCCTACTTAGAAGCGTCCTGGTGCTTCTTCTGCTTTGATCCACTTGATTACCATTTCATCAGGCTTATATTCTCCAAGTATTGTGCCTATACACAAGCCCCATCCACTGATCTGGGATTGAACAACATCATTTGCTTTCACGGATGGTTGTGTAGGACCCCCCAAATACTTGAGGAGTATAATTGGGTTCTTTGGGGAGATACCCAACATTATGGCCATCTTTCTAAATTCTATGGTATACTCTTGTACACTTTGCCCTTGCTTCTGCCTGAAGTAGTGCCATCAATTCCACTGGTCCTCGACATACTCGATAGCGTAAAGTTGTGACTTTATGTGGGTTTTAAATTCCTCCCACTTAGTCCTTAAAGGATCCGCCTCCAACCTCAAGGTCTTTATGTGACTTTCCCACCAGGTTAGGGCATGGTGCTATGATTTAGCCCATGAAATCATATGTTCTTCCTCTATAAGATGAACACTGGAATAAGCTTTTAATTGTTACAAAAAATGATTTAGCTATAGAGCATCAATCTCATATTGGTATCACTTTATATCGACCTTCGCTTCCATTTTGAACAGGGATTGTGAATGATTCATGACACTCGAATTTGGTTGATATTTTCTGAGTTCTTTCTTTAGCTCCTTCTCAGTTTCTTCTTGATCTCTAAATCTCCCCTCTGATTAGACCTCTATGTTAGAACCCCCATCTTCTCTAAATAGTCCGAGCTTATTGGTAAGGGTTGCCATGAGGAGATTCATGTTACAGTTTATATTTGAAACTTGTGCCTCCAACCATGAAAACCTCTCCTTTGTAGGATCAAGAGGGTTATTCATAGATTCATTAGCCATGACTATAGTTAATGAATTTTAGCTTAGCCTGACTAGATCCCCTACAAATCTCCACAATATACCCAAAGAAACTTGTCGTGATACTAATATGATTAGTAAAGTACAATGAATATTCCATTGGACAGTTTGTCATGATAGATCTAATAAAATTATACTTAAAAATATGAAATCTACATTATGAGGGTTTATTTATCTTTAGATTTATGGATCTAGACATTACTATTTATTGTGTACGCATGCAAATCATAATTATGTAAAAAAAAAGAGTAGCGACACAAAAGTCACAAACCACACTTGACATAAGATATATCCTAGGAAACTCCTTTAGGAGAAAACCCAACGGGAAGATGAGGCAACTTTTCTCTCTTTCTTTGAATAGAAAATGGCTATAAGTACAAAGAAGTAAGGCTTGTGGCCCATGGGCTATTACAGTGCACACATCCTCTCTTTGTGCTCTCTCCCTATCCCTCTCAACTACTTTGCTCGTTTATGGAACAAAATGCCTTCAAAACGAATCGGAACCCCTTTTCCTCCTAGTGGCTTGGTTATAACACGTTTTGATAGCCTACTAGTGGTTAGGTTTGACTCCTTCAACTCTTAACTAGAGTTATAATATGGGCCTTTTATAGTTTTCGTCATCATGATCATGTGACTAGCCCCTTTTCCATTAGTAATGGGGGTCGATGTGGCATCCTCTCGAATTATGGTGGCAAAATAGGAAGGTAAACTTCCAAGTGGCATAACTTTTGCATATGAACTTTAATTGAGGTGGTTCTTGCATCATTGGAAAGGTCTCTATGTGTAGAATAATTAAAAAAAGGTGTTGTGATAAAGCAAAAAAGTTTTACCCCCCCAAAAACCCATTGTTTGATGCATCAAACATGCTCCTTAAAGGTTTCATACCATAATCTGCCAAATTGGGCCCAACTAGTAAACATGGCCTTGTGAGCTGATTCCTCCACTTTTTCCACTCTGAAAGCATGAGGATAGATGAAAAAAAATGTAATGATTTAATGCGAATCATGGGGGGTTGTTTACCAGACCCTATGTGGGGCCATGCTCCATAGGAGGAGCATCTACATTTAAGTCATAAAATTTGAAGGAAGGGGAGCATACATAGTTTGCAGAAGAAGAATGGAACCGAGTGCTCTGCATACCAATTTGCTTCAATTCCTCAGTTTGAATCCTAAAGTAGTTGCTTTTATCTTCCACCCTTTGGAGTTGTTTCCTTTGCTTTATTAATATTTCCATTAGGGATGTCTATTGTGCTGTAGTTGCAAATAATTTAATTGAAGTTGATCCATGTTGTCTTGGATGTCAGAGATCTTAGAGGTAGGAAAATATAGGATTTTCCTCTAGTGAACAAGGACATGCATCACCATCTTCAATTGAGGCTCCATGCAACTCCCCACAAACCAAACATTCCTTGCAATCCAGGGCTTGTATCCATGCAAATTTTGACTAAAGGGCAAAATTAAAATGATACAATGACCAACCCAAAACTACAAGCCCAACCTCCACAAAATTCTCAACTGGATGCAAAAATAAGGCTGCCATGAAAACCAAATGGAGGGGTCACATCGTGTTAGCTCCCTATTATATTGTCACGGTGAATTGGCCCCTTAATTTCCCTTGATTTGAAATGTACATTACCATAACTATTGACTGAGGGAGGACATAATTAAAGTGTTTTATGTTTGAAATAAAAGCAAGAGTCATTGTGTCATCTGTCACCATGACCCCAAGCGCTACCAGGTGACGTATGCTTAAATTACCATGAGTTGTTGTGATAAGGGAATTAGGGAATGATAATCCCTCCCATAAAGTCTTAATGTGCCCTCAACATTGGTAATGGAAACATTGGCAAGCGAATTCGCCTTAGGGTTATTATGTCATAAAACATGGTATGTTTGGAACTCCAAAATAGAACCAAGATTGATCTAGATCCTTTTGAATATTGAGTTAATCTTGGAGTTTGAAGGGATGGTTCAAAGTGTAGATGCTTGATGACGAGGGCTAAGTCTCCCACAATAATTAATTTGTCGACACTCAGTGTGACTGCTTGTTTGATTCCTTGTAGCACCACATATGCCTCCACTTGATTGTTTGTGGCTTTGTCTGGACTCTAGGAAAAGGTTAATTCTTCATGTTCTCTAAGACACACTAGCACCCCCTACACTTGCAAACCTTGTATTGTAAAATAGCTTTTAAATTCATAATGTCATTGTAAAGAATGTCTTGTAAATTACCTTTCACACATTTATTATTGGCCATGTGAAATTATTCACAATATAATTCAAGAGGAAAAATAAATATGTCATATAGAAGAAACACTCACATAAAGATAGGTCGATGTAATAATAAGCTGCAATAACATATGTCACAAAACAAAAAAAATATACAAACCAATCTAAAATATAAACAAAAAAAACTAATATAGACTAGATAAATTGGTACCCACAAAAATGCACTTAGAAATTAATTGATTATTACATTGACAGGGAGAATGCCTAATGTCCCAAGCTTTAGTTCCAGTGGCTGGGAGCACGATTTGTTCTCTCCTCCAATTGGGTTAAGTTCTTGCAAATACACATGCTGACCCGTTGTGATAAGGCTAAAAGGGTGGATGACCCATGGATAGAGTTTCACACCCCCAATGTGCCTAAGGACACCTTAGTGCTTGCTAAGTCACAAGTTTCCTACTATGTGCTAACTTGCCGGTTGTTGGCGCCTACAGGTTATAGTGGCAATCAATCAACTTTGAACCTAGGCCTTGCCCAGGTAATCCTGACAAATTACTAATTCCTTTAGATCTAAAAAAATGATAGGGGGAATGCTTGATAGATGTTGAATGATTCCAATCTCTGTTAGGAATATGGAGTCAAATAGGTCAATTTACTATTGACATTTGAGTTGTAACATATGCTGGAGATGCATAGACACAAGGGAAAGGCCAAAGAACTAATAAAAGGTCATCACAATATTGTTAATGCCCTTTTAATAAATGTTGGATGTGGGTGAAAGTAGCAAAAGGGCCAATATGTTCCCTGCAGGAATTAAAACTAGGTGAAGGGGATAACAAATCATTGTCCCAACCACTCAATCTAGAGTAGACGACCCCTAAGATAGAGCTCTCTCATGGGGTTCAAGACATCTTGGGCTCTTACTAAGTCATACGTTATTGGTATATTTGGCTTGTGGGTTGTTAGACATACTCTTGATGCTATAACAATGACTAATAAGTTTGATTCTAGCCTAGCCCAAATTACTCCAACAAATTACCAATTCATAATAATTTGAAAAAAAAAAAACCCAAATAATTAATAAAAAAGCCACCACACCATCATTGATTGATTTTAAACCTATTTCCATTTCAAATGAACAAAAATGAGAGACAAAGTATTAAGACAAACCCTCATTGGAAATAGTGAAAACCTAAAATGAACATAAATAACAAGAAGAATGGAAGTTACTGTATAAGGTGCTAATGTGTTACCATGTTAACACATATAAGGTGCTAACTAAACAATTATGTACTAACCTTCAACGTCACTAGTGCCATAATTTTTCACCCAATGTTCTCTATCATTTGAGGGGAGGGTGATGTAAATGCCTCAATTACCATGGAAAACTTCATAGCTTTAAAATGTTAGTTTTTTTTCATAATTTATTTGTTACATCATATCCTTTCCATAGATATCAAGCATTTGACATGGCTAAACCAATTTGTTAACAAAATTGGGAAGTGAGATAGCATGTAACTCTAATATGATATCTTGTATGAATAAATGAAATTTTAACGTCCAAGAAACTCAGATATCCATGCCTTATATATCCAATATCATACCTCAGATATCCATGCCTCGTGCCTCTTAATGTGTGATTAAGTTTTTTTATTATTAAGAAGCAATGATCACTCCATTTTTTCCGAATAAAAAAAGCAATATTCACACTCGTGAGAAATCATGAGTTCATCTTGTTAAATCTATTTCTCCTTTTAAAAAACACGGTTATGTGAGTTTATTTTGCTAAATGCGCCTGGTTTTTTGAAAGCTACAAAACCTTTAATGAGCTCCAAAACAGTAGAAGGGTTTAAGTCGTCTCCAGTGCAGAGTAAACGCAGATAAGACGAGACAATGGGAAAGATGCAGGGTGCATTGGATGCTCATTTTTGGGACCAGGAAATCGCATCGCCCGCCTCATTGGATGGACAAGTGAAGGCTTTGCCTGGGGACCCAATGCCTCTGCGCCTTGTTCAGTCCTCCAAGCTCCCGAGGCCTCAGCAACTTTTGTTTTTGCGCCGGTTTGCAAATCTTCCAGTGTTGCCCTCTTATGTGGCTGACGGAGGTGGCTTAGTGCTGGAACGGGTATTGGCCTGCGTCGAAGGCTGGAACTGGTAAAATGTTTATGCCAACCTCTCCTCTGGTCTTGTATTTTCCTGATTTAAATATTTCTGTAGTGAAATTGGGCATATCCATTGATAGGGATTTCATTCCAGATCAATATGACTCATCCTATTTTTAGGTGCGTTAGAGGCGCTAGTGATATGATAGGTGGAATGAGAAACACGAGTCCAATTTGACCAACAGGTTCATCCCTTGAAATGGCTCGGAGGGGAAAGTTGTCATGTCACGTTATTAGTTTATTTGTCCCCGGTGTGACATTGAATCCCATGACAGGAAAGCTTTTGGAAGGCTGATGACCTATCTCAGTGAAACTGTTAAATTTGCTCCTGAAACTCTACTTTGATTTCTGTTAGGGAAAGGACAGTCTAAGAAGAAATTTGTGGGCGATATCATCGATGGGCCTGGCTGCTCCTCACAGGAGCAGTCAAAATAGAATTCGGTATTAACTACCAGTTACAGATTCGTCGAAACAAATCAAATACTCATGCATTTGCGTGATGCAACATATCATCTATGACCATACAATACTGTTTTTTATATAGCAAGTGCAAAAGATACATTAGATAGGTTTTTGAAGAGTATGCTAGTTCCCGACAAGCAGGCAAACTATTCTCTTGCATGAGAACAACTGATTCTTAGAGAACGAGAAATAAATATTTTCACAATAGCCCTGTTGTAAAGTGGGTGCCACAAAAGCATTGTTTGAGCAAGATTAGGCAGATTTTGGGCGTGAGCAGAAGGAGACTAGGCCGAGGCCTAGTCTCCTTATTCTGAGCATACGAAGGAGGATTCTCACTGTCAAGAAGGGCCGAGACTTTCTGTGTAAGTGCAGGTTGAAGGAGAGGCCTGTTTTGGAGGCTGAGTAGCCTAGTAGGCCTTCCAAAACAAGGCCACATCTCAGTGTGGCAACAGTGCAGGAGGAGGGTTTGCTGGTGAGGATTTTCTATGGTGTATTGCAGGTACAAGGATGCCCTAGATAGGGCCAAATGGTGCAGGATCAGATCTGAAGTTGAAGAGGGCAGTGCAGGATGCCTTCTAGGAGAGAAAAGTGCAGGAGTGGAGGTCCTAGTTATGACAGTTTGTTTGGCATCTTAAGGACAGAAAGGGAGGACTGTAGTAGGTGTCAAATCAGCCCTAAGATCAGTTCTAGTAAAGGAGTTCTTGACTATTAGAAGGGCAGTATAAGAGCACCCTAAGGGGTTGTGACCTTGAAGGAATAAGGGTAGCCAAGAAGGCTTATGGACAGGCCCTAGCTTACTGTGTGAAGAAGGACATTATACAGCAGAAGAAGGGCAACCTCCAAGCCCTTGACTTGTTTTCATATAGCAGCAGAGGAAGGCAAAAGTGGGAAGCCAAGGAGTTGTTCACAAACGGAGTTGTGAACAACTACAAGAAGACCCTATGTTCTGATGACTTGATGGACTAAGGAGTAGCTAGAGGGCAGAAGTGTTTGGAGCTGTGTTTAGTGACATGAAGGACTTGTGATCATTGATAGAGGTAGATTGGATGAGCTGCAGATTGGGAGTAGAAGGACCAGCAATTGTGTTTAGGGTACATGGACCGAAATGAGTTGAGGCCGACTATATCAACGAGTAGGTTAGTTGGTATCTTGTTCAGGGTAGATTGGTGGTGATAGTTGTTGACACCAAACCCTAGTTGTATTCTTGTATCAATGATTATATGAGGGCCATGATCCCTGGTACGAGAGCCCTAGACAATTGTATTAAAGTTAGTTAATGTAATGAGGTTGGGTTGAGAAATTCAAAAAGTTGTCTATTTGTGCACTAGTTGATTTACCATTGTGTTTATTTTGCTGAGCAAAGTAGTCTTGTTGTGGCATTTGAGTTAGTTATGTCAAAGATTGTAAGACTCTAACCTAGATTTTCTAGTGTCATGGAAAATCAACAATGCATGCAATCTTGATGATCATTCCAGTAAACTAGAAATAAACTCATCGTGACTAAAGTCTAACTCATGAGCTTGCAGTCATGCTAGAGAATGACAAATCGAGGTCTTCACTGGCTAAGGCACAAGCCAAATGACCTTCACTCGCTACATTTTCAACACCATTCAGTTTTGTTGTGAAGTTTTCTTTGTCATTGGGTTCTTTAAGGCTGTTAGGCCTGGATGGATGATAACTCTTGAATGAATCATTTCATTAGTACGAATGCAATTAAATACAAATTTACAAATGCAATTTCATTAGTACGAATGGATCATTTCATATTCTTATTTTCTATTTACATATTTACAAATATTTTTCCAATTCTGGAGGATTAGGTGTCAACATCCCTCCTTCCCCCCTTAATTTGAAGGGGTGTTTGTATGTCCAAGCATCATTTTGAATCTTCCAAATTTTTCTCTTCCAAGTGCTTTGGTGAAGATGTCTACAATTTGCTCATTTGTGGAATAATGCTGTAGGTGAATAGCCTTGGTAGCCTTGGCCTCTACATGAAGGTAACTGAGACATTCTTTGTCCAGACATTGTTCTAGATGGTGTTTTGTCATGCTCTCTCCACCAATTTCCTCGTTCTGGGGATGGAGACAAACAATTTCTTTTTCTCCTTCTTCAACAATTTCTCCCTCATCACTTTCCTTGTTTCTTGGATCATTTTCAAATAATCCATCCATTTGTCATCACTCCTTAAATTATGCAATAACGGTTTAGGGAGGGAGGAAAGTGATGGACCTCTTTATGGAGATCTTCTTCTTCTTCACTTGCATAATATTTTTCGAACTCTAGGAGCCTTTGCTGCATTGTGATTTGATTTTGTGTCATGGTAATATGATGTTGAGTTAGGATCTTTTGTAATTCCTTCATTTGTTGTGTTAGGAAAGTGAGGGGATTTGGAGTTACCATTGATTCTTCGAACTTTTGCATATAAGGCTCACCATATTTCGCTTTAACATAGTCTTGCAAGAAACTGAATGCATGCATCTTCTTTCCATTTTATTTCCTGAGGAGATCATTAGAGGAATGCTGACCAAATTTTGTAGGTAGGTCATTAATCTTTTCTTGTATTCTTCCTTGCATGTTAATGAAGACACAATTATTTTCAACCTCTTTATACCCATAAATCCCCTCTCAAAACTTTTTATGCATTAGGGGAATGATTTTATCTATTTGGGCTCAAGTTTACAATACCATTTCCATGCTTCATATCCTTGCATTTACAATGCAAAGGCTTTCATTAATTCATCTTCAAAGATAAGGTTAATATCTACAATATATATATATATATATATATATATATTTTTTTTTTTTTTGGTTTGTGACTAGATGAATCGACAACTGGGCTGGGCTCATACTCCTGTGACATTGGGTTGATTTTGATTGCTACCACTATAACTTCTAGGTGAAACCACGTGCGCCCTAACACATGGCTCACGCACTAAATTGGGGGAATTTGAACCTTCGATCACATGCTTTACATAGTTTTAAAAACCAACCGGGTTGAACCAAAAATCGACCAAACCAACCAGTTAGACCTTCTTGCCTGCTAACCGTACCAAAAAATCCCATCCCGGTGTATATTTCCAAATTGTCCACGTATATAGATTTATTGCTCAAACATTGGTGTTTTGAGAGAAATTAATAGCTTTTGGTTTAATGATCATTACCGTTTAGTTTCTAAGTACATATCTAATCTGTGCACCATGTGCTCAAAATTTAACATAGTATTAGAACAAGTGATCTAAACTTTCAGGATCCATGTATTGAGTAGGTTGTGTTGAGTAACATATCTAATCTGTGCACCATGTGCTCAAAATTTAACATAGTATTAGAACAAGTGATCTAAACTTTCAGGATCCATGTATTGAGTAGGTTGTGTTGAGTAACATATCTAATCTGTGCACCATGTGCTCAAAATTTAACGTAGTATTAGAACAAGTGATCTAAACTTTCAGGATCCATGTATTGAGTAGGTTGTGTTGACTAATGTTGACGTTGATGTCAATGCCAAGAGATGTCAAAGCAAAGGTGAGTCTGTAGATGAAGGAAGCATCCAACAAAAGTGTTTAAACCCTCAAAATCAAAGATGAAACCCAAAAGAAGCCCCTAAGGAAATTCATGAAAAATGTGGTCAAATTCAGTTCAGATGCAAAATAAAGTTACACCATTAGATAGTTCAATCCAAGACTTTTCTAGTGATAAGTGTTTTGCCCCCTAGCTCTTTATGGTTGAAGAGAAATTAATTTTTGAAATACATTGGTATTTACTCCATTGAAGAGAGGGGTTGGTCCAGACAAAGTTTAAATTAAATGTAAGGTAGGCCCTATCAAATGACACATTGAAAACTACTATAAATAGAAACACACAAGTGGCATTTCGAGACAAAGCTGAGAAGAAGAGATCAAATAAGGTTTGCGGACTAGGGAAGGATAAGGAGGCTAAAAAGAATCTTTGTCTAAGAAAATTTCTAAGTTATAGTGCAGATCTAAATTGTGAGGATACTTCTTGTTGTAGGGTTCAGAGTATATTGTAGTATTCCTATATTTTGCAGATCAGAGGGAAAGGGACTTGTCATGATGTCAGAGAACCAATCATAAGATAATATATGCCCACAAAACGTGTATATCCACAATGTGGCACAACTCAAAACGAACTTGAGTGCCTTTCTCGCACACATTTTAATTGTTTGCATTGTCTCCTTTTTGTAGATTTTCGCACAGGTTAGACTCTGTTTTAGCCCTGTTTCTCGATGTATGTGAATTACATATATCCTCAGTTTGCATAAGAAAGGGTCGCGTACAAAGGAGACATAATCGCGCAAAAGTTTCAAATCATAGTATTTATCACAGGGATCAAGCCTTGTTCACTTGGACCGAGAGTTAGAGTCCACTTGGATTGACAATTAGGGTTCGGTTAGATTGAAAGTTGTGCTGATTAGGTGGTCCGAGTCTATGTTGAGGTTTGATTAGACCAACACTTGTATAAGGCTACTCTACAAATATTATATGAGGCTAATTTGGCTGAGTTCCATGGGCAAATATTATATGGGATGGGCGACCCAAGAACTGGCCTAACTACTGAAATGCTTTTTATTAAAAATATATGGCTAAGATTGAGAGTTAAGTGAAACAATGTGAGTATAGTGGAATATCAATGTTGTGGAGCAATTATGAAGCAACATAAAGCCTGTTGTTGTTGGCAGGTCTAAGGAGCAAATTGACGAAGTAGAAGAAGTTGTGTAGTAGCTTGAAGTAGGTTAGTGCCTACAAATTGCTGAGTTGGTGCTCAACTAGGAGTTTGGTATCTCCTATGGGTTGGTGCCTATGAATTCTGTTGAGTTGATGCTCAGCTGGGGAATTAGTGTCTCCCGTAGGTTGGTGCTTTCGAAAGTTATAAGTTGATGCTTATAGAGGATTAGTGTCCTCACTGGTTGATGTAATAAATTGAAGCTGATAGCAAAACATTCAAGTGGTTTTTGCTCAATTTGAAATTTTTGTGTTCATGTGTTTTATCTCTCATGGTTAATCATGTGATGTATTAATGGTTAAAAATTGTTAACTTGGCAAAATAATGATTCACCTCCCTCTTAGTATTTTCAATAGGTTATTCCCTGTGAGAGGATGTTCTCAGAGGAGTTCAGTGGGTGTGATACCCTAACTTCAATGTTTCACACTGATATGTGCCTAAGATAGACATTGGGACATTTGATAGGTTGTTGAGTGTGACGCACTAGTTGCTCCGGGGATTGGAGTGTTGTTTATACTTGAGAGACTTGATTTGCACCTGTGATAGGTTGTTGATTTCTAATGATTTGTGAATAATCTATTTGGTTAAGGTATGCCCTAAGAGTTGCAGGGATGGGAAATCTAGGTCTTAGAGAGTTTAACTGCTATAAGACACTACAAATTTCACTCCTTGAATGTGCAAAACATAGATGTTTTGGAGGGGGTTGATCTTTTGGTGTTTATTGAGGTGAAGGTCAAAGTGCCTACCAATCTTGCACAATTGGCCATACATAACAAAAATGTAGCCAAAACTAAGAAATCATCCTTGATTATGTGAAGAGCCATTTGAATCCCTCACTTGGAGAAGATGATGGCAAAGGAGATGCATGATGCCTTGATCACTTTGTACCCAGATCATGAAAGTTATCACAAGATGCTTCCATAGAACAAGCTTTCTTCCACACGCATGTGACAAAAACATGGTGGCTAGCTACTTGATGAAGATCACTATGTTGGGAGATCACTGATGCCACCCATTCATTTAACAGAGTGGGCTCTACCTCTTTCGACATTCCTTCAAGTGATGCTCCAAAGTTGAACGTTGTTTTGTATGTTCTTGGTTTAACAAAGAATTAACTTTCAATTTCTTGCATGTCATATCTATAGTAAGTTTGATGATTAGTGAGTGAAAATTATAAACGCAACCTTGATCTCGATTAAGTTTTGTCCATAGGAGTGAATGAAGGTGGCCTTACATGGTGCTAGTAATTTTTTTCATTAAAAATTAATTATTTTATGTATTTTTGTTCAATTTTGGTTTATTGAATATGGTTTGATTACTTTGATCCAGTTCTTGTTTAAAACTATGGCTTACATAATACTTCATAACATGACCATCGCCAATTGAACTACCCCCAAGAGCTAGTACCTACAATATAATTCATAAAAGATTGTAAGAAGTCTGGAGCTAACCATGGATTTCCATTAAACTTACGGACTTGCATATATAAATCAATTATAGGAGAATGAGGATGTTTGAGAATGCATGATAAATCCAAAGGAACATATATATAGTCAAAAGATAAATTCTTACTAGAACCCATACTTCATACATTGGGATGATGATTCCTTAAATTGACAATTTGCTTACCAACCATCAAATCATAAATGTGGAGTCTCCAATATTTACCTTAGTTCTTACATTGAAGTGTAACTTCTTGTATAGTACCTATTTGTGTTTTTGAAGTGGAGTTGCCAGGTGAGACCTTGCAAGTTAGTCCTTAATCAAATATCTCACCAATGTACAAATGCAAAATGAAAAACTTCCCAAGGGTGTTGTTGTATACAACCAGGGATAAATGACCTCACTTTGGCAACGATGCTAGAAAGTGTTAGCTGTGGACTGAAACAATTCACACTTCGAAATATATCTTTGAAATGTCATTGAAATTATTTGACCTATTCCCTGGCAACGATGCTAAAAAATGTTACCGATTAGATTATTATAGTTCTAAATGTATGTGCAACCTACTGTTATCACAAGTTTAGTCAATAATTTTTAAAAGCGTTGACAACGGGAGTGTCAGCACCAATTTGTAATAAACAGGGTTAAAGTGCTGACAACGGGAGTGTCAACGTTATTTTATGTTTGAAAATTTAAAAAATGCGCTGACATTCAGGGTATCAATGCCAAAAGGAGAAATTCCAATTTTTTGTCTTATAATGCGCTGACAAAATACAGGTCAACAGATGAATAATCATTATCAAACAAGTGCTGATGAGTCGGATGGTGAGGTCATGTGATGCATTGCTGGATTCCGTCGCTGAGAGGTAATGTGGGTTAAAAAATCATGATTGCGTGTTAATATTTTTTAAATCAGTTGTTAGTTCGTTATAATGATGTACCACTTGACACGTCTTGGAGTAATTTACCTCATATAGTAAGACTCGTATAACCCATGATTGAGTTGTTGTATTTCTTATGCTAAATGAGGATGGGTTGTTAAGTTTTCCCCGGAAACCCAGGATCGAATCACCATCCCGCTTTTGGTGCTTTTTCTTGACAGTGAGAAACATGGGAAGGAGCGGAAAATTAAACAGAAGCGAGCCTAAGGCACCCGACCTGCTCGAAGTCTATCCAGAGATTCAACAGTGTTTTCAGGAAGTAGGGTGGGAGCAATTTTTCTCTCGTTGTGCAGGTTATCATGATGGAGTTGCTAGAGCATTTGCAGAAGGCTTCGATGGTCAACAGGTGATTGTTGGGGGAATTTCATTCCAAGTCACAAAGGAATTAATAACTGAGGTCACAGGTTTGCTTGTAGAGGGAGAGAGAGCTTTCAGGAGCCATGTTTTGGCTGGCATTGATGTACCTTTTTTCTTGAAAGATGAATTTAAGGAAATGAACTAGCGTTCAGGAGTTCAGAGGTCCTGGTTAAAGGACGAGTGGCATTGTCTCCTGCGGATCACTCAGTCATACTTCACTTGCGAAGGACGCTACAATCGAGTTAATCTCTATCATTTATGGTTTTTAGCTCATATAGCAGGTCAGTTGAGAATCAATACTCCCTATTTTCTGTTGGAAAGCCTGAAACATATGTCTGCTAGAGTTAGAGCAAGAACAGATGCATCTTCCCACTTCATATATCATAAGGGTCTGATAAAATTGTTAATTGAAAGCCAGTTGAGAAGGGTTGGAAGGACCTGGGAACATTTTTTGTTTTGGGGAGGGTTTGAACTTCAAACTGCAAAACCAAAAATGGGTAGGAAAAAGGGTAGCAAAAAGAAAATCAAACAGCCACAAAATCCTGAACAGGGGACCTCATCTGTACAAACTAGGAGCCAACAAAAGGTGGAACCAATTCCTCCTTTGGTTCCTGAATTACCCATGGTTTATACCAGGAGAAGTGATAGGCTAAGAAAAACAAAGGATGCTCCTCCTCTCATTGCCCCCCTACCTGCAGAAAAAGAAGTTAGCAAGCAAACAGAGAAAGCCAAGGGCAAAATGATTGAGCCTGAAGTAGAGCAGACACCAGTAGATAAGGAACCCACCTTGGCATAGATGTTTAAAGGTGGAAAAAGACCCCACACTAGGCCATGGAATAAGCTGAGACTGAATATCAAGTTGAAACAAAATCTTGGGTTAGCAAAGGAGGTCATAGATGTAGATAAAACTCCTCAAAAGGACTTGATCATAAACCAAGAGAAGGCCACAAGCTCAAAGAGACCAAAGAAAACCAAAGATTCAAAGAAAGGGGTCACTATTGAGGTTTAGAGGAGTAAGAGACAGAGGAAGACAAATGTTGACATCTTGCTGGAGGCAGCTAGCACGCTTAGCTAGTTGATTGTTGGCCATACAATTTTGGTTGACCATTGTCAAGGTGGAATTTTGTTCGTAGGCCGATAACCCGTCTATCAGCGTTTTGCACTGTTAGAAGTGAAAGAGTGTTGACATTTTCATTGTCAGCGCCTTTTTGGCAATCGGTTCTATAAAAGCGCCGATAGCCATCAGCAATACTGTTTATGTTCCGGCTTCAAAAGGATAACATCGAGATTGTTAGTGTTATCAGATCAGGAAGCTCGAAGGGAGGAGCTGTGCAACAAAAGATATTTTTAGAAGGATGACGAGGCACGAGTTCCAGCAAATCAGGCAGAGGATTAGTCACCATTTTTGACCCAGTTTTATAGCCATTTTTATAGCACATTGTTATGTTTAGATACAGATAGGTTTGGAAAAATGTATTATGTGCATGTATTTGACATATACGCTTTTATTTTTAGAAGATTGTAATTAAGTAGATACTAGAAACCTGTTGTAAGTTGTAATCTTTTCTATAAAGACAAGCTCTGTAGAATGAAGAAGGGTTTGAAATTTTTTGAAAATTAAACCTGGTGTATATTATTTTTGATATTAATAGAACTCGCTGCAAGCAGTATTACAGAATTTCAGAGATTCATGTGTTGAAGGTTTCCAGTTAGTTTCTTATGGTGTTTTTTCTCTTTCTTAGTCAAAGCTTGAATCCATTGATCTTCAGTAATTTGAATAAAGGTTATGAAACAAAATTCTGTGTAAATTCTCTGTTTCAAGTTATTCAGATTTCCTATGTGTTTTTCAACTTAAATGTCAATTGCAAAATTCACATGGTTGCTCTGTTTTTTGATGTTTACTTCTATTGTCTCCTACCATCTCTCGTTAATGATTTGTCTAAGAAACTTGCAGCTATCTTGCCTCTGTTAGACTGATTTGTATGACCTGTAGCTAGTGTATTTGTATCAGAGACTCCATGCCCAATGGTTTTACCTTTCCTTTCCAAACCAATTTTATATGATCCAATCAAATCTAGCCATTGTTCTAAGTACATAACCAGTCAGATTTGACTGAGTTATAGAAGGGATCCCCCTTTGAATTGAAAGGGCTAGCTTTCAATTCAAAAGATTGGTTAGAGGTTACCTTAGAGTTTTTCCCTTACAACCAGGGTTTTCTCTAAGAGATAACACCTACTAAGATGGGCACACAGAGAGTAAGGGCCCACTGTTACCTCGGCTCAAATCCCCCCCCTTTTTTGAGTCCAACTTCCTTCAAAAAGGCTAAGAGAGGATTCTCAATTAGTACCTGAACCAATCAAGTGAAGACCAATGCTTCCTTTGGGGTCAAAGGATGAGGTGGAGGAATTAATTATAGGCTGTTCCACTGGTTTTCTGTATATAAATATGTAGCCAAAATTCAGAACCAGAAAGATGATACACTAAAAAAACAAGATATAACATGTAAGTAGTCAAACAGAGTGTACAAAAAAATTCTAACCAGATCTAAAGTTATTTCTTCGATTGGATGACTGGTTTGAAGGGTTCTAATGTTATTTAGCTTTCTGCCTTCTGACTGCAGACTGCAAAATCTGTAGAATAATGTAGACAACAACCAATTTTCCCTTAAAGGGTCACCCAATTAGTGCCAAAGCGCTCTAGATCCAAGATCTAGGGGTGGAAAGCCTAGGAGGTGTTAGGTTGACCTTAATAAATTACTCCCTAGCGTTTGGACAACAACAAATTGCAATTTTTGGCAAACTGGAAATTGAATTTTTGAATTCATGGGATCAAATCCCCTCGTGTACTATGCCCAGAAAATTTTCAGCAAATAATTTAAGTAAGGAACAACTAGAAAAACTATTATTTAGACTCTAAATTGATAGATCAGCAAGTATATTAATATTAGAGCCTACTTACAAGATTTCAAATGAAAATGTTTACTTAGTAAGACCTTGGAATCTTGAAAAAATTGTAGATCTGTTATGTAACAACTGTAAAAACATGCAGATCTGCAACATAAAGCTACTGAAAATATGTGCAATAAAACGTCAAAAATCAGTGTATCAATCCTTGGTTAAGATATAACTTTATTTTTAAAAACTCTAAGGTAAATAAACTTGTTTTCTTATGATAAAACTTGAAAAATTAGCAAGTTAGTTATCCTAAACTAAAACATAAAATGAAAATATTTTGGTTTTTTATAAATAAAATGGTTGCTGTACTTTTCTTACCTTTTGCCACAACAAATTTACCTCATAAGCCAAGTTGTGAAACACACTTGTATCTATGTCAACCTTGCAATTGGTCAAGGAAGTGAGATTGGTCTCTGAAGAGAAGTTGCTCCCACCTTTGACTTAAAACCCCTTCCATTTTTCAGATCCAAGAAGGAGCGGACCCTAGTGTGGTGTTCTTTGATCTTTAGATCGATTGCGTGGTGAAATACAAATTCTTATCTCGGTTGAAGCTCCCTTTCAGAATGGTCCAACCTTTGTCCAATTGACACACCTGCAACAAAGAAATAAATCGAGCTAGTGCCCTAGTTGATCTCCTTTGTGTGGTTATCTAACCCTTTGATGAATTGTTTCTCCAATTGCTGTGTAATCTCAGTCAATGAAAATTGTTTTAGATTTAAGCCTGATTACCACAATAAGCCATGAAATTACAATATTATAAAAACCAACCCACTCAATGTGAAACAATGCACAAGTTTGCAAAATAAGGTCTTTTTATTATGGCATATGATCTCATGAAACATCTCTAGAGGAGAGGCTAGCCTTTATAAAGCTTTTCCCAATGGCTATTGTTCATCCACATGTTGAAGACTTAGTAATTTTTAATAAAATATTACATTACATTCATGAATTTGGGCACCAAGGGGTCGAATTGTCTAAATGATTGCCTTAGAAGCTCACCGCCCATTTGTTTGTGTTTTAGAAGTTGATGTTTGGTTGAAGAAAGCTCTAACAACTAGATAGTAGTTTGACTTGCTTAACTAGATGCTCAATTTGGTTGAAGAAAAAACCTTTGCTTGACTTGCAATGCCTAGTAACTTGTCCACTCATCATCTTCTTGGTCCACAACACCCCATTGTTCCACTTGACTATTCATAATAGCTAGTTTGAAGCTCTAACAACTAGTTGACTTGACCATTAATGAATAGTAAACTTGACTTCACCATCTTTTTGCTTGATCTCCAATGCCTTTGTGAATTTAATGATTCTGCCCCCTGGGTTTGTTGTGCCATGCCTTGATTTCACTTGGCTATTGCTCTAATTTTCTATATCATGCCTTGCATTGCCACATCATCATTGCATCAACCATATCATCACGCGCTTGTGTTAGATTTCTAATGCCCTGAGGAGTCTAAAGAATCTGGGACATTGGTTTTGTTCCTCTCTTCTTGTAGGGCACTTATGACGTAATGCATGTCAAAAACTACCCAATGCTGCCCTTGTTTTGCCACCTAGAAACTTGTAGTACTTGTTGACTAATATTGACTAGCTGTATCTCGACAATGGCTTCACTGTTTGTAAAAATTCAACATAGCATGTCATTCTCTGATTAAACTGAACAATTTGGGAACAAGTTGACCTTTTTTTACTTCTGAGACCACTTGCAATGGGAGATGTGACCTACCTTGGGAAACATGGAAAGTTGACTTGGTGAGACTTCCATGTTGAGAACTATTTGAGGGATACTGCACCAAGGTAAAGGCCACATACAAACTCAATAGATACATAAGACATATGTGCACCTTGACGCGAGCTGGAATGGCCCATACACTAGTGATCACCCCTACATAAGCAAGCTTCTCTAAAACCATGAGTCCTCAAGTAAGCTCATCCAAGGCCTTCCCATCCTATCGAGGACGAAAGGTGCCAAAGATAAACCCAAAGGGATCGACTGTGGCTCGACCAAACACATGGTCTACAACACCTAATACAAGGCCTCACATGGTTGTTACCTAAGTCACTAGATTTGCCAGATTTGAAGCATGGAATTCGAATTTTGGCGAATTCAAAAAATGATATGAAATTTGCCAAACTTAAGCTAAATCTGACATCATCTTACACAAGGGGGCACAACAGGTTTTTAGCAAATCCTATTTAACGAACATTAAAAGAGGTCTCCTATGTGATTTTTACCGAAGGATTTTTTGTCAAATAGATTATGGATCACAAAAACTTGAATTAAAAAATTAGAGGTCTCAAGTGTCAAATTAGGAGTGACTATGATGATATTTCTAGAAATTTGCTTCCTCAACCTTGAAAACAAATATTACAATTGTTGTGACCCTTTCGTTGTCAATACTGTGTTCTATAGGATATTACTCATGGTTAAAGACATGCGAATAACAGTCTTCTGTTCAACCATCAATGCGGCTTCCTACAAACAATTCTCAAATTGGATGAGACCCCAATTGATTGACATATCTTCTTGGAATGCTCGTCTACTTAACGTGTAACTATTAATCTTTAAGATAGGATAAATTATCAATAATATACTCTTATTTATTATACTACTAGGTTTGGATTCGTATGATTATAGGTCTCTACTTAATGTGTCTGCATTTTACTATTAACATAACTTTTTAATAAGGGGTGGCAGGAGCGGGAGGGGTTATCCTTTGCCTCGATGAACAAATAGAGACATAATTTGCTTGGGGTTTGGGCATCACAACTAACAATCAAGTTGAATATCTGGCACTTTGGCAGGTATTAGAATTAGCAATAGCAAGGAAAATCTCCAAACTTATGGTGTTTGGAGATTCAATGATTGTAATCCGAAGGGCATCGCAAAAGTCTGATCTTTCTCCTATATTGCAAAGGATTGTTTTACAAACCCAACATTTTGAACAAATTGACTTCTTCCATGTGTATAGGCAATTGAATACCACTGCTGACACATTGGCAAACAAAGGGGCTATGTTGGAACTTGGAACAGGGGTCCTTAGAATTGGACAAAAGGTTGATAATAATCTCTCCTTACCATGAATCAAATTGTCAATTCCTATGGCTCAAAAGCTATATGTAGAGGCGCTCACAACTGAATCAAGGTTCAAAAATATAAGGTGGGAGACACCTTATTCGTATACCCTCAAAATTAATGGACCCAGGCCCGCATTCCGATGACTGCAATGAAGGAATGGTGCCCCTAATTTACTTCTCAGCCACAAAGACCAACTAGCAGGTTCCACTGTATAAATCATTGCAACATCTGACATAGGAACGAAGCCTCATGTAAACATAGGTGGCTGCAAAATTTAATATCTCAAGGTGGTAATCACAATAAAAAGGCAGGAAGTGCATCGACAATGTTAATGCATTGAATAAAATTCAGAATGGAATTAATTCCCCCAATCTCTCTGTATCATCTATCAGTCTTCTCAGGAAATTCGACGTGATCTGGGCATGGATTTGGTAACACTGCACATTAATGCATTGGGGTGGTGAAATATAGGTAGAGGTGGATATATTAGGTATGGTTTTGCTCACAATTAAACTCACATGACAATGTTGATAAGTATTCGAGCCAGTGTGCAATTTTTTGGTGTTATGTAGGTACAAACTATTATTAGGAGTTTTTATGCAAGGAATATGGTAGGCACCTCTTTAGAATAGTTGGGAAAAAATGTCATAAACATAGGATATTAATATTTTGGACATTTTAATATAGTACAATTGTGGAGCATGACAAATTATGTAAGGGTTCTAGCCTGGAAACCAAAATTTCTTTTTAATATCAAATTACTATTTGTCTCTTTGAAAAAAAACACATAACTTTTTAATAAATATTAAGCTTTATAAAATAAGATAAATTTTAATATAGGCATTGTATAATAAAATGTAATAATATATGCTATAAAGTTAAATTAAAATTCAACTATTTATTATTTTGTATATGTTAATTATATAGTTAAATTATTGTATATTAAATCTATTTTTAATGAAATAATAAATAGTTATTATTTTATATATATTATAATAATAAAAAATTAAATTATATATATATTTGAATTCAATGGCAAACCTAAAAATTAGTTTGAAGATTTTTTTCGAATTTCATTGTTGTCGAATTTGAATACGAACTCAAACTAGGTGACTTAGGTTGTTACAATAATTTTGACTTGTGACATTGGGCTTACAATGGTGTTAAATGCATTGCAAAAATGTATGTGTACCCTTGTTGACATGAGCGGTAATGTGATTCACATGCTACAACCACCGAAGCAATCGGGCGTGTTGAAAGCTACAATCACTGATCCAAGCAAGCACACATAATCAAAGATAAATAACTTGTATATATTTTTTTTCTAAGTTAGGCTAATTCTATTACTGAAAAAATATTGTACACTGAGGCCGTAGCCTGTGCATAGCTATGCTTGAGAGTTGGCAAAAAACAACAGAAATAGAGTCCGGACTGCTCAAAATGGGAAATCAGTCCAAATCAAAAAACGAGTGCATAGTTAACTTGCTGCCCACGCAGGGGAAACCAACGATTGTGCATAATTGTTTATCAGTTTTTCGAAGTTAAACAAAAACCATCCAGGGACTCAGAAACTATTAGATTTTCCTAAACCCCATTATCAAAGCTAGAAAGCATAATTCCAGTGAAAAACCTAAGAAGAAGCATACACGTGGCAAGCATATGGCGGACCATGTGGCGAACATGTAACAAGCAGAGTGTCTGACTAGGAGCGAGGCGGAGGTGACGGGTGTTCCTCCACAATGAAACACTTGTACTCCTCCATGTCGACATCTGCCTGGTGGGAAGCCTCTGTGTCATCAGGTTGCTGCGCCGGTTGTTCTTCCTCAATAAAACATCTGTAAGGATCCACCTCATCTTCTGCCTTCTGGTCCTGGTCCGCCTCCTTCCCTGGTTGTCCCATTTCCTTCTCAATTTGCCGCATCCTAGCTCCGTGGGTGCTCGTCTGAGCCATGTCCAAAGCTGCTCTGTTGTGGCCACCACCATCAATGGCCGGCTCCTTAATTGTGCCATCACCTGCAACGGTCTGTCCCGCAAATGCGACCTCTGTCTCATGAAAGCTAATGGAGATAGTGGCAATAATGAGGGGCCTGTTTAGGGAAGAATGGAAGGTGAATTGGACGGTCTGGAGATGCATTTGAGGATTTGAGGGAGTAGCCCTAGGGGGCGAAGTAGGATTGGGTGGCGTCGGATGGTGGCTATGAGGTTGAGAGCGGCCTCTGCCTCTGCCACTGCGGGTATTTGGGTAGCCCCCTGTAATTTGCTGGGCCAGAGAAGAGGTGGACTTTGAGATCGGGGAAGGTGGGGGACGAGCCAGGCTTCCTCTGCTTCTGCCCCGGCGACTACGCATACGATGATGCGTTCTCATCATGTTGGCTTCAGAAATTTGTGAATTTCTTCCGGAATTGGGCTCAAGGTAATGCAGAGGCTCAGTGAGATTGACGGGTGGCTCTGAGGAGGGACTGGCTGCAGAGGCCGAGTGGAAGATGTAATGGCAGGCCAGGCTCTGGGAGAAGTGAATTCCTGGGCTGAATTCAATACAACAGAGGAGATGGCAGCGCTTCCCGGTAGAAGTGCGATGGCTGGGAGCAGCAGCAGCTTGAGGGCAGAGGCATTGCAGTGGCGAAGGATGATGAGCAGGTGCAGTGGTAAGAGTATTCCCGGAATTCATTTTTGCGCGGAGCCAAGGTTGGTGGTTGCAGTCAAGTTGGAGACGGCGTCCCTTTAATTGCCATTTATGGCTGTTATTAATGGCATGTTTAGACCAGTGTACCAAATTACGGAGGGTCATGTGGTTTAGCCACATGCCATTCCGTTCGGCCGCCACCGCATTACCACACATGAACACCCGCATCCGGGGATAAATAACTTGTATATTACAAGCATGAGTTAATGTCATTTGCTCAAACTAAGAAATTTAATGCTACAATCATCGATTTGAATGATATACATAGAACTTGTAACTATTGTAGGCTACATCCAGTAAGAGTTATCGGGCATCATCAACAATGCATCGTTACTTGCATTTTGAAAGTATAAAATTCAACCCACTATTAATGACATCCATTAAGGGATTCACACATTATTGCATCCGAGAATTACATAAAATATGTTTGGAAAGGCTGCTTTGTCTAATGCCATATCTCATTGGGAGGGTAGCCAAAGTTGTATGGACTCTTTTCAGCTTGACCATAGAACTCGGGGTTTCTTGAGTTCACCCCTGCATCAAGATCCTTCTTCTTAGAGGCCTAAATGTCACACTCAGTGCACCAATAGATACTGAAGAAAAAAGCTACATATGAATATTACACTAACATGCAAACATACTAAAATAATTTTCAACTTCAATAGAAACAACAAGGATAATTAAGACAACACTCCCCTCAGTACAACTAGACCGAGTTTATTGTTCATAGGATTTTTGAGGATAGTCTAAAAGTCCATAGGGAGAGAGAGAGAGAGAGAGAGAGAGAGTCCAAAAGGCCAAGAGTTATTAAGGCATGTGAGACCATCCATTTAAGATCAAAAGACATTGTGCATTTTAAGCTCAATATCAGGTGACAATGTTATTATTACATCCATAAAGACCATATCATGTTTAGGAAGGGAGGTGTCCTGGTGCAATCCATAGGATAACATAGAGTTGTAGAAAATTTGGTGTAAGCCCAACCCGGTTTCAAGTTTTGTGAAATCTCATCAAGTTTAATGCCCAACCCACATGTTTTATGCTGCTGTCATAAACATGAATATTTTTCAAACTTAGAAACACATGAGCCTACTCTACTTTTGCTTTTTCTGAGAAAAATACAAGCGACCGACAAATTTAACACAAGATTTTTGGTCTAATGACCCTGGAAAACCCCGAAGGGAAAACAAATGAGAGAGAGAGATTTTATTTCTTATTAGAGAAATTATTACAACAATAAATGGCAACAAACACAATTATCTCCCTGAATTCAAGCCCAATATTCCTTGGAAATAGTGTTGTACCTGCTCCTTAAGCTTCTAGATTTTTGAGCCTAGCTCACTCAGAAAATTGTGCCTCTGCTGTATAGTTTGAGAGCAATTAATTCAGTCAGTGCCCCTCAGAATTCATGCCACTGCCTCAAACTTTGCACACTGACAGTCTTGAAATCAGCCCTGAATTCAAGCCCAAAATACCTTGGAAATAGTGTTGTACCTGCTCCTTAAGCTTCTAGATTTTTGAGCCTAGCTCACTTAGAAAATCGTGCCTCTCCTGTATAGTTTGAGAGCAATTAATTCTCAGTCAGTGCCCCTCAGAATTCGTGCCACTGCCTCAAACTTTGCACACTGACACTCTTGAAATCACCCCCTGATTTCAGTGCTCTGACACCTCAATTTTCGTTCCTAGATAGTGCAATAAAGCTCTGTGACAGCCTCGAAATTCACACCCTGTCTACTCAGAAAAATGCACTTTGACAACTTGCAATAAATACTACCTAGACCCTTGGAATTCATGCCAATTCTGACAACAATAAATGCTCGTCAGTCCCCTTGATTTCTGAGCCTGTCAGACTGTAATAATGTAGCCCAGACTGCCTCGAATCCTGCGCTCTATCTGCAACAATTAATACACTGAATTTTCTCCTCAAAATTCGTGCCAGCCTGCTCAACCTTTGGCTTGGAATTCATGCTTATAGCCTTGTTGCTGTGCTATCCTTCCCCTGCTATACTTTGTTCTCTCAGCCTCCTCCAAATTTCATGAAGAAAGTGTGCAAATGGTGCCTTCCCCCCTTTGCTTTTCCTTTTTGTTCTCTCATAATGAAGAGAGACCTAACCCTAAGATCCAATGGCTGAGATTAGATCTTAGCCATTGAGATCAAGGGTGGGGATTTAATCTCTCATTGACCCATAAATCACTTTATCCCTAAGTCCCCTTTTCATTAATTAATCAAAAAGTTACTTTATTACTTTGTCTTATAAAGTCACTTTAACTCTATTTCTCATAAATTTAAGGGGGTCATGTTAGGACACTTTTTCCTAGGCTAGACACAAAGCCTTAAGAACACTTGTCCTTGGTACCCTTTTTCTAACACTCCCTCTTACCCAGGAAAGTGTTTCTCACCATTCTCATCTTGTCTCGAAGATAGATATGCTTGCCTCTTGGCAAGGACTTTGTGAGAATATCGACCATCTGCTCATCAATAGATAAATACTTGAGCTGCATTGCCCCTCTCTGAATACAATCACAGATGAAGTGGTATCTGATCCCAATGTGTTTTGATTTGTCATGAAAAACTGGATTCTTCGTGAGTTTAATGCAACTTCGATTATCACAGTAAATCGTGGTAGGCCTCAACTGCTGACCAAATAAGCCCACCAACGTCTTGTGAAGCCAAATGGCTTCACATCTGGCCTGACTAGCTGCCATATACTCTGCTTCAGCAGAATTCAGTGCTACTGAACATTGTTTCCGGCTGAACCATGTCACAATCGCTGAACCCACCCTGAAACCAATGTTTTAAAACTCCGACTCCGACTCCGACTCGGCCGAGGATCGACTCCGAAACGGTAATGACTCGGCCGGCTCGATTTCAATGACTCGGTCGTTGTAAAAAATACATTAAATATTTTTTTTTTTTTATTAAAAAACATAATTTTAAATATTTTAAACATAATTTTAAAGATTTTCATTCATGTTTCCAAACACAGCATTATAATATAGATGGAAGACAACATATGATCAAAGTAGGCTCATGAACCAATCCACTATATCAAAATGGTACCCAATGGCAATACATAGTCAACTGTCATACATGATCAAAGACTCAAAACAAAATACAAATAACCAAGGAGGCTAGAAATGGCCTCTACAACAAAAGTAAACTGTGATGGTGACCAGACTGCAATACTAGTACTACTGGCTAGTAGCTACTGCCAGAGGAGCCAAGATCATCTCGATCAATCTCTGGATCATCATCATCAGAGTCAGACAAGGGGCCCCATGGCTCCTCCTCATCATCATCGTCTCCAACTGCAACTGTAGAAGTGGTACCAGTACCACTAGCAGGCTGTGCAGCAGATGCAAGCTGAGATAGAGTAGATATGCGGCTGCGCTTCTGTCGTGGCTGAGCAGAGGAAGCACCTACAACTGGAGTGCTTGCTGGCTGTGAGACTGAGGCTGGTGGATTGGGATCTGCATTCAACTGAACAGGCTGAAGTTGAACAACATGTTCAAGTTCAACTGATGTCTCCATATCTATATCTACATCAAGATCCTCATCAGGATCAAACTCTGGTGGACGACTCTCCACTACCCAATCTGATGTTGGATCAATGTCTTCCAACACAATGGGATCTGAATCAGGTCTTTTGTTTAGCAATTGGTTTCGTCTGAGCCGAAGGTTGTATTGGACATAAACTAGATCATTCAACCGTTTTTGATCCAAACGGTTTCTCTTCTTTGTGTGAATCCTCTCAAAGACAGACCAATTGCGCTCACACCCAGATGCACTGCAAGTTTGACTCAAAATACGAATTGCAAACCTTTGCAATTCAGGGCACTGGCCACCAAAGGCCTCCCACCATTGTGCTGCAAAAAACATAGGAGTGTAATGAATTATGAGTTAGATGAAGGCTGAAGCTCAACAAAATTACAAATTATATCTAACTTTCAAATTATAAATGATTTAACAAACTTTAATAAAAAAAGTAAAACCATTAAGAAATTGAAAATTGAAATTTTTGTTTACCTGGCTCATCTGCTTCTCTTGCAATCTTTGCTAGGTTCTTCCCAAAGGTACCTGATGCATTGCTGAAGGATGTGACCTGTCGATGTATCTCCAGTTGATCAGACTCCGATGGGATCATGCGTTCAATGCAATCAACCAGTCCATCTCTGACCTCCCCCCTCAAAGCTCCTGACTCCTTAGCTTTATAATGATACCGTGGGTTCAAAAAATACCCAGCTGCATGTATAGGGCGATGGAGTTGATTGTTCCATCTTTCATCAATGATTGCCCAAATGGGCCCATACTTTGCCACTCTATCCTTGTATGCTGTCTTTATTTGCTCCTTTGCTTGATCCATAGCCTCATAAATGAAGCCCATAGCCAACCTTTCCCCATCCACCAACCGCAACACCTTAACTAGTGGCTCAGCAAGCTTCACAATCTCTGCTGCCTTTCTCCAAAAAGTTTCTTCATGGACTTTCCTTTTCAATTCTTTGCCTTCTGGTTTGTTAGACCAATTGCTTTGATTCCATTCATCATTGGAAAACATCTTTTGCAAGTTTCTATGTTGGGAAAGCATAGATTGCAATGTCAAAAAATGTGTAGCAAATCTAGTGATGGCAGGCCTAATAATATCCTTGCCTCTAGTGTGTTTCCTCATGAGACTCAAAACCAGTGTATGATTGTAGATAAATTTTGTTATGCTTTTGGCATGATCTACAGTGTTTTTGACCCAATCTAATTTTCCAATATCCTCAAGCATGAGGTCTATGCAATGTGCAGCGCATGGGGTCCAAAAGATGGTCTTGTGTTTCTCCTCTAACAGTTTACCAGCAAGAACATAGTTAGAGGCATTATCTGTGATGATTTGAACAACATTAGCCACCCCCACCTCCTGAACAACCTGATCCAATAGCTGAAACAACAAGTGGCCATCTTTTACCTTATCAGATGCATCAACTGATTTTAAAAACATGGTTCCTTGTGGGCAGAAGACAAGAAAGTTTATGATGGTATGGTTTCTTTGATCAGTCCATCCATCTGACATGATGGTACACCTTGTTCTTGCCCATGAGTCTCTGAACTCTTGCAAATACTCATTAATGGATTGAATTTCTTTCTGCAAACGAAACCCCCTTAGCTCATGCATAGTAGGGCCTTTGAAGCCTTTTCCAGCAGCATGTATGGCATCAAACATAGGCTCATAATATGGTGAACGAGTAGCATTAAAGGGGATATCAGCATCATACCACCATCTAGCTATGTACTCACAAGCAGTCTCCCTCAATTCTTTCTTCCAATGGTCATCTAAAGTGGGCTGAATTTGACCTTTACTAACTTCAGGACCATGTGCATCTGATGGAGAGGAGGGAGTGAAATAACTTTTGATAGTCACATCACCCTTTTTCAAATTCATTCTACCCTTTCCCTTATCTTGAACAGAACCAAAAGAGGGAGGAACATAACGGAAAGGGTTGGATGCCTCAGTTTGAGGGATAGAGGAAGAACCCTCAAAATCATAGTGGGGGTTGGTAGCCATCATTTTTTGTATCTCCCTCTTCCTCCCAATTTCAGCCTGTATCTCTTTTTGCCTAGCCTTATCTTCTTTAAATTTCTCAAAGGTGGCCAACAAATTCTTTCTAATCTCCCCAATTTTTGGTGAGGTACATGGGGTAATTTGGCCTCTAATCCCTGCCAAGTGTTGTTTCAACCTATTAATGCCCCCAGGACCTTCCTTAATTTTCCTATGGCAAAATTTGCAATGCATTTGACTATCAACCATTTCAACATATGCCCAAGTAGGATCTCTTGCTCTAGGTGCCATTTTTTGACTAGGAAAACAATCTGAAAATGAAAAAAAAAAAAAAAACATTGATTCAATGTTCATTTATTTGACAAAAAACACTCTCTAAGCTTTCTTGATATGCACCTAAAATTTACTAAGCAAAAACAGATTTATAGAGGTGGGAAAAAATACCTCTAGGAACAAACTGCCTCCTCAAGCTTGCTCCAAGAATTAGCTCCTCAATGCTGCTCCAAATGGCTGCCCAAGAAGCTCCTCACTCCAGCTACAATGCTCCTCCAAGACTCCTCACTGCTGCTCCAAAACAAGCTCAAGAACTGCTCACTAATTCTCAAAGAAGACTCTCACTCAAATGCATAAGACTGCTGTGAGTGAATGAGAGCATTTGGGTGTCTTAAATAGGGTTTGGGAGGGGGAAATGGACCCCAAAAACATTTAGCATATTATTATAACAGTTTGGGATCCATAAACTTCATTAAACAATTCAAAAATACCAAAAAAATGATTATTTTTATGTGGTTTACGCCACTGTTTTACAAGCCGGCCGATTCGAAACCGACTCGGCCGAGTCGAACCGAGTCATTAGCCTGAGGAGTGACCCGGCCACCTAACCGGTCCGGTTGACCGAGTCACACATGACTCGGCCGAGTCATCCAATGACTCGGTCAACCCGGCCGGGTCCGTTATGACTCGACCGAGTCACACTTGGGATGGCTGGGCAGCGTAAAAAGTTAAAAAAAATTCATTTTTTTGGTAATTTTTCGAATGTTTAATGCAGTTTATGGATTCCAAAGGGTAATAGTAATTTGTTAAATGCTTTTGGGGTCCATTTCCCCCTCCCAAACCCTATTTAAGACACCCAAATGCTCTCATTCACTCACAGCAGTCTTATGCATTTGAGTGAGAGTCTTCTTTGAGAATTAGTGAGCAGTTCTTGAGCTTGTTTTGGCGCAGCAGTGAGGAGTCTTGGAGGAGCATTGTAGCCGGAGTGAGGAGCTTCTTGGGCAGCCATTTGGAGCAGCATTGAGGAGCTGATTCTTGGAGCAAGCTTGAGGAGGCAGTTTGTGCCTGGAGGTATTTTTTTCCACCTCTATAAATCTGTTTTTGCTTAGTAAATTTTAGGTGCATATCAAGAAAGCTTAGAGAGTGTTTTTTGTCAAATAAATGAACATTGAATCAATTTTTTTTTTTTTTCATTTTCAGATTGTTTTCCTAGTCAAAAAATGGCACCTAAAGCAAAAGATCCTGCTTGGGCATATGTTGAAATGGTTGATAGTCAGATGCATTGCAAATTTTGCCATAGGAAAATTAAGGAAGGTCCTGGGGGCATTAATAGGCTGAAACAACACTTGGCAGGGATTAGAGGCCAAATTACCCCATGTACCTCATCAGAAATTGGGGAGATTAGAAAGAATTTGTTGGCCACCTTTGAGAAATTTAAAGAAGATAAGGCTAGGCAAAAAGAGATACAGGCTGAAATTGGGAGGAAGAGGGAGATACAAAAAATGATGGCTACCAACCCCCACTATGATTTTGAGGGTTCTTCCTCTATCCCTCAAACTGAGGCATCCAACCCTTTCCGTTATGTTCCTCCCTCTTTTGGTTCTGTTCAAGATAAGGGAAAGGGTAGAATGAATTTGAAAAAGGGTGATGTGACTATCAAAAGTTATTTCACTCCCTCCTCTCCATCAGATGCACATGGTCCTGAAGTTAGTAAAGGTCAAATTCAGCCCACTTTAGATGACCATTGGAAGAAAGAATTGAGGGAGACTGCTTGTGAGTACATAGCTAGATGGTGGTATGATGCTGATATCCCCTTTAATGCTGCTCATTCACCATATTATGAGCCTATGTTTGATGCCATACATGCTGCTGGAAAAGGCTTCAAAGGCCCTACTATGCAAGAGCTAAGGGGGTTTCGTTTGCAGAAAGAAATTCAATCCATTAATGAGTATTTGCAAGAGTTCAGGGACTCATGGGCAAGAACAGGGTGTACCATCATGTCAGATGGATGGACTGATCAAAGAAACCGTACCATCATAAACTTTCTTGTCTTCTGCCCACAGGGAACCATGTTTTTAAAATCAGTTGATGCATCTGATAAGGTAAAAGATGGCCACTTGTTGTTTCAGCTATTGGATCAGGTTGTTGAGGAGGTGGGGGTGGCTAATGTTGTTCAAATCATCACAGATAATGCCTCTAACTATGTTCTTGCTGGTAAATTGTTAGAGGAAAAACACAAGACCATCTTTTGGACCCCATGCGCTGCACATTGCATAGACCTCATGCTTGAGGATATTGGAAAATTAGATTGGGTCAGAAACACTGTAGATCATGCCAAAAGCATAACAAAATTTATCTACAATCATACACTGGTTTTGAGTCTCATGAGGAAACACACTGGAGGCAAGGATATTATTAGGCCTGCCATCACTAGATTTGCTACACATTTTTTGACATTGCAATCTATGCTTTCCCAACATAGAAACTTGCAAAAGATGTTTTCCAGTGATGAATGGAATCAAAGCAATTGGTCTAACAAACCAGAAGGCAAAGAATTGAAAAGGAAAGTCCATGAAGAAACTTTTTGGAGAAAGGCAGCAGAGATTGTGAAGCTTGCTGAGCCACTAGTTAAGGTGTTGCGGTTGGTGGATGGGGAAAGGTTGGCTATGGGCTTCATTTATGAGGCTATGGATCAAGCAAAGGAGCAAATAAAGACAGCATACAAGGATAGAGTGGCAAAGTATGGGCCCATTTGGGCAATCATTGATGAAAGATGGAACAATCAACTCCATTGCCCTATACATGCAGCTGGGTATTTTTTGAACCCACGGTATCATTATAAAGCTAAGGAGTCAGGAGCTTTGAGGGGGGAGGTCAGAGATGGACTGGTTGATTGCATTGAACGCATGATCCCATCGGAGTCTGATCAGCTGGAGATACATCGACAGGTCACATCCTTCAGCAATGCAATAGGTACCTTTGGGAAGAACCTAGCAAAGATTGCAAGAGAAGCAGATGAGCCAGGTAAACAAAAATTTCAATTTTCAATTTCTTAATGGTTTTACAGTTTTACTTTTTTTTATTAAAGTTTGTTAAATCATTTATAATTTGAAAGTCAGATATAATTTGTAATTTTGTTGAGCTTCAGCCTTCATCTAACTCATAATTCATTACACTCCTATGTTTTTTGCAGCACAATGGTGGGAGGCCTTTGGTGGCCAGTGCCCTGAATTGCAAAGGTTTGCAATTCGTATTTTGAGTCAAACTTGCAGTGCATCTGGGTGTGAGCGCAATTGGTCTGTCTTTGAGAGGATTCACACAAAGAAGAGAAACCGTTTGGATCAAAAACGGTTGAATGATCTAGTTTTTGTCCAATACAACCTTCGGCTCAGACGAAACCAATTGCTGAACAAAAGACCTGATTCAGATCCCATTGTGTTGGAAGACATTGATCCAACATCAGATTGGGTAGTGGAGAGTCGTCCACCAGAGTTTGATCCTGATGAGGATCTTGATGAACTTGAACATGTTGTTCAACTTCAGCTTGTTCAGTTGAATGCAGATCCCAATCCACCAGCCTCAGTCTCACAGCCAGCAAGGACTCCAGTTGTAGGTGCTTCCTCTGCTCAGCCACGATAGAAGCGCAGCCGCATATCTACTCTATCTCAGCTTGCATCTGCTGCACAGCCTGCTAGTGGTACTGGTACCACTTCTACAGTTGCAGTTGGAGACGATGATGATGATGAGGAGGAGCCATGGGGCCCCTTGTCTGACTCTGATGATGATGATCCAGAGATTGGTCGAGATGATCTTGGCTCCTCTGGCAGTAGCTACTAGCCAGTAGTACTAGTATTGCAGTCTGGTCACCATCACAGTTTACTTTTGTTGTAGAGGCCATTTCTAGCCTCCTTGGTTATTTGTATTTTGTTTTGAGTCTTTGATCATGTATGACAGTTGACTATGTATTGCCATTGGGTACCATTTTGATATAGTGGATTGGTTCATGAGCCTACTTTGATCATATGTTGTCTTCCATCTATATTATAATGCTGTGTGTTTGGAAACATGAATGAAAATCTTTAAAATTATGTTTAAAATATTTAAAATTATGTTTTTTAATAAAAAAAATAAATATTTAATGTATTTTTTACAACGACCGAGTCATTGAAATCGAGCCGGCCGAGTCATTACCGTTTCGGAGTCGGAGTCGGAGTCGATCCTCGGCCGAGTCGGAGTCGGAGTCGGAGTCTTAAAACATTGGTTTACGCGTGCCTGGCCGTTCCTTTGTGACTCGGCCGAGTCATATCGGAACCGGCTGGGTTGACCGAGTCACACATGACTCGGTCAACCAGACCGTTTCCTTGGCCGGGTCAGTCCTCCAGGCATCAACTCGGTTCAACTCGGCCGTTTCGGTTTCGAAACGGCCGGTTTTTAAAACATTGCCTGAAACAACATTTGGAAGTGCTTTTCTTGTCACTAACATATCTTGCCCAATTTGAGTCTGTGTAGCCAGTCATCTGACTCCATCCTCCTGAACATAGTCCTGACCATAATCCATTGCCCCTTGCAAATACCGTAGCACATGTTTTGCATCCGCCCAATGCACTCTCATAGGCTCCACCATAAACTGACTAAGAGTGTTGACTGCAAAACATGTGTCTAGTCTAGTGTTGACTAGACATATCAATGAGCCTATCAACTGATGATACATTGTTGGATCAACAAAATCTGACTTAGAAGCGTAAAGCTTCTTCTAGTTGGTAATTATAGGCGTGGACATGGGCCTACAGTCCTTCATATGAAATCTCATCAAAATGGCTGTTGCATACTTGCCCTGTCCCAAAAAGATATTACCCTCCTGTCGCACCTCTAACTCCAAGAAATAATGCATCAGTCCAATGTTTGTCATATCGAACTCGAAGCAAGATCTCTCTTGCAGTACTCTATGAGTCTCTCTGCCCATGTAATAAACAAATCATCCACATCCAGTACAAAAATTAGAGGATCCTCACCCATCACAATGTAATAGAGGTTTGGATTTGCATCACTCTTGCTGAAACCCATCTGTTGCAAGTAGGTGGCGCTTGGAGCTTGCTTCAGGCCTTATAATGCCTTCTTCAACCTGCATACATGGGACTCCCTCGTATGCACCTCAAAGCCTTGTGGCTGCTCAATATACACCTCCTCTCGAATAATGCCATTCATAAATGTGGTCCTCACATCCATCTAGTGGATCTTCCAACCCATCTTTGCTGCTATAGAGACCATTGATCTAATAGAAGTATACCGAGCAACTGGAGTGAAGGTCTCCTCATAGTCAACTCCCTCTACCTATGAGAGACTTCGTGCCACAAATCGAGCTCTATACTTCTCAATGCTACCATTCACAACATACTTGATCTTGTAGAGCCACCTGGAAGTCACCACTGACTTCCCCTCAGGTCTCAGCACTATCTCCTACACATCATTCTTCATGATGGAAGCATACTTTTCCACCATGGCATCCCTCCAGACCTCCTAGTTTGCATCCTCCTCGTAGCTAGAAGGCCCGGTCTCAACAATGCTACTCATCATAGCCATATAACCACCAAAACACATTTACTAGAATCTGTAACTTGGCCCCCTCTAGATGAATTTAGCCCAAGGAATTCAACCTACAAGAAATCAGCTTCCAAAGGAATTCGACCTTGTTGAAAATTGTAGCCATGGTCAACATTTCCATCAATAAAAATAAAAGGAAGAAAAGAAAATTAAAATTGCAAATTTGAATTTATGTTTTACCTCCCAAAAATCTACAAGTGGGCCTCAAATTGTTTTAGGTCGGCTGGGCCCCGAAGAGGCACCCATTCAACCCCCTCTTCAAGTCTAAAAATAGGAGACATTCTCTCCTCATTTGTACACATCAAAATCTATCTATGATCCAACGAATTTCAGAAGGAGAAAAGGAGGTCGAAAATCTAGAGGAGGACCATGGGACTTGGCTTGGCATTTTTTTATTCAAGGGTATTGGTTTAGTTATTATCTTGATGATGTTTCTGTGTACTGATGTATCTTGAACTCTCTCTTTCTCTTTCTCATAAGGAATATTTTTTCTGGGTTTTCCCCTTGTGGGTTTTGTCCTAGCCTCAAGCCTAATTTCTATGTCTCTTGTCTCATGGTTTTATAGTTATTTTTACTGCTCTTTCATGGTTTAATGGTTGATATTTCTTATGTGTAACTGCTTAATGATTATGAATGGATGATATGTGAAATTAATGTTAATTGAATCATTGAAAGTAGTTATCGCTCTGAAGAAAATAATTTCTATTCATGCCCTAGAAAAATCAACATGGTATCAAAGCGTGGTTCGATCTAAGAGCAGTCTGAGAATAGTACGAGGAATGAGACCGAGATTCTAAGGCTAAGTATGTGGTTCCTGTGGAAGAGGTCCAAATCTTATTCGCGAGGTATGTTCGAATTCAACAAAGGTCTGAATCTCTCTCTCTGAGTCTGAGTTTATGGTGAAGTTTAAATTTAAGGAATTTGAGTCTCCTTTATAGTCTGTTCATATAAGGGCTTATATGATAAAGTAGGGCCAAGCCCTCTATAACTTGTCCCATGCATTAATCAAATTGCATATATGTGACAGATCAAGTTCTCTCATATCAAAATTATCTTTGTAGCCTTATTATGCCCTAGAAGGACAAAATATTTGTGCAAATAATCTGGAAGTTTCTATAAAACATCCAAAGTTTGTTCATGCGAGTTTCTGAGGCCATATGCTGAGGTATAACCTATTTAAGAAGTGGGCATATGATTAAGGTAAAGTCCAAGCTCTCTTTGTAGGTAATTTGAGCTCCAAGAATATTTAGAAGTCTAAGTGTGATCCAAGGTTGTTTGTGATATTATTCTATGTGACCAAGAAGCATTCGAACACTGAGGAAAGTCCTAAGTTCTAAGCATGATTCGAGTTTGTTTGGTAAGATGAAGAAGGCCTAGATCGAATAACCTGAAATCTAAAGTTTGTGGTCCTGACTCCTAACCCTCTGTGATAACCCAAAAACCTCATCTCAAGTATTTATTGAAAGAAAGTGGGGCCTCCCTTTAAAATTATGTGCATAAGATCTAAGGCCTATAAAAGGTATTGTTTCATCGAACCTCAGTACTAAATTCAAGTAGCAGTATCAAGATCACATCCACTCTCGTGATATTGATTCATTGTGGAAATGTGAATTTTGTCTCATCCCTTATTCTATCTCTTGTGGCATCCTCCTTCCTGTGGATCAAAGCTCTACTATCCGCCTTTCTTATCATGATTCGAGTTCTAAAATGATTCACTCAAGTTTGTATGTGGCGTTGTTCTACAAGTTTTGTTGTGCGAGCTTTTCTGTGGAGGCACTTTGCAAGAAGTCTAAATGCACCCATTCTTTAGATTGTCATCCGAACTCTCTCTGTGGTCTCGCCTATGTATTCATGCAAAGACACTTGAGAATTGAAGTCCAAATATTCTCTAAGGTCGTCAAGATCTGTGACATCCTAACATCGAAAGTTTGTAATATATCAAAGATCAAAAGTCTTCAAGTTCATTGTTATGACAAGTTTAAACAAGGAAGTTGGAGCCTCTGTGGAAGCAAATCAAATTTCAAGGAGTACAGAGTTCCCTGTACAAGAAAGTTCCAAGTTTCATCTGTAAATTTGTGATTAAATGCAAAATCTATGCACGAATCTGAAGAGCATTCTCTAAGGTATATCCTGAAGCTCAATCGATCCGAGTTCTATTTTCTTTGCAATTCTATTCGAGTTTGAGATTGAGGACGTGTTTCAAAGCTCCTCAATCAATCGGTCTTTCATTATGAATGCTCTATAAGGCAATATGTCGAGTCTCTGTGCACTCTCACTAAGGCTTGTTGTGCCATCTGTGGATTAAAAATATAAGGTAAAATATTTGAGAAAAGAAGCTTAAATCCTATGACGTATCTTTGATACATTCTATGATGATCAAGTATGATATGAGCCAGAAATGGTATGTGTCCTATATATATATATATGTTTAAGTACAATCAACTTGATTTGAAGTTGACCCTCATAAATCCAAGGACTCTAGACAATGTTATCTGGAAAATCTTTTCCTTTGTGGATTAGTGTCTCGTTATGGACAATCAAGTTGCAAATATAAGAATTGGTGATTGAATAAGCACTGAAATTTTTGGAGGTCTGCCAAGTTTTAAAGATGACACTTGTCATAAAGACCAATGTCTCTCATAATAAGTGCTGGCATCTACTACTAAGGCATCTCAGCTGTTACATTATTGTTTTGAAAGAGTTCCTTGATTTGATATAGGTAGCCTTGATTGTTGGAAATAATTGCAGGGATGTCATAGTTACACCATTTTCTAAGTAAGGGTGTCATATCATGACCCTGAAGTCTGATCATTGCTGAAAAAAGGGAATCTTGGTGAGTTTGCTAAATCTAGGGTTGAGAAGGAAAGCCTTAAGGCCTGTGAAGCCTTAGGATTACCAATGATGAGGTTGAAGAAGAGTGCAAGAATGATTGTTTCACAATATCCCTAGGTCAATTATTGTTTTCTGAAACATTAAAAGACTGAGAGTCTTGGATTGTTTTGACCCTAGGGTTTGAGGAAACCCTAGCACTGATATGAACATTGAGAACATATATGATGATGTTAGAAAAGGAAGAAAAGGGGGCTGAGGACAAAACCCTGAACTCTTGGATATAAGAATGAATGTCTAGGTCTTGTACACTCTTGACCAATCTTGAAGAATTATCAAATTGAAAACCCTAGCAAGTCAAAAGGGGTTGAAATTGAAAGGCTAAGGCTTATGAATTAATTGCTTTTGCTTAAAAGGGAAACCCTAGCTTCTAGAAGATCTGACATCTTGATGATGAGGTTGGATTCAAGAAGACTAAACATCAAGAGGGAGCTGTCATGATCTCAAAATATAAGTATCTTGTATTACTTTTATTTCTTTTTATCATCACTAATGAAGTGTAATCTTTGATGATGATGTAGACAAGGTCATCTTCTCGATAATGATTTGATGATGTATGGTGATATGTACTCTTTGATGTCCTTGATGGTGTGGATTTCTTAATAATATGGACTTCATGTTGATGATGTGGACTCCTTGATGATGGTGATGTGAATGAGATTAACTCCTTGATGAGTTGAATGAAAGGGAGCTGACATATTCTCAAGAGATAAGTACTTTCTTGATTATTTTTGGTATTGTTCTTTTAATTATTATTAGCCTCGTCTTTGTATATCTTGCTTGGATGGATTTGTTCTTCCATTGCCTCCTTGTGAGGATTGCAAGTACATAATTAAGATTACTAGGGATGTGTGTTGGAAATACGATCTCTGCAATAAATCAAGTACAATATATATATATATATATATATATATATATATATATATCTATATATATATATATCTATATATATATATATATATATATATGGTTTCAATCAGTTGCCAAGCACCAACTTGGACTCTTTGTGAGGCTCCAACCTCCAGAGCACCAACTCTGTCTTGTCAAGGCACCAACCTTGAATTTAGGAGCACCAACTCCCAGGACACCAATCCTTTCAGTTCTGAGGCACCAACCTCAAGGGCTCCAACCCTCTGTTGTAAACTATCTGGATCTGTTTGGTTGTAATTCTCTGCTCCCAACCCTGCTGGACCTATGACTTACTTCTGTCCTCCTGTTCCTTCCACTTCTGCTAGAACTTCGGCTTCCTTTTTTTCTTACAGTTCGCCAGTAACCACCACTTTGTTTTTTCTTTGTTATATAAGCCTGATATGTTGACCTTTAGCTTCCTCCTTGCTCGCTTGAGCTTCGACTTCCTCAACACTCACTCGACCTTTGGCTTCCTCAACGCTCGCTCGACCTTTTGGCTTCCCTCCTCCAGTGGCTTTAGCTTCCTCTGCGCTCGCTCGTCCATCTACGCTTGCTTGATTCTTCGTCTTCTCGATCCATGGCTTCCTCTGTCAATAGAGAGGTCCCACATGCCATGCCACTATCCAATTGCAATCGCAACTTTCTGGAGGTCTTTTATAAGTCGTGCCTATACCATCGCCGATGGCCAATTGCTCCTACTAGATGCAATATTATATACAACTCTATCGCAATCGGAGGTTTGCACATAACATCGCCAATTCCCCTTCTTCTGACACAGCGAACGCGGTATAACATTAGGGCGTGTTATAATAGTGGTCCTCGTTTTGCACCGTCGACTTCTTCTGTATTAGATCTGATGATCAACACTCGGTCTGATCAACACAATCCATTGGAAGCTTGCTGCGTCGTAGATCTCTTCTCTCCAGATCTAACGGTCCCGACTTAACTCGATCAACCCAAAAAAACTGTCCGTTGATCCTTTGCTGTCGATCAACACCGCATTTGATCCAACACTCGACAACGATATCGGGTGAGCTACATGCACGAGGATTACCCGCTCGATAAAGCGGTTTCCTCTCTCCTCCGGCGTGTGATGTGTCAATTGCTTAATGGAATCGGGTGACTCCCTCCTATTACCACTTACTGCTTATGCTCACCCCGATAAACCATTTCCGCTTATAAACCTGCCTTTCTCTTTGACTAATGCCCAAGCTATTTAGCGCCCAATGACGGCTCCTTCGATTTCCTCATCCGCTAATACTTAAATTAATCTCCGTCGTTCATTTATTTGGCTTTACGCTGCATGACTTAATCCTGGCCGCTCATTACAAACAATCTCGTCCGTTGATCTCCAAGATCCAACAGTTCCTGTGCGTTCAATCTTCATTTGTCTCCTCACTTTGACTTTGATTCATTTCTTTAGTGTTTTTCCTGTGGTTTCGGGTTTTCTTCAGGGTTTCAGCCTTTCACTTTTTCACTGCTCAACTCTCTCTGAGCCTACCTTCTGCGAATTCATACATCGCTGATTCTCTCTAAGCTTCACTCTGATTCTTCAACCAGATTCAAAGACCCATTATGATTCCTCTGTCTCTTCTTCTCCTCTTTGTGTTTCGTCGAATTCCGCCTACACACAACAACTAATGACCTCTTTGCTTTCAATGACCTCTTCCTCTTACGCTTTGGCTTCATGATGGCTTTTGATAACCTGTTTTCGATGAACTCTTCCGGTATGCTTCTCTTGATAGCTCCTGTGACTTCCGTTATTCTCTGCTTTGATATTCTGCAATACTCCTCTGATGTGTTCCTCTTCTGATGGCTTCCATGATGGCTTTGCTCCTTGGCTTCTTGCTACTGTTTCTTCATGGATCCACTTTGCGTGGCTTCACATCATTGTTTACTCATCCAGAATATTGCCATATTGACATCAATGACAATCTAGGTCAATAGTGGCAGTAGATGAAGAAGAATGGAAGAACAAGAGACAATAAGACTTGTGATTGGATGGGCTTTTGGACTCAGAGGGAGCAGACGAGATCAACCTAATTGAAGCATGTTTTGATCCATGATGTAGAGAAGTCAACGGCGACTTCCAATATGAAGATGCTTAGAGTGATGCTGATCCAAAGCTGCTAAAGATGAGTTTGTGACTCTTTCTACTGTGTTCTTGACAAGGACTGAGGTCCTCTTCGTCCTGTGTAAGAATTGTAAGATTGAAAGTAATATACAAGCTTGGCAACATTTCCACTAAAGATGTGGCATAATGGATTGTGAGTCCATGATCTCTTGCTTGAAGAAAATTTGAAGAAGTTGCGAGATTTGATGAATCCCTCTGATTAGCTCGTTGAACCACCTGATACATGGAATTGCTAACTCTCGCTGAACTAGACGTATTCTGGGTGCTGTATGTTGAGAAATCTAGGGCAACTTAGTTAGGGCATATACTTAAATTGATTTCTCTTCTTTTGGCACTTTTTTGTGATGATTATTAATTATTGTTTGCAATTTATTAGGTTCTTATCATCAGGACAAATGCCAAACAATGCAGAACACAAGATGTAGGCACACAACTAGGTTCGATCTTCATAAATGTATTTGTCGTTATGTAATGTACTTATCAAAAGAATGAAAATAATTTTTTATTATTGCTACAATGACTTATTAAAGCATGGGTTTCATGCTTGGGTCATATTTTATTGGTCAAAGTTCCCATTGTGGACTCCTAGATTTATATTGAGTCATTAGAGTCATTGTACATTTTATGAGACCCTTCTTGGGCTTTTGAATCATGTAAAAAGGTTTATTATTGAGTCAAATAAGGTATTTGACACCTCCACACCAAGTCGGACTCAAACTGGGCAATTTGACCTTACCTAAAGCCTATATATACAAGCAATTCAAATTCATTTGGAGGCATATCTCTCACAAGTTCGATATCCTAGTGAAGGAGGCAGAAAAAGTGCAAAATTCTAAGAAGAGAAGAAGTGCTAGAAGGATCAAGGTCGAAGGTTTTGGGCTATCTCTTTCTCTCTCTTATGCGAAGTTACTGGGCCAGTTGCTAGATCGAAGTTTTACTGCTGGAAGGGTCGAAATTCTGAAAGTGTTGGGTCGAAGATTCTACTGTTGGAAGCTATGTCACAGGGTTCGCCGAATTTGAACCCTGAGGTTCGAAATTCGGCAAACCCATTTTTTTTTTTGAAATTTGTTCAGGTTCGACGAACTTGATAGTCGAACCTCAAATTCGAACCTCAACGAATTTGAACCTGAAGGCGAACCTAGAGATGAACCTGAAGGTGAATTTTATAATTTTAAAATTCTTTTTTGGCGTTTGAGGTTAGAGTTTGGGTTGTTTTTGTCAGTTGTTTTAAGGTTTATGAGAAAAACCACGGGAAACACATGGTTTTCTCTTGTTTCGCTTCTTGCCAGTTAGTTTCCCGTGGTGGCCATTGGTTTGGCTTTATTTACCATGGCTGTCTTAGATTTTCACAAGCCAACTTCAGTCTGAGTGTACTCGTTCTATTGTGCTCAGTGTTGCTGTTGCATGTTGTATACTCTGCAATTTCTTGAATTCAATTTCTAGATGTTGCTTGTCCTCGCCGCCTGGAGTGTGAAGTGAATAGTGGTTGTGATTTGTGGCTCGTGGGTGCTCACTGCTACTCATATAGGTTTATTGATTGATTTTGATCTTTTATTATTTTATGTCATATATATATATTGAAATATATGTATAGTCGAACTTAATGTCGAACCTCATCAGAAAATTTGAATTCGAATCGAACTTAATCATTGCCGAACTCAAATCGTGTGACATAGGAGCCTGGAAGGTCGAAATTCTGGATTTGTTGGGTCGAAGTGCTGTCGCTGCAAGGTCGAAGATCTAGGTCGAAGTTGCTGGAAGGAGACGCTGACTTGGTGGTTGGAGGAGGTCTGTGTCTAGGTTGAAAAGTCTTGGATTATCTCAAGAAAACTATTGAAGGAAGAGATTTTGACTGGGTTTTCCCCTAGATAGGGGTTTTGCCTTGGTAGAGTGTCTACATCTTGTGTCTTTTGTTTTTGTGATCTTCATACACACATAATTTGGTAATTGCTTGATGAAAGATAATATAGCAAAGAAGTAAAATAAGCCATCTTAATTCACAAGTAATTATCAAGAAAGAGAAATCTAACCCTAACTCTACTAACATTGATTTCTCAACATGGTACCAGAGCTAAGGTCAAGGAAGATTGAAGATTACTTTGTTGGCTCAAAGGAAATGGTTACTCCCTCTATGATAAGTTATATGAGAATGGGATTCAACACTGCAGGAAGCTGGATCAAGAAGATCTTCTACTATTTATTCAACAAGGTCAAAAGTCAAGGGTTCTTAGCTACACTTGCAAGTTCACTTAATGATGATAATGCATGGATTATTGATAGGGGAGCATCAAGGCATATGATAGGGGAGAGTAAACAACTTCACTCTCTATCAAAGGAACCATCTTCTCATGCAGTGGAATTGGGAGACAACAAAAGCTATGCTATTAGAGGCCTGGGATCAATATACTAAGCTAAGCTACATCTCAACAATATACTATATGTTCCAGGTTTGAAAAAGAATTTGCTTTCAATTTCTTGCTTAGAAGATAAAGGGGATAGAATTGCTTTTGTTGATGGAAAGGTTTTGGTTTGGGGAAAAGATTCAAGTATTGATAAAGCTAGGGTTATTGGAGTTTATGAAGGAAGCTTATATAGAGTCATAACACCATCTCCTCAAGCTCTAGTTCATATGGAAATCAATCCCATTGAGCTATGGCATAGAAGATATGGTCATCTACACTACAAGGTCATTCCCACTCTTAATCAACTGGTTCATGGCATCCCCAATATCAAAGAAGATTGTGAAGGAGTTTGCAAGGGATGTTCTTTGGGTAAACATACAAGAAAACCATTTACAAATAGTGAAACAAGGTCTAAAGAAATATTAGACCTCATTCATTCTGATGTGTGTGGGCCTATGTCTGAAAAATCACTTGGAGGTCATCTTTACTATGTAACATTCATTGATGATCACTCTAGAAAGACATGGATCTACCTTCTCAAGAAAAAGGATGAAGTATTTGAGAAATTCAAGGAGTTTAGATATGAAGTGGAAACCCTAACCAAAAGAAAAATAAAGACTTTGAGATCCGACAATGGTGGGGAATACACTTCTAAAGAATTGATTGCATATTGTAAAGAAGCAGGAATTAAGAGGGAGCTCATTGTTCCCTACTATCCCGAACAAAATGGAGTGGTCGAAAGAAAGAATAGGACAATTGAAGAAGGTATACGAACAATGCTCCTTGATCAAGACTTACCAAAATTTCTATGGGGAGAAGCAACAATGACAATAATATATATTCAAAATAGAAGTCCTCATAGAATTCTTGAGAATATGACACCCAAGGAAGCATTCACAGGGAAGAAGCCAAGTGTGGACCATCTCCAAATCTTTGGGAGTCCTTCCTATATCCATGTTCCAAAGGACAAACGAAAGAAGTTAGATTCTACAAGCATCAAAGGGATCTTCGTTGGCTATAGTCTCTCCTCAAAAGCATATAGAATCTACATCAAGGAAGGAAGACATATTGAAGTAAGCAGGGACGTTATATTTGATGAAAATCATGCCTACAAAAGATCCAAAGATATCCCTATTGATTATGATGAAGAAGATATACGAATATTTGAACAAGAAGAAGTGCACCACGACAATTCCTCTATAATTCAAGAAGAAGATGAAGGACAAGCCTATTCGACCTGTGATCATACCGAACACTAGGAAGAGGCCAAATTGGTTAAAAGCTACTCTTGAAGATGCTGAAGGACATGAAGTTGTGAAAGGAACCTTTAGAGAAAGCAAAAGGCCGAAAATCTATGTTGCCAGGAAACGTGGGTTCGGGGATGGGGATGGGTATGTCATTTTTGGAAACATGGTGCTTGGGTTCGTCGGGGGTATATTATAATTTATATATATATATATATATATATATATATAATATAAATATTATATTTTATAAATTATAATATATATGAATTTGTATATTTTTCAACTTTAAACAAGAAAAACTAAAATATTTATGATTTAAACTTTATATATTTAAACATGCACATCATTGAACATTGAACATTCAAAATGGAATTTCAAATTTTCTAGTTTGATATCAAGTGCAAATTGGAGTTTACATATTAATAAGAATCATGATATATGTCCATTGTCATACTACATTCAAAATTTGCCTTAAGGCATCTCCAAACAAGAACTAGGAAATTTTAAAATACTAAAATAAAAATAGCTAATAGTGAACAATGGCTTCCTCAAGCCATGTCATCAACATCACTCAGATCTTCAGTTAGCATGCTCTCCAGGTAGGAATCACTGTCATCTTGAGGCTTCTGCTCATCCATGGCAATTGCAGGTAGCTCAATAAGGCCATCTGGTTGTATCTCCTTGTCCACACACATAGCATCATCTGTGTATTGGTCCCATCTCTTGAAAGGACCCTCCTTGTACCCAGGGTCTTTTCGAGATATGAGACGAAGTGTGCTATGAATGTACACTAAGTTCTTTGCCTTCTTTGAGCCCAACCTATTTCCCTTTACCAAATGGATGAAGGCATAAGTACTCCAATTCCTCTCGCAAGATGAAGAACTAGCTACTTGGAATATTAGGGGAACCCCATTAAATTAATTAGAAAATTAAAATAAAAACTAAAATGAACCCTAAAGAACCCGATTTTGGGGTTCCAAGTACCCATCATCAGGGTTCTCCGTACCCATGAAGACAAAAGAACCCAATTTTTTTTAATGGAGAACCAGGTTCTTCATAGAAGAATCCGATTCTTATGGGTTCTTCTTAGAAGCACTGATACTCAAATCCGGTACTTGGGGACGAAAACCCAGGACGGGTTCGAGAACCCCACCCCGGGTTCGCGAACCCGTGCAACATAGCCAAAAATATATTCTGGATATGTTGCATATATGACAAAATTGATCGAAGTTGAACCATCTACATTTGAAGAAGCTGCTCATCAAAGTATGGAAGACAGCAATATCCGTCATGAAGAATGGGGTTTGGGAAATCCCTAGATTTAGTGACAAATTGGTTGTCACCTCCAAATGGATCTACAAGATCAAGCACACTGTTGATGGAAGTATGGACAAATACAAAGGTAGATTTGTTGCAAGGGGTTTCCCTAAAAAGGAAGGCATAGATTATGAAGAAACCTTTGCACCCACCGCTAGGTATACCACCATTAGATCTTTGGTTTCATTGGATGCTACAATGGGATGGAATATCCATCAAATGGATGTAAAGCTATGTTGCACAAAACTTCTAGGAACCAAACGTTTTGAGATGTACCCGTACCCGAAACTCCGAACTCGACTGAAACTTGACCGAAACTTGACCATTATGTAATCATCTATGAGAGTTAATATAGACTTGGTTTTCCTTCTAAATTGTCATCTATAGGTCTTATTCCCTTTTTTCTTGCAAGATAATGTGTTATTCACTTATTTATAAATTTCTTTTTATATATATAAACATATATGGTGTTTCAGCCAACGTTCGACTGACGTTTCCATTTTTGGGAGGTGACGTTTCTAAACATAGCCGTTTCAGAAACTCTGAAACGTTTCAGCGTGTCCTGCAACTTATATGTAAAGACAACTTTTTTGAATGGGACCATTGATGAGGAAGTATACATTGAACAACCCGAAGGCCTTGAAGTAAATAGCAAAGACACTCATGTCTGTAGGCTCAAGAAGGCCATATATGGTTTGAAGCAAGCTCCTAGGGCAATGCATGCAAGAATGGATGCATACTTTCTAAGAATTGGGTTCGTGAAAAGTACTACTGATCCAAATCTCTACATCAAGGTTGTGGATAATGAGCTAGTCATTATTCTACTATATGTGGATGATCTATTCATTACAAGTGTGGAGCGAAGGATACAAGAATGCAAGAAGATGCTGGCAGCCGAATTTGAGATGAAGGATTTAGGACTGATGCACTATTACCTAGGTCTGGAAGTATGGCAGAAGCCAAGGGAGATATATTTGGGGCAAGGAAAGTATATCATCAAGTTGTTGCAAAAATTTGGAATGATGGATTCCAAGCCCATGACTACTCCTATGATCACCAATCTCAAGAAGTTGAGGAGCTTTGACTCAAGTCTCATAGATCCTACCTCCTATTGTAAGTTGGTGGGTTCTCTGATGTATCTGGTAAATACTAGGCCGGATATATGTTTTGTTGTGAACATTCTTAGTCAGTTTCAGTTGGAGCCTTGTCATGATCACTGGATAGCTGCCAAGCATATATTGAGATATCTTCATGGCACTATACATCACTGCCTAAAGTATGATAGCAAGGAAGTCAAGTTGATTGGCTTCACAAATTCTGATTGGGGTGGTAGTGAGACTGATGGAAGAAGCACTACAGGTGGATGCTTTAGTTTGGGATCTACCATGATCTCATGGATTAGTAGAAAGCAAGATCCCGTTGCTTTGAGTAGTGCTGAAGCAGAGTATGTGGTTGCATGTGAAGTAGGAAAGGAGGCTGTATGGTTGAGGAAGCTTCTGACAAATTTGTTCGAGAAGCCTCTGGGTCCTACTGTGATAAACTATGATAATCAAAGCTGCATCAAGATGTCTAAAGATCTCGTGTTTCATGCTAGGATGAAGCATATCAACAATAAGTTCCACTACATTAGGAACTTGGTGCAGGATGGGATCGTGAAGCTACAATATGTCTCGACCGATAATCGGGTAGCTAATATACCAACAAAGTCTCTTCCTAAGAAGAAATTTGAATATCTTAGAAACATGCTTGGTTTAGTAGATATTGTTGATCTTGTTGATGATGATAAAAGTTTGGAAGAGATTTGTTGAGGCTTTGTGTGTGAGACACATTGCCTGGGAGGACATCAGCCCAAAACTATGTGTTGATGTCTAGATACCGAGGTAGGGAGGGCGGCGTTGGTCATAGAGATCTGACCTCAGATACACACCTGGATCCCTGGTTTGATGGTTAACAAGTAAGCCTGATGGTACATAGAGAGGTTGAAAGCTTTAGTCTATCTTAGTCCCATCTGGATAGATTGCCTTGGTCAGGAATCTAGTCCATGGCATTGCGGTGCCTAAACTCTTCATAGTTCATATGTTTTGAGATCTTTCTTGTACTTGTATATGTTATTATGAATACCTCCCTAGTTAAGAGGGAATGTTGAAGAATGTAACTAGGCTCGGTCTTCATAGATGTATTTGAGTCATTATGTTATGTACTTATCAAAAGAATGAAAAAGGATTTTTTATTATTGCTACAATGACTTATTAAAGCATGGGTTTCATGCTTGGGTCATTTGTTATTAGTCAAAGTTCCCATTGTGGACTCCTAGGATTTATATTGTGTCATTAGAGTCATTATACATTTTATGAGACCCTTTGTGGGCTTTTGAATCATGTAAAAAGGTTTATTATTGAGTCAAATAAGGTATTTGACACCTCCACACCAAGTCGGCCTCAATTTGGGCAATTCGACCTCACCTAAAGCATACAAGCAGTTCAAATTCATTTGGAGGAATATCTCTCACAAGTTCGATATCCAAGTGGAAAGAGGCAGAAAAAGTGTGAAATTCAAAGAAGAGAAGAAGTGCTGGAAGGATTAAGGTCGAAGGTTTTTGGCTCTCTTTCTCTCTCTTATGCGAAGTTATTGGGCCAGTTTCCGAGTTAAAGTTTTATTGCTAGAAGGGTGTAAATTCTGAAAGTGTTGGGTCGAAGATTGTGTCGCTGGAAGGTCAAAATTATGGATTTGTTGGGTCGAAGTGCTGTTGTTGCAAGGTCGAAGTTGCTGGAAGGAGAGGCTGACTTGGTGGTTGGAGGAGGTCTCTGTCTAGGTTGAAGAGTCTTGGATTATCTCAAGAAAACTATTGAAGGAAGAGATTTTGACTGGGTTTTCCCCTAGATAGGGTTTTTTCCCTGGCAGAGTGCCTACATCTTGTGTCTTGTGTTTTTGTGATCTTCATACACACATAATTTGGTAATTGCTTGATGAAAGATAATATAACAAAGAAGTAAAAGAAGCCAACTTAATTCACAAGCAATTATCAAGAAAGAGAAATCTAACCCTAACTCTATTAGCATTGATTTATCCATAGGCAAAACCCCTATGAAGGGGAAACCCAGTCAAACTCTTCCACTAGTAGATTCAAATCAAAATTGACACAACCAAAACCCAAGACCAAGACAAATGACTTCCCTCACTCCACCAAGTCAGCCTTCCATAAACTGCAAAATAGGGTTTCAGTCCCTCTCTTCTTTCTTCTGCAACTTCAGTTTCCTGCACTTTTTCGGCCCTGTAATACTTCAGAGAAATCAAACATGTGGTAGAGGATCGATAACTTCAAACTTTTGCTTGGCTTGTTTCTCTTGTTGGCATAAGATCATAGTTTTCAAAACCGGCCTTGTTAACCAGTTACCGGTCTAATTGGCCGGTTAGCAGGCCCACCGGTTGAAACCGGCCAAAAAACCTGGTCAGAGGGGGCACTTCACCATTTTTTGCAGAAAACCGGTCCTAACCGGCCGGTTAGGAGGCACGTCCACCATGAGCCCAAAAAGTGACTTTTTGACTGTGTTTTAGGGGTTTTGGAGGGAAACTAAGGGTGCTTTCCCTCCAAAAACACCCTCTCCAAGCCTTTAAGAGGCCCCTCTCCCTCTCATTTGTCTCACACATCTCATTTGGAGTGTTTGTGAGTTTGCTTGGGAGCTTGGAGAGTGTTGAGTTTTTGTTGGAGTAGTGGAACAACAGAATTTAAGCTAAGTAGTAGTCATCATGCCTCCAAAAGCCAAAGATACTGCATGGGCTCATTGTGATATGATTGATGGCAAAATGATCTGCAAATATTGCCAAAAATCCATTCAAGGAGGGGGTATTAATAGGTTCAAGCAACACTTCGCTGGGATAGGAGGCCATGTAAAGCCATATGGAGCACCAAATGAAATAATAGGGCATATTAGGGCAGAATACCTTCAGAAGTTTGAGACTCAAGTCACTGAACCAATAGAGAAGTCTGTGACTGCAAAGTTTGGGAGTCGAGACTCAACCAACTGAGTTTGATCATGATGACTCATGAGAAGTTTCAAGTGATAATGTTGATCACTATTATAGTATTATCATATATGTAGACTTGAGTCTTGTTGTAGGCCACTAGCCCCATAGTTTGTAGGCTTTGTTTTTGCACTCTAGAGGCCATTTAGAGTCTCATTGCTTATGTATTTTGTCGATGATATGTATTGCACTCGGTGCCATTTTGATATATTCACCTTTACATGGTATATAAAGGAGCAATCTTTGCATATTTTGTCTATATTGGCTTGGAATCATGGTTTTAAATCTTAAAAATAGTTTTTTCGTTAAAAATTAATTATTTAATGTGTTTTTCTAAAACTGGTTCGTTTAGACCAAACCAGTCCTGGTTAGACCGGTTCCGGTCGGTAAACCAGTGCATTAGGTGGACCGGTCCGGTCACCCGTTTTGGTTTTAAAAACACTGCATAAGATAGGCTCTCTTTCGCATTTCATTTCTTCTTCTAAGCTTAAGATGAGATGTATTGTATGTCACCTTCAACCGAATGAATGCACTTGTATATATAATAGGTCGAGTCTCCAATATGAGGCTGACTCTTCAACTGTTCTGAGGCCGACTTGAAGGAGTAGGGTAGGCCGATATATACGAGAGGGAGCTGACTTGGTGGAGGACTCTGTTTGACACAAAATAAATTTTCTTCTTTGACTTAAGGTGCCAATGAAGGGTCCTTTACATAATGACTTTGACTTTGACACAATACAAAATACAAAAATCCTAGAGCACTCAATGAGTGCTTTGACTTATTGAACATTGACCTAAGCATGAAACTCATGCTTTAATAAGTCAATTTCTTTTGACAAATACAATTATGAAGACCGACACTAGTTACATTCTTCAACACTCCCTCTTAACTAGGGAGGTATTCATAATTACATATATACATAGGTACAAGTATGATCCCAAATGATATGTTCTATGAAGAGTCACGACACACATAGTGCTACAAATTAGAAACTTGACAAGGTATCTAATCGGGTGGGACTAAGGTGTGTTCCAAGCTTTAGCCACTATAGGTACCATCAAGCTTCAGCGCTAACACCAACTCAGGGATCTAGGTTTTGTATCCAAGGTCAGAGCTCCATAACACCAACGATACCCTCCTTACTACGAGATCTAGACATCATCACAGGCCGACCATATGTCCTCCCAAGCATCTTGTTGCCTCAAGATGCTTCATCTCTCCTATCAACTAAATCAGATATATCCACCAGTCCAAGCATGCTTCAAAATGTTTAACCTTCTTATGGAGAGATCCTGCACAATCTTGTTGGAGGCTTTCTTCTTTAACTTCTTAAGTAGCACCAAACTCAACCTTAGCACTTCAACACAACCAAGTCTTTGTTTGCAACTTCATGAATCAAGAACATCCATCTGTAGTGCTTTTGTTCATTCTTTGATCTCATTCTTTCTTCAAGATATTCACTATAGCTATCATAATATGCCCTCCCTCTTAACTTGGGGAGATATACCTTTTCTTTATATCCAATATCAAAAACCTCTTTCTTCAAGCCACACAGTCTCTTTTATTTGTACCATATCATCTGAATAACTTCAACCTTTCAAAGCTTCATTCCTTCAGGAACATCATCATTATTCTTATAGCTCCCTCTTTCCATCATGCTCATCAATTTTATCAAGTCATGAACATCTTCAACATCTTGAAGATCATGTACCTGCAAATCTTTCAACAAGTACAAATATACAAGAGCATGAAGTTAACTTTATCAAAATAGGATTAACATATCATTGTAATGGAAGCATCAAAACAATCAAACTTTAGACATCCTAAACCTAGTTAGGTTTACAATCAACAAGAGTTACATCTTTTCATAATCTAGACTTCAACAACTTTGCTAGGGTTTTGTCAAAAACCTTAGATTCCATCATCGAGACTTAAAGCCTTAGATATCAACAACTAAATCAAGTTAGCAATCCAATCATAGCATTTTACATCAGAGGTTTCGATATTATGCTCTTAGAATTTCATGTCAAACTCTACTAGGGTTTTGTCACAAACCCTAGATTTCATCAATAAAATTAAATCATAGATATCAACAACAAAGTTAGCATCCTAGCATTTCATATCTAGGGTTTCATTATTATTTCCTTACATCAATCTCTTACTAGGGTTTTTATCATAAACCCTAGATACACACATCAAACTCCAACAATTTTGACCAGACTAGGGTTTCAATTATGCAAAAGCTCATACACCTAGGGTTTCATTCCTAGGATAGACTATCGCAAGGGTTTTGACATAAACCTTAAATCATCAAACCCTAAAAATTTAGGGTTTCATCATATATCATCGACAAACCCTAAAAGGCTAGGGTTTCTACATAACATTACTAAAATTCTAAACATCAAAGGATATCATTATATGTTCTAGACTTTAACAACAAACCCTAAGTAGACTAGGGTTTCATTATTGATATACCCTAAGCATCAAAAGGCTAGGGTTTTGTAGCGGACCCTAAAGATTAGGGTTTTACAAAAGTAAACAAGAATATTAAAGAGAGGGATGATTTAATCTAGAGATTAATCACCCTAACAATATAGAATCTTAATGATTCGATAACAAACCCTAGACATGAAAGAGTTAGTAATATACAACAAATTTTAAAAGTTAGAAATATCAACACTGCACTGCGCTCCTCAACATCTTGATTGCTACTAGTCTGCACCGTTAGAAATATCAACACTGCACTGCGCTCCTCAACATCTTGACTGCTACTAGTCTGCACCTGTCACTCTGGTATTGACTGCATCAACTGCCACTGATCCATCCTGTGAATGAATACTGTGGGCCCTTGTAGCAATGTACTGATTCATGAGGTATATTTGTAGTTCTCTGGGACTACAGTACCAAATCTCTCCACCTCACTCTTGGAGGTAAAGCTGCGAACATCATGAAGTCTTCCTCCAACCTAGAGGTCAACTTGTCGATCTTGGTTGACGCCGCCTGCTGGTCTTGCTTCTCCGACTTGTCCTTCTTCCCGAGAGGACACTGTGTGCTGTAGTGACCAAGCTCACCACACCTGAAGCACTTGACCTTTGACAGGTCCTCCTCCTTTTTTTTTTGTTCCCCCTGCCCCTGATTGGGACCCTTTGATGCGAAGGCCACATTTTGCTCCTCCTTGACCATCTTCTGTCCGCGGCTACTGTTGCCACTGATGGAACTCTTTAACAAAGCTCGCCTCAACTCCTCTTGTTGCATGTCTGCCCACATCCTGTCCCAATCTGGTAGCTTGTCTCTGCCCAATATACTTTGGACAAAAAGTTGCCACTCCTTAGAGATACTATTCAATGCCAACCTCACTAACTTTGTTGGTTGAGGTGCTGCCCCAACAGTTGCAAGCTTGTCTCGGACCTCCTAAATTCTAGTGAGGAAGGGATCTATGCCTCCCACTTTTGCATCTTGCTACATCTTAGCTTCTCCTCCAGGAACATCCTTCGCTGCTCAGAAGTGCCCTGATATAACGTGGTGAGAGCATCCCACATCTCTTTGGCAGTATCCTTGCCAGCTATGTGTGAGACTATATGGTTCCAGACTCCATCTAGGATCAACCGCTTCGCTCGCGCCATCTCCTTCTTGTATTCCTTCAACTGATCTGCATCTCGGGGAATTGCCACAACACTTTGTATGTAGAGCTTCAGGCCATATTCATCGAACAAGAAAGACATCTTGGCCTTCCAGATGACATAGTTGGAGGAACCCTCCAACCTACCTTGATCTCTCAGCCTAGTTGTGGCCATCTCTAATCAAGTCGAAAACTCCTTCTTTCCTTGTGCTTGACTGCTACTCTGCGACTTGCACTCCCTTCTGGAATGCGTGGTCCTCCAAGCTACTACTGTGAATCTGCAATTGGAAATTCGATCTTCTGAGACTCAAAGTTCTCGAGGAAAAATTTCCCTCTTCTGTGTGTGCTTTTCTCTTCCACCCGATGCGGGTTTTGCTTCTGCAACCTGTAGCAAAACCCTTTGCGTCTAACCAGAAATCTGCTCAGCGAAAATCTGAGCTACTGTTGCTCCCTCTGCTAGCTGGAATCACTCAAACTGGAAAGTCGAATTTTTCTGCCTTTCTGCATTGAAAAAAATCGAACTCTCCCAAGCAACTTGGCCTGCTTGGCAATGGATTGCGCTACCTCTAGGAATTTTGACTTGCTGTTCTCACTGAACAACGAAATTCTCTCCTTTCGCTTCTGAGCTTCTAGCTAATCACTTACGCTCTGATACCATGTGAAATTTTCATCTATTACGGCCACTGGAAATTATTCTTCTCACTGTAAATTTAATTATGCAATTTATTTGCTACGACAAACAATGAATAAAATCTCAACTGCAATTTTCACCATAAAAATACTGCGAAAAATAAAACATTGAAAACTGAGAAATTCTAATAGACACACAAGAATTTTGACACAGTGATTTTTGGACAAATGTCCCCGAAAAAACCCAATTTGGGAAAACCGATGCAACAGATGAGGGTTTTATTTTATTATGCAGCAGTGAAAATCTAAGTACAATCTGGATACCTGAAACTGGCAATCCACAGCAAGAAAATCTGGGCAAAATTATTGAAGGGAATTACCCTTCCTCCACAATCAATCTCAACACAACCTGCCTTCAGAAAACTCAACCTCCTGGACCCTCTGCGTCAGCCTCTGCGCTGCTCTACGCAGTCTCTATGATGTCAAGCCTCCAACCAATCTTTGGTGAAGTCGTTCTACATGCCTCAACTGAGGAAATTGTATCTTCGACACTTTGGAACCTCTGCCTGACCTCTGGAATTGAACACCATAGCCTCAGCTAAATCGAACTGCCAATCTAAAGCAACTGTGTAGTCCTCTGCATTGCCTCACTGGGAATAACTCGGCCCTCTTGTTGCTACCTCTCCGGATTTGGAAAACTTCCTCCGGATCACTATCCCCGCCCCTCAGTGACCCTTCTTCGATCTTTGGCTCTCCGAAAACTGTTGCTGCTCTCTAGAAATCAATCTGCCAAGGAAATCGAACTACAGAAGTGTCTTCTCTAAGTGCCCATAGACTTCCCCTTATAATCCACTGTTGGAGCTCCAACGACCAAGATTAAAACTTAATCGATGGCTAGGATCATCTTGGAATCGATCCGTGTGGGTTTCTAGACGATTGTCACCTTGACTTAATTAATACTAATTAATTAACCAATTTTCCTAAGTTTAGACTTTACGAAACATTAAAAAATTGGTTAATAATCTAGTTAAGTCACTTCTAGGTGGAATTTCCAGAAATGATATTTGGGTCTGGGAGATCTCATGTATTCTAGCCTCTCCACCAAATTTCGTGGCTAGAACACATTCGATGCTACAAAATCTAACACTTCCTAATGATTTGGACCCTCTTCCTAGAATACACATGTACTGTGCCCTACTAGCCTACACCTTCATGTAACAATTGAATGTGCATGCGAAAGAACATAAGAACTAAAGATAACTGAGTGCCTAAAGATGCCGCATGCATGCGTACAACATGCATGTGCCTTTATCACAATATAGAACAACAATGCCTCCTAGAAGCTAAAGTAGTGCACCTCAAACTTATCATAACAACATGAGTTTGAAGGCAAACTAATTTTTCTAGGTGTGGCATGTATCTGTTGCAAATTGTTGGTTGTTGCTTGCTATAGGAGAAATTTTGACCAAGCAACTAGGGAAAACACTAACATTCCCTCTTTGTGAGGCAAGTATTCTCCACTGAGTCAAGTCTCTCCTTCAATATTTTGCCAAGTCTCTTCCTTGATATCTTGCCAAGTCTCTTCCTCAACATCTCAAACTTCCCTTTGCCAAGGGCTTCATCAAAATGCGCTTCTATCACACTCTATAGAACAACAATGCCTCTTAGAGGCTAAACTAGTGTGCCTCAAACCTGTCATAAAAACACTTGAGTTTGACGGTGAACTAAATTTGCTAAGCACTGTACATATCTACTACGACCTACTGGTTGTTGCTTGTATAGGAGAATTTTTGACCAAGCAACAAGAGAAAACACTAACATTCCCTTTTTGCATGGCAAACATTCTCCACCAAGCCAAGTCTCTCCCTCAACATCTCGCCAAATCTCTCCCTTGACATCTCACCAAGTCTCTCCCTCAACATATCAAACTTCCCCTTTGCTAAGGGCTTCATCAAAATATTTGTAACCTAGTGAATCTACATTGGCTCAACAATGTACTGACTGAAAGTATTCACTGCAAAACATATATAAGGTTTGATATTTGCTAGATACATACGTGAACCAATCAACTTCATGTATAATGAAGTATCTACCAATTCCTATTCTAAATCAGCATGTAGAATTAAATTTGGAACCATGGGAGTGGCTACGGGTTTATAATTCATTATCTGAAATATTTCTAGAATCTCCATTGTACTTCCTTTCTCCAGAGAAGACCTTACTTGTACCTTGCCAAATCTCTAGACCTAAAAAATAATGCATATGGCGAACCATCTACATATAGGACAAATATAAGCAAATTGGATATATCAAACAAATAATAGATATTGGGATCTGTAACAATCTAAGTGAAGCCCAAATTAAATAGGTACTCGTAAATCCTAGAGGACCATGGATGTGGTACTTGCTTCAACACATAAAGGGCCTTCTTCAACTTGCATACATGGGTATCTTGCCCACGCACCTCAAAACTGCTGAATTTTGTAGCTATGGTCGGTCTTCATAATTAATATTTTAGCCCTTATTGTATTTGTAATGATAAAACAAAGCATGTTCTTCATGCTATTGTCAAAAGAGAAATTTCAAGACATGTTCTTCATGTCATTTTCAAAAGAGAAAATTTGAATTTTGAAAATTGAATTTTTGGCTCTTTTTGTCATCCAAAGTGTACAGGTGAATGCGCAACGCTTAGGGCAGGGGCTATCACTCTGATCCTTGCCCTCTCCGTTCTCGCTGTCTCCCTACAACAGACTATGGGGGGTAGTCCTTGTGAAATGTGAGGATGAAAGATCTATTGGCAACCAACAAGTTCGGGAGACATAATTGAATGGACTAGCAACTTGGTTAATTATGATTAGCAAGTTCAATTATTAGCACAATCAGATTAAATTTTTAGAGAGACCAGTGCCTTAAATGGAGTCAAAATACTTGCTTAACATGAATTATCTACCAAGCCGCCGGTGAACAGTTGTTGCTTTAGGATGCTCACTATCCTATATGAAATATGATACCAAAAATCTATGTGAAGTGCAAAATCTTGGTTTATTTTAAATTAGATGCCTATCTAAATGAATCCTGCCTCTCAACTATTTTGAAGCTAGTCTCTAGTGTAGGTTGTGAGAGAGAAACCCAGGGAAAGACAACAAAGGCTATATTAACGATGCCTTCCTTGGAGTTCTAACCACTCGATGCCTCTGACGATGCAGAGACTGTGGCTTTGACGGCTGCAAGGTCACCGTGTTAACCACAAAAGAGGGTCTAGGCTTCGCAAGCTGGTTGAGAATTTGGTCCTATTTTTCTATCAACCAAGCTTATGCTTGGAGGTAAGTTAATTAATGCAAGACTAGTCCTTAAATGCAAGTGCAAAATGATTGATTATCTTTAGATGAGATTGTTAAGGGTCTTAAGTACTTAGAGACAAATCAAATGATATTCAGTTTAGAAAAATGAAGTACTTAACATTGTATAATGACAATCTTTACCAAAAGAAAGTGTTCACTGAACCAAATAGATGGCATCAGAAAATGTTATCAAGATCACAATAGACAATTGCTCATCAAATGACCATAAAATCCAATGCTTCTTTCAACAATGCCTATTAGACGATGATGATCTTTAAACACAATTAACAACTTAAGATTATTTAGATTGTAACAATGAAATGCCAATGCGCCAATTAGATACAAAGGAGAAAAATTGAATTCCTTATGAACACAACTAGATCTTATCACAGTTATGATGACCGATTAACTGCTTTAAGAGTGACTTGATTTGCAAGATTATAAACTTAGATGTGAAGCTCACTTGCAAAACACAATGTTAGTACACTTATAACGTTATGGCAATGAAAAGCAATATAACATTTATCCAATAGCCAACCTCTTTAGCAATATGATAGCAATGACAAGTAAAATTTTTCTTCAAAGATCAATGTCACAACAATGCTAGCTATCAATGAGAGAAAAAGAGAGCATTCACCCACAATATGTTTCTTTAGAGCAATAAGCCAATCTTATCCAACAATTACCAATTCAATTATCCTTTTAGAGCACTTATGTTCTTATTGATATTTGTTAATGGTGCAAAGCAAGAATGCAAATGTATGCAAAGTGCAATGGATGCAAATGCAAACAGTGGTATGCCAATGTATGCAAGAGATGCAAAAATGCAATGAAATGCAAGGTGGGGCAGCCAAGAGACCAACAATTGTAGCAGTAAGAGAAACACCTGATCACACAAGGGGACACTTACCCAAGATGCAAACTATTCTAAGATTTAATGTCCACTAGGAAGAAATGACTGTCCACTACTTTTCACACCACTGTTATGTTTTTATCAGACCTTATGATGAATATGACAGCCCTCCGAATTAGTATGACAACCTTAAAGAAATGACAAGGTATGCCAAATAATGCAAGCCCAACCAATGCCAAATATGAACCAATGATAAAATATGACTGCAAGTTGCTTATTATGCCACTGTTAGATGTTTTTGTCACTGGTGTAGGTGACTAATAATGGCTGTAGGTGTTCATATCAGACTCTGAAAATCACCCACAGTCCTTCCAACTTCACTTATATGCAATCAATTCAACCACAAGATTAATTTTTTAGGAGTTGTCTTTAGTGTGACTTTTTGGAATTTCGGTGCCGGATTCCGGTGGAAAAAATTGAGGTGAAATCTTGATTTATGTTATTTAAACTAGTTTTTTGACTGTATATATGGATTCAACACCCTGGAAAACCCCTAGGGCACTTGGATTGCGCAGTGGTTACCCAGCAAACTTGTGATTTCAATAAATTTCTGCGGGATTTTAGAGAAATTAGACCGGAAAAACCTACTGGAAAAGCTTCCAAAAAGTCGCACTAAAGACAACTCGAATTTTTTTATGCCGTTAGTGATCAATTAGTGAGACACTGAGATTAGGATTATTTTAGATGTGTCTATGCCTTGAATACACCACTGTTGTTAATATGCTTCAGAATTCAAATGAAGCAGTGATGAGGCAAAGAGGGTTAGAGGGCAAACCACTAGGCCTAATGGTCTTGTTGGTGAGTAGAGACTTTTTCAAATAATTTTGTCCACCTGCAACCACAATGTTAGCTCCAAAATCGTTGCAAAACAAGACGTTGGAGAGCACAGACCAATGCAAACCAACTCAATGACTGAAGAATGAATGAATGAGGGCTAGAAAGGCCAAGGAAGGGCAACGATAAGCCAAGAAGGGCTAGAGGAGGTCAAGAATGAGAGAAACAAGGCCTAAAGGCCTGCAGCTAGGGTAGAGAAAGCCCAATAAGGGCAGCGACTCGAGGGAAGAGCCCTCTAAGGCTCACGACAAGGCCTCAAAGCCCTGTGACTTAGGAGAAAGGGCCTAAAAAGGCCACGACAGGGGCATAGGAGGCCCCAAAAGGGGCTGCGACTAGGGATCAAGGCCCTTAAAGGGCTGCAGCTAGGGTAAAGGAGGCCATGACAAGGGTACAAGAGGTCATGGCTAGGGCTTGGAGGCCCTAAATTTTTTTTGAAACCCCTGCAAACACAAAATTTTCCACGGAAATGCCAAAATTTACTTTTTTGAAGGCTAGCATCTTCCTTTCTAGGCTGAGTGTTGAGCTTGGAGGGAGGCTAGTGGCTAGATCTTGCCTTCCTAGGCATAACTCTGCCTCAAAACCCCAACAAAAATGCCCAAGAAGGCTATATGTCACACTTGGAAGTGAAAACCATTCAAACCCTAACCTTGGGGCTAAATCCTCCACAAAATTTTTGATCTCCTTGATTGCTTGAGGATTGACCTGCAAAAATGAATGAAAGAATTCCCAAAAACCCCAAATATATACAAAAATTTCAAAACCCCAAAAACCACAAGTTCTACAAAAGAAAACAAGGGTTAGAAATATTTACAATATTTACAAAATAAAATTTTTAGCTCTCATTAGCAAATTAAATCTTTGTAGCCCAGCATAAAATAAAAGTTATGATATTTTTTTAAATAAATTTCATGGATGAATGATTTCGAAAGGTAGAACAACCAAAACACTTTTGCAAAATAATTCGTCATAATGAAAGCTTAGAACCCAAACAAGGTCGGCTCTTCCAAATGATCTGTGAACTTGGAGCCCAAGGGCTAGCATACATGTAAATATCTATTAAATCTTAAGATAAACTGTTAGATCATATAGTGAATTAGATCACCTAAAATAACTCGTACCAATAGAGGGTTCTTATCACCAACAAATGAAATAACAATTAAATATGCAACACAATATAGAAGATAAACACATAACTAGCACATACCACAAATCCACGGATAGAAGAACACCATAAATTGAACCCCAAAGTCTTTCTATTATGAGAAAAATGTTTCCAGCAGAGCAGAGGCTCAGTACATGTGTTACAAAATCATCTCATCCAAAGATGGGAAATAGAAGCTAAATGACTTCCTTACATAGAGGAAGCCCCTCCAAGTGGAAAATAACGGCTAGTTGGCTTGATCCTCGTCAAAATAATCTCGATTGTTGAAAATAACTTGATCATCTTTTAATCTACACCGTTGAATTTTTAGTTTTGAGGAAAAATTCGAATTTCTCTTAAAAACCATTTTTTATTAATCCAAAAATTAATTTTTTGGATTAGTTTCCTCAAAAAATTCACTGACTTTACCAACAAGGTCTAAGGGTTCAAATTTTCTTAAAATATCCATTTTTCCCCTGGTGGAAGACCTCCAAAATTTGATTTCTTTTTGACCCACGAATTTTGATTATCTTCCACTTGGAGAGAAATTAATTTCTCTATAATTATTTTTGAATCAAAATTAATTAATTATCTAGCTTGGGATTTTTATTTAATTGAGCTAGAAAAATTTATTAATCGACTCTAGACGAGATTAATAATTTTTCCACTCTCAAATATTTTTAGCCATGGTTTCTGATTGCGAGGAACCATGCATTAAAACATTTTTACATCAAAATAATTACAATGTCAACCCTTAGAAGGGGAAAACACCTTTAGACATAGACCCTTAAGATATTACCCAATTCTGCGACACAATATGATGAAGTGTGCTTATAATAAAATAATTTAGCCATGGTGTTTTGATTATGAGGGACCATGCACTAAAATTATTTCTAAACACACTTTTACTTCAGACTTGATAAATACTAGGATTCACCTAAGACCTTGTCAATGAATTCCACCCTAGCTTTGGGGTTTAAGCTGGAAGAAAAACTTTGCCGATTATGCGTGTTTACAAACACATAATTCGGGGAAGTTAAAAAACTTCCTACGATGAAATCCTTTGCCAAAATCAGAGGCTTACCTAGGTATGTTACATAATTAAATGGTCATACTATCATCATTTACAATAAACTTTGTAGAAATTGGGTTTACAATGATGAATGATGGCAACTGATGACTTCGATCTTCGGAAAATTTTCTCCACTTCTTTATACTCTGCTTTCTCAGATTGTTGACAAAGTGTGGTCAATAGCTCCAAACAAGCCAAGTCAGCCCTCCTCCTAGTCAAGTCGGCCCAGTCAAAGAGGCACCCATTCGGCGAACCAAAAGACTATATAAAGACACTCGTCCTCCATCATTTGGACACAAAATTCGACCTCACATCAAGATATAGTATCTTATGCGCATCCATGTGAAGGAGACAAGGAAGAAGGAAGGACGAAGTTGACTAGAATAAGATCAAGCTTTCTCTCTCTCCATTGGTCCTCACATGTGGATTTGTTCCTCTTTCATGACCTTGCACGTGTGAACAAAAGCGTTGAATCTTTGAAGTATTCTAGAGCAACAAGACCGAAATCTTGGGTGCTGAAGTAGGCTGAAATTCGGCCCTAGTAGACCTAACCAGACCGAGTTCAGTGGGCAAACTTATGAATTGACTAGGAGGACGTTGGATTAGGTTTGACGAAGTCTACCTTGCTAGTCAATTTGGCCTTGTGATTGACTACAAGATCTAGGTGTGTCTCTTGGTTAATTGAAGAATTTCTCTAAGGAAAAGGTTGTTGGGTTTTTCCCTCATGTGGGTTTTTCTAGGGTAAATGTTTCTGTTCTTGTTTGGCTGTCTCTTTATGATCCTATTGTCATTTAGTTTTTACTATTGAGATCTTTTGTGTAATTGCTTTATGATGAATATCAATGCAAAAAAAGAGTAACTAAATAAATCGCAAGTAATTATCAGTTTAGAAGATCCTATGAAAAAGCGACATGGAACCAGAGCTTGGGTGAAAGAGTAGCCTTAAAAGAAGCTCTAGACAAAAATATGTAGCCCTAGTTCAAACTCTGTTTGTGATTGATAGAAAGATTTCATCCGAACTCTATTCAGGAGGACGAGTTACATCCCAAAGAGGCTGAGATCTGTTGAACATTAGCTAAAGTTTTGTTTGTATGTGGAAGAGGGTCGAAGCCCTAGGTTCATGGCCGAAAGGCCTTAGTCTAGACCGTAAAATCGCTGGAGGAAGCCTCAGGATGCTGAGAGACCTCAAGGTTGATATCAGGAAGGTTGAGAATGCCTCAGGATGCCCTCAAGAAGGCCGAAAGGTTTCAGCATAACATTCAAACCGAGAATCCTCAGATCGTTGGTACAATGATTTTTGAAAGGCTGAATTGAAGAAGCCGAGTCACTTAATTTCTTAAGGAGCCAAGATGATCTCACTTTGGAGAAAGTAGTTAAAGGAAGTTCGAAATATCTTTATTTGAGGACAAGCCAACAAAGTCATCTTTTGTTTACTTTTAATCCTAGAGTTGTTGAACGCACTTAAGAAGGGATTGAACTGGTGTCTTAGTAATAATTACAAGTGTGAAAGTGTTTCATGGATCTCATGCCCATTTCTCCTTGAAGATCTATTATGGTTACTAGGACAATTCTCCTTGAAGATCCGTTATGGCTACTAGGACTAAGATACACATATTGTCTAATATGAAGGACTTTGTTTTCATGTAAGCACAATGCAATGATGATCAAAGATGAGTATGAGGATATGGAAGTCAGACATGTAAAGAGATTAGAAAAGCTACAAGCCTGCAGTTTGATGCTTGACTAAAAGGTATGTATCATCAAGTTACATTCAATGATCTTGAGATCAAGTTCCTTTGGCAACATTCTTGAAGTCTATGGCAATAATTAGTTGTCAACATATCTGTTAATAAGGACCAAGTATAAGTCTAGTTGAAAGTCTATAGTAAGACTTGTATCAAAGTTCTCTTTGGAACTATTGATTCCTAGATCAATAAAGTAAGGCTAAATCTTATTGTACCTTGAAGATTGAAAACTCATTGTGAATTAGTCATGGGATTGTAAGAGATCCTTGAAGAAACCTTTAAGGACAACTATGATGATTAAAGGAGTCCCTTCACTCCCACTGAGAAACACTTATTATCTTCAAGCATATGAAAATATTCCTAATCTGGGCAAGATAAGGCTAGCACTAAACATTGAACAAACCTGTGTTCTTCTTGAAGATGCTACGTTATATTTCATAAGGTGTTTAGAAGCAGGATGTTGAAGCTACATGCTTGTAAAGTATTAACACCATTTGTTGTCATGAATCTTGCAGCGTTGGAAGATGCATTGCATATACTGATGATAAGGTATGAGTTATATTGTAAATATCAAATATGGATGTCTAGTCGCGGAGTCTATTCTCTAGACAGTCAAAATTCGAAACAAGGAAAAAGATCACTATCATTAACATATATATACTTGAAAAAAGCACACTGTGATGGAACAAGATCGTTATGAAGAAAAGGTTGAGTCCTCCTTCGAGGTTGGAGACAAAAGTACACTCAAGAAAGATGAGTGATTTGCAAAAGTTTGATGATGAAAGATAAGCTCTTGAGTTGGAAAAGTCAAAACTAATGTTTAGTTGATTTGTGAAAATATCGTTGCTAGAAATGCTAAAGCAGTGACCAAGTATGATGTGGATCTGTCATGAAGACATCTCATTGGAAGATCCCTGAACTTGACATTTGCCTATCTAGATAATTATTTAATGACATGATGAATGCTGAACATTTGTGTATGAAGAAGAAATTGTGTAGATGACAAAGTTTGGTGGGCTTTGCAAAAGGTGAAAAATGAGTATTGTAAAACTAGGGTTTGTAAACCCTAGATTAATCTTGAAGGATAATGAAGCCCTATGGTTTGGAGATAAAACCCTAGAGCTAGAGCTAGATAAACGTTTCCGCTAAAAGGAAGAAGCCCGAGTTCATGCAAGGAAGGAATGACATCATGCTGATAATAAGGACAAGGTTGATAAAGTTGCAAGATGGATGCAAGAAGGCTAAGATTAAGAGGGAGTTGACGTTCTCCTTGTTGACCACTCAGTGTCAACTACCCTATAACATAGTACATTTTTTCAAGCATTCCATCATGATCAAGCAGGCAAACATCCAAGATTCATCATCATCTTTCAACTGATTATCAAATTTATGTAATCCAAATTTTGTAGTCCTATGTGGCCATTATATGTTCTAATATGATGAATATAAAGCCATGTAATACGCTTAGGTAAGCTTAAGAATTTTGCTAGAGATTTTCACTCTAGGGAGGTTTTTTCCTCGACTAATTATTTGTTTTTTTCAACTGCAAATAATTAGTTGATTTTTTCTCCCAAACATACCCCAAAGCTATAGTGGGGCTCAATGGTGAAGTCTTAAGTGAGTCCTAGTGTATAGAGTCGATGTAAAATACCATACTAGATCATGTCTAAAGTCTCGCAGAATTTGGTTGTGTTTAGGGGTTAGTTTTTAATTGTCAAAATTCCCCTTCTGAACAGAGTTTTTATGTAATATTTGATGTAGAGATGTAAAAAAGTGTTGTATTATAGAAGTTGTAGGGGGTATGAGTAATCAAACTTGCACCTCAACTCCTAAACTTTCTATTTAGACACACTTTGAGGGTTTAAAAATATGTTTATACCCCTCCAGAGCCATATTTTCTATTTTTTTGGCAAAAAATGGCAAAATAATTAGCCGAAAATTGGTTAGAAAATTAAAATGAGAGAAAAATAAAATTCTCTCCAAGTGAAAAATATTAAAAAGGTTGAGGACTTTCCCGAGGAAGGAATCAAGGAAAAAGTTGAAGAATCTCCACAATTTAAGCAAGGAAAAATCCCACAAAAAATTGTTCGCTCAAGAAAAATTAATATATAGGGGAAAATCAAATTTCTTGGCCAAGTTAGTTAAATTGAATGAGGGATTTTCTAGAAAAGGAATTGGAAAAATTATTTTTTGGTCCATCCAAGTCATCCATTAAGGAGATTGAAATTTTTCTCAAGGCAATCAAGGGTCGAGATTATTTTGACAAGGATCAAGCATTCAACTAGTTGTTTTATTCCAGGATCAAGTCAACTTTGTAGCTGTTTTCACTTGGAGAGAGATCTAGATCTCTCATTTTTTCTATAAATTGAGATCTAAGCTCCTCATTTTTAACATGAAAAATCAGGAGCTCTTGGCTAAGTGAAGCTCTGCTACATTTGTAATATTTTTCTGAGCAATAAAATAAAGTCTTTGGGGGCAAAGCTATGGTGTTATTCTTCAACTATATGGTAATATTATTTTGATCTATTGTGCTTCATATTCTACTGGTGTTATATTTTGTTATTTCCATTTGCTCTTGAAGATTCATTGTTGTATTGTTATCTTACATCATTGTTTATATTTGGAGAAACACTTTAGATAGAGTAGATCTATTGGTTTTTAGTTAAACCCTTAGACTCCTCTTTCACTTTTCTATTCAAATCTCTTTGGATCTAATAAATCTTTTCTTTAAGTGTGTAGAAATTAATTCCGTTGATCAAATCTTGAATACTTGGGGACATTCTTTGTTGAATTAACCAACTTTTCAGGGCATAGAAGCTGAAGAACACATAGTGGGATCATCTAAAGACTTATCATTCGAAATAAGAAAGGGTTTTCTTGCCATTTGCTCATTATCTTAATCTATCCTCTTTATATTGCACTTTAAATGAATAAATATGCTAATTTAGAGCTTATTGCTTGTAAATCTTGTAAAATTACTTTGTAAATATTCTCTAATTATTTTGTATTTTTTTTTTTGTAAATATTTTCTAACCATTGTATATAGATTGATTCTTCTTGTATATACCTGTCTCTTGATTTTTTTTTTTTGCAGATCTAGCTAAGGAGCGAGGGTTTTATCTCGGATCTGCTTTATAATCATTTTGTTTACAGGTGGAGGCTCTTGGATCTGAAAAGAAATATTTTTTTGGAAGCCAAACATTTGTTCAAAGTCGAAACCCTCCATCTGCGCTAGGGTTTGGACAACTAGGGGTTCTGAACGATTTTTTTTGGGCATTTTTTTGGATCAAATCTTTTGAGGAGTTGTCTTTGGATACTTAAGGCTAGTTCTCCCAGCCGCAAGCATGGGAAGCCTCCTATTTTTCTCTGCATATAAACCCTAACGTCTGGCCTTTGGATCGATTAATTTTTTGAAGAGGAAATGAATTGAGATTTCACTCATAATTTTTTTTGGAATTAAATTTAAATTTTTCGTGGGATTTTCTCAGTTGGCCTTGAGCTATTGGAGGTTGTCTTTCTCATCTGCGCAAGAGTATCCGTCTTTCCTAAGCAAGTAGGGTTTTGAGTGAGAGCCCTTGAGGGGTTTCAATAAAATTTTAAAATTTGGGAAGTCTGATTTGAAGGGTAACGTTGCTTGAGGTTTTAGAACAAATCTGATCCGCATCTTTGAGGAAGCCATGTGCATTTTGAGACCTTATTCTCTAGGTCACAAGCTTAAAATTGCCATCTTGCAGTTGAATCACGAGTTTGAAGGGTTTTAATCTCATATATTAAATTAAAATTAATTTTTTTCTAAGGGTTGCCCCATTAGGCCATGAGTGTTTGAGGGTTTTTCCTCTCTTACGCAAGGAATATTTCCTTTTCCAAGCGACTAGTTTAGATTTAGATTAGAATTGACCATTTTGCATCTGGTTTTAGTCACTAATCCTTCAAGTTACTTGATCTAATTAATTAACTTACTTATTTTTAGATATAGTTGTCATTAGCATTAGATTTTAATTGTCTTGTTTTCATTTCATTACTTGATCTAATTTACATTGAGATCTAATAAGTAATTTCATCATATTTAATTGTGCTTCATTGTATAAGTTACATTTGCTCTATTACTATAAATCACTCATTAAAAATATACTCTAAGTGAAATGATACTCTTTATCTACATATCAATAATACATGTCATCTTTGAGCATCTTAAGCGCTATTGAAGCACTTGTGTTATTTCGTTTAGATTTAATCGTCTTTCTTTGTTTCATTGAGTAGATATCGACTTGCTTCATCAATTATTGTCTCATCATATTTGTGCTCATTATCTTAATCCTAATGGGATTGCTACAATTCTTGAAGACATTTTTTGAAGCATATTGTTCTAATACTATCTCATTGAAACATTGCATTTGCATTCAATTTGCATCTTAGATTTAGTTTTGCATCTTTAAAATCTACCTCCAAGTATAAGCTTGGTTGAATAGAAAGTTAGGACAACCTTCTCCACTATTCAATTTGAGGAGCTTGACCCTTAAACAACAGTTAAAATGAGTGACCTTGCAGTTCTCTTATGGCCGAGTCCCTTGTAGGAACAAAGGCACTTGGGTTGCTAGAAGCCCTGGGTAGGTATCGTTAATGAGGCCTTAGCCTCCTTCCCCAACACTTCTTCCAACAACCTTGTTTTAAGACAAGTTTTGACAATTGAGGAGTTTTGAAATATGTAACGAGGTTCAGTCTTCATAATGATATATGTAATCATGATTTTATGTATTTAATGAAAAGAGAAAAATAAATTTATTATTGTTATTCTTGAGGCATGGGTTTCATGCTCAAGGGAAATTTATTTTTAGGTCAAGCACCCATTGAGTGCTTCTAGGGCTTGTCATTGAGTCTACAAGTCAAATGAGTCATTGTCATGTATGAAAGACCCTTTTGGGCATGTTACATATTGAAAAGAAAATTTATTTGAGTCAAAATAGAGTTAAAAGACCCTCCAAGACCTTGTCATCAAGTCGGCCTACACAAGTGGACAAGTCGGCCTAAAGGAAGCAATTCGCCCCCCTCAAATCCTATAAATAAGGAGCTCGACCTCATTAGCACACTCACTCAAGCAAGTTTGATCTCCCCAAGATAGAAGCTGGAAAAGGACGAAAAAGGAGAAAAAAAGCAAGATTGAAGTTTTGGGCCTCTCTCTCTCCCTCTTGTGTTAGGGTTTCCACTGTTGCTGGGCAAGTCGAAGTGTTGCTGGGGAAGTCAAAGTGCTGCTGGGAGTCGAAGTGTTGCTGGGCAAGTTGAAGTGCTAGGAAGAAACTGTTGGGTCGAAGTTGCAGAAGAATTTGCTGGGTAGCTTGAACTTGCAGAAGAATTTGCTGGGCAGGTCGAAGTTGTAGAAGAATCTACTAGGCAGGTCGAAGTTGCAGAAGAATCTGCTAGGAGGTCGAAATTGCAGAAGTTGCTGGAAGGAAAGCTCGTTAAGGAAGAAAGGTTTGACTTGGTCTTGGAGGGTCTTGGTCAAGGGTCATAGGTATTGGAATTCGTCAATTGAAGATTCTATAAGAAGAGAAGAATTCTTGCGGGTTTTCCTCTCAGTTGGAGAGTTTTTGGCCCTGGCTGATCGCCTATATCTTGTGTCCTTTGTCTCATTGTTCTTTATGGTTTTGAAGTTGTTTGGTGAAGAGAATACTAATAACAATCAAGTGAAAGTAGATAATCAAGTTAAGTAAAAATATGTCACAAGTAGTTATCAACGGAAGAGAAATCACCTAATCTAGCTGCCCCTAGATTTCTCAACAAGGAGAAGGCATTCGCCGTAGATTAGGCATTCCATTAAAAATTAACCGAGACCCTTGCATTTCACATAAATAGATCTTGCATTCATCCAACTAACATCTGGTTATTGTAATTGGAAATGTGAGCTAATTTATCTACATGCAAGTTGCACTTTACATTCTTGTACTTGTCAAATTCATGCTCATTGTCTCTTATCTTTATTTGAGGTACAAATTTCATCTTCTTGCAAGTTGAATTTGAAAGCTTATTGTTCATATTTCCAACTACTTGTAATTTCTTGGTTTCTTGTACTAACACTTGTTTTGTAGCATTGCTTATCTTGTGACTTGAAGTATCATTCCATTTTTGCAAGTGTCATATCTTTATTGAGCATTGTTTTAAGGCATTGGTCTATCTTTGTTATCTTGCTTTTCTCATTAAATCAAATATACCATTGCTCACTTAATAATCTCACTTACTAAACTATCTTTAAATTCAATTTAATTAGAGAAGTAATTGCCTTGCCCTTAGTTTCCTAGAGCTTGTTCTTTCAACAAGTTTTTCTTTAGTTTTATCCTTAGGGACTACCCCCCTTAGCTTGCCTAGGAGAGAGTTTAAACAAAATGAGTAGGGAATAGGTGACAACTCCTGCTGGAAGCGTTGTGCCATAAAGATTATACCTTGTGGGGTTGGAAACTTTTCCCACATTTAGGTGTACATCTTAGGCGACAACGCTCCTATAATCCTCAAATATAAGTACTTTATATTTCTCTTCCTTGATTATATTAGCCTCTTTTCTTTGTTTCTTTGCTGGGTTGTAATCATTGGATTGCAGGTACATAGTGAAGGTTGCCAAAGCTTTGGCAGTAGATGAAAGTAGTGGAAGAATGAAGCAAAGCTTGTGACAAGAGGACTTTCCCAGAATCAATGATATGTGTTGAGAGATATTGTACTATATGAGATTTGAGCTCAAAGGGAACAAACAGATCAACAAGTTTGGAGTTTTTATTGATTGTGCCAAAGAGAAGTCAGGGGTGACTTCCAAATGCACCTACAAAATCGAGAATGTAGCAGATGTCAGCATAGACTAGAGGGTTTTCTCAGAAAGAGGGAGAGGATCATGAAAAGACATTTGATCCAGTTGCCAGGTACACTTCTAATAGAATTATTGTTGCTCCTGTTACAAAATTACATTAGATGGATGTAGAGGACAGAAGAAGTGTACATGGGATCACCACAAGGCTTTGAGGGTCATGAAGGAGTCCCTTTATTTCAAAGAGAAGAATGTGCCTCAGACTTGGATTGATGGATCAAGGTTGCTCCTATATGATTTGTTTTTGATGGAAGCAGGAGAACAATAGTGGTAGAGGGAGCAACCAGGATTGCCACAACAAAAGCTGCACCTAGTTAGGGTAACCAAAAAGTAGCCATGGGATGGCTCTAGTAAAGGAAGCTTATTCGTTTATTGTTGAGCCAAAGCATGTGGCTCAACATGTGTTGAAGTACTATCATGGTACAATTGGTTATGGCACAACCAACTATGGTTTGAGGTATGTCTCAAATAGTGAAGTACAATTGCAATGATTCACAGATTCAGATTGTTTAGAGAGTGCAGAAGACAGAAAGAGTTCATGAGGATTTTGCTTCAGTTTGAGCTTTGTTATAATTTCTTGGATGAGTAGGAAGCAAACATCTATCACACTCAGTATTGCAACGATGAATATGTTGCAGCCTTGGTTGGCAAGTTGAGAAGCAGTATGGCTTCATAAACTAATTATATGATTGTTTGATCAAGTGCAGATGACGACCATAATGATAGGTCAAAGCACATAAAGATCTAGTAACGAGACATGGTACAAAAGGAAGCAATATAGCTCCAGTACTATTCTATAGTCAAGTAGATCGCTGACAAAACCTCTACCCCAAGTTGAAGTCTATATACTTCGAGGGCAAACTTGGAGTGATTGAGCATGTCCCTCTCAGCAAGAGGGAGTGATGAAATTGCAGCATCAAGGACAATCATTCTCCCTAGGTCAGGTTGACCAGGATTAGGGAAAACGGTCCAGAGTGTTGATATGATAGCATCAGGGACAAATATTCTCTCTATGTCAAGTATGTTGACCGAAATTAGGGAGAATGGATTGATAGAGGACAATCATTCTTCCTGTGTCAAGTGTGCTGACCGAAATTAGGAAGAATGCCCCTAGAGGCCCATAATGATTAAGTTGAGTGGGTGCCTTTTAGCATCACGCTTAGTGTACTCTCCATATAGGTTGAGTGAGCCCATTTAGCATCATGGCCTAGAGTGAGGCATTTGGATTTGGGACCAGAGTACTCAAATGAATTGAGCGTGTCCCTAGGGCTTCACCACGAGTCAAAGAGATTGACCAGGATGATGGTGAACCAGGACCTAAGTCACAGGACACATCCCTCAGGGTCTCGTGTCCCGTATTTAACGTGTCGGACACAAAAACCGCCCTAAAACGTGTCGAAAACGTTTTTCTTTGTGTCCTCCAATCGAGACATGTGTTTTGGATGTGTCAAAAACCTGCCCTAAAGTTTTTTGTTCTTAGGACACGTGCCCCATGAAAAGTGACATTTAAAACTTGCAACATGGTTTATTTTTGGGTTTTTTTTGTCATTGTTCGCCACCGAAGTTGAGTTTGCTCATCGCTAGAATCCAATTTGTTGTTCAGTGTGAGGAATTCCATCAGATTCAAGTGCAATGCTCACAACTTCACATTGACCTGGACATGGAGATGTAGGAGATGAGCGTTCACATGCTTTGCTGAGAGTTTGGAGCACTTAAATTTCTTGTAAGTTGTGTTATAGCCTACAGAACTTAACTTAATTATACACGAGTGACCACGAATAGATCGTTTGTTGAAATAAAAATCCCAGCTCCCTGTCATGTGCTCATTGCTCACTACACCTTCGAGGTCTAAAGGGAGGGAAAGCTCGATTAACGCTCTGGTCAACAATGAAGTTTGAACACATATAAATTTATAGTTCATAAACTACCTTATGTGAAGTTTGAACATGATCAAACTTGTTTGAAGTTAATAACAAAAATTATAACATGAACAATGAACATTGAACTGTGAACATCATTGATGTAGTAAATTAATAAACTAACTAGTAAATTACTAAATATGAAATACTAAATAGTGTATACTAAGTACTAAATAGATATCATCATGATTCATATCTATATGGATCAAGCACTATATTTCAGTATTTTTTAATATATATATATATATATAAATAGATAAAACGTGTCCCTTGTGTCCTGTTTTCGGGGTCGCTGCGTTTCGTGTCGAATACTCGTATTTACGTGTCCTCCGTGTCTCGTGTCCTCGTGTCGTGACTTAGACCAGGACTAGTCAATATACTGTGGGTCATAGGTGCCATCGGAATCATGGTGACTAGTTGATGCTAATGATGTACCATGTGTTAGGAGTATCGACCATGATCGTGGTGATGATGCACCATAGGTTAGAGGTACATACTAGAATTATCGTAGTTAGATGATGCTGTAGATTTTACCATAGGTCAAAGTTGTTGACCAAGATTATGGTAATTGAATGATGTTGATGATGAATTGTTATAACATTTTCTTAGAGAAATTTGTCAACACGAGAACATCTAGATAGTCATTATTAATACCTCCCTAGCTAAGAGGGAGTGTTGAATTTTGTAGCTATGGTCGGTCTTCATAATTAATATTTTAGCCCTTGATGTATTTGTAATGATAAATATAAAGCATGTTCTTCATGCTATTGTCAAAAGATAAATTTTAAGGCATGTTCTTCATGTCCTTTTCAAAAGAGAAAATTTGAATTTTGAAAATTGAATTTTTGGCTCCAAACAAGCCAAGTTGGCCCTCCTCCTAGTCAAGTCGGCCCTCCTCCTAGTCAAGTCGATCCGGTCAAAGAGGCACCTATTCGGCCAACCAGAAGACTATATAAAGACACTTGTCCTCCATCATTTGGACACACAATTCGATCCATGTGAAGGAAACAAGGAAGAAGGAAGGATGAAGTTGACCAGAATAAGATCAAGCTTTCTCTCTCTCTCCATTAGTCCTTGCACTTGTGGATTTGTTCCTCTTTTATGACCTCACACGTGTGAACAGAAGTACCAAATCTTTGAAGTATTCCAGAGGAGCATGACCGAAATCTTGGGTGCAATAGTAGGCTGAAATTCAACCATAGCAGACCTAACCAGATCGAGTTCAGTGGGCAGACTTATGACTTGACTAGGAGGTAGTTGGATCAGGTTTGACCAAGTCTACCTTGTTGGTCAATTTGACCTTGTGATTGACTAGAAGATCTAGGTGTGTCTCTTGTTGAACTGAAGAATTTCTCTAAGGAAAAGGTTGCTGGGTTTTTCCCCCATGTGGGTTTTCCCAGGGTAAATGTTTGTGTTCTTGTTTGGCTCTCTTTATGATCCTATTGGCATTTAGTTTCTACTATTGAGATCTTTGGGAAAACCCTCTCACTAAACTTGGCCTTGTACTTCTCTATGTTACTGTCAATTACATGCTTTACCTTGTACAACCACTTGGAATCAATGAATGACTTACCCTTTAGTCTTGCCACAATCTCCCATACATCATTCTTTATTATGGAGTTATACTCCTTTGTCATGTCATCTCGCTACACGTACTTTCTGTTTGCCTCCACAAAACTAGAAAACTCTACATGAAAGGTGGAAGACATTAGTGCAACACAATAAGGAAACTTCTAAGGGGATGACTTACTTGAAAAGAAGTCATTGGAGCTTGTTGTCTTACCTCACAAGCTACTCATGAAGTAATAAATTGCACCATAGCCATGTTGAAATTCACTTGCACTCTAGGTTTGGTTTATGACTAGACTAGCACATAAACACACTAGCAGTGCTCAACAATGAACAACTTTGCACTTCGGAATATAACAACAGTGAGATCAACAAAAGTACACAAGAATGTATGGCCCAAACTCTTCTCTTATCAGTCCTTTAATAAGAAAAACATAGGGCCCCCATACTAGGGATCATGGCCCTTTACAACCGCTATAGAAATGTGTTAAAATTGGCAACTAGGGCCAAACTCCACATGGGTCATCTTATTTATGATAACTGATATTTTTCTTAGATTCCTCTCTCCGGGAGGTATAGGATTGATCTAAAGATCATCCGATTCCGACATGTACAAATGAAGTTATGAATTTATATTGATTATGGACATATTATCATGGTCGACCTCTTCTATATGTCGGTTCACCTAATCCAATAGTCAAGTCTCTTGACCCCCACCGATTGGTATATATAGAGGTGCTTTCTCCCTCATTTGATATATCCAAGTGCTCATCCTCTCCTTTGAAATAGGACGACATCTAAGGCAGGACTCAAGTGGCAAGGGTCGAGTTTATGATGAGACCCATCTCTGTTTAGGGTTCGGTTTTCTTGGGAGAAAGAGCCGCAGGTCTGTGGCATCATGCATGGAGGATAGGAAGTCTATCTGGGCAATGTATCTCTTGATTTTCGGTACAAATTTATTGTCGAATAGAGCCGTAGTCAGAGGAATGCTTGTTGGATGGTTTTCTGTGCTGTTTGGTGAGGTGTATCTTTGTTACAGGCCGCAAGAAGAGAGCCGCTACAACAGCTAGTTGTTAAGCTGTTTGGAGGGTATGAAGTTATGGATAAGTCCTTCTCTCTAGGTCGCATATGCCCAGGTTTGAGTGCAGGCAGGTCAGAATTCTTTCATGAGTTTGGGATTGTTTTATCTTGCCACTGATTTAGGGTTGTTGTAGGGTTCGTTGAGGAGGAGCCTCAAAGCTCTAAATCAGTGATTGGATGTCTTCTAATGGTAAATCACAATAATGGAGAAAGAGGGTTGAAGCAGGCAGCCCTAACTAGTGACCTGCATTGCAGAGGAAGGACATCAGCTCTTGAAGCTAACTGTGTTTGTGCCCTAACCAGTATTCAGAATTGCAGTATAGAAATCTCCAACCCTTGGTGCCAGAAATGCAGTTTCATTGAGTCATCTTCATGTTTAAGAGCTTTGATTTGGCAAGTCAGTATTGAATTTAAATCATTGTACTCTCTCTCTCTCTCTGTTGAACTATTGAAGAATATAAGAAGAATTGATCAAGGGTTTCCCCACATTGGGGATTGTCCCTGGCTGGTGCCATGTCTTGTGTCCTCTTGTCTTGGCTTGTCTTCTACTGTTTATGTTTATGTTCTATCGGCATTTTACTATCATGTTGATGTGATTGCTAATCTAGATATGGATATTGGACTAATAAAGAAATTGAAGTAAAATTGCTCTAAAGCATAGAACATACCATTGTTACCTACTGGAAGCAGATCCTTTAGCTCACCAAGACATAAAAAGCTCGGCCTATCTCAACTATCCCTTTGCTCCTGCGATTGTCCTTCTAGGCTGTGGCTCTCTAGGGCTCTTTTTCTACACAAATGAGATCCTTTGCACTTGTGTTTTGGCCACTCCTTTGGCCTCTTATTTATACTTGTTCAAGGGGGGTGAAACCCCAATGGTCATGTCCCTTGGCCTTGCTGGCCGACCTGAGTCTACATGACTCAAAAATAGATTAAATTCCTTTTCTTGGGTTCTAAGCCCACTCCTTTGGGTCAAGACCCCCAAACTTGGGTACTTTGCCTGCAACACTTCAATTTGGGTGTTTTCTCCTTACAAACCTAGCACTCAAGGCTTGTACGAGTACCTCCCAAGCTACACAATTTCAACAAGCCACACCAATAATTCTGTCAACCACATGTACGCCATCACAGATAAGGGAGACTATAAGACAAAATATAGCATGGTCACTAACTTTGGGCCAATAACAATAACTCCTGCCTTTTTATCAACATTTCATAGTATTGGGCAGTGATTGATTAGTGAGACGAGTCTAATGGGTCTAGCTTTGTTGTAAACTTGACATGCCAACTTCATCTTAGTGCTTAGGTGCAACCAATTGAGATTTCCCATAGCCTAATTTTAGGTTCTCTGACATCAGCTTAGATTTGAGGGAGAACACTAGATCGATAGTGAAGACAAGATCTACAACACACTGTGTTTTTTGAAGTTGGATTAGAAGAGTCTTTTTTCTTTTTAAAATTCTGATGTGCTATCTATTATGCATAGGCAAGTTCTATTGTTGTTTTTGAAATGAGGGATGTTCTTTATAACGTCTCATTAGTTTCCGTGATTAATGATGTATCATACTTTTCATAAGGAGAATCTTCCTTTATAGAAGGAAACTTGTGTAAAAACATTGAAAGTCATCATCAAGAACACAAAAGTGTTCATGTCATTATTTGATCCATTTCATTTAAATACGGGTAGAAACCTTCCCTGTTGGAACCTTACGCTGCTCAATTTTTTGTTAAGTAGTGCTAAAAGTTGCTTGCTATCAAACTCAACTAGGACTTGTGATGACCTTGTTACCACCCAGATTCTCAATTGGTGCAAAAGTCCCCATGCACAAGTGATGAGATAAGATAAGATAAGATAATTTTATTAAAGTTCAACAAATGACTGCAAAAGTAGGTCAATTGGACTGAAGAGTACAACAAATGTGAATACAATGTGCGAGTGCCAACGCAACTCCTAGAAAATGTTGAAAATAATACAAAGAAAGAAACCTACATAAGTATAACATCAGAACATATGTGTAATTCCATGACAAAGATATGGTGATACAAAACACTAAGTGAGTTTGTCCAAGACCAGAAAGGTGGACAACCAAATCCAAGAACTCGTCGAGAGAGATAGAGAGTGTGAGAGGGAGATTGGATGATGGGGCTGAGGATGTCAAGGTCTCCTGAGTTTGATGGCTAAGGTCAAGGTGGGCAAACTGGACACTAGGTTGTTGTCAAAGTCTTTTGGAACCGTTGAGTAGTCTGCTTGCATGATTCAGTTGGGGGGTGTTGGGGGGGGGGGGAATGTACATGTGAGGGATACTCTTGAAATTCCGAGAATTGAATACCCTGTTATCTGTTAGTGCGGATACTGTATTGCCACTTGTACAAACTGCTGCACCCACAATCTGATTGGTATGACTTGTTTCCATTTGAAGTATGACCTCCACCAATCTACTGGCTCATCTGTGAAAAACTTAGAAATTGGCCCCTTTTCAGAGTGTAAGCTCTGATACGATGTTAATTTCTCCTACCCCAACAACCTGGCTAATTAATTCCTAGTAGATTCCTTGCCGTAAATTATTTCTTATTGCAAATCTACTGAATAAAGAATCATGACTGATATTTTAACACATAAATAAAGACAATGAAAGCGAAATAACCAATCTCACACACACACAAAATTTACTGCCCTTGAAATCTGTTGTTCTTTCAAATTGCTTCACGACATACAAGGGTTCCCTTACTGGGAAAATGGCCCATTGAGGAAAATACAAACTATAATAATTTCAAAAAATTACTGGGCACTTGTACTGCTACAACATTTGTTTTTCTTTGTTTTGGTTTTGTTTTTGTTCTTTTTGGAAAAAAACCTTGATCTACAAATTTGCTTTCTACAACCTGCTGTATAGCCTTCCCTGCCATTGCTTTCTGTGTGTCCATGCAGACGTACATCTGTGCTGTTGTCTGTTGTATGGTCATGCGGTACGATGACGTTGCAGCTCTGCAACTCTGTACCTTTGTGCATCCGTGCGATTGTCATTGTGCGATCCACATGGATGTTGTTGTACGGCTTGCAACCTGCTGTTGAGTTGCTCATAAATTTGTCCTTTGATTGCTGGGTACTGGGTTTCCTTTCCTTTGCTGTTACCTGCTTACACTCTCCTCCCTTGGACTTGATCTTTGGATGGAAGTCCTTTTCCACCCTTGGTGAGATCTTTTAGTGTTCACTGTATGTTGTGCTCACTAATGTATCTTCTTCCTTAGCCTAACCTTCCTTTCCTAAGCTTGAGTTATTGACCGAATCCACAACTCTAATCTTCAAAGTGATGATGGTATGATGCTTGAGATTAGGTCTCAACATCACTTGAGATAAATGATTGAGATTCATCTAATTCACTAATGTAAATAACTGTTACATTTCATTAGATTAACTTTTTCTTATAAAAGGAAAGTACTTTAATAATTCTTTTAATTAAAGTAATTTACTAAGGTTAAGGGTCAATTAAGTGACTTTTGCATGTCCAGACACTTGGAATTGTGCAGAAGTACCTGTCTGAGCTACAAACATCAACAAAAATGTGCTAGGAAGAAGGTGTACTGCCCAGGAATGCTCTGCTTCCCTCATGAATGATGCCAAGTGGACAAGTAGCACATGTGAGCTATGATGATGTGTCCATGATCTAGAACAAGGCTCCCTCATGAGGAAGGCTATCATGTGCAAATGGTGATGTGGAACCTTTGTGACAAGGTCTAATGTTGTCACAACTCCCAATGCAAGTACGTAGATCCCAATGTAGTGTCTTAAATCCCAAGGTTGATACACAGATCCCAATGCAAGTACATGGATCCCAATGCAAGATGCCCACCTATAGTGATGAGGTTTCCTTGATACACATGTCATTAGGTGGTAAACATCAAATGACATCTCCCAACTTTCAATAAATCAATTACCATGGTGGGGGCAACATTAACTTCCTAGGACACTAAATTAGAAGTATGTGATATGATGGAATATTGTGTTGAGGTTGGGGAGGGGGGGACTTTGCGGATGGACTCTCATAGCCACCCATAAGATCTTTAAAGATGTTCATCCACATGAAGTGCCTTGAAAGAGAGAAAGCACTGAACATTGAGTTACCCTTCCTCAACACTGTTTCTTACTACTTTTATTTCTTTTTCCTTCCTTTTTTTAGTTTTTAATAATTTGGTCCCTTTTTTTAAGATATGCATTATTAAGAGTGGGATTTGGGCATTTGGTCTCATAGCAAGGTGGCATAGTTCAAGCTTTATTATTTCTTTTTTTTTTTAATTTATTTTAGCTGCTTATCTTTGAGGTTATAGCTCATAAGATGATGTTTTTCTAGATGAAAGTTTGAACGATTAAAAATAGACCTTGACTGACAAGATGACCACCAATGGGAATACGATGAATGTGTTTGTGAAAATGAAAGGGTGTATAAAATGGTTAGGGGATATGAACATGCTACACCTACACAGGTCTCTATTAGTGGATGGAAACACTTATCTAAAGGCTAATTATGGCCTACCATTCTATTCTGAAGCAAAAGACAAGAAGTTAGGGTATTTAATACATTATTAAATTACATCTATGTTCATCACATTCATCGCTAGTATGGGAAACACTAACACCACATACAGGCAAGAATCAATACAGCAAGTAACCATAGTACACAACTGAAGAAAACAACTAAAACCAAGAGGTGTTACCATCATGCATACCATCTGCATGTGCCACTGTCAATGTAAATGAGTGCAAGGCATCTAGTGAGAAGCTGATATACTAGCACGGAATCTGCTGGGCAAGTCCACCTGTTTATGATGAAGTCATCATGTAGCAAAAGCCCGTGAGTATGTCATCAATCCGTGCTCTGAATGATCAGGCAGGAGTGCTCACATCAAATGTGATCTAAAACATCATGCCACTAGAAGAGACACAAAATCAAAGCCTCATAGATTTCAGGTGTTTAACATTAGATGGTAGCATAGTAAATAGATGTCCAGACTCCAGAGGTGGAGGCATGGATCTTTCCAAATGCAAGACCACATACATCACCAACTCTAAACATGGGAAAAACCTATCACAGAGAATCAATCACAGTGGGCACAAACCTACTTTCTTGCCACAGATGGTTCTACTGCTATGAACATCCTTCACTTGTTTTTGGTGACTTCAGTCTCATGAATAAATTAATAATGTGAATACTGTTTTGAACATATGCTAGAGCTTAAAGGTTCAGTCGGTAGCAAGAAATATTTAAAGCTTACTCTTTTCTTTCTTTCTCAATGGAAGCCAATTTATGTAATATGTGTTCAAAAGTATAATGCCCTTTTTGCATAATCTCGGGATTCTTTCAAGTTTGTTCGGGGCATTCCTTTGTTGCAAGTCTGCCAATTTGGTGATTGACTGGTTTTATGTCTGTTAGTGTTTTACTGTCTGCACATGACTCTCCAGAACTGTGTTCTTTCAATCAATGTTCATTGGTCCAAATAAGTAATGTTTTTAGTTAGTTTGAATGAATTTAGTTTGCTTATTGCTTTCTTTGGTAAAATGTTATGTAGGTGGGCTGCTATTACAGGTCAGTTTCGTGTTCAGAAATATATTTCTGTTCGGAAACACAAATCAAAAAACGTTCAGCCATCTGCAGGTTCAGAACAAAGTAATCCATTCAAATATCTTTTCAATCAGTCTCTATACGCGCTAGGGTTCTGTTCACAAATCTGGTTTGGCAGGCGTACCTATTTGGTAGCAAGTTCAGAGCACTCTGGTAATGAGAAGGGATGGCGTGCTAGGGCTGTTGTCCGTCACAAGGTATGCTTCTTCAACAGTTTTAATTTTGTGCGATAAAGTGTTAAATACGTTTTTCCTTTTCTGTTTTCTATAAGCAAGGTTCTGTACAAATCTAACTGTGCAGAGTTCTCTTTCATATTTGGTTATGGTTATGGCAATATATTCTCTCATAATGTATTTTTGAGTTGCGTGTTTCTCTTAGCCACTTTATTTTTTGTATTGCTGTTATCTTCTCTTCTATGTTGCAGCGTTCTTTGCTTTGAAATCTGTTATTCTGCTTATATGGACTGGTCAGAAATGTCGCGACACTTGTTTTTGAGGTTTGAGACATGACCTGGGATTTGAGTTTTGAACGTTATAAAAGGATATTTTAATCATTTATATATGAATTATGTTAGTTGTTCCCTTTGAGTTGGTGTTTTGTGTGACCTCTAAAGAATTTCACTTTGGCTACCTTGATGGGATATAATTTTGTTTCTTACCATCTATGATTCTATACCTTTTATCCACAGGTATAGGACATTCTTCCTTGTGGTACTTCAATATTTTTTCTAACCTCCATAATTGTGTTGGAACTACCTTTTATAAATGCTGCTATATTAAGTTATGCCTCTTTGAAACGAGTGCAGTTACGACGTCATGATGTATGCATGGAAGCTTCATGGCATGAGCGATATGTTCAAACACAAGGATCTTCTTGGGATGCACCTTTGTCAATATCACTAGATTTGGGATCACTTAGCTCTACTTCAGGCCTGAGGTACCGCCTTGGTATCCATCATAGCTGTGTGATTCCTCAGGAGCATGGCAGCATAGACAATGCAGAAATTCCTTGGGTTGCATCTCCTGGCTTGTGTGCGAAAGCTGCAATTTCATTTGAAAAACACATTGTGCTCTGGAAAGATCAGATTAAGGAGGAAACGTGGGAGAAGCCTGAGAAGCCTTATAATTTGTGCTTTTCCCGACCACATGTCACAATGTCGGGGATTATTGGTAAAATATTCTCTTCCCAATTTCTTATTTCTTTATTTGTGTTTCATAATTCACTAGTGAAATAATTCTGAAGTAGTGTACAAGGAGTGCTCAAGTTTAGAATGCTACAACCATTAGGAAAGTACAATTTCCACAATCATCACATGCACCACCCCAAAAGGCAAAGATATGGCAAGTATCCTGAATATCTAAATAAATCAATTAATCACGTTATGATAGTTAATATGATAATTCCAAATGAGGCAAAACCTTGAATACAAAGGAGCGGGGCTTAGTTTAGATGTCCCCAAACTCATAAAATGTTGGACGACAAAGACCATCTCCATGGCAGGTATGCCCAATATCTAAATAAATCAATAGAGTCATATTATGATACTTCATAGGATAAGTCCAAATGAGGCTCCAAATGAGGCAAAACCATGAATATAGAGTGGGGTTTAGATTAGATACCCACAATCCAAATGAGGCTCCAAATGAGGCAAAACCATGAATATAGAGTGGGGTTTAGATTAGATACCCACAAACACATAAAATGTTATAAGAAGAATTTCGGCGTAAATCACATATAGAAAACCTTTGTCGACGCGCTTCAAACCAACTAGTGTGGTTCATCATCAGGACAAGTTGAATGAACAGATCTCGCTTTGCATATTAAATAGATAGCAGAACATTCTAGACCAAGTAACGGCTATAATGACAACGGCTAGATTTGACCGGGAAATGGCTAGTTGACTTAGATAAGGGTTAAAAACTTTATTTAATAAGTTAATATGCAACTTGTGACAGTCGAGATGTTGTCAACATTGCCATTATTTTATTCCCTAGCCAATTAAACATCAAGGGGGGTTATTGTATTGTTTATTTGGCCAGAGTTTTTACCACATCTTTCCCAAATGAATATTAAGAGGATGTGGGATGAAATCTTTACTTTGGACAATTACATGATCGTTCCATCCGTGCCTTCTTTATCCCCAAGCCAAGCTTAAGGAGGGGTTTGGTGTAGTAGCAATTAAGTTCAAGTCTGTGGTCCCTTCATGGTCAGTAAAGTCATTTATGGTTCACCGTTACTTAGAGGTTATAGTCCAGATTGGTGCTTAGTAGAGATGGTCTTTGTGGTCCAACATTTTATGTTGAATTTTAGTTACTTTTATAACTAACTAATATTGATATATAATAACTTTATAACTAACAATTTTAGATTAATTTATTTAAAATTAATTAATTTTAATATATATATTAATTTAAAATTAATTCAAGTTAATTTATTTCAATATATATTTATAAATATATGTCCTTTTAGCTTATATTTTGATTAAAATATAATTTAACTATTTTTAGATTACTCTATAACTAACTAATATTTATAATAACTTTGATAATTAACAATTTTAGATTAATTTATTTTATGATTTACTTATTCTAATATATATTTATAATTATAAAATAATCCATTTCATATTTTAATAAGAATATTAACTTATTTAATAAAGTTTTTAACCCTTATCTAAGTTAACTAGCCGTTTCTTGGTCAAATCTAGCCGTTGTCATTATAGCCGTTAATTGGTCCAGAATGTTCTGCTATCTATTTAACATGCAAAGCGAGATCTGTTCATTCAACTTGTCTTGACGATGAACCACACTAGTTGGTTCGAAACGCGTCGACAAAGGTTTTCTACATGTGATTTACACCGAAATTCTTCTTATGATTGTTATGGATCACAGAAGCCTCAATTCAACATAAAATGTTGGACCACAAAGACCATCTCTACTAATCACCAATCTGGACTATAACCTCTAAGTAACGGTGAACCATAAATGACTTTACTGACCATGAAGGGACCACAGACTTGAACTTAATTGCTATTACACCAAACCCCTCCTTAAGCTTGACTTGGGGATAAAGAAGGCACAGATGGAACGATCATGTAATTGTCCAAGTAAAGATTTCATCCCACATCCTCTTAATATTCATTTGGGAAAGATGTGGTAAAAACTCTGGCCAAATAAACATTACAATAACCCCCCTTGATGTTTAATTGGCTAGGGAATAAAATAATGGCAATGTTGACAACATCTCGACCGTCACAAGGTGCATAAACAACTCACAATGGAGAATCAATCTATGAAACTTTATCCTCCAAAGAAAACTTCATATGGACCTCTTCAGAATTGGTGAAGCAAACTGAGAGTCTCGCTTCAGCACTATAGCCTCCAGAAAACACTGTCACAGGAACATCTTTGGAATTACTGAAGAAGCACAAGAAAACTCAAATCCAAGTGTAAAAGAGGATATGCAAGAGTGGGCAAAACGAGAACTCAAATCACAAAATGCTGCGAAAGGATGGTCTCAAAAAATGACATAGAAGATGGAAAAAAGCATCCTGAAGCTAAAAGTGATCTGACAAAGATGCTAGTAAGGCAAGAGTGTTGAAGATCATTAAGGTTTCTCTGAGCAAACAAACCAGGAACACGACCATGCACTCATGGAGTTCAAAACGCTCAACAAGTTCCCCAAACACCACATGGGGTTTTCTCATCATACAAGTTCATGCGTGGAAGAAAAAGAAAGCTTCTATCAAGCAGAAAGGACAGATTTGGGATAGGGCACGAAGAAACAACTCTCAATGTTTTCCTTGTTGCAACTCAAAGAAATAACAAAAAAACACCCAAAATATATTCCTAAAGCAGATTTTCGAAGAGTCCAAGATTTTTTTTTGTAGCAGTTCATGACGGAAAAACCTAGTTCAATTTGAAACCCAATCTTTGAAACAAACCACAAACAAAAAACAATAGTCTATATGCAAGTTCAGATGTGCAAAATACCTGACCTCAAATGCACTATAATCAAACTTAAATCAAAATCCTCCTTTTTACAGAACAACCTTTAGAGCTTTAGTCCTTCTTGTCCTCCTCGGATTGCAGAAAATAAAATTTGATTTTTGCAATGCAATTCAACACAAGCAGTCAGGGCTAGGTGACTCAGTCTTGCAGCTCTGATACAATGTAATATTTAGAACAATACAACCATCAGGAAGCTAGAGACTCAACATAATGATCACATGAACAACCTAAAACACAAAGATATGGCTGATATCTTCCATACCCAAATAAATCAATGAATCACATTATGGTAGTTCACATGAAAAATTTACAAATGACACAAACCCTCAAATATATAGGAGCGGGGTTTAGTTTTTTACCCCCAAAACCCCTATAAAATGTGGGACGACAAAGGCCACCGACTATCCATTGATGTGGGATATAACCACCCACTAAGGGTGAATCAAAAAAGATTTTAATGACCACTAGGGGACAAAAAGTTTATCTTAACCAATTTGCAGAGGTCCCGATAAAATAAGTGACTCACGAGTTTTTCAGAGCACCGATTTTATTGGCGATTTTTTTGATTTGAAAAACTCCCGATTTTATTGTGAAAGTCGCAATTTTTTCCTGGGTTGATGGAAAATATCGTGTGTTGCTGCTAGGGTGAGTTAAATTGGCTTTTGATGTTTTTTATTGGGTCATTTTGCATGTCCAATGACGCGTTTTGAGCTTTGAGGAGAAGCAAAGGGTATCTAGGCGTGGAGGAGGAGGACAAAAGCGAGTTTTTTGAGTGGAAAAACCATTACCTTTTCCAGTAAAAGGGGCAGAGGAACTCACTAGTTTATGCCTAATCTGATTGTAGATGACTTATGATGATGAAACAATTTGTTATATTGTTACTCTTAAGGCTGAGTTAAGATTCCGAGCCGACATGATTCACTGTTGATATGTGATGTAGCACTAGACTTCTTATACATCTTATACATTAGTTTTTATTTTATATTTATTTTATATTTATATGGCAATGCATTTTTCTGATGTATATATTTAAAACAATGGAAAAAAAATGAATATTTTTGTATATATATATTTTAAATTTTGCCATGTTTTGCCGATTTTTAGCATTATCAGATCTGTCCACCTTGGGTAATGGATCGACAAAACCCTAGGTAATGAATCCACGAATCCCCGTTCAGAAATAGATTCTGATCCAGATTCACCTGGATCCCATCCGCCACAAAACAAATCTTTAAAGGAAGTTGAAACATATCCCGACAGTGCCTTAACCCCCGACGACTGTTTTCTAGAAGTCAACAATGCATCACGTACTCTAACCCCAATGGCTGCTATCTGACAGCTGCTTGTTGGAAGCCGACAAAGCATCATACACTTGGTCTGGTCGACGATGCATGAATGAGAGTGGCAATATGTTTTTTGGGTACTGGATCTACGCACTTGGTCGAATTACCCTGGTCTTGGGGTTTTTGAATTTTCTTTGATTGGTGGAGCTTGAATTTTACGATCAAAGCAACACTCGTTCCCCCCTCTGGTTAAAACTTAAAACCTGTCCTCCCTGTCCTCAGTGAAATTATTAATCAGAGTAGCCAAGGTATGCTCTACATAAGCTGCGAGCCTTTGACGTCATGTATGGTTAACCATATACATGGTTTATATTATAGATATGTTATACATTATAATTTGACTTTATTTTATTTACATTAATAATTTAATTTAATTATAACTTTAATTTAACTACATTGTATTTACAATAATTTAATTATAACTTTATGGATATGTTATATTTTATTTACATTAATTTAACTATAACTTTATATATCTGTTATATTTTGTTTACATTATTTTAGAAATGTTATAAGTTATAACTTCATAAAGTAATTTTATTGTTTATATATATTATAAGTTAATTATTCAAAATATATGAAATTTGTTATTCTGTTGTACATATATTATAAATTAATTATTTAAAAATATTAATTTGTTATTTACACGTTTTAAAATTTATAAATTATAACTTATATTAAACTTTTATTTTTTAATATATTACAAGCTTAATATCTAATTCATATAAAGTTATTTTATTAAATTATTATTATTTATCGTTTGATTAGTTTTTTAATATATTATAAGTTTATAGTTTAACTTTCATAAAATAATTAATTCTACTTTAATTATTAAGTATTATATATTTTTGCATGAGATGCATGGACACAAAACCTGTAAATTTTATCGTTGTTGATGAGTGGTAATCTCAATAAATTTGAAGACATTGATTAATAATACCATGTCACATAGGCAACCAGTCCAAGGACTTGATACCACTTCCAAATCATATCACTCAACCTCTCAAGCTAATCCATTAAACCACAATATCAATATTATATAATATAAATGTAAATATAAATTATATGTTGAAAAAAATTATTATAAAAAAATATTTATATTAATTGTGCTCGCTGTTTCCTTGCCGTATCCGAATCCTGGTTTTTCAAAAATCAAGCAAATCCTGATCTGGATCCAATTGGTAACTTAATGAAATTTTTCCCGACTTTTATGATTTTTTCATTTTTCGGACCCTTGCTGATTTATTCCTGATGCTGACTTTTTCAACATTGATCTTAACCACCATTGCACTGATATTCCACCTTAATATTGACTTAGAGATCAAGAAGGGAAAGGTGGAATAATCATGTATTTGACCAACTAAAGATTACCTCTCAACCTACACTGTTGGGAGTGGGAGAGTGAAACACCAATTCTCACAAGCTTACAGGAGTGAAGTGTTTTGAGGTGTTTATATATATATATATTTTGATGTGTATATATGCAAAACAAGCATGCAGAAGGTCAAATTAGTTGCAGAGATATGAAAACAGGGATTTAACTACTTGAGTAACGATGATCATTAAAACATCAACCATTTAGTACATGTATAACATCAAGCATCTAGGAGTTATGACTTATAACATTGACATTAAATGATCATCCATAATATGAACCTTCATGTTTCACATTAACAAACTATAACATATAACATCAACCGTGAAATGAAATAAAGCATCATATTCATGACCAAAGAGTTGTAATGTGCACTCAATAGTTGAAAGTTCAAACTTAAACTATCATATAATGTTACAAAATAAACCATAATAAAGACAAGGGACTAAAGTTATAGAAAATACATTCCAAACAAAAAATTGCAAATAATTCTACTATCTACTAAGCCTTCCTCTTACTACAAGAAGCTTCTAATTTATTTTCCCATGATCTAGAAACAATAGAACTAAGAGTAGGTGGAAATGGTCATGGAGCCCAACTATGAACTACACAGCCCTTATGTGACGCTGGAGGTTGTGTTGCTAAAGCTACTGCATCTGGAAACCTGCTAGTGTTGACAATGGTGGTGGATGGGGGTGCTATCTCATTTGCTGCTGCATAATCACTGTCATGAGTCCAATGATTGAAAATTTTGACCTCCAGTTGCTCTAAAGCTGTGACTTCATCCTCCTAATTAGCTCCTCTAGATTGTTGTCCCAAGTTGTATATGTTCTATCATTCTTCAACACCTCACAATAATGGGACAGCAACCTCAAGTTGTAGTGCACATAAACCAAGCTTTGTTGCCTAGTCTACCATTCATGTTGTTTAATAAAGATATCGGTGCTTTAGCATCTCTTTGCAAAAAAAGTGTTCATGACCTGTAAAAAGGACCTCATTGTTGACTTATGCATGTTTGTGGTAGAGGGGCTATACATGTTCCACCATTTGATAGGATTCAACCTATCTTAATCTTTTGTTGCATGCAGATTATCAAATATTTCATGTTCATTGATGTATTTGCGCAGTTTGCTTTGTACTTGAGCATACTCCTTATCACCAAGAACCAACTTGTATAATGCAAACATTTACTTCTGTACCTTTGGATCTATGTGTGGTTTTCTTGTAACCCCAACCCTAGGTGCTGGTTAGGTGAACTGAGATGGAGAACAATATTTGGGTGTATGATCATATGTTAGGGCATGGAGTGAAATGTTCAATTCATCCTACCTTTTGACACCATGTTTATGTATACAATCATAAAAGATCACATCTCTCTACTCAATGTTGTCCTCTTTTTTGGTTTAGCATGCTATCCATTTGCTCATACACCTTCACAATCATTAGTTGTCTTGCATTTGAGAGCATAATCATATTATGCCTGAAACTGACCACAAAAGTAAAAGGTGCACAAGAGGGGTGAAAAAGCAAACACTGAGTTGGTAACTCATGCATCCACGATTGCTCCCTCCTCACATCTGTACACTCAGGATGTGGATCCCCATCATGCTAGTCCCTTTGACCATGGCACTTGGCCATGAAGTCTTCTCCCTTCTGTTTCATCATTATTGTTCACTGACACCTATCAATTGAAGGGTGGACTGAGGAATTGCTACTTCCCTTAGGGGTTGGAATCACCTAATAGGATGGTCCATTAGCCACTCCTACCTAGGGAGGAAACACTATTACGAGTTCAAGACCCCAAATTTGGAAAAGAAACCTTGTATGAAGTGTTAAAGAGCCCAAGCTTGGTTCACGCAGATGCATAAATGATTATTGTACCTAATGATTGGTTGCTTGCACTGGACTTTATGATGTGATCATAGATAGTTCCATCAAAACTTGGGCACCTTAACTGGGACTAGGACTTCAAAGAAAGCATATTGACACCCACAGGTGAAGCGTTCAGAGCCATGGGACTCCAAGCAACAACAAAGCATTACATGCACTCATGGGCACACCAACACCCTCAACTTCTTGCCACTTTGCCTTACATTTGATTACTTTTGGGATGATGCACTTGGACCCAGCATGCCCCTAGGTTGACCTTAGCATTTCGAGAGGTATAACTGCTGATCCAAGACCCAGATGAAGATTGTTTGACCTTTTAGCGACACGGGTTGGTTAGCACCACCTTGGAGGGCCTCAATGTTCGAGCAAAGATGGACATTTTGACTATTTGGAGACCCATGAGACCACATTTTGACCCCCAAGATGCAATTTGGGACCCGCAGAGAGCTTTTGATAGAAATGTGAAGGCCAACCTTGACATCATGATTTTAGAGGGCTTCTACACCGCACTTGGCACCCTAAGCCCTCAACACATGTCCTAAAAGAGCTTACACATGGATGACATCAACAATAATTGCCCTGCGGCTCTCACGTGTGGGTAGATTTTATGTTTTTGCATAAGCTAGTAGGCCGGCTTGTGAACTAACTTGTCATTGTGACATAATTTTATTGTTTTAGGGGCTTTAGGCTAAAATAGACATTAGTCCTCCTCATATAAGTATAGGAGAGGAATCATTTGTAATTCATCATCACTTGGACTTGGATATTTTGGCCTCTCTTAGGAGAATTTCAACCTCTTTCTCTTGTGGAAGAAATCGGATCTATGAATGCATTTTGATATTTGGAGCTACTCACTTGTCTTTGGAGCTATTGTCTTGGATCAATGGATGGAATTTCATGCATGTTATCTTGTAAGTGAGCATTTTGTTAGATAAATCTTTTCTTTATGTCTAATATATGGAATATACTGAATCTAGAGTTTTCTATTGTGCCCTAATTTATTGAAAATCTATTGGATAGAATCTAGATGTCATTATTCACTTATGAGTAATGTGTGAATGATAATCTTAGTGGTGAACTTTGATTAGCTCTCCCATGAAACTTCTTGATCCATTGCATAGGTAATTGCTAGGGTTTTTGGTGCTAGCTTGCTAGGGCATTGATTATCCTTCCTCCTTAGCAACTTTTAGCTATCTAATCAACTCAGAGACTCCATTCTCCTAAGGAGATAGGCACTGGCCTTCCTTGTAGGTGATCAATTTAACTTTCATCCATAAATTTCATTTCTTTTTCTCTTGACCTAATTCGGCCCCTTTAAGGCCAAGTGTTGGCATAGAAATAGCAACAGGGTTGAGACCCTGGGTTCGGGCGCAGGGGCCAACAAGGCTCTGCTGTAGTCTAGCACAACGCCGACATTTTCACCTTACCTAGAATGGGTAAGGAGTCTCACTCGAGGCATGCCGTTACCTTAGTTAGATGGGGGTTGAAATTTAGTACCGGGGAGAATCATATTAGAGAATCAAGAAGCAGAGAACACTGAATCATTCTACAAGGAAGTCAGATCATAACAGGCCATACATGCTGTAACAGAGAGACTACTTAAATATGCGCATACATAAAAATTTTAAAGAACTAGAATAACATGCAACTAACACACGATGGTCCCAATAACAATCTTCATCATTAATCTGAGTGGTGAATACATTACATCAGGCTCAAGGCCTCTTTCTCAACATACAAGACTCTAGACAGAACAATACATAAGCTTATGGAATGACAGATACAGAGCGGTTCTCATAGCTCCGCAACAACAATGACAACAACATCAACCACATTCTCGGTTCTCCTTTCTGCCTTTTGACTTGTTCTTCCTTCTCTCTGTGCACCATCCTAGACTGCCAGTTCCTTCTCAGGATCTATGCCTTCTCCCTTGCTCGGCTATCTCTATTTTGCGGTTGTCCTTGCCCTTTTCCCACTTGGCTGTATCTGCTCCTTCCCGTTGTCCCTCCATAACTGCCAGTCTTCTACCAGTTCCTTCCTTTTTCCCGGCTGTTATTCTTGCAACTCTCCAATGGCCATTTTCGCCACTTGTCGCTAGCCTTTTTATTTCTCTCCAAAACTTCTGAATTCCTCAGAAAACAAAGGCCCCAACAAACCTCGACCATAGTTTATTGACTCATCCTCGAGTCAATCTTCCTTCGGCGACGTCAGTGTTGCTGATGCTTCTGCTGTTGGTGTTGTTGCTGATGCTTCCGTTGTTGGTGCTGTTGCTGATGCTTCGATTGGCTGGTTTCTTTAAACAAAGGCCCCAACCCAGGGAAAGAAGCAATGGTTGCCTGGCGAAATTGGGCTTATTTATTGAGCGTTGCCTGCCATATTCTTGGATTGCAGCTCCCTGTCCGAGGAATGTAGATGTAGCGTCGGACGTCAGTTGGGCCGATTGTGTCATCACCAAAGAAATCCACTGGGCATTGATGTCATCACTTAGCTGTTGTAGTGTCGCTAGGTGCGTTTGAGCCGACGGCCGGAGGTCTCAGAGTACTTGCTTTGTTTTGGTTGACTCATCTTCTATATGCTAAATGTGGGTCTCCAGAGTGTCTATCTATGCCCTGATCGTCTTATGTTGGTCTTTGTCTTTGGTATTCCCAACATCCTTGAGGATTCGATTGACCCGGTTGGGGACGGGGTATACCGGTTGGTTCTTCTTCGCAAGGCGACCCGACTAGTCGTGAACTTGTTGCAGGAAAGTGTAGGCAACATTCGCAACATTGACAATGGAGTCTTCTAGGGTAGTTGCATTAGCCATCTTCTGTTCTATTTTAGTTGCATATGCCGTGGCAGGGTCCGGCAACACACTTCTTGTAGTAGCGAGGGTTTGCTTGAGTTCCCAGTTGGCAGATATTAAATCATGGAATTTTGCAGTGATCTGCTCTAGCTGCCCTTGAAGTTGTTGCTTATCTTGGAGGAGTTGATCACGTTCTATTGTGAGTGCGACAATTTGTTACTGTTGCTGTTCATGCTTGGTAGTTAAATATTGTGCAGCGCTGCGACTCTTTGTGTGGCTAGCTGAATAAAATTAAATAATTGGGTTGAGGACCAGCCCTGGAAATCATCCTAATGCATAGTGGAGTGTTCTGGAAACCAACTCTGCAAGGGTTGTCCACTGGCGATAGACTTTTCTGAGTGTTTGTGGGGAGAGGTAGCCTGCTGTGAAGGTTCATTCGATGGAGGAGTGGTTTGGATGGAAACAGGGATGGTTGGAATTGAAAGAAACAAATGAAGGGGTAATGATATTGGGTTGATAGTGGTGGTTAGTGGCTGGGTAATGATTGGTCACGTGCTCAGTAGTGGACCTGTCTCTAATCAATGAATGGATTGAATTGATTTACAATGAGCAATGAAGCTCAATAAATAATACAAATGTATTTACAAAAACAACAAGTTTCTACTAAGAAACAAAAACATCAAGTTTCTAATAAGAAACTGCTAATAAGATCACAGGCGATCTTATCCGAATAAAATACATAAATGAGCATTAAACACTAAAATAGCATTATTCTAATACCCTCCCTTAAGGCTCAATCTATTTACAACACCTATAGACCCTCTGAATTTTACAAACTTATGAGGACCAAGGGGCTTGGTGAAGATGTCTGCTGGCTGCTCCGTTGTGGGAACATACAACAACTGAATGGATCCGTCTTCAACAAGCTGTTGAATGTAATGACAATGGGTTTCCACATGTTTTGTTTGTTCATGGAAGACTAGATTCTTGGTGAGTTTGAGCACTCCTTGATTATCACAGAACAAGGGAGTAGGACCTACCTTGGAAACATGCATATCCGCAAGCATACGTCGAAGCCAAACTGGCTCACAAGATGCCTTAACTTCTCCCCGATACGTTGCTTTTGTCGAGGAGAGAGCCACTGCCTACTGCTTCTTACTGGTCCATGTGACAACACCAGATCCCAGACTAAACACACACCCGGCTGTAGATTTATGGTCATCAACCGAACCTGCCCAGTCGGAATCTGTGTAACCACTGAGTGTAGGATCTGAACTCCGAGTGTACAGAAGTCCATAATCAGGAGTGCCACTCACATACCGCAGCACATGCTTCGCTGCTATCCAATGATCAGCCTTAAGAGCTGTCATGAAGCGTGAAATGTAGCTCACTGCAAAACTGATATTAGGTCTAGTGGCAGTAAGGTAGATGAGGTTGCCCACTAATTGCCTGAATAAAGATTCATCCACAAGTGGTAAGGATGACTGAGCTGAAAGTTTGAGCCCTGGTTCCATAGGAGTCATGTCAGGTTTGCAATCCTGCATTCTGAACCTGTCCGCAAGACTTCTGGCATACTTGGATTGAGAGAGAAAGATGTTGTTCTCAGTCTGCCAGACTTCAACCCCCAAGCAGTAATGAAGAAGTCCCAAATCTGTCATATCAAAAGTGTTGCAAATCATGTTTGATCCCATGGATCAAATGTGCTGAACTGCCAGTAATGATAAGGTCATCCACATAGACAACTACAAACATAATATCATCACCAGTATGTTTGATATACAGGTTTGCATCAGATGGACTCCGCTGAAAGCCATGATCTGTTAGGTACTTATCAATTTTCATGTACCAAGCCTGAGGGGCTTGTTTCAGACCATAGAGTTCTTTGACTAATCTACAGACTTTCTGTTCTTGACCGGCAACCTTGAATCCTGGAGGCTGTGTCATGTAGACTTCTTCCTGTAAGTCACCATTCAGAAAAGCACTCTTTACATCCATCTGATGGACCTTCCAATTGAACTGAGCTGCTAAGGCAAGGACGAGCCGTATGGTACTCATCTTAGCTGTAGGAGCAAAGGTCTCCTCATAGTCTATGCCTTCCTTCTGTAAGAACCCTCGAGCAACAAGGTGAGCCTTATACTTGTCTAGGGTTCTGTCAACTTTGTATTTCACTTTATACACCCATTTGCAGCTAATGGGCTTCTTCCTTGCAGGAAGATCAGAAAGGGTCCAAGTGTGATTCTTCTGAAGACTCTGGAATTTAGCTTCCATAGCTTGTTCCCACTCAGATATACGCTTAGCCTCTGAATAGGTTTGAGGCTCAAAAACACTATGTAGGTTAGCCATAAGAGCAAAATTTACTGTAGGCTGTTGTTTGCTCTTATTTCTGGAAGTTCTATCTTCAAGGAGCTCATTATCCTAGAGATCACCAATAGTTTTAGCCCACCATTTAGGCCGAAGAGTAGAAGAACCAATATTTGGAGTAGGTGGAGGAGGCTCAAGAACAACAGGAGCAGCAAGAGGAGGATTATTTTCCGGAGGGAACTCAGGTAGTGCATCATCAAATACTGATGCTGCATCATCCCTCCCATTAGGTGGACCTAACGGAAGAAGAACACTGTGAGGCTGATCCTCAGAACACTGCTCAGAAGGAGAGGACTAAAAGAACCATTTGTCTTCATCAAATACTACGTCCCGACTGAAGATACGACGATCAGTGTCTATATCTATCAACCTATAGGCCTTGTGGTGATCACTGTACCCTGTCATCATGAGTTTTTGGCTTTTGGAATCCAACTTAGAGCGCTTAGCAGCTGGAATCCAAACATATACAACTGAGCCAAACACTTTGAGGTGACTGATCTTAGGCTTACGGCCAGACCAAACCTCTTCTGGAGTCTTCCCCTTAACAACCTGAGTAGGTGATCGGTTAAGAAGATAGACAACAGTAAACACTGCTTCAGCCCAAAATTTGTTCGGAACACTCCTGTGTTGTAACATGGAATGAGCCATTTCAACAACCGTACGGTTGCGACGTTCGACAACACTGTTCTGCTGAGGAGTGTAGGGTGTTGTTAACTGGTGTTTGATGCCATGGGTATCACAGAAGTTGGAGAAAGCAAAAGAACAAAATTCCCCCCCGTTATCTGTCCTAAGAGTTATGATATTATAGCCAGGCTCTTTTTCAACTAAGGACTTAAACTTCTGAAAGATACTAAATACATTAGATTTATGTTTTAGAAAGTACACCCACATCTTTCTACTGAAGTCATCTATAATAAGCAAAAAAATTTGTAACTAGTAACTGAAAATGTATTCATAGGACCACAAATATCAGCATGAATTAACTGGAGTACCTTAGATGCAGGCCAAGATTCTCCATCCTTGAATGAAGACCGATGTTGCTTGCCAGCTTGATAGGCGCCGCACACTCCCAAACGCTGAGTCTGAATATCAGGTAACCCTGAGACAAGTCCCTCCCGAGATAGCTGAGAGAGATACTAAATGTTTAGATGCCCATATCTCTGATGCCACCGAGTGCTGATGGGAGAAACACAAGCTGCTAGAGCCACTTCTGGAGAATCACCAGTGTCAAGAAGCCTATATAGGCCATGATCCTCTAGGTCAACAGCAACCATAAGACAAGTTTCCCTGTCAATAATGGAGCACTTATGCGCATTGAACACCACATCGATCTGAGGAGAGTTCCTCATAATCTGGCTGATAGACAGCAGATTAAGTTCCATACCAGGAACATAGTACACATTCAGGAAGATGAGTGTGCGCCCATCGGATTGGATCTGAACTGTACCTTTGCCAACCAATGTGTACTCCTCACCTCTGTCAAATACCACGGAATCACTGAAGGATGAGAAGTCAATAAACCAGTCATGCTTGTGAGAGAAATGACGTGATGCACCAGAGTCAATGTACCAGGCAGAAGACGGGGCATGATCTGAGGACCTCTTAGCCATAAAGGCGTAAAAGGCAGATTCCTTCTGCTCGGAATGTTCTGCAACATTCACTTTCTGATGAGACCCTCCCTGCTTCTTCTGTTCAGAAGCAATCCTCTGTCGGCAATCTTTCTTCATGTGGCCAAACTTGTGACAATAATGACACTGCACATTTTTCTTCTTAGCAGGATCAAAAGGCTGAGAAGAACCTTTCTGCTAAAAGGACTGAGAGGACTGATATTTGGCAGCAAAAGCATTTTCCACCACTACCAAACTGCTGTTTCCAACGATCCTGCTATAGGAGTTTGGTGCATAACTCCGGAAACTTCAGATCAACATTAGTGGAGGTAATGTTGAGTGTTTCTATGAAGTGCTCATAAGGTTTTGATAGAATTTTCAAAGTGATGACTACCATATCTTCTTCCTCCATGGTCTGACCAATGGCTTCGCGCTGATCTCGAATGTCTTTAATCTTCTTAAGATGTTCTTGTAAAGACATACATTCGTCCATCATGATGGAGAACAACTGATTCTTTAGAAAGAAAGCTCTGCTCTTGTCGGATGTCTCGTGCAATTCCTTCAAATGTTGCCAGATTTCGGCAGTTGTCTTGCCGGAAGGAATCTGTGGTAATTGATCATCAGTCACAGAGAGTTTGAGAAGCATAACAGCCTCTCGATTTCAATCATCAAACTTATCTTGATCTGCACCAGGTGTACCAGGACTGAGCTCTTTGCCCAAAACGAGCTGGTCAAGACGCCTATATTCAAAAATGGTCAACATTCTTTGTTTCCAGATGTTATAATTGGTGCCATTAAAGCGTTGACTGCCTTCCAACATCAGGTTGGTTAGCGAGGCCATATGCACGTTTCCCACTACTTAACTGAGCGTCTGGTGCCCACAAATCTTGCTGCTGACTAGTCGATTAACCACAAAAAATTCCTTTGCTGCTGTCTTAGATTTCAGCCAGATGGGTCTGCAGCCCTGCGGCCCCAAATTCCTCAGAATATCTTCCAATTTGGCTGCAAATCCAATAAATCAAACTGTCCCCAACAAACCTGCAAACAAATTGCTCCAAATCTACCTCAGGGAAGGCCAAACTGCCTCAGGAAATGCCCTCTAAAGTTGCCCAAAATATCACTCAATTTTGCTACAGAAAGGTCAATTCGTCACAAGAAAGAATGCAATTAGGTCGTGGCAATGTCGAGTCAATAAGCGTATGCCGACGTCCCGTAAATTGGCGACGTCGCATAACGCGACGTGACGTAGACGGGGACAACTCTTGACGAAACCGGAAAATCCCTCGTCCGTGAGCTTTTCCTGTGGCAGCTCCGGGTGTCCGAGAATAAATGTGTGGAGATGACGCAAAGCCGAGGCCGCTGTCAGCAGATCTTCGTCCTGCAGTTGATCGAGACAGGGGCAGAAATTCAAGAACTTGGCGTGCGAAAACCTGCAGAACAAGAGAGGAAGCAACAAACGGGATCTGATGGGAAGACTCTGGGCACAAATACGAACCATTTCCAACCAAAAAAAAACACAACGTCAGATAGGCAACAAAGGAAGGCTCGCCCAGGTGGATTTCAAGAGACTGCACACACCATAAAAATTTACAGATTACAGCCGAACGAATCAATTTTCCAGCCACAAGAAAACACTAAAGTCGGTCCTTGTGAAAGCCTGCGATAAAAAACACAAGTGCGAATTAGCGACGAGATTGTTCACCCTTGCAGAAATCGTTCGCTTCAATTCAGGATCTCGGGGAGGCTGAGGGACAAAAAATCGGGATGAAGTCATCACGGGACATGGTGAAATTGAATGTGGGTGGCAAGTGTTTCGTTACGAGCAGAACAACTTTGGCAAATGCGGGGCGTGATTCGATGCTCTTGGTGCTCATCCACGACGACTGGCAGACTGTGACGCCCAATAAAAAAATTTCAGATTCCTAGAGAGCAATTTCGAAATGAAGCACGAAATTTTTCAAACAATGAAAAATTATTTTGAAAAAAATACCCGAGCTCTGATACCATAATTAATGAATGGATTGAATTGATTTACAATGAGGAATGAAGCTCAATAAATAATACAAATGTATTTACAGAAACAACAAGTTTCTACTAAGAAACAGAAACAACAAGTTTCTAATAAGAAACTGCTAATAAGATCACTGACGATCTTATCCGAATAAAATACATAAATGAGCATCAAACACTAAAATAACATTATTCTAATAGTCTCTAGTAATAAAGACATTATGGAAGTGGTGATGACTTCTGCATTGGGGACTGCTCTGATGGACTGGACAATAGAGTCAACCTCCATGTCCATCTCCGTTCGCAACAATGTCCTAGAGGGTATAGTGTTTGAAATGGTCGCAGATGTGGATGTTGTATGCGGTGATGGGTTGCGCGACCCAGGTGATGCAACTGAAGTGGAGGGTGGAATTTCTTCAATGATGGGCGAGGCGGTATGGGATTGGGGTTCGTGAAGTGTGAGATCTACAATGTGGCTAGCAAGGATTGATAGCCGCTTTCTGGCCCCAACGAGAGGTTTTGTAGCTTTTGAACCACGGGGTTTTGGGATGGTAGGCTTGGACTGTGAATGGGGTCCTACTACCAATAGTGTAGCAACTAGAGGAGCAGTAATCAGAGGATTCTGTTGTCTTGAACCTTGAAACTCAACAAAGGTGGAAAAAGATCCTGTAGAGACTCCGATGTTGGCGATGGTTTCCTTCGAGGAGCTCATTTGTTTCTTCAACTGTTTGATGACCAGTTGTAGCTCCTCCTTGGCCAAGCACTTTTTGGAATCTGCAACTATTTCTCTCGGTAGTGGCTGGGGTACCATCCCTTCGAAGAAATAGATGTGCTTGCCTTCTCGAATCTCCCCTGCAATTCTTAGCCATGAAAAGACCTCTGTGTGGAATGCTTCGGCGGTCAACATAAAATTCTGGGGCCGCATCTGGAAGGTGTGGGGGTGAACACAGTGCAACCTTATCCAAATGCTGCCATAACTAGCTCCAAACCAAATTTCTGACGAGTATTCATCAAGCAGTGACCTCGAACCCTTTTTGCAGCCTTGACGACTTCCAACATTTTCTTGTACCAACCATTGAAGGAAGCCTTGTTTATTTCCTTGCTGCTTGGGTCCCCAAGGTTTTCTGGGGCGCGTACCCTGAGGGCAAGAGGCTAGTCTTCCATTTTGGGAGCCAACTCCCGACTCTCTGGTAGGCACAATTTCCACATTGCCAGAGCAACAACAAGGTACCCATTAATGAAATCAGTCCCCCACTTGTAGACATCTTCACAAGCTTAGAACAATACCTGGAGAAGGAAAGCACACCAATTCAGCTAGGCGCCTTCTACACAGTGCTCCGCAACTGAAATTGTATCCATCGTGCACTCATTCTTGGAAAAATGACGTATTAGCTTTCCTGCAATAATGTAGCATGCGAACTTGATTTTCAGGGTGTTGATCAGATCTATGCGTGCACCCTTTCCTCCTCCCTTTGTATCATACTTGTTGTAATAATCATGGGGTTTTGCCTTGGCTTGGAGCCTACATCTTGTGTTCTTTGTCTTTTGTGATCCTCATGTACTTTATGTTTTGGTAATTGCTTGATGAAGAAGACATAATAAAAGTCATAAAAACCAACATACATTCACTAGTAATTATCAAGAAAGAGGAATCTACCCTAATTTACTAGCATATTGGTTTCTCAACAAATTGCACCCAAAGAATGGAGGTGGAATAGGGGCTTGTAGTGTAAGATGGAAAGTGGTAAGTATGGAACATGGATAGATAAGGCTACGGTATCTCAATCAGGGCTTGCCGAGTAGTGCCCCTCTTATACCCATTGGGCCATTAAGGGAGGTCTTACTAGACTAGGATTGAGAATTAATCCCCCATTTAAGGGAGGGAACAAGATCTTGGTCAAAAGCCGCTTTCTCTTCTAGGTTACCCAATAATCCATTTCACATGCCCAAATACAAAGAAGCATAAGCACCTGTTTGAAAATTGAATAAAGTACCTTTTGATAGGAACATGATTGATGCAGGCGGCGGAGATATGAATGGCACATTGTCATCGACTAGTAGTGGCTGTCAGGGGCTATTGGTTGGCTGGTTGGAAGAGATGATAGGGGAAAATTTTCTCCTATGGGGTTACCTACTTTTAGTGGGTAACACAATACAAGGGGGCTACTCCTAATAAATAGGATTGCTTAGGCTATGACATGGAGCCTCAAGGTGATGTGAAGAGATGGAGGATAAGGGGTCATGGAGGATAATGGATTAGTGCCTATCCAATATTGGGAAAATGGAGTCAAGAAGTCAATCTATGAATGATTAAGACACAAAATTGTTATATATGACTTGTTAAATGATGAAGAAATGTACTTGGAGGGCCCTTTACAAGTGCCAATGGTGTGCCCTAAAATGAATTAGTGAACTAGCAACAATTATTTGATAGAAGCAAGCTAATGCATTCAAAAGTATGATATCAAAGCATATTTAGAGGAGTAGAACTTTCACATTAAAGCCTTCCAATTGTGGTAAATATAATCTTCCATATGGCCACTCATAATAAACTCTTTTCAAACAAGTTGTAGCATCCACGAAAAACAATTAGAAACAAAATATAGCTTCACATATGGTTAAGCAATAACCCTTGAACTTTCATCTAAGCCTTCGAAAAAGATATTCAACAAAGCTTAAAGAGGATAGAATCCTCACATATCCAACGAAGAGAAATAATGAAGAAAGCAAACCCTTATGTAGGCTTTAGCTCCATCTTCATCTATGATAAAATAATAATATCAACTACCCAAAATCGTAGATCTATTTGAGTGAGGAGTAAAGAAACAATATCCTCCAACTACTAAAATAACAAGTGGTCATGAAAAATGTACAAATCTTGAATAAAGAATGCTCCATGAAGGTAGGACGTGTCCATTAAATAAGACCATGCAATAGCTCCAATGTCTAGCCTCCAAAAGCCTCCAAGTTTAGCACTCCCGTAACTAACATCCTCAAAATATGGAATGAAAAGATAGATCGAGGGTTTGGATCCTCCTAGACCTCTTCAATGTGAAGCATCCTCATGGATATCATAGAAAAGAGCACAATGACCAAGTAAAACACTCCAAGAGTGGATGTGTCTCTCTGTAAGGTGAGATGTCCTCCAATCATGAACAAGGGTGTAACAAAGCTCCTCCAAGGTGGATGTTTTCTTAAAATATGGCATGAACCATGCCAACACTCCAAATATACAAAGTGCGAGATCTCCAAGTGAAATGTCCTATCAATGAATCATAAACAACCTTCATACGTGGATACCTTATCTAATATAACATGGAAATGTGCAAAGTAACCCCCTCCAGTGGACATCCTTCTATTGATTTTTGTAGCTTGGGTAGGTACTTTTGCACAGGTTTGTGTCTAGGCATGCAGAATTTGCGCACATTCTCCTTAGAAAACTTGCTCAAGTGTGAACAATTTGTTGATGTAACTTAGCCTAAGTCTAACTTAGGAAAAAACACATTAATATGTTTGCTTATTGAGCTAAAAAAAACTTAGGAAAACTAAAGTAATTTACTTTAGTAAGTTTTGATCTTAGCCATTGATCTCAAGTGAGACAAGATCTAATCTTGGCTGTTAACCACTTTGAGATTAAGGTTAGGGTTAGGGATTTAGCTTAGTGTAAAGTTATAAAAGCAATGTTGAGTAGAGGAGATAGACACACAACAACAACATAAGATTCATAGCAACCTCTCAGTGGGTGGTGTGTTGGGTTAGAGGGAGTGGAGATCTAGATCTATAGAGGAGATCGAGCATCGATCTATGCTAGATTTGTTGGATTAGATCTAGGTTATTTAATTTTGTCTTTTCTTAGGTGGGCCATTATCCCAGGACGGGAGCCCACATAAGTTTGGATTTTTTAATGAAAAAGTTGTTGGGTAGAAATTTGTTTGTGTCATTGTGATTAAGATCCTTATAATTGCTTCTGTTGAATATTTTGTTAAGAACCTAGTTGTGCTTTTATTCAATAATCTGTTAGGAATTAATTGTCAAGTGCTAGGTTTAGAAACTAACACCTTCTCCTCATCATGAGAAGGCATGTAATGAGGCCTTAAGAGATGGAGCACTCAATGCTAAGGCATAGAGAAGTGTGCAATAGTTCCTCCGAGCTCAATATACAAAGTGCAACCACTCTCTACAAGCATGCAATCAACTAGATCCATGGAATAATGGGTTATTTCACGTTAGAAACATATGCTAAAAGCGCTCTACTCAAAATTACTTAACATAAGTGCAATGTGTTAGATCCAAGGAAGGATGAGTCAAATAAGCCATGTAGCATCAACCATAAGATAGGTCATCCAAGAAGATGGACATTCAAGCCATAAAATGATGACAAGTGTGTATATTGTCAGGGCAGGAGGTAACTCCTCAAATGAATTTTGTTTATTCATTAAGATTACTCATGGTTATATACATGAGGGAGTGACTCTTGGGCTTCACCTCCCGATGACTCTTCATTTTCCATTATTTACTATTTACATTATTTACAAGTGTTCACCCAATCCCAATGATTAGGTGTCAACATTCCCCCCTTTAATCTGAAGGGATGTTGGTGAGTCCAAGCATTGTTCTGAACCTTTCAAACTTTTCTCTTCCAAACGCTTTGGTGAAGATGTCTGCAATCTGCTCATTAGTGGAACAATGGCGTAGATGGATTGTCTTGGCCTCAACATGATGTCGAATCAGATGGTATTTTGTATTGATGTGCTTCGTTCGATCATGGAACTTTGGGTTCTTGGCCAACTTTATTGCAGAGGTGTTGTCAATCATGAGTGGAGTTGAATGTACTTGTTTTACCTGCAAATCTTCCAAAATTTTCCTGAGCCACACAATTTCTTTTGTTGCCTCAGCTGTTGCCACATATTCTGCCTCTGTTGTGGAATTTGCTGGAACTAATTGTTTGCATGATCTCCAGGAGACAACTCCTGATCCAAGACTCATAGCATAACCTGAAGTAGATACCCCAGTTTCTTTGTCTCCATCGAAGTCTGAATCAGAGTATCCAATCAAGCTGAAGTCGCCCACTTGTGTATACTTGAGTCCAAAGTCTTGGGTTCCCTTCAAGTACTTTAGAACTCTTTTTGCAGCAGACCAATGTCCCTCACAAGGCTTTTGCATAAACTTGGAGAGGAATCCAACAAAAAACGAAATATCTGGTCAGGTTGTAGTCAGGTAGTTGAGACTTCCTACAAGCTATCTATACTTTGTTGCATCCTCAAATTCTTTTCCTTAATGGATGTGAGCTTTAAGTTTTGTTCCATTGGAGTAGTTAGAGGATTGCACTCAGACATGCCAAACCTGTTCAACAGATCTCCAATGTATTTCTTTTGAGAGAGGAATATAGACTTCGGATGTTGAGTTACTTCAATACCAAGATAATAGTGAACATAGCCCAAGTCAGTCATTTCAAAACCTTTCTTCAATTCCTTCTTTATGGATGCAATGTAGCTCTCATTGTTCCCTGTCATCGAAAGATCATCTACATATACCACAAGATATACAATTGTTTTACCAACTTTCTTGGCAAACAAAGTTGCATCATCAAGATCATAATGTTTGAAGTTGAGTTTTAGAAGATGCTCAGTTAACTTTTCATACCAGGCTTGCGGTGCTTGCTTGAGGCTATACAAGGATTTCACAAGTTTGCACACTTTATGTTCATGTCCCTTCACAACAAATCCTTCAAGCTGGGACATAAAAATATTCTATTTCAGATCTCCATTCAAGAAAGCAATTTTTACATCCATTTGATGGACTTTCCAACCGTTTTGAGCTGCTAAGGCAAATAGTGTCCGGATGGTAGTCCATTTTGCTGTGGGGGAAAAAGTATCCTCATAATCGACCGCTTCCTAATGTGCAAAACTTTTTGCCACAAGCCTGACTTTGTGCTTGTCAAGTGAGCCATCAACTTTATACTTGTTCTTGTAGACCCATTTGCAACCAATTGGTTTGGTTCCCAATGGAGGATCAACCAACTTCCAAGTGCCATTCTTTATCAAGGCATCATACTCCTTTTGCATTGCTTCTTTCCATTCATCATGAGAAGCGACTTCTTTGAAGGAAGTTGGTTCAAAATCTGTAGACAAATTCAGTTCACAATCATAAGAAACATCCATATCAATAGGTGAATCAGAATCATCTACATCACCTCCATTTTTCCTGGTTGAATTTCTTGTTCCTATCTTTCCAACCTCATCAGGATGAACACTTTCAAGTGTCTTTGTCAGCCACTTTGGGGGACCTTTCTGAGATGGTCCAGGCTGCTCAGTTGATTGAGTTGGGACTGAATCAAGATTGAGTCTCCCAATTTTGTCAATCACATCACTCAAAGTATCATCAGTGGTTGGAGTTTCATGTGGGGGAGAGAGTGCTTCAGAAGAAGATTCCATAGATTGATCCAGTATAGGAATCCCCCCTTCAAGATGTGGAATTTGATTATCAAATTCTTGAAATGATTTTGCATGTTCGAATCTATCCAAGCGATCAAGTTGCCACTCAACAACATTGTCAGCTTTGGAAGATTCAAGAAAGATTACATCTTTAGATACAACAAAATTTTTATTAACTTCATCATAGAGACAGTATGCTTTGGAGGTATTTTAATACCCCAAGAAGATACACTTACGACTCCTTGCACCAAGTTTGTTTCTATGTACCTTTGGTATCAAGGCATAACAGGTGGAACCAAAGACCCTGACATGCTTTACCGAAGGAATGTGGCCATACGACATTTCATAAGGAGTCTTGTTTCTAATGGCATTAGATGGACATCTATTCTTCACATATACAACACATAGAACTACATCAACCCAAAACATCAATTTTTCATTCTTGAAAAACATCATGGAACATACCATATTTAAGATTGTCCTTTTCATTCTCTCAGCTACTTCGTTCCATTGGGGATTATAAGACACAGTTGTTTGATGTATGATCCCATGCTGGCGAAGATAGTTTTCAAATTCATTTGAAGTGTATTCTTTTCCATTATCAGTGAGAATAGAGCCAATATGAGATTGTGCATCATTTTCAATCCATGTATGAAAGTTCTTGAAGGTTTGAAAAGCATCATATTTGTTCTTCAATAAATAAACCCAACACATTCTGGTGTTGTCATCAATAAATGTTATCATATATTTATTTCCATTTGCAGAAGGAACAGGCATTGGACCGCATAAATATGAATGAATGAGTTCAAGTTTTCTATATGCTGTGGATTGTGAATCATGAAAAGACTGTTTGCTATGCTTTCCTAGAATGCAAGCATCACATTGCTTAAGTTTCCTAGGAATTGTAGGCAAACCAGTAACACCATTTTTATTCAACAAGCGAAGGCTATCATAGTTCAAGCATCCAAATCTTGCATGCCATAATAGACCTGATGGAAATGTACCTTCATCATAATGAGCACTGTATGAGAAATTTTGTGCACGAGCAGAGGTATCTTGCAGCTTTAGAAGTCTTTTGTCTTCTATCCTCGTCGTGACAAGTGAGTGATCTGATGCTTTTCTCACCTTAACCTTGCCATCAAACATATGAATGGAGTGTCTTTGCTGGCGGATGTGGACCAAGGGCAACAAGTTTCTCCTCAGTTGTGGGAGATATAATACATCATGCAGAAGAAAGTCTGGAAGACTAGGCAATTTGAGCCTGATTGTGCCAAGTCCTGATGGCTTGAGTTTTGATTTGTCTGCAAAGTATACTGCTCCATCAACATTGTTAGTGAATTCTTCAAAAAAACCTCTTCTAAAAGTCGTGGCAAGTTGCTCCTGAATCAAACAACCAATCAGTTTTCCAAGAAGCAAGTGAAGCATTAAACAAGTCTTCAATTACTCCAATATTACAACGTGCCAAAACATAGTGAGCTGATTCACGTGCTTTACCTTTCTCTTTGTCATTAGTTTTACCTTTGGCTTGATTTCTTTCCTGCTCAATTTTGTCCCAAGGCAACTCGCATGTGGATGCATCATGTGATCCATCTCTATTGCAATGTATGCAATGAAGATCAAATTTTTCTCCTTGAAAGTGTCTGCCCACCTTGCCTCTGAAATTTCTTCTTCCTCTTCCTCTTCGATCACCTCTTCCTCTGGAAGAATCTTGAGCATGATTCTTCTATGTGCAAGACACACAATTTCTTTAGAAGATTGAGGAGTTGTCTTCTTCCCAAAAGCTTTCTCTCTCTCAACAAATTTATTCACAAGGGAGTCAAAGGTAATCTCTTTGAAGTTTCCATTTGCTTGCAATGACTCAAGATAATTTGAATAAGTGGGATAAAATGCCTTGACAAAAGCTATCAGAGGAATGTCTAGTGACTTTGATATCATGCATAATAAATTTTATTTCTGATGCTAGAGCAATAGGATCATCATTTTGTAATTCAAGACTGAACAATTTAATCATCAATTGGACAACTTCAAGCGCAGAGTGTGAGTCATAGAGTTCCTTCAACTTCTGTAAGGCTTCAAAAGCATTTGAAAATGGTGAAATATGGCGACTCACCTCTTCATTTATAGATGCTGCAATCAAGGCATAGGCCTTGCTGTTCTTGTTTTCCCAAATGGCGAATTCCTTGTCTGAGGTAGGCTTTGCAGGTTCATTATCTCCTTCTCCTACACAAACTCCTTTCCACAACTCATTGAAAATGAGAGTGTGTTTGATCTTCCGAGACCACTTAGGATAGTTCTCCTTGCCGGTGAGAACCACTCCCACAATAGATATCAATGAATGCATTTTAAAATTTGTATATTGTAAGAAAATTTTCTGCTGCCAATAGACTATAAGAAATTGCACCTGTGTTGGTAATATACTGTGAAAATTTGTACTTCTATTTTGGTGTATTTTTTATTTTTATTTTTGGACAAAGGTATTATGTGGGGGAGGGTTATATGGGGAAGGGACTATATGGATAAAAAAGTTTATGGGGGAGGGTGTATATGGGGAAGAGAGTTTATATGGGGAAGGCAACATATATGCGTCCACTTAAGTCTGCCTAAATGGGAGCACTCCATGTAAAACCATGATCCACTTGATCATAGATAATTAAGTGATAAACCATGCCTCATGAGCTAGGGAATTCTTATACCAAGGTTTTAACCACTTTAGATTGTTGACTACTACGTGTCAACTACCCTATAGCAGTGCACATTTTTGCAAAGGATTCCATCATGTTTGAGCAGTCAGATCTCCTGGATTCATTATCATCAGTTGTTAATTTATCAGAGTTGTAAATCCATTCTGCAAAATTTTAATGTAAATGATGCTAGTACGACCATCTATGTATGTAACAACTTAGGTAAGCCTATTATTTTGGCGACGAATTTCATCTTAGGAGGTTTTTTGTCTCACTGATTCATTTATGTTTCTAAACGTGGATGATCGACAAAGTTTTTCCTTCCAGCCTCACTCCAAAGCTATGGTGGAATTTATTGTCATGGTCTTAGGTGAGTCCTAGCGTTTTAGTCAAGTCTTTTGTAAAAGTGATTTGGGAATAATTTAAGCTAATTGGCTAAATTATTTTATTACAAATCACTTGGTCTACTAGATCATATTGAGTCGTAGAATTGAGTAATAAATTGAGGGCCTATAACGAATGGGTGTTCCCCCTTTGAGGATTGAAATGTAATTATCTTATGTAAAAAATATTTTAGTGCATGGTCCTTCATACTTAGACACCATGGCTAAAATATTAGAGGGTTGGAAAATTATTAATCCCTTCAAGTGTCAATTAATTAAATTTTTTGGCAAAAATAAATTAAAATCTTAAGCCAGAAATTTAATTAATTAGAGTCAAAATTAAAGTCCTAGAGAAATTAAATTCTCCAAGTGGAAAAATTCGTGGGTCTTAAAGAAAATTGATTTTTAGAGTCCCCCACCAAGGGAATATTGGAATTTTCAAGAAAAATTGGACCCTTGGGTTTTGGTGGTTAAGTCAAAGTCAATTTTTTGTGGAAACGAGCTCAAAATAATTATTTTTGAACCAATAAAAAATGAGTTAAATGAGAAATTTGAAAATTCCTCAAAAATAAAGATTTTCGACAATGGAGATTAAAAGATGGTCAAACATTTACGGTTGAGATTATTTTGACGGAGATCAAATGAACTAGCTGTTATTTTACACTTGGAGGATTTATTTATAAATTAGAAGCCATTTGCTTCTCAAGTTACAAAATATTTTTGTAACGAAGCTTTGAGTGAAGCTTTGTTGCTGTAATTTTTCTGGAAATAATAAAAGGATTTTGGGGTTTATTCATGGTGGTGTTCCTGTTTTGCTTCTTGTGGTAAATTTTGGATCATGTTCTTAATGCTATATTGAATAATATTTTATAAGTTGTTATTTCTTTAGCCAGTTAATTGGATTAACCATTTGCACAAGTATCTTGCATTAGTTACTCGGTTTAGAGAAGCATTCTAACTTGATTGATTTAGCAAGTATCTCTAGATCATGAGGGTTATGGTGTTTATCTTAGCCCCTATTGATCTAATAACTTGATCTTAAGTGTGTAGAGACTTTAAGGATTCAGATCTTGGGTGTGAGGGGAAGTCTTTGGTTGGACTAGCCAACTCCCAAGACAGGGAAGCTTAAGAGTCCACTTTGTTAAATTTGAAGGCTTATCTAACGATTGGTTTTTGCAGAGATCTTGGCCATTGCTCATCCATTTAAATTATTTCACTTATCTATTATCTATTGTGCATTTAACAAACAGATCTGCTTACAAGAGCCGTAAATCATTGTGTATATTGTAAAATAAAGTTTTGTAGATAATTTTATTTTTTAACCCTTGTGTGCAGCTGGGGTTTTGGCATTTATTTTGATTTTTTGTATATATTGGGGTTTTGGGCTTTTTGAAATTTTATTTGTGCAGGTGAACTTCAAGCTAGATCTGAAGACTTTTCGAGGGTTTCAGCCCTTGGAATTTTTTTACAGGGTTTCTAGAGGTGGATTTAAGCCGAGAAAGGCAAGATCCACCATCTATTGCTCCTCAACGCTAACCGCTCAAGCCTAAGGAGAAAACGTCAACCTTCAAGGGGTTTTTTGTGATCATTTGCAGAGAACTTCAGGATCAGAAGCATTTTTTGAATTTTGTGAGGGTTTCAACAAAATTTAGGGCCTTTAGGCCCAGCATGGCCCCTACCCAGCGTTGCTATAGCCCCTTTCTCTTTTGCGTCAACCTCATTCTCCCACCTCCAAGACGGTCGTTGCCCCTTTTTCTTACCTGCGACAACCCTTTTCTCCTCCTCCTAGCCTGCCGCAGCTCTGCAATGAGCCTTCTCCCCTGCCCCTACTTCCTCCCAACCTTCTGCTTTCTCTTCTTTCCCTTCCGTTAGCCCTCGGCTGCCCTCATTTTACTTCTTTCCTGCCTGTCGTGGCCTCTAAGGCCTTCATCCCCTCAACGTAGGCCCTCCTTTCAATGCTGCTGCCCTCAAGCTCCCTATTCGCCCTTGCCGCAAGCCCTTTTGCCCATTTTTCAAGGCGATAGGCCCCCATTGCCCTAGACGGTAGACCTTTGGGTCTCTCCAGCCATAGCCGTGGGCCTAATTGGGCCTTGCTGCCATCCTTTCCTCACTGTTTGGTAGTAAATTGATTTATGGGCTAAAGTTGGCTGAATTTTTGCAGAGATATCAGGGCTATTCTCGTGTTTACAGGTGGTCTAAGCTATTGAAGAATTTATGGGCATCCTTATTAGGCATCTACAAGCCCAAGGGGCTCACTGGTTTGCTTTCCTAACTCACTGTTTCCTTACCACAGTTTAACAGTAAATAAAATCGGAGTATCATAAGTGGCAAAACTTTAATGAACTTGGCATTAAAAGGTATCTAGCACATTTATAAATGAACCATACAAATTTGGCATTCATTATAAGCTTGTTTTATCACTGTCATTTTCTTTTTAGGACTGTATATTAAGGTTTGATCTAAAAACAAGAGTGGCATCATAAAGACATAAACATTGACAAAGTGATTTGATTGCAAGTAATTAACGATTGTTTAATAAATCTAGATAACTCACTGTCGAGCTCTATAATGTTGTCATAGAACTTACTTGCTAATGTGATTGGAACATTAAAGATCTAGGGCTTTCCCTTATTTATATTCATTCACTATTTGCATCATATGTATAAGAGTTCCATTGTTGCATGCTCTAACAACTCTTTAAGGCTTGTCTAATATGCTATCATAGGATTGTTGCGCATTGTAACATTCTCTTTTTTTTTTGGTCCGTAAAAAAAATCGAACTTTTTACTAAGTGAATAAAAACTTACAAAGTAGATGCAATGAAACATTCATGAATAGTCTGTGAGTTCAACATACACAGTAAGTGAAATCAACAGCATAATGAGGAAAGTGAATATCACACTTACTCAAAACAGAAATATCACCATAGGTAAGCATGAAAAGCAGAGAAAAAAGAAAGGAAATGGGCCTTTTTGAACAATCGGAGAAAACAACCCAAACCAGTAACCAAAATAACCAACATGTCTAGGACGAGTCTAGAAACCAAAAAATATACATAGTCAACAAGATGCCAATAATCCATAAACAACCCCTAAAGGGCTCGATAGAGCAAAAAACCAAAAGTTGAGTAACCATATAAAGAGATTATAAATAAGGAGCCCGATCAGAAACCGTGACCCGCCCGTTGTCCGAGTTAGTTAGGTACCAGGAGTCCAAAACTTGTTGTAAACCATTTTCCATATTCCTCTCCATGCAGGGAGAGATGCCTCCTCCACTGTCCTCTCATCCACCACGTGTATCAGAGCACTCCCTTCAGCCACAACGATTGCAACCTGCTGATTTTCATTGATTTCATTTTGTAACATGACCTCCGCTTGTTGGTCCCTCGACTGGACACCCGGTACCATCCCATCATCCATAGGCAGTTTCTGAAATTCCCGAAATGGTTCCACCCGGTTCTTCCTCTTGCACCTGAACCCCAAAGGGCAATCCCTTGCCAAGTGGCCGTGCTTATGACAACGGTGGCAACAATATGGCAATTGTTCATAATCCAGGGTCTATGTCAAGATGTAGCCCACCACTTGAATCTCCATCATATCCGCCAACCCCTCCCTCGGGTCCAAATAAACCAGAATACGAGCCACTTTCCTTTCATTTGTTACTTGGAAGGACATATCTGCTTCCAAAAAGGTACCCAAAGTGTTCCCAATATTTTTAAGAACATCCAGGGACCAGAGTTAAGGAGCAAGTGAAGGGAGGCACACCCACATCAGTATCTCACCAAATCTTTCTCTTTGCGCATCAAATAGGGGGTGCCATCTCTTGAAGAAAATAGGGAATTTCCCAAAACCGCAATGCTGTTCTAGAACCCAATCAACAACTTTCGAATTTGAGAAACAGACCATAAATCACCCCCTTGCCAGGCTGATAACCTTCGTCTAAGACTTTGATGCCGATGCCCATTCCTTATTAATCCATTCCTTGATATAGTTAACAGAGAATTGTTTACTTTTTACCCTACCCACAAGAATTCTCTCTGCTGCATCCATTGCCTCATCCATCTGGATATCCACCCCTAAAATAAGTTTAGGTTTCCCCTCCTTCTTCCTTATTACCTTCCCTTTTTTTCTCTTTTTCCAAGAGGACAAAACATTCACTGATGGAGCGACAGAGGCATTTTCTTCATCCACTTGGTTTCCTAAGCCCTATACACCACCCACTAGGATATCTGGAGGGGTTGTCCGCCCTCCCTCGACCCCAGAGACCCCAACTCTGGAAAACCACCCTGGTCCAAGGCTTTGCTAGTGAAATCATGGAACCCTAACCCAATATTCACATAAGATTCCTGTAATGGCAACCCTGCCGAATATTTTATCTCTGAAAACCCATTAAAGGTTTTCAAATCATCAACCCTAGGCTTCGCATCGAGCCGAAAAGACTTCGAGAGATTAATCACACATTTCGTAACAGGGATTTTGCAATTCAAAGTTTTGTAAAGACTTGGTCCCCCGACCAGCTTCCTAGCCCCCAGAAGCTCATTAAGGCAAGAATGAAGCCCTTCCTACCTCTTTAAACCACTGCTCCTTACAATGTCTTCCAATGCACCCTTTAAAACCCCATAAACAGAGATAGGAACAGGGGATGTTGGACTTACCAGTAAACCCGCCAACGACCCGTTAGAGAGACTCGCCAAAACTGCCCCTTTCAGACCTTCATGAATTCCAGAGTCTGGAAAACCGCAAATTGCCTTTGTGGAGGGGGTTTTTTACTCTTCCAATAAACCTATACCACTGCCATAATTCCATGCCAGCTTCGTACATAAACTTTTGCCAAGTGGAGACTTAGCTGGCATAACCCCCTTCGCTATCGCTGGGTTCTTCGCTGTTGGTTCCAACCCCCACACCGACAGAATGTCCTCCGGCGCCGGGTCCAAGTCTACAAAGTCAGACGAGATCACCATCACTCAGAATAATGAGTAGAATAAACAGAAATGAAAAAAATACTGGTGTGTTTGATGAAGGCCCAGTGAGACCCCACAAGCCAAAACCCTGAGACAACGAGAAACCCCAGATCGTACACTCCCTGGTAACCAACTTCCCCGGAAGTGAAACCCCTAAGAAAACAAAGGGAGAAGAGCACAATGGAACTGGAGTAGAAGACTAGAAAAAACCACAGATACTCTGGTCAGCCTAATGACAAAAAAAAAAACAAAACCACCAAAGTGGGAGAAGGCCTGAACATTCATATTTTAACCCTCCTCGAATGAAACAACTGCAAACACGTCTCCCTGCTCCATTCAATTTTGACTTCCGTGTGTCTACACCCAAACACTGTCAAGTGACATGTGTCGGCAAGTTCTTCCGACGCCGCCACGTTGAGTCTGCCATTTTCGAGGAACTAGAGCTCTCCCTAGGTTTTTCTTGCGTCCCTCATACCTTCTCATTTCACATTGTAACATTCTCTTATCTTGTGAGTTCCTCTAATTTCAAATTGGCTCCTATAGGCTCACTCACAAGGCACTTGAAACATTAAGACACCTAAATTATGTTTGGCATTAAAGTATTTTGATCAAAAGGATATCATTGAGTGTCTTTTAAATGATTGAGAATCTAATTGGTAATCACTGTAATATCTAGGATCTGGGGATTAGTGAATTTAATTGCTTACATCTTGAATAATTGGTATTGAGCATTATTTTAGAGTTTTAATTACATAAGGAACATTGGTTTCTGTTGTCTAATAATCATTGGATAAATGTTCTAAACAAAAAAGTACTCTAATCTTTGGGTGTTGTTATTTTGAACGTATTGGTAAATCATTTATCTTGTTGGGCACATCTTGTTAAATTGGCACTTTGACATCTTAAGGTCCTTATGTTTCTTATTTCAGTTGGAACATCTTTTAAGTTAAATGGTCATTTCCTAATTTATCTAGAGAACACTGGTTTTATTGTCTAATGATCATTGGCTAATTGTCTAGTAGTTCATTGGTTGAGCATCTTGTGGATTAATTAACACTAATTGGCATATTCTTGATTGTAAGGTTGCATATAATTTATTGATAAGTACTCTTGTCGTTAAGGATCAGTCATAACTTAAAGTACTTAAACATTAAGCCAATCCTAAACTAAGGAGTCACTTACATCCTTGCATTGCATCCTAAGTTTAGTTGCGTTAATAACTTACCTCGAAGCATAAGCTTGGTTGATAGACTTTTAGGGCCACCCTTCTCATCTAGCTTGAGGAGCTCAGCAACTCTTCAATGGTTAACACGGTGACCTTGTAGTCGTCAGAGCCATAGTTTCTGCAGCACCGGAGGCATCAGGTGATAGGAGCCTAATAAAAGGTATTGTTAATCAAGCCCTTGCTTGCTTCTTGTTGGCCTCCTTTCCACAACCTTCCTTGGAGCCTAGCTTCAAAACAGTTAAGGGAAGGTCATACTTAGATTAAGCATTTGATTAAAAATAACCAAGATATTTGCATCCCACCTAGGTCTTAGGATTCACATTTAATATAGGTTAGTGAAGCATCCAAGCAACAATTGTCCATCCAAGTTGCTTGGTCTCGAGTTTATCACAAGCAAAAGTGTTGACTCCATAAGGCACTGGTCTCAAATATAAATTCAATCTAATCCTTAAAATCTTGCTAAAATCAACCAGGTAGCTAGGCCACTCAATTGTGTCTCTCGGTCTCATTGGTTCCCAACTTGTCCTTCATTCTCTCATTTCCATAAGGTCTACCCCCAATAGCCCGCTGTTGGGAGACAACTAGAACAGAGAGGGTGGGGATCAGGGTGACAACCCCCGACCTGAGTCGTTGTCGTGGTGCTTGTACAATTTGAGTGACAACATAGACCATGTCACATTGCCCCCAAATAATGTGAACTCAAGTGAAAGTTAGGCGGATGTGCTAAGCACTCTACACCATCATGATTTTTTATTTTTGTTTTTTGGCAACTAGAGGAATTGGCAACTGGGGTTGTCTTGTACTCACATGACACAAGGTCAATTCCTTTTGCCACCGTTATAACCACTAGGTGTGTTGTAACATAGATTGTTTTGATAAGTTAGATGTTTTTATAAAAAAATATATATATAGATAAAAGAAAAAAGAAAAGAAAAGAAAATATATATATAAAAGAAATGATGAGAAAAGAAAAATATAGAAAAAATAGAAAAAAATCGAAAAATTTAGAAAAAATAGAAAATATGAAGAAAATCCCAAAATGTAGTGCACTTGTTAAAATGCCGCTTTTTCAATAAATTAATCAGGTTTAGTTAAAATCTTAAACATGATTAAATTAAAACAAAAAAAGTTTATTTTGTAATAAACCCACGACAAGACTCTTTGTCGTTTTTTGTGAAATGCAATAAAAGTCTGACGGATATGATCTGTGGCATGAAAGATCAACGACTCGTAGACCGCTCCGCACCCCCCAAGCCCATCCGAAGTTTAATGAACCGGGGGGGGGGGGTGCGAAAAGCGGTCAACCCTCATACCGCCTCCGCCACGTGCCCCTCTCACATTCACTCTGCACCCCCTTACTCCAAAACCACAAACCACCTTCTACCCCCTCCGAAACCCGCTCTCTCCCGTCCATACACCCATTACTTCACTCCTGCCTATTCTAAATAAATCTCCATTTCCGCCAATTGTCAGCGCTCCATTCGCCAACCATATTCCCGTTATAAGGTTACCCGTTATACATTAATGCCCCTGTGCCCGTTTAACAGATAAATCATGTAACCAACATAAAATCATTTTTGTGTTTCATTTAAAATTATCAATTGCTGATATTTCCTCCCTGCTCTGCGGATTCATAAACCGAACCATTACTGCCAATGACCAAGCCGAACCCGCCAAAGTGACTAGTGGAATTTAAGAGACTGTTCCAGTTATCAGTCAACAAGGGAATGTTTCCTCCGGGTAATTATAGTAGTTCTCAATCCTTTTCTTTCAGTGATGTCTGCGAAAAAGAGATTAAAAGCTTTAGAAAGCCCCATGCTTCCCCCCACTATCGACTTGGACCATCAGACATTAGTTGACCAACTGTATAAAGTTTATGAAACCAATTGTGAGTTCGATCTTTATGAACTCCACAATTGGTTAAAACAAAAGCTTTTATATGTAAGTGATGAATTAAACCTCTGACACTCATCTTTACTTCAGTTTATCATTCCACAAACCCATCATTTCCCTGATTTCATTTCATGGTGCCATGTTAGGTATGTTCCCAGTCAAAGAGTAGTGGTTTCCCAAAATAGTGAAGTTATTTTTATAATTACTACTAAATCAATTAATTAGATGTTACAGATTCAAAACCTTGAACCCTCGCATCCATTTTCTTCTGAATCCCTCATGGATATCTATAAAAATCTCGACTTTCCCCAAAGAGACAAGATTTTTGAAACCTTTCTACCAGAAAATGTTCAATTGCCTAAACCCAACCCACCATATCGATCATCTATGTTTCTAGAAATGACCAAGCAGATAATATCCATTGTCTCATGTCTATTAGGTTATTATTCCGATTAGTGGGTCGATGAGGTTCTTATAGGTTTCTTGTCAGTTTTCTTAGTAAATGAAAAGCCATCTCTTATCTTCAATTACAGTGAATTCTTAGCAGAATCAATTCATGATCAATTCATGAAGTTCTCTACAGAAGGAGTGTTCAAATATGCTTCTGTTTTAGTATATTTGTTCCTGTTTTATCAGTCAGAGAGGTTTTCTTTTCCCTTACAGAAGATGGACAGCCAAGGAAATCCACAATCAATAATCCACTGGACTTCCTTGGTAAGGAAGAACACCACTGAATTCACATTCAATGACTTTGTGGATCAGTTTTTATATGTTGTTTCTTGCTTATTAAACAGTGATGTAGAACCAAGGATTGGGCCAGAGATTAGAAAAATCCTACATCTCAGTGAACAAACCAGAACAAGAGATTGGTATTTATACCAAAATTATACAAAGATTAGGATCTATGGATGTGAACTACCTCCATATAGATTACCTAAGTTTGTCCTTATTCGAATTTTTGCATTGGAATATATCAGACAAATGATCAACATGGATCAACTTCATTTTGTAGCAGCGAAGAAGAAGGCTCAATTTAAAATCAAAACTCAAGTAGGGCCTTTTATCTGTAATGCTATATCAGCAGGGAAGGAAGCATAAACTCTTTTGAAACATATGAATTTCAAACTTAGTTTCACCTGGTCATATGATCCCCTAGGAGTGATTTCAAAATTAAGGGTAGAGCAAAAAACTACCCCATATGCTCACACTCCTAGGCCTGAGATAGAACAGTACATGAACTAGGATGAATGGCAGGAGGATACACTTCAGGAGGAAGAAGAGCAGGTTATATCATCTACAACATCACATACTTCTGTACTAGAAGAAAAGCAGGACAAAGGGCCAAGGAACAATACCTCCCCTATGGTGACAAAAATTTCAGCCAGAGAATTCAAAATATACACTAAGAGGCAGAAGACAAAGGATACAAGTGAAACACAACAAGAAGATACTACACAACAACACCCAATTGTCATGACATGCCCATTTGTGCCATCATCTCCTAGGATAGAAGGAATGACTGTAGGATCTCCTATGCCTTCAGCTAGTCCAGATGTATCATCATCTCAGACAGGAGAATTGCAGCAGACTCATAAAGAACAGAGCATATTTAAAGTTTACAAGGAAATTAAGCAGAGGAATGAAGCTTTGAAAGCTTCCACTTATTTACAGTTCTGGAAACAAACATCAACTTCACAACACAAGATACTTTCTGTCTTCGACACTGAGAAGGGAAAGATACAAATAGCCTACCTAGAACCCAAAATCACTTATTCTAAAAAAGTGTAGATGATTACACTAAATCAATGTTTTCTTTTGATGAAAATTTAATTCACCCTATTGACCAAATTGATTTACATGAACAATCTGGTAAGATGATATATTCTTCTCTTACAAGTTCAACCATGACAGTATCTAAGCTTCAAGCATCATCAGAAAATATTCAGTCTCAGTTGAAGATAGAAAAAATATCTTCCTTAGCTAAGGATACAAGGATCAAATCTTTAGAGGATTTATTGGTAAAGCTGGAATATGATCCCACCAATGCCAATGTAGCAAAAGAGGTAATCAAGAGCAAGAACTCAGACATAGGTGCTTTTGAGAAAACAACTTAAGCTTCCTTCTACAGAAGATCCACAGGCTAAAGAAATAGGACAGCTAGAAAAGGATAAGGAGAACATGTTCAAAATCATAATTGAACAAAATGCACAGATAGAAAAAATGGAAATTGAGATTGAAAAGTTTTTAAAGGAAAAAGAAAAACAGGTAACCCAAAGAGCAAAATGTTGCTCTTTTAGCAGTTCCAGTGACAACAACCCATTTACAGCTACAACAACAACAACATCTACATCAACAACCATTTCAACAGTGGAAAATCAATCAACTGATTCAACAACAGACCTTGCAAAAGCAATGGAAGATTTATCAAGGGGAAAGAAGTTGAGAAGTTACGAACTCAACTTAATAATTCACAAAAGCAAAAAATGAAGATTGATAATGGATATTTAGCTGAGTTACAGAAGACACATAGGCTTACACAGAGAATTGAATTATTATAAAACCAATCTGTCAACGCTGACACCATTACACAGGCTAAGGAGAGTATCTGGATGGAAATAAATGAGGCCATCACTGATATATGGCCTTCAATTAAGATCATCTTTGAGCAAGATGAACTAGTGCAGAGAGCCAAAGAAGTAATAGCAGATGTGAAAAAGGAATTGGGTTTAAAACCAGGAAAAGCAAATACATTGATAAGGGTTTTGAATTCCAAAACCAAAGATGAACTGGAAGAATATAACATAGAGGATAGAACAAAGACTATTTTGGAAGTGAGAAGGATTCTCACTAAGAAAAAATTGATGCTACAACTGCAAAACAAGTGTCATAACCTAGAATCAAGTATCCAGAGGTTTCACAAAAAAACCTTTGTGTTACATCAAAAAGGACTGCCTGGATTAAAGGGAATTGGAGATACATTGATTGATCTAGAACAATATCAAAGGAAATTATATTCAATTGCCACGGATAAATCCAGATTTTCAAAGATTAAAGGTACAATCACAGGTAAAGCTTTTATGGAAGGTCTCAGTTATGATTTATTCATCAAGCATGAGATAAATCATCTATTTTTGGTTAAACGAACTTTCCAAAAATACACTGAGGTAGATGAAACATTTAGAAAATTGGTCAAATATACAATTCCAGATGAAGAAAGGTGGGAAGAACTATGTAAGTTACTGGGGTAAATGAGTCAACAGTCATCAACAGTTATCAGCAATAGAGTAGCAGGTTAATCAACATACATCAGCACCAGAAATCCTCGAAAGCAGTGAAAGCAACTTTAGCAATTTTATTTCCCTGTGTTTTTGCACTATTTTATAAAAAGCAGTTTTAGATATTTGAAACAATTATAGATATTTAAGTCTAGATATTTTGGGAAATTTTTCTATAAATATTCCCAAAATCAAATTGCAAAGGGTTGAACCCAGGGTTGTGGGGGAGCGCCTCCCCCTCGATCTCGCTCCCAATTCACGCTCCAGTCGAGAGCGACTCAAGAGCGGGTTGGGAGTGCCCGCTCCCTGGTTTTTTGGGATCGATGGAGGGAGCGTCACTCTCGTCGCTCTGGGAGCAATCCTCGGTTGGAAAATCGCTCCCGACCGACAAAGAGAGACGCCCGCGTGACCGAGAGAGAGGCAATGGCGGCGTGGAGAGAGGGAAGGGGATGGGGGGGGATAAATAAACCCTCTCCCCTCTCATATTCACTTCATCCTCAGTGAGAGAGAGCAAGAGAGTTTGGAGAGCAAGAGGGAGTTTGAAGCAAGGAGAGGAGCTTGGTGAGAGAGGAGCTTGGAGGAGTTTGACGAGCTTGCAAGGGGAGATTGGAGGCCAAAGAGGTAGGATCTACACTCTAATGTAGCAATTTTTTTTATATATGTTCATTTCTAAATAAATAAATATTTTTTTTCTCTATTTCCCATTCCCATTCCCATTCCATTTTTTTGCAGATTCAAAACTTCAAATTTCAAACATCATGGTTATATTGCTTGGCATTTTCTTCTTCTTGGTTCCTTTTTTGTTATTATTGTGTTGGAGAGTAGAAAAAGGAGGGTTGAACATGAAGAAGGGGATGAAAAAGTGGTTATAGAGGATTTGATGAAAACCCCAGAGAGGAGTACCTTGGTGAGGAGCTGGAGGAGAGTGAACATGATTCAACTCAAAAAACTAAACAAGACCAAACCCCATTGTGGAAATATGTTACTAGGCCTGAAGCAGGGAAAGGGGGGTGGAACACTAAATTTGACTGCCCCCATTGCAACAATAATTACACAGGTTCATACACCCGTGCTAGAAAGCACCTCTGCGGGAAAAGGCCATGGGATGGAGATAAACAAATAGGAATCAAAACCTGTATAGATGTGTCAGTAGCAGAGAGAGCCAAATACATAAGGGAAGAGGAGGAAGCCCAATACAAATCTAAAAGATCAAAGGGTTTCTTTGAACCAAGCTCACAATCACATGCACAAAGAACTCCTTCAGCATCCTCCTATGGCAGTGGATATGGAGGCACAAGGTCACCAAACATCTCTTTAAGGTGTAGAACCATATTAGATTTCCTTGATGAAGGGTGTAGGAATGATGTGGATTCAAAAGTTTATCTGTTTCTCTATGAATGTGGGATACCATTCAATGTTCTTCGCTCACCTTATTTGCATGAAATGGTTTTTGCCATAAATGATGCCCCTAAAGGATACAAGAGCCCTGGGTATGACAAGGCTAGAACCATTGGACTTGATCATGAAAATGCAAAAATATCACATTCTTTGAGTAGAATGACAAATTCATGGACTGAGCATGGGGTGTCCATTGTATTTGATGGATGGACAAATGTAAAAGGCAAGCCATTAATAAGTGTTCTTGCTGTGTCTGTTAGTGGTGCCATCTTTCTTTCAACATATGATTACTCAGACAAGTTCAAGACCGACATCAACATTGCAGAACCATTACTTGAAACAATTGAACGTATTGGGCCATACAATGTCATCCAAGTCATCACTGATAATGCTGCTAATTGTAAGGCAACGAGAGCAATTATTGAGGATAAATACCCCAACATATTTTGGTCTGGGTGTTTGGTTCACACAATGAACCTTTTGATGCATGATATTATTAAGAACAAAAACCAACAGTACAAATGGATTGGTGATATGTACAAGAGAGGCAAACAAATGATAAAATTTATTGCAAATCATAGCAATACCCATGGGCTTTTTCGCAGTCACTCAAGATTGGAGCTGTTGAAGATTGCGAAGACTAGATTTGCTAGCTATTACTTCACCTTTAGGCGTGCCTTTTGAAGGTAAGAGAGTCATTGGCTAGCATGGTATAAAGTCGAAACTGGCATGTATTAAAGGAAAGAGCTACAAATGCAGCTGACAAGCAAGGTTTTGAACAGGTGGAGGAGACTGCTGTTGATGGTCAGTTTTGGGCACATGTGAGGCAAGTATTGGAATTCACCAAGCCCATTTATCACATGATTCGTTTTGCAGATACAGATAAACCAGTGATTGGGGAGGTGTATCAGCAGATGGATACCATGTCGGGGCAAATAAAAGATATTGTTCAGAAAGATGATCCCAACTTGTATACACTGATTTACAATTGTGTGTGTACATCGTGGAATAAAATTAATGTTCCACTACATGCCTTGGCGTATATCCTTACGCCAAAATTTTACTCTCCAACTTGGTTGGGCCAACCTGCACCTAGGGGTGGGGTTAGGGTCAAACCCCAGATGGATCCAGAGGTAGCTACAGGATATATGGAAGCATTAGACAAGTTGGTACCTGACAGGGAGGAATGTGCTAATTTGCGTCTTGAGTTAGGCAGATACTTAAGTTGCACTGGTTTGTTTGGTTCTTTGCATGCAATAGAAGATAGAGATAGATTTGATGGGAAGCATATGGCGGTATGGGACTTTTGCCAAAATTGGCAAAAAAAGTTATCTCACAGGTTGTAAATACTTATTCTGCAGAGACGTGTTGGAGCACCTACAAATTCATACGTAATGTGAGAAGAAACAAAGTCAATGAAAACTGGGCAGAAAGCTTGGTTTATGTGCACTACAACTTGAGATTGTTGAGTCATTACTGTGATCGGGCTTATGAGGATCCAACATATAAAATTTGGGACAACCACCCAGACGACGATAATTTGGAGGATGGCACTATACATCTTGAAGAACTGGAAGTAGAACTTATGAGAGAGGAAGATGAAGCAACAACCATGACACCCCCACCATCCAGTAACAGTGCTTGAGTTCCAAGTTTTGCTCCTTTGCTGTCACTGCCTCCATGTACATCCTCACGTGGAGGGCATGTGCCTTCTGGTTCTAGTTGTGGCACTGTGCAAGAGGAGACTCCTAGAAGACCATCACGACCTGCTCAGGAATTAGACATTATTCGTGGTGGCAAGAGGAAGATGTAGATGATAGATTTACTTGTCTTTTCTAGTTTCTAGTAGTTTTTATAACTGTTGACTCTTTCATATTTATTATGGTATTTCTTGTAAATGATAAATGACAATTTAAGTTTTAAGTTTGACGTTGGCAATTATAACTCATTGGTAATGAATTATGAATATGATGCTTCATGAAAGTCGAAAGTTGTTTCATTGCATTTTATAACATTTCATTTCATGTTAGATATTATTTGTTGTAATGGTTACGCTTAGCTTACAAGTACAAATTTGGTGATTAATGATGATAAATGCTATATATTGAATTTTGAAAGCTTGAAACTTTAAGATTGATGATTCATGAATCATGATTCATGAGACCAACATGTTATATGTTACTATCTTGTGGACGTGGTCAATGAAGATTATAACTTCTAGATGATTGTCGTGATATGGTTCAATCTATGTTTTTTTTATGTTTTTTATATCTAATCTATCATTCTACATGTTTTTGTTGACATATATGCATAAAAATATAAAAAATATATATATTATATAAAAAATGCTCCGGGATTAGCTCCCAAATCGGGAGCTTCTAAAAATGTTGATCCCACTCCCCGTTTTCGCTCCCGCTCCCAAGTAACCTTGGTTGAACCCTTGGGATAAGTTTTCTTGAGCATAATTACATGTATCTGAAGTTGTTTGATATCAATGAAAGGATTCTGGATTTGCTTCAAACAACTTGTCATCTTTGTGAGTTCTTCTTAAGTTATTCATTTCATTTTGTTGTTTCTGCATGTATTTATTTTTATTGAAGAAATCTGGGTAAGATATAACTGAATATCAGTCTATCTTAATCCCCTGTGAAGTTATTATATATTACAGAGATAGTTTATTCGACTATCTGTCTAAGTTAACTCCTCTACATTAATTAATTATCATTTCTTCATAAACATAAATGCATTTTGTTGGGTAGTGAACATAGTTTAGTAGCATCTTTTTCTTATGATAATGTTAAATATTCTGTTTGAATACTTAAAATTCATAGCTCCTTAGAATTCTTCCTTCTAAATCTTTTAAAATCTAAATCACTGTTTAGATGTAAAGAATCAACCCTTTCATTGTATTAAGGTAATTTAGGATGCATTACTTGTTTACATAAGCTTAAAACATCAATCATCCATAAATTAAAAACAACAAAACGTTTTAGATGCTTTGGCATAATTACCTAACCTAGAATTATCTCAGAGGACAACAAGGTGCACCATGCTGCCCCTAATGTGGACACGTGCAAATTAGAGGGGTTGAACCAAGGGCCTTGTAATATTTTAGATTACATGCTTTGCCAAGTGAGCTACACTGGGGCTCTCAAAAATTGAAGGACATGGGGTGGGATTTGATCTACTTATGTGTGCATGGGCCATGAGATCATCTAATATAATCTCTCGCGGTGCAACCACATGTTCGATCACTACCTCAAGGTGTCCTCATTGCTTTAGGTTAAGTCCTCAAGTTACACTTTTCCAATGATGAAAACTCCCCGCTTTTCACCATTGGATCCAATTCCTTTGGGTGTTCTACACCATCATGATGCCAACCAAATGAAGATGCCAATAAAATGCCAAGTTAGCCCAATAGAACTAGGGTATTGCTCGCAATTCAACATGTATTCACAACACCTCTATCCTCATGACCAAAAGGGGCTTTATAACCAAGTCTAATAGCATGAAAATAAAGAAATGACCGAGGTAACCAAAGTATAAACATCCTTAGTTTATCCATGACTACATCACCAATAACCTCATCAAGTGAAATTACAATCGTTAGACCATTCAAAGCTCATCAACTTGTAAACTTGTCTTTATGATAAACCAAAGGTAGTGAAAAAAATTCACAAGTGTAAGCCCTGTGTAAAATGAGGGGTAAAAACTTTGAATCCTACAAGTGTCACATTATCTGAAAATGTTGTATAATTAGGGCCTTTTGTCCTTTGTGTTGCCATGTTGTCCTCTTGTAGGTTTTAATACCAATCTATGTTTTTTTGTTTTCTTTTACAAGAACGGTTATGGGATTTCATTATCTGCTTGCCTAATAGCCTCTCAATTGGTTACAAAGGGAGGAGCAGATTTCAGCGTGCCTTTCTACCAAGTGGGAATTGGCTCTTGTTCTGATATGCTTCCTCTTTCTACAATTGTTAAAGTGCACTTTTGCTGCTAATTGTCCAAACTGAAAGATACATACGAACTGATTTAATAAAAGGCAGTAAAACATGTCTTTTTACGGGATAGGCGCCCACAAGATTTCCTTATTTTTGAGAATAGTTCCAGCCTCTAAGAGAACTGCCTTGTTTGCCTGAATATCTGCTGCTTTATTATTTGTTCTCAGGACATGAAAATAAGTCAAGTGAAGAGACTTTGAAATGCTTTTGATTCTTGTAATTAGCCTTGCTAGCTGCAGATCTGCTGGGTTGGAGATGGTTGCCATTGCTCTTATGATTACTTGGGAGTCTCCAAAGATATTTGCTTCCCGAATTCCCAGATCTTTGAGGATGGTTACACCTTGAAGGAGAGCCAACGCCTCGGCTTGTATGCTAGATGTATGGCCTAGACCCCAGGTGAAGGTATGAGGCGATGCATTGTCTGGCAGAATAATGTGTCCTCCTGCTCCGGCCTTCCCTGGGTTTCCTTTTGCTGCCCCATCGAAGAATAGGGAGGGAGTTGATTGATTGGACAGCCAGTCCTGAAAATCTTTCTCATTTTTCCTAATTTGCCAATCTTCAAGAGCTGGAGGGGAGCTTCTTGGCTTGAGGAAGCTAAGCTTGAGGACAGAACCCAGGTCTCTGTCTTGCTGGCTCAGATTTGAGTCGTCACCCGTGCCTTCCAGCCACTCCCTTAATTGGCTTCTCACTGAGTTGGCTACTATTCTGTGATCCTGAATTTTGTTCCGGAAAATCCTCCTATTTCTTTCCAGCCAAACCTGCCAACTAATGAATTTTGGCAATGCGCTCCAAGCTAATCTGATCGTTTTGTTTTTTGGTTGAGTGCCTGGGTATCTGGCCATCCAGCCTGCGAATAAATCTTGAACAGAAGTGGGGAGCATGAGATCGTAGTTCCAACCTTCCAGCAGTTCCTGCCAAATAGAGACTGTAAAATTACATTCAATCATAAGATGGAGGGCAGTTTCGGAGTTTGCCTTGCAAAGAATGCATCTGGAGGGCCCATTGAATCCTCTTTTTTGAAGTCTGTCCTCCGTGAGGATTTTTTGGTGACAGAGGATCCAGCAAAAATGGTCTATTTTGGGAATAGAGGGGAAATTCCATATGCCTGCCCAAGGGGCAGGGTTTGGAGGTACGTGGGGACGCTCTAAACATATAGAATATCCCTGCTTGACTGTATAACCTGCTCGTTTTTTCCCCCAACCTCTCACGTCTTTCCTGCCTGCATGGATAGGGGCCAGCCCGTGTAAAAGAGATCTGAACGCAGCCCATTCAGAATGCAAGGCGCTGGGCACCGAGAGTTGTTTCCAGCCCGCCCAGGAATCCTCTATCCACCACGAAAGATCCCACAGAGTATGGACGTTTACCTCAGCTAGCCAAGCCTTTAACGCAGTGAAATCGCCCAGTTCTTCCAAAGGAGGGCGATCCAGTATTCTATCACTCCATAACTGAATACGCTTGCCATTACCAGGTATCCAGTGCGTGTGATTTTTTATGATCGGAGCAGCTCTGTTAATGAAATTGCTGAAGAGAGTTCTGAGTGCATTTTTTGGCTGATCCAAGCACCTGAGCCTCGTTCCTCTGAAATATTTCTTCCACAAAGCAATCTGAGCCCAATTTGGATTAGGAGCGATAATTTTCCAAATTAATTTGGCTCCCATGGCTAGATTTTGAGCCTTGAGGTCTTTAAAATTCAATCCCCCTTCAAGAGTTGGTTTTATGACTGTTTCCCAATTGATTAGGGAGAATCTCTTATCATTTTGTTTGCCCCCTTTCCAGAAGAATTGTCTGATTAATTCCTCCATCTTTTTGATGATTCCCACAGGTGCCAGAAGGACAGAGAATTTGAAAATCGGGAGGCTGCTGAGGACTGCCTTGATGAGCACTGCTTTGCCGGCGATGTTGAGCCACGAGGATCCCCAGGCTTGCATCTTAGCTTTGAATTTGTCTAGCTGAGGAGACCAGTCTTTGCTTGACGCCCTCTTATTAAATATTGGCAGCCCAAGGTATTTGAACGAGGACCAACTAGTGGAGGCTGCAAATCCAAGACACCTGGCTATGGAGTTTGCAGTAGAAGCAGGGGTGTTCCAGCAGAATATTTGACATTTACCTTTGTTTAGCACACTGCCTGAGATCTTACAGAAATCATCCAGAACTGCTTTAAAATTAATAGCTGATTGTGGTGTGGCAGCTCCCAGTAGAAGAGTGTCATCAGCAAAAAGTGCATGGTTGATGCGTTTCACCCCTCTTGCAATGCACAGGCCAGGAATGGCTTGATCTTGTTGCTTTTTATTCAAATAGAAACTGAGAGCAGAAGCCTGAATGACGAAAAGGAGAGGTGAGAGAGGGCACCCCTGCCTCAACCCTCTCGAGGCTTTGAAGAAATCAGCTGCCCTTCCATTTACCACGGGGGCAATCCAGGGATCCGATATGCATGCTTTGATCCACTTTATGAGGCTTTGCCCGAATCCCAGTTTATACATTACATCAAACAAAAAATTATGTCTAACACGATCAAAGGCATTAGCTAGATCTAGTTTGATAACCATACCTTTTTCCTTTCGGTGTTGGCTGGAGTGAATTGCTTCTTGCACCAGCACGAAATTGTCCACCAGCTGCCTGCCTTTGATAAATCCCCCTTGATTGTCCGGAATGATTTTAGGAAGGAATTTTTTCAACCTGTTTGCTATCACTTTGGTGATCACTTTGTACCCAATGTTACATAATGAAATTGGTCGAAATCTATTGAAGGAATTTGCCCCTTTTTCCTTAGGGATGAGGGCGAGAAATGCCGAGTTTGTGCAGCCTCTGATCTTTTGACAGTCCTGGGATTTCTGAATCATTTTGAGAAATTCCTTCTCAATTATCTGCCAGCAAGTTTGTAAAAATCTCGGTGTGAAACCATCCGGACCCGGGGCTTTATCCGGATCCATGGCGAAGAGAGCCTCCTTGGTTTCCTTGAGCGTGATTTTGCTTTCTAGGATCTGGTTCATTTTGGGGGTGATGAGATTAGGGACAACATCTAGGAGGCTATCATTTTGATCAGCTCCTATGTCTTCCTTGTACAGCTTCTCAAAGTGATCTGAAGCTGCCTTTTTTATGCTTGCAAAGTCCTTTAGAACACTGTTTTCTTCTTTTATTTCAGTGATGGAGTTCCGTCCTTTTCTAGCTTGCGCTTGTTTGTGGAAAAAGGAGGAATTCCTGTCTCCAGATTTGAGCCAAAGACTTCTAGACTTAAGCCTCCAGTACTCCTCTTCTGCCAGGCATGCCTTATGGAAATTTTGTTGAAGTTTGGCCTCCTTTTCCAAATCCTCGTTTGAAATTTTGGCTGTTTCAAGATAGAGGTGCTGGCTTTTTAGTTCTATTTGGATTTTTTTCCTTTCCACAACTGGATTGGGCAGGGTCTTGGCCCAATTTTTTAGCATGGCTTTAACTCTTCTAAGTTTTTCCTCCCACACAAAGAAGGTAGAACCCTTGACTGGATCTTTCCAGCAGTCTCTGACCCTGTCCATAAAGTCTGCCTCTTTGATCCAGAGAGAGCTGAACCTGAATGGAATAGGCCCCAGGTCCTTAGTGGTTAGCAATTCCAAGCTAATAGGCTTGTGGTCTGAGATGCTACTGTGTAAGATATGTGATCTAGCTTCTAATCCGAGAAGTAGGAAGGAACTTTGCACCAAAAAACGGTCCAGCCTAGCAGCTATGTGTCCCGGGCCAACCCTCTTGTTTGACCACGTGTACTTGCCGGAGATTGGTTTAATATCCATCAGATCCCAGTCCTGCATGAGATCTTCTACGGATTCTCTTGCCGGATCTCTGACAATACTACCTCCTCTTTTTTTGACGAGAGGGTGATATTGAGGTCTCCGGCTATGATAATGTTTTCCAAGTCTTCCTGATCTGCCAAGTTTTTAATGGAGTCCCAACATATTTTCTTTTCACCTGCATTATTAGGAGCATATACATTGACCAGACTAATAATTTCTTTAGATTCTAAATGCTGCAATTTTAGCAAAATCCAATGAGTGTTTAGGAGCTTAGAGATAAGGGAGAACTTATTTGGATTCCAGAGCGACCCAAGTCCTCCTGAAGCTCCACGGGCAGAGGTTGCATGCGCTCCGTCTTTTTTCCAAAACTTTCTACTTGCTTGGAGGAAAGCTGAATCCTCCAGTTTGGTCTCCTGGATGAGGAGGATGTCCGGGGCTTCCAGCCTTATTAGGCTGCTCATTGCTTCTTCTTTGGCTTTGGAGCCCATTCCCCTGCAATTCCAGGAGACTATCTTCATTATTTACTTTTGTTGTGGTGAGCTCCTTTGGAGCTCTGGGGTTGGATCTTCTTCGTCTTCGGGGTTTTTGCTAGAAGTTTCTCTAGCATAGGCTGGCTGCCCTGGAGCTTGTCTTTGTATGTTTCTTGGTCCCTTTTTTCCTTTGTTGACATTCAGCCTCTTGTAGATCTTCTGGGGGTAGACTGCGAATCCCCTATTTCCCCTTCTTCCTCCAATTCCTCGGACTCTTGGGTTTCCTCCTCCTCCTCTGACATCTTCCCTTTGGATTTCTCTGGTTCACTTTTAGATTTAGGCGGAGAAACTTCTTTCGGGGTTTCTGTCTCCTGGGTATTTATGATTTCAGATCCAAGGATCTCAAATCTGTTCCCCTGGCTCTCTTTGGGTGGATGCTGAGCAGGGCCCACTTGGGGGGCTCTGGTATTATTATTTGCAGTCTTCCTGTAGGAATTTTTGGGTCTTTTTGCCTGATTCCAACCTTCTTCCTTCCCGTTTTCTTCGGCCCCTTTGGACGGGCAATCTCTAGCGAAGTGTCCGTAGACTTGGCACTTCCGGCATTTGAATGGTAGCTGTTCATAGTCCAGCTTCTGAACATGCGTCCAAGGGCCTACCCTTATTTTGATGGCCTCTGGTAATCCGACCTCCAGATCTACCTCCACACAGATTCTGGTGCAATCGTACTGATCCCTGTTGTTGGCCTTGTCTATGAATTTCCCAAGAGTGTTCCCGATGTGTTTCAGAGAGTCCCAGTTCTAGCAGTGGACCGGGAGATTGGGGAGCCTTACCCATACCGGGACCGCAGAGGGCACATTCGCCGCCGGATCAAAGTCTGGTGTCCATTTATTCAAATAGAGCCCTTGCGGCCCCATGAAGTAGGGGCCATTTCTGAAGATAAGATCCCTGTCCTCCTTTTTTGAGAATTCAAATAGGAAGTATCGTCTTCCGAGGAAGTAGGATGTTACCTTGTTCTTGATCAACGGAGCCCAGTTTTTGGAAACCTAGCTCTCTGTTGATTTCGGGGAGGGCTAGAGGCCTGTAAACTGACCAACCAGAGCGCGATCCGCCAGAGATAAAGCTACTTGAATTGGACCTTCAGGCGGAAGAGCGATCTCTAGGATGTCTTCGAGTCTTTTCACGAACTTGGAGGCTTCCATAACTTTCTTCTTGGGCAGGGAGGCCAGCAAGGATCTGAATGCCTCAGCAGCTGAAAAAGGAGAAGGGGAGGAAGGTCCCTGAGGGGGATCCGACTCCTCCATGGAGATCCAGTTCAAACCCTAGCCGGCCGCAACTAGAGACTAGGGCCTTCAGCGGGCAAAGCTTGGTCGACCACAATCAGCAGGGAGAGCCCTCGGCGGACCTATCCGCAGAGACCGAAGGAAGCAGGCGTGGGTGAGGACGCAGGGATCCTGATCCTCGGAGTGCGGGTCTCGTGAGATGCAGGCCGAGCGAGCGCGCAGATGCTCAAAGCCGGTTGATATCCTTGGCACCAGGTTGTTCCATTCTTTATACTATTGTTAATAACACGGTTGAATTCATTTTAATACCAATCTATGTTGCCAGAGCGTGAGTGGAGTGTCATTTTCCTAAAAACATCAAGAGTGGAGCATCTATTTTACACCCATACACACACACACACATATTATATTGCATTTATATTTGAAAAACATGAAGAATGCTAAGTTAGTTGTAGAATATATGAAAACATTATTTGTACGTAAATGAAGGTAGATATGGCATCTGTAATACATTAATGTTTAATCATTTGAGCATCAACCGTCTAGAATCTAGATTCTAGCAATTACAAACAAACTTAATTTATTTTAAGCCATATAAAAGAAAGTAGACCATTAAGTTGTGAAATGAAATAAGTTATCTAGTAATTGTCAACAATAACATGAAATAATAGCCATGCTTATAAAATAGGCCATCTACACATTGAAGTATGAAACCGAAAGGTCCAAAACAACAAATTGAGCTAGTTGCTAAATGCTATGAATGTATCATCTATGGCAAATAAAGTAGTGAAAAAGGAGAAACAATTGTTCTAATATGTTTGATTCTATCCACTATTCCTTCCTCTTTGCATTGCCACCATTGCTATGTGGACCTCCACAAGGTGGTAGTGGAGTCAGAGTAGGATGAAACTATGTAGAAGATGTTGTTGGCAGGACAAAAGATGAATCCCATAGTGTTGTAGCTAGTGTTGTGGACATGGGGCCATGGCAGTGGATGAGGGTGGCATCTCAACACGATTGCCATCATCCATAAGGGAATTCTCCAATTGTATAAAACCAATACTCCATCCTCCAAATTACCTTCCTCTCGTTTGTTGTCCCATGTCTTCAAGTTTTTATCCATCTTTGCCTCCTCATAGTGATGGGACAACAATCACAAAGTGTAATGAATATAAACCAAGCTCTCTGACCGGTTTAGATTCAACCTATTTCTTTTGACACTATGGATGAAATTATAGGTGCTCCAACACCTCTCTCTAGAAAAAGTGTTCATCACTTGTGAAAACACCCATTTTGCCGAATGGTGTAGCTGTAGGGTAGCACTGCCATCCATGTTCCACCACTCCTTGACAATTAATGTTCCACCATTGCTTATATTGAGATCCTCATCACTAGTATATGACACTGGCTACAATAGGTGGCTCCCGCCCTAATCTGTAAACTCCACCTGAAAAGGTGCATTATATATATATTTTTAATAGTTGAAGACATATGCTGGTTTCTTCGGGAGGACCCGTGTATATACGCATTTTGTATATGGGAAACTCGCGTATGGAATTTGAAAAAGTATTTTTTAAGTAAAAGCCAGGTCTTTATAGGGATAAAGGGGTGCTGCACTGGCCAACAAGTGCATGTAAAGATAAGTGTGGCAAAAGATACTATAACAATTGCCCACTCTTATTACTATGTCCAGCTTTGCCACGTCAACCACTCTGGCTTCGTGCACGGGTGTATTCATTTGATGAAACTATTCAAGTATTCTAGTCTCTTTGTGCTTGTTCCATTATCTTCCAGGCAATTGGTTGTTTGATTAGAGGTGATATCACTCTTCCTTTGACATATTTCCTATAATCCTCTTATAGCCTTGCCTTTTATGGCTCTTGTTTCAGCTCCGCCCTTATATTAACCATTTCCTTTTGTTTATGTGACACGCTACATGGGCCAACTTTGAGCTCTTCTACTTCTTTTAGGTCACTTATGACTTCTACCTTGACCTCTTTTCGACTCTAGCACCGCTTAATTGTTGAATTTTGTAGCTATGGTCTGTCTTCATAATCATGCTTTTAGCCCTCAAAATACAAAGAATAAAATTATGTTTTTATATTAAAATAAAAGAGGGAAAATCAAATTTTTAATTTCAAATTCTTGCCTCCAAAAATGTCAAGCCGGCTCCAATCTGTTAAAATTGACCGAGTCCAAGGGTCACACCAATTCGGACAACCCAATCGCTATATATTGCCACTAAACCTCGTCACTTCAAAAAGGCAAATTTGGATCACACAAAGGATATCTTTTGAGGCTATTTGAAGGACGAATTTGAGGCTCTAGAAGGACGAATTTGAGGAAGGACGAAATTTGAGACAGACCTGATTCTCTGAGGAAGGGCCGAAATTTCTGAGGCAAAGCAGACCAAATTTCAAAGGCAAATTGAGGGCAGTTTGACCAGGGTTGACCTGGGTCTGGTTACTGGTCAGTTTGAGTTGTTTTTTGACTAGAAAATTCAGATTGCATTCCTTGTTGAAGTGGACAAATTCTCTAAGAAAAGTCTGTTGGGTTTTTCCCAGGGTAATTTCTGTGTCTCTTTTGTTTGGCTATCTCTTTATGTTTCTACTGTCGTTATTGTTTTTATTGTTGAATGCGCCACAAGTTAATCTAAAGAAGAAATCATTGGAAGTAATTATCAGTTAAGAAAATCTTGTAAAATCAACATGGAATTAGAGCTATGGTGAAAAGAGAAGCCCTAGTCCAAAATTCTGAAGGATGAAGTGTATCCCAAAGGAGACTGGAGTCTGTCTATGTTCTAGCCAAGGTTATGAAGAGGGCTGAAGCCCTAGGTTCATGGTTGAAATCCACCTCTTGGTAGGTCGAAATATCTTAGGACTAGGCCCTTGCTTCTCTGAGGAAGGCCACAGGCAGTAAGAGGCTGAAAGGCCTCATAAGGTGATCACAGGAAGCTGAAGGTTCTGTTCTAAGGACACACAAGTCTGAGGTTAGGTTGCAAGGGGACCAAGAATGCCTCAGTAAAAGAGAATTAGTTCTGAGAATTATTGAGATACATTTGTTGGACAATCTTTGAGTTTTAGAGGTGGAAGTGTAAACACGTAACTATATATTGGAAGCCGATACAATGTTTACTGTTGTTAAATTCTGATCTGGTTGCAAGGTGGGGTCATTGCATGTTTGAATGAGTGTTTTGTGGATCTTTATGCGATCTAGCCAGAGGTGAGATGTATGCCCAAATGTAATCAACTCATGTGACTACCTGTGCATGGTAAGAATTTTGTAAGAGCGTTGGATCGAGGGTGCAAATGGACGGTGCGCTCTGCAATACATAAGTGTTGGTTGGGTAAAGATTGAATTTAATCACCTGTCTACATAATATATATGGTGCGTTGAATGTGGTTGAACACTGACACAAGATGCCTGATTCTGGTTAGGATGTGACTATGAAAATTATTATGACTTGATCTGAGTTGGTCTCTGCGATATTTTTTATGACTTGAAGTTTGTCTTTATACCGATTTCATGGTTGGCTCTGTCGTTAATGTAATCACATTACTCTTATCTTGTTCTGATTGAGCTCACGACAGAGTTTGGTTTGTTCGATCTGAGCACCAGTTCGTTGTGTGGTGAAAGATTGTCACTATGGTCTGATTGCATGGTCCCATTGTTCATTTGTTGCATAGCCTTTCCTTGATTGAGCCAATGGGCGTGCATTGCCAAGAGCGAGTGTATTAACTGTAGAGTACACTGACCGAGCATATGATTGATGTTGGAACCCGTTGTGCTGCAGAATGTCGTCTTGACTTTAGATAATGGGAATTTGATGTTTGTTATCCTGCGATTGGAACCAGTGGTGATCGAGAATTAGTGGCAAACACATTGATTTCATTCTAATACTTGGTGGTTGCATAATACAACGCAAGGTTCTGATTTGACATGCTTTAATCTTGTTAAGACTATTGTTGTGCTATATATAAACACCTGTAGTTTTTGTCAGTTGTAAGCCTACCTGTGTATTGACAGAGTGTTGGTGCAATTTGAAGCCTGTACGATCAATGTTGCAGGGATTGTCCTCCCCCCAGTTCTAAGGCCCGAAGCACATCCTGTGCGGATGTGTCCAGGAAGCGTCCCCGGAAGCGCGCTTCTGCCTGTTTTGGACGCTTCTTGGAAATTTCTGAAGTTTTCCTCTGAAGCGCGCTTCGTACGACGCTTCAGAGGGCGAAGCGTATGCTTTCTGTATGATTATGGAAAAGCGCTGCGTTGTTTACAAAATCGTTTTTTTTTTTAAATTTTAGGTGAGTTTGCTTGTTGGGGGTGGGTCGACCTTGGGTTAGGGTGAAGAATGAAGGCAAAAAAAAATATAAAAAAATATGAATATAGCAGATGCTCCCTCATGGTACTGTTAAATTCTTAAAGTAAAAGGATGAAAATGAAAAATAAAGGAGAATGTTACATTCTCCTTTATTTTTCATTTTCATCCTTTTACTTAAATTTTTAACATTACCATGAAATGACTCAGGATGTTTGAGAGTGGTTCCAGCCTCATTGGACTTCATATGGAGAAAATAGAATTTCATATCCTATTCAAAATTCAGCAAACTTAACAGTTTTCAGGAATTCAGGATAAATGGGATTGTGGCATTTCATTAGATTATATAAAGTATGAAGGTATGCGATTAACATTTAATCAAGAGCACCAAGCCCTATATGTACCCTAGTGTTGGTGGTGTTAGTTGTTGAACTCCTTTGTCACGCGGCACACCCTTAGCAAAAAATTACCTTTCAAGCAAGTCAAAATCATCGATCAAGCATGTTAAGCTTTTTCTACCATATTTTAAGTCTTGAATTAGGTAGTTTGATCAAAATTGGGCAATGTTGGCTAATATCCCTAGACAATCGAGGTGGAGGCAAAGGCTAGACAAGAGGAGAAGAATCTAGATTCTAGATGGTTGATGCGTCTAAATGGTTGATGCTCAAATAATTAATCATTAATGTACAATGGACGCTATATCTATCTTGATTTATGCAAAAATATGCATGTTTTCATGTCTTCTACAACTAATTTGGTATTTGGGATGTTTGTTTTGAGTATAAATGCAAAAAAATATAAAAAAATATATATATTCCGCAGACGCTTCACTTCCTAGATTTTTGGAAAATGACGCTTCCGCGTTCCTGCTTCCAAAAAACGTCCCCGCTTTGTCCCCGCTTCGTCCCCGCTTCGTGAAACATTGTGTACGATTGACAGAATATGGGATCATGTTATCTATGTAATTTAGAGAGTATATGGGTCAAAGTAAAGAATGGGCAATGAGCAGAAATAATGTTTGTTCAAAGTTTTGTTACATTGGCAAAGTGTTGCAGAGGATAGAGCATAGCATTAACAACTCATACATGTATTTGACATGAGTATATTGATGGACAAAGTGTTGTTCTGAATGCTATTGTCGCTGCCTTAGACAAAGATTTGTACTACTGTTAATGTCCTAGTGGTAGTGTCTTATACGTCAGAGAAAGGTTGTTGAGTTGAATATGTTAATGTGTTTTGAGAAGTCTTGAGCAACATATTGAGCTACTTATGTATTGTAGTGCTTCATATATATTGGGGCTGTCATAGAGATCTATTGAGGTCATTGTGAGTTTGTGTTGAGTCAGAGCATGCTGCAAGTTGAAGTAATGTTGGAAAAGATATGTTGCTAGTGTTACAAATGTTAAAATTTCCCGACCCAACACCCAGTATTCGGTTCACAACAATTATTAACTGAACGAATACACGACTAGGTTCCTAACACAAAAATTATAGTAGAAGCAAAAAAATACTTGATCTGAATCACATACACAAACAAATTTCTGCCCAATCAATAGTTCTTCATTAATAAATTAAGATAATGGCCCAACTGAGAAAATACAAGACTAATCACCGACCTCATTGCACTTTCTCGGACTCAACACACTCTCATTGAGAAGCCTCTCTCAATGTTGTGTTGTTGTTGTGTCTTAGCTCCTCATTTTAGGCTCAATTTATAACTTTCCTAAGCTAAGATTGACAGCCAAAATTAGCTCGTCAAATTAACTGAAGATAAGTGACATTACTTTAGTTAATTATCCTATCTTTTAGCTTTCTCTACTTTAACTCAAGTACAAGTAATAAATTTAGCTTGCTTTACATGCACATCTCATGCATGTCACATGTAACATATTCACATGCGTGCAACTCACTTGCACACTCTACATGTCACATGAAAGCTCCTAAAGAGGCGAACCAAGGTCCTTGTAGTCTAGACACAAGACTAGGAGTACCTTCCTAGATACAAAACTCAACAAAAGTTATAATGGATTGTTAATCTTGATACATCCTTGATTGATTGATGACACATATGCAAAGGCATAGGGATTCTATGGTTTTGAGCAACTGGATATGGAAAGAAAACTTGCATATGACAAAGATGTTGATGAAAATTGGAAATCTAGAGTTTGTAAACCTTAGTAGACTAGAAGGCTTGGATAAGAAAACCCTAGGCTTTAAGCTAGACCTAGATTGATGTTTCCGTTGAAAGAAGAAACCCTAGCTCATGAAGGAAAAAAAACAACATGCTAATGATGAGAACCAGCTTGATGAATTTGCCAGATGGTAGGATCAAGAGGGAGTTGACAAGTTCCCCTCAATCCTAAAAACGGTAAGTACTTAATATCTCTCTTCCTTGATTATTATTGTTTTGCTAATAGTTAGCCTCTTACCTTTATTTCTTTTGCTGTGTTATAATTGTTCTTCCATGGCCTCCTAGTGAGGATTGCAAGTACATTGTGAAGGTTGCCTAAGCTCTGGTAGCAGATGGAAGTATTGGAAGAATGAAGCAAAATTTGTGGCAAGAATATTCACACAGGAAGAGGGAGAGGACCTTAAGGAGACATTTTAAAGAAGGCTTTGTATGGACCTCGGGCTTGGTTATTTGGTGAATCTGGTGGATCTTGTTATATGACTTATTTTTGACAAAAGTAGAAGGACTCACGTGCTAGAGGGAGTAGTAATGGCAGAAAGAATTGTCTCTGTGATAAAGGATTGCTAGATGACAGAAGAGTAGCTGTTTTGGAGTTTATGATTGAGCCAAGGCATGTGTTGAGTGCAATTGTTGGGAATCATGGATTTGGCTTGGGGATCTACTATGACAAGCAAGAAGCTGACAACACTATTGAAACAGAGTATATTGCAGTTTTCTTGGCAAGTTGTGAAGCAAAGTAGCTTTAGGATTATTTGATCGAGTGTGGAGTCGATCGTGGTGACATGTCAAAACACGTGGAGCAATGAGGCTCCTATGTATTTCTAATGATCGAGCTGATTGTTGACATTCTCACAACGTCTCTGTCCTTGGATGAAGTTGGGGTACTTCTGGGACAAGCTTAGAGTGATTGTAAATGTTTCCTTTGGTTAAAGGGAGTGTTGATGTTGTAGCAACTATGGGCCTGGATTGCTCTCTTAGGTCATGGGGTTTGATCGGGAAACGATGGTTTATGGTTGGAGAGATTGGCCCAGTGAGCATCAAAGCTTGGATTGCTCTCTTGGTCATGGGGTTTGACCTGGAAGCCATGGAGTTTGGTTGGGGAGATTGGCTCCGTAAGCATCAAAGCCTAGATTGCTCCCTTGGTCATGGGATTTGACCTAGAAGCCATGGAGTTTCGCTGGGGAGATTGGTTTTGTAAGCATCAAGGCTTGGATTTCTCCCTCGATCATGGATTTTTGACCATATTGCCACGGGGTTTGGCTAGTGGGTTGAGCTTGTGCCTTAGAGCATCAGGTATGTATTTGCCATTCAATGACATGTGACGACATGTGGGAATGGTAAATGGGCCCCAGGGTTCACCATGAGTCAGGTGGGGTTCTTGACATGTCTCCAAGTAACGACTTGTTGAGTTGGTGACTAGTTCCTCCTGTGATGCTGATGTGGGGATGCTTTTCTCATGGTTTTGGTGTTGAACATTAGGTGGATGGATTCATCAACATAGCTGAGTTCATTCAACCTTTTCTTGGAATAGAGAATTTCTCAAAAAGAGAACATCTGAGGAAGTCATTATGAATACCTCTCTAGCTAAAAGGGAGTGTTGAATTTTGTAGCTATGGCCGGTCTTCATAATCATGCTTTTAGCCCTCAAAATACAAATAATAAAATTATGTTTTTATATTAAAATAAAAGAGGGAAAATCAAATTTTTAATTTCAAATTCTTGCGTCCAAAAATGTCAAGTCGGTCCAGCCCAAGGGTCACACCAATTCGGGCAACCCCATCACTATATATTGCCACTAAACCTCATCACTTCACAAGGCAATTTTGGATCACACAAAGGATATCTTCTGTGAGGCTATTTGAAGGACGAATCTGAGGAAGACAAAATCTGAGACACACCTAATTCTCTGAGGAAGGGCTGAAATTTCTGAGGCAAAGCAGACCAAATTTCTGAGTCTAAATTGAGGGCAGTTTGACCAGGGTTGACCTGTGTCTGGTTACTAGTCAGTTTGAGTTGTTTTTTGACTAGAAAATTCAGATTGTATTTCTTGTTGAAATAGACAAATTCTCTAAGAAAAGGTTGCTGGGTTTTTCCCCTGGTTTGGGGTTTCCCCAGGGTAATTTTTGTGTCTCTTTTGTTTGGCTGTCTCTTTATGTTTCTATTTGTCATTATTGTTTTTACTGTTGAATTTTTTCTTGTGTAATTGCTTAATGATGAATATCACAAGTTAATCTAAAGAATAAATCATTGGAAGTAATTATCAGTTGAGGAAATCTTGTAAAATCAACATAACCAGACTCATCCTTTTCTTCTATTGAATGCCTTTTTCTTGTGGTTTTTCTTCATCTTTTTGTTCTATTTCTTTATACTGACCTACCTATATTTGTCGACTTTTTCATCTTGACCTGAACATGTTCTAACTCTTACTTGACCTCTCTTATCTCTTTTTATCCTGGCATGTTGATTCGATGAACTGTTACCTATATCGACCTGCCTTGCATGCATTGTTTCTACTGTCATTATTGTTTTTACTGTTGAATTCTTTCTTGTGTAATTGCTTGCTTAATGATGAATGTCACAAGTTAATCTAAATAATAAATCATTGGAAGTAATTATCAGTTAAGGAAATCTTGTAAAATCAACATTAAACAGACTCATCCTTTTCTTCTATTGAATGCCTTTTTCTTGTCGTTTTCTTCATCTTTTTGTTTTATTTCTTTATATTGACCTACTTATATTTGTCGACTTTTTCATCTTGACCTGAACATGTTCTAACTCTTACTTGACCTCTCTTATCTCTTTTTATCCTGGCACGTTGATTCCATGAACTGTTCCCTATATCGACCTGACTTACGTGCATTGTTTGGTGATTTGATCAATACCATTCTCCATTTAGCAAAGATGAATCAAACTAAACACCATATAAAAGAATTGGTTGTGCAGATCTATGTAAAATTCTATTTTTACGATAAAGCTCTTAAACTTCATTGTGTAATAGATGATACATTGATCATGATTGAATCAATTGCTTTGTTTTGATTTACCAAAATCACGATGTCTTTTTGGTGGTCATCGTGCAAGCAACACCTTCCCCATTGTGGGAATTATTTCAATATAGGAAGTACATCTAATAACTGAGGATTTTTATTTATGATAGTAGGATGGACCTTGGTTGGTTAAGGGTAATTTAAGTTTTGGGTTGGTTAGTAGGTGATCCGAAATGGATCCTTCGAATAGTCTCTCTTTTTAAAGTTTGCAATAAAATTTAAATTTTTGCAAATTTTGAATTTAATGTCCAAAAACCAAAATCCATGGAAGATGAAAAGACTCATCTGATGGTTGGCCTTCCAAGACAGCTCCATTAAAAGAATGCTGCTGGAAACAATGGCAAACAAGGAGAAGGAGAGCAAGAGAGATTGAGAGGAAATGAAGAAGCAGGGCAGTCACAGAAAATGAAGGACTTGGAAGAAGAAGCATATTTGAAGATCGAAGGTTGTCTCTGAACCAAAGCCATCCACAATTTTTCCAGTGAGAAAGGATGCATTAAACTCTGGTTTGAGAATGCATAGCTCACCTTTGTAACAATTTCCTGAGCATAACAAATCTCCATTTAATGCTGGTTTTCCTGTTAGGGTTTCCAAGGTAATGTGTCGTCTACTGTACGATTAATTGTTGGGTGCTGGGTTGGTTCTGGTTATGTTAATCAATTGCTGGTATAAAAGTCAGATATCCTGTGCACCGTGTAACTCACATATAGCAGCACTGTCATTAGTAGCTCTGTTCTCCGGTTTGATATTCATATGCTACAGTACTGTGCCTACTTGTGGGATCACCAGGTGGCTTACTCAGTACAAAGGTTGAGTGTTGGTAAACTTGTTTGAATGCACAATCTCTTTGTTAATTACCTGTTATTGTGTGCTGTGCTACATCTTGTTTTCCCTTGAGCACAATAGCATTGTATAGTTGTATTGATTAAATCACTGGCCTGTGTGAAACCATGTGTCCATACAGCATTTGCCTTCTTGCAAATTTGTTTGGTGGTTAAATTTCAGAAGTAATCACAGTCCGACAATCCATTTATTCATTTTCTTGTTTGCTGGGTTCATTCCGTTTGTGTTCACTGTGAAAACCACACTACAGCAATACCATGATCCTCACAGCCAATTCATTGTCGCTTGATCGCTAATCTTGGTTTATTGCATGTATAAGTCACAAGAATAGTGCAGATTAGCGGCATAATTCTTTGCCCTGTTTCTGGTATGTTAGTGGAAACTGTACATGGGGGCAGCGTCCTCAAAATGGCTGTTGGAAATGTTCCTTGGAATCCATAGCTCTCATTCTCTCACATTAATGCAATGGTGTGAATGTTCATTGGTTAAACTGCACGCTACAGGCCAAGCAATAGCCTCAAGCCAGCAATGCTTTTTACTTACAGCAGCCTCTTGTTGCAATATTAATATAAGTATTTTATATTGGCTGTTACTTGGGAAACATTGACATGAACAATGTTGTGCGTATAAATTGTTTGAATGAGTGTTGAAGAGCAGGTTCCACGCTTGAATTAGAGTGCTGGACAGAAAATTTATATGACCGCACAATCATTTAAAAAATTGCATGTGCGTGTGTGTATTTCATTTGATTGACAAATAGAATTAGACTACAGTTGGGTCTGCCTGAAGCATACCCAAAGGCCACAGTGTTGCCACACTTGCAAACAGAGCATCTTTCAGTTTACATTCTGTGCAATTGGAGGTAGCAACCTAAATCCAGGTGTGTTTATTAATTGCTGGGATTTTTCGGTTGGATTTGTATCCTTGAATTGAGCCTTGGTCTTGGCCAGACAAGCAGTAAACCAAGCACTTTACCCATCACAGAAACAGAGATTGCAGAGAAGCAATGATTTATTCTGCAAATCCGCGTTGACGAAATGGATGGGCCATACACCTTGTTGACCATGTATAGGTCAACAGTCCAGGAAGCAGGGTACAAAGCAGTGGATCAAATTTTTTTAGTCATTTCATCATTATAATCCCAAATTCTGAGAAATTATTGTAAATGATTCCTGTATGACTATTAAGCCATGTAACAACACCTATGTAAGCCTATGATTCTTCCCAAAGGGATCCATCTTAGGGAGTTTTTTAACCTCTCCAAATTATGTGTGTTTGTAAACACAGATAATTGGCAAAGTTTTTCTCCTAGATATACCCCAAAGCTAGGGTGGAGCTCATTGACAAGGTTTTAGGTGAGTCCTAGTGTTTATTGAGTCTATGTATTTTTCATACTAAATCATGTGCCTTGTCGCAGAATTTGGTTGAGTCTCAAGAGTCTATGTATGTGTATTTCAGTTTCCCCTTCAAAGGTTGACATTGTAATAATTTGATGTAAAAGTGTTATCTAGGAAATATTTTTGGTGAATGGTTTCTCATAATTAGAACACCATTAGCAAAATATTTTTAGATGCCCTTAGCAGGTGGAAAAATAATTAATCCCCTCTTGAGTATTTTTATTTTAATTTCTGGCAAAAATATAAATTAAATTAGCCAGAAAATTATCCAAAAAATAAAATGAAGGGAAAATTAATTACCCTCCAAGTGGAAAAATCATCAAAAAATTTGAGGCTATTTTCAAAGGAAAAATTCATTTCAAAGTTGAAATGCCTCATTTCCAAGGTAGAAGGACTCAGTCCAGAAATTCATTTGGACCAGAGAAGACTATTTTCCAACAAATCGATTTTTTTGGGCCAAGAAGTGAATTACGTTGCACAAGTAACGATAATGCTTTCAAGCTCCTCATTGTAACTTCAACCTCAACTAGAACAATGTTGAGAATCTTTTGTACTGAGCTAAGCTCTGTTGGGATTTTGCATTAATAAAGACTTTGGGGTTCAATTCAAGGTGTTTCTGTCTCGCTGATCTATGGTATGTGATGAATGGTTTATTTTTATATGCTTTGAGCTATTATATTGCATTATTGTTATTTCAATTGCTAGTAGTAGGAACATCTATTAGCACAGGGATCTTGCTTTAGGTTTTGGGCTAGAGTAAGCACTCTAGGTCTAGTAGATTTAACAGGCATCTCCAGATCTCTAGATCTCTTGTGTGGATCAAACCCCTTTTGATCTAATAATCTATTCTTTCGAAGTGCATTGAGTTATAGGTTGCTCCATCGCTTGGAAATCCCAAGTACACATATAGAGGGAAGAAATCAATCTTGTTTGGCCTCAAATTTTAATCTAATGATTTATTTTTGGCAGGAGGGTTTGGCAAGTAAATAAAAATCCAAATATTCTCCGTCAAATTATTTTTAAATCTACTTGGGCTAATAATGTGTTTTTTTGCTAAATAGAGCTAATTTTCTCTTGTAAATAATTGTAATAATTTGTAAATTATTTCTAATCCTTGTAAATTATTTTTCTCTTTTGTAAATAATAATTTTGGGGTTTTATTTTAAAATTTTCTAGATCTTGTGTTTTGGGCTTTATTTATTCATCTTGCAGGCACTTGATCTCAAAATTTCGAAGACAAATTTGAAGCAAAAGTGACTAGCCATTATTCAACCTAAATTGCTGGGGTTTCAGGGCCAACGTCAACTTTTAGAGGAGTCGTTCAACTTTTCTGAGAAGTGCGTTGGGCTTGTGAGGGTGGATCTAGGGTCTGGAGACCAAGATCCATAAGACCCAAGTGCCCAAATTTGGACGTTGGGCGTAGAAGAGGGGAAACACTAGCCCTAGAGGGATTTTTCTACAGCTGCAGCTGGGGTTTTCTTGAGTAAAAATTTTCTGAAGTAGTTTGCAGGTGGTTTCTCAGGGCCAAAGTCAAGTTTTTGGCACCTTCTCAACAAATTTGGCCTTGTTTGGCCTAGCTGCAAGCCCTAGAGGCCACTTTTGGCCTCGCCGCGCTGGGGTTAAAGGGCTAAAATCCCTAGCCACAGCCATTTTTAGCCTCTCCAAGGGGGCCACAGCCCTAATTAGGTATCTAAGTCTAGGTTGCAGCCTTAGAAAGCCTCAATTTCAACTTTTGCAAGAGATTTCAAGGCTAATACTTTGTTTTGCAGGCCTATAGTGAATTTTGGCAAGGGTTTGTAACTTTGTAGTGGTTTTCCATCATATTTTTGACATTTTAGGAGCTAGCCTTGGTTTTGTAGGCTTATTATCCATCAAGTAAGGGTTTCAGGGGCCAAAAGTTTGTTTGATTCTTCATTCCAGCCCTTGGAGGCCTAGCCGCTAGCCTCAAGGCCACTTTTGGACCTAACCGTAAGGGTTTCTAGGCCTTCTAAGCCTAGCCGCAGCCCTAAAGGGCCTCTAAACCCTAGCCATTTGCATAATTTCTGATTCAAATTAATTCGGGGGCTAATCCTCGTGTTTGTAGGACTATTACACTTGTTGGAAGCCTTACTTCACCATTTTTGAAGTCATTTGCCCTGGCCACTAGCCTAGGAAGCTCATCTTTTCTTGGCCGTGGGGTTTTGGTGACCTTCTTCCTTGTTTAGAAGCTAACAATTGGTGGTTGCAGGTATTCAAAGGTCAAATCATTGACAATACTCTTCATTTTGTGCCCCAAGCTTGCCTCAATTTGGCAAGCTTGCTATTGAAGCTTGGCTACTAGGCCTTGAGGGTTTGCTCTCCTTATCTCTCTGTCCTTTATTGACTGTCATAAGCAATCATATCTGAACATTAAGATTTCAGTGGCATATAAATCAAATCATAAGCCTAATCAACTAAATAATAAGCCAATAACTCATATAAGACATCACACATTGATTATAAGGGCTTAATTCATCAATCTAAATGGTTTATGGTGGCTGTCCTATGCATTCCTGAAGTCTGATATAAATTGCAGAGGTCTGATCTGAATTTGCAGCACTCTGATATAAGTGTTATAGCAGTATAATTGTTGATGTTTTGCTCCAAAAAGCTCATATAAGTAAGCCTAATTCACTAAAAAATCATCTTGATTGAAGGACTAAATAAACCTTGAATTGGTTGAGTTACAAGAAGAGTTTTGGGACTGTTTTCATATTAGTAGCTTGCTGGTCTGATTTGCATAAGTCTGATATTGGGAGAAGTTTATTGGTGAATTGGTAATATAACTCTTGCTTTGACTTTCATCTTGCATTTTGCATTATCATAACACCTTTATATCATTGCATTGTGTATCTAGCATTCATTGTTAATCACTGTTAGCAATCTCATCTTGAGTTTGTTTATATGGTCTTCTAATATGCTTCATTGGCTTAAGTGATAACTTGATGTTGTGCCTAACGAACGAGTAATATTGCTAATCCTAAGATAAGAACTTGTTGACCATTTGATAAGTTTGAAATTGCTAATTAAATTGCTAGCCTGGTTTCATTGTCATAAATAATTTGTTCTTGTGATCATAAGTGAAATTAACTAGCACAATAACAAATTCTAATAATCTCTTAATAATTGTGCATCATTGGATTTTGTAACTTGTGTTTCACTAGAATGATTTATCTTGCTTCATTTGAGATAGTCATTCAATTGTTCTTTAAGTGCTTCACTTAATTGCTTTTATTGTTGAAGTACTTGTTTTATTTAATAATCTTGTTGAAGCAATCACTCACATCTTGCATTCCAACTTAGGAATAGAAGTGCATTTTAAAAGCTACCTCCACCCATAAGCTTGGTTGTAAGAAACTAGGACCACCTTCTTCAAGCAATTTGAGGACTCTAGACCCTCATCCACAGTTAACATAGGCGACCCTGCAGTTCTCTTGTGGGCAATCTTTCGTAGTAACGAAGGCACCTAGGTGGTTAGAACTCCATGGGACGTGTCGTTAATGAGGCCTTAGCCTCCTTCCTTTGGACTTCTCTCTACAACTTGCAGTCGAGACTAGTTCCAAAATAACTGAGAAGAAAGATAAATCTAGATTAGGCATACAATTAAAATTAACCAAGAGCCTGCATCTCACATAGACCTAGGTCCTGCACTTCATATAGGATAAAATTTGCATATTGCAATGACTGTTCATCCTGTAACTTGGAATCTAGTTCAAATTGTGCAAGTAATCAATTTTAAAGGCACTGGTCTCTAACTTAACAATCTCAATGAATCTAATCAAGTGGTGCTCAATAATCATACTTTCCTATTAATTTTAACCAAGTTGCTAGGGCATTCAGTTGTGTCTCCTTTACTTGGTTTCCAGCAAGTAGTTCATCTCTTTATCCATAGGGACTACCCCCTTAGTCTGCAGTTATGAGACAACTTAAATGGAGAGGGCAAGGATCAGAGTGACAGTCCCTGTCCTGAGCGTTGTCACATTTACATGTACAATTTGAGCGACAACAAGCCTAACATTCATGGATCAGTAGGATAGGTTAGGTTTAGTTCTAGGTGCTCGAAAATATCCAAGTTGTATGGATGCGGGTATGGTATCTGATATTATATACAGAGTATTTTTAGAAACGTTGGTTATGATACAGCTGTGATATGGCATATGTGTATGTGTGTGCATGCATGTAAAGTATATCATCAATGATAAACATCTTCAACACTGTGATATGGCATGTGTATGTGTGTGAATGCATGTAAAGTATATCATCAGTGATAAACATCTTCAACTTAATATCTCTTAATATCTCGACTTTGCTATCTAGATTGTGCAGAGCATCTGTTTCTCATAAATACCATGAAGTAATGACTAGAGGATGCTTAGGGTTCTGCTATGGAGGCACTGGCAACTGCACTTGTTGATTTATGTGCTTCATTAGTTTTCTTGTTTCAGACTTGTAATGTTTCTAAATCTCTAGTTAAATTCCTTCAAAGTAATAAGAATGATATATAGCTGGACTTAGTAATTATTTCACTCACAAATCGTGTGTGCTTGTCAATGCCAGATTTTGGCTTTATCTGTGTTGATTCATATGTGATTTTCATTTGCATGTAACTACTTTCAGTTCGTTGGGTGTCGAATGTCCCAGATTATTTTCATTTTCTGTTAAATGCTATTTATTGGATACATCTCAGGAACTGCCTTGGATCTATTGGATGCAGATCTCATCCATACGTAGGCTGTATCCTATTCAGATATGTATCTGGGCTATATTTGGTCCATATCCGTACCTGATACGAGATATGGTGCATGCCTAGGTATCTGGTGAATCAGAAAATAATCAAAACAACCTTTTCTTATTAAAATAATTGTGCAAGATGTCGGTGATGTCTTACTGTACCAGCATCCCTTTACCTAGCTGGAAATGTCCTGGTTGTCTACTGCAGATCTGGGACATCACAAACTGTCCCCAGCTCAACCCTCTGTCCCCTTTCCTGGAAAATGCAGATGTAGCATCCCCATGTTTCACTGATTATAACGATCTTTGGAGAGTAGAGTTCATGTGGGATGTCTTGGTCCTTTTAGAGTGATAAGTGTTTCCACCTCTATTTCTTGTCACCACTGCATTCTTGAGGATTGACATGTATCAGAGATGTATTAGTTTGATAAATGGTGACCCCAAAAGTAGCAGTAACGAGATTTTAGTGGTCATAAGTAATGGAGAACGAGAAATTTGAAACTTCTCAGTTCATTATAACTGCCATATCTAAAGTACTTACATGGAAGGATACGGTATTGGTGTTTAAAATATGGTCATTTACTAATTTTAGATATAGTAAAAAGGGGAAACATGGCAACTTCCTGCCTACTTAGTGTGAATCACTCTTCTGAGTTTACTTTTTGAGCTTGAAATCTTTTACCATTGAATCTATGAGTCCTGTTTTAGGCTTCTAAAACCTCGGCTTCATATTGAAATTGTTTTGCTAACACGATTTTTGGGAATCTGGGATTTGGTTCAAACCGTAGAAAAAGACTCATGATGGCTCTTACACTTTTGGAGGCTATTTTAGAATATTTAGGGAGAATGCCTCCCTATTTTAGCTAAACTTGTTTTTAAAACTACTTTCATATGAAGTGCCAGTCATGGAAGTATGTTGATTTGTTTTTATTTTTATTGTTCACAGCAACAACATAGATGTTGTAAGCAGAGGAACTTTTTAGCATTGAGATTTTCTGATCACTCTTCTTTCAGGTGGTACTTTCAGTGCTCTGTTGAGAAGTGCTACTTCAAGTACTGAATTAAGAATGCCACCTATGGGAGACCAATTACAAGGAAATGACACATCAGATCCCTCATTACAAGCCAGCAGGATAAGACCACCCTTTTCAGCTGACTTATTTACATCCTTGGGATGCACAGCTCAATATGGAAAGTTCCAAAGGCCTTTACTTGATCTTACAAAATTAGAGTCACGATTAGACATTGGTTCATCATCAGCTTTTGCTGCAGCAGCTAAACAACTGCGTGATATGTTAGAGACAGAAGACATTAATGGATCACTATTTGGTACAGATGCATCAGCACGAGGTCTGCAAGGTAGAAGTGAAACCAATTATCCCTCACTTGCGATTATGTTACAGCAGCAGGTAAAGTTCTTGTGAATCTTGTATTTCTCTAAATACCAGTTTCATGATATATGCTTCCTTTTGACCTGATTTACCTTTTACTGTCTTATAGATTGCTGGGCCATTGTGTGCAAGGATTGACTCAAGGGTTTCCCTCGATTGCTTATCTTCTGAGGATGGTTTCCATTTTAAGGAAATTGTTTACGGCTTGGATTATTCTTTGAAATCACTTGGTGCTGCAAAGATTCTTGCTTGGTATTCACCAACACGGCGAGAAGGCATGGTAGAATTGCGTTTTCTAGAGAAATAGCGTCACGGAACTTTTTTAAAATTCTAATCATGTAAGCGGTTAGATCATAGCTCTCAAATTTATTGAGAATACATGGATTTCCTTGTCAATCCTGTGTTGAAAACATCTAGAATTTTCCGTAATATGTAAAATTCCAGTACTCATACATGATCAGGTTCCATTCATATTGTCTTTTCTTTCAATTTTTTCAGTAGATATACATGCCTTTTCACTGCCCATTTTCAACTTGCATGTTTTTCTCCATCTCTTGGTCTTTTATTCATCTCCACTTTAATATTATTGACATTGCTTCAACCTAATGTTTGTTTCATCTTTATTAGTTCAAATTTATCGTGGACGGTTACTATGATGATAAGTACCTCAAAATAAATTTTCCTTCTCCTTTTCTGACATTAAATCTTCCATCACTGCAAATTGGAGCATCTCTTTAGATTGAGATGCTTTATGTATTGGAAACTTAGTAAACTATTCAAGTGTTGGTGCTTACACTTCAAACACAGCCACAATTGAGGGCTGACCCCTTGAAGCTACTGGTTGACCTCTCATTCAAACAAATAGCGAAAAAGCTTATTTGCTCAGCAATCTATCATTACTTTAGATTGACAAAGATATCTGGTAAACTTGTCAAGCTAATTATTTTCCTCCTTATTGCTTATTTATATTCTTTAATTGCATGTATTGGTTGTTACCCTGCATTTTTTCTTTTGCATATGTTATAGTTTTTATTTGTCTCATTAAATGCAATCATGTGATGAGAATAATAATAATGATAGTAATAATAATCTAATTTAAAGGTCATAGCTGATCCAAACACCAAAGTGGTGTATGAGACATCCTTGTTTGTGGGACAGGGGCCCCTTTGCGCAATGATTTGATTGTTAAAGTCTATAGAAATGTACAAACCCTACCCCCTTTTGGATTTGAAGTCGAGACCTCCTAAGAGGAAACACGTGTTATTAATCATTAGGCCTATTACCGCTCAAATTGTAAGTTAGAATGGAAAAAGTGCTAACCATAATTTGTAAATTGCTGTGGATATTCACTCTACAATTCATCAAAACAGATCTGATGAAATAAATTGAAATCTATTCTATGGAAGTTAAATTTCTTTTAGATTCAAGATTTGTTAATTATTTATTTTTTTGCTTATGCATGAAATAAATAAAATAGAGAAAATAAAGAACAACAAATATAATCACACACCAATGGCACTGAACATAAAGATTTGCTATAGGAGGCCCTTACAGGAGAAAATTGAGCTAGATGGTGAGGCTGCTTTGTTATCTTTTGTTTGGTATGAAAATAATGTAAGTACAAAGTAGAAGGCACTCTCCATACAACTACCTGAGACCCGTGGCTTGTTACGCTGCTACAAAATGCTAACTCCCTCTGTTATGTTATCTCATTTCCACTCGCATTCTCGCTCCCAGTCACTCTGCTCTACTCTGGAATAAGATACAATTGCATAGAATAGATCCCCTACTACTTCCAGTGCCCTGTTTTTTAACATAACTCGATAGCCAATGAGGGGTCATGTTTGATTCCAACTCTTAACTAGAGTTACAAAATTGACCCTTCTAGAGTTTTCTTCATGGTCCAGATGTCATTAGCCCATTTTCCATGAGTAATGGGGGTTGAGATGACATCATCTCAAATCATGGTGGTCAATCAAAATAGGTCAACTTGTGGGGGACATAACATTTGCATACAAATTCCAATTGAGATGATTTTTGCAGCATTGGAAAGGTCTTTGTGCATAGAATAATGTCTCCATTTTCTGTGATTAAGCGGGAGAGTTTTGACCTCAAAAAACATCATCTAATGCCTCAAAATAGCCCTGGAAGGTTTTAGACTTCAATTCTTTAAACTGGGATCCACTGGTAAAATGACCTTGCATGCTGATTTCTCCAAATTTTCCAATTTGGAAACATTAAGATGGATAACAAATAATATAATCATCCAACTCTGATCATACCTCCCTATCTTGGGAAGTAGTTGGTCCCAAAAGTTTTTATTGATGAGGTGATGAGTTTTTTCTTCTACTTTTTGTTGATGTTTGTAGCTTGGTGTTGGTTGGATTAATTTTCTTTAATTTTTTATTGCAAGGTTGTTGTGCAAAGTATATGCATGTAACAATGCCTAACTAGCACTATTAACATCAAACTCTCAAAATCACATCACTTAAATAATCACTCTCAATACTAAAAAACCATCGCTATCACAACATTCAACACACTTTGCACATAGTTATGAAGAAAGACACACTGCATAATGAAACAATTCATAAAACAAACCATTTGATCATTCGGTCACTCTTGCAAAATAAAAGCAACACTCTTGGAAATCATCCACTCGACCCTTCATTCAATGAAAGAACTCAATCAATCTAGAAAAATACATTGTAATAGTCACACAACGATGCATTAATTGAGATCTAAGAACTGTAGCAGTGAATTAACACAGCACAAAAATTCAAGAGTATACTTGTCCAAAACCTAAGCTGTTACACAAGTCATTGAAATTATTACTCTACAATTCAACCAACCAGTAACTATAATGCATCAAGAAATCTGTAGTAGTAACAATAAAGCAATTACAAATTAAAACTGAGAAACTAAACACACAACAACAATACCTCAACATCTTAACAATCCCTGTTAAAGAGGAGGGCCCTTCCTCAGTGGGGAGCTAATGCAACCATATGGCTGCCACACCCTAAACTCCCTATCGGGACTCATTCACCCTTATTAGCCTTTAAGTTTCATGCCCTCATATACATATCGGAAGCGTTAATTTAGGCTTTAGTCTTTAAAGATGGACCACAACACATTATCGAATGTTTCTTTAATAATTGGGTCCACTTAAACTATCGGGACTCCACAACACTATCGAGAGCGTTAATATGTACTCTAGTTATAAAAACCCCGGGCAACACTTTGTATCGAAATACACTAGGGCAAAGGGAAAACCCCGCTCCGAACATATAACCGGATCTCAAGATTTATAAGCCCGCTTCTATAAATATTGGCAGGTCCACTCTCAGTCCATCGCCTTCCTATTGCGCGCTCTGATCACCGATCCCCGATCAGCTGATCTCCACCATTCATTCCCTTTTCCAATCCAATGGTCAACATTCACTCTGAACATTTAAACTGACGCGCCGATTCTCCACCATCGATCTGCACGTAGCGGATCCGACGACCCACATCTATTTCGGGCGGACAATTAATATGGGGATTAACCGCCCAATAAAGTGGTTTCCCTATTCACCCTTGTGCTACGTGTCGAATGGTGAATGGGATTGGGTGATCACCATTCAATACCGCTTATAGTTCTTCAACCACTCGAAATACCATGCACTGTAGCAGCAGGATTCTCTCATATCTGATGTAAGGATTTGATTTTGATGTAAAGTAAGATACTGTGTGGATGTCCTCCGGGTTACCCAAAAGCAGGATTCTCTCATATCTGATGTAAGGATTTGATTGTGATGTAAAGTAAGATTCTCTCATATCCGATATGGAGGTATCACCAAACCCAGAACTGGGAGGATCTATAAATAGATGAAGACTAGGGAAGAGAGGCATTTGGGTTTTGAGAAATTTAGAGAGCCTTTCTGCTGGAGAAGTAACTTGGTATTGCTTGAGAAGCAACTTTGTAATACTTGAGTTTTGAAGTTCATTAATAAAGATTCCTCAATTTCTGTAAATCTATGTCTCCTTTGTAGATTGTTTTGGATTCTACTCTCGAACTTGTATGAGCCTTCTTAAGGTTGAAGAAGTTGCAAAGACGCAGAAGTAGACCGTTGGGCCAGAGTTCGTGTTTCGGCATGAGAATATTGTTCAGAAGAATTGTCAGATATTGGAGCGATTAAGCAGACTTGGTATTTATTATGAACTAATACTCTTGTTGGCATTCGTATTCAAATATATTCAAAAACATATTCGTGATGCTAGATTGCGCAGTAGAGGAGTCTCTTCCCTCTCTGTGATTAAAGTATCAGTAATGAATCTTGTTTATTTCCGCATTTCCGCATTCTCGCTTAGAGCCATTCATATTTCCCTCTAATCTTCTAAAGAAAAGATTTCGTGTAATAAACCAATGAAAGGATCCATTAGCGCGGAGCGCTGCAAGCATGTGATAATTGGTGATATTGCTCATATCCAAAATCCTTTTGTATAAAATTCCTGATTGATGTGCCCGTGGTTCTGTAAATCCAGGGAGTTGTAATAACTAGAGAGAGAATGCGTAAAAACATAGAGGACTAATACCATAAATGTTCCACCATTCTTTAAACCATTTAGGTGTGGGGTCTTGTTCTTCGATTTGTGTAACTTGCATCCCATGATATCTAAAAGAAAACTGCACATTATAGAAAGACGAGTTAGTTTTATTTTTAAAACACATACCTCTATCCCAGGCTTTCTCTTGGCATTCATGATCTTTAGAGTTCTGAAGGCTGGGTGGCAATATGAAGCAATCAATGTAGATTTCACAGCAGATTAGATTTTCATTTGCATCTCTGTGTAATGTGAAACCAAGATTTCTCAAATCTTGAAGAAAACTTAAAGCTTCAAAAGCTTCATCATTTCTTTGCATTTGATGATCCCATGAGAAATAATGCTGTCTAGTTCCATGCTGATATTTGATTTCTTTCATTGGAAACCAATCTGCTTGATAATCGAGTAGAGGTTTCTGCAGATTCAAAGTGTGAGAACCATCAAAACATTCACTGTGAATCTCATTTTCTAATCTTCTTATGATGTTACATATGAGATTATTTACATCATTTCTCTGTAAAAATTCCCGGTTGAGAAGATCTGCGAAGGAATTCTTAACTCCAGAAATGAACTCTACATCAAAACGATATTGGGCCAATGTCATTATCCATCTAACCATTGTTGCATCTTCAAAGTCACATTTATGGATAGCAAACTCAAGGGCTTGGCAATCTGTTTTGACTGTAAAATGTTTATAGATAAAAAAATCTTTGAATTTGGCAATGCCAAGGCAGACAGCAAGTTCTTTCTTTGGGCTGGACCAATTTTTTTGTGTGTAGTTGACCAAATTCCAGAGGCTTACTAGCAAATTTCATATTCCATTTTCTTTTTATTAGGATCATGTTGGCAGAAAATTGCATCCCATCTGATATCACTAGCATCTGTAATGATGGTTTTAGGCCATTCTTCATTGATTGTGTTTAAAGGAGAAATATTCCTAATTTTTCCCTTAATTCTTCTAACTGCCTCTATTAAATCCTCTGTCCATGGAATTGGTTCTTTTTGCAATTTTTTATTCAACAAGACTTTGTCTTGGGCACAATGTTTGACAAATTTGGAGATGTAATTCAAACTACCCAAAAATCTTTGTAGTTGAGTTTTATCAGTGATTCTGTCTGGAAATTTATCTATGAAATCAAGACTATGTTGCATAATGTAATATGATCCATATTGAATCACATATCCCAAGAAATCTATCATAGTATGAATAACTTCATTTTTGAATCTGATAAAACTATACCTTTTTCTTTGACTCTCTTGTAGAATATATTAAGATGCTTTATATAAGAAGGAATATCTGCAGAATGAATTAGAACATCATCAATACATTTCTTCAAGAAATCATCCATACCTTCAAAAGTTTCATCCATAATCCTCTAGAAGGTGGATGGAGCATTTACTAGTCCAAAGGGCATACTATTCCATTCAAAATGTCCTTCTGGTACTAAAAAAGTTGTTTTCCACTTATCTTCTTCTTTTATCCCTACTTGCCAGAAACCAGAGTTTAAATCAAACTTGGAAAATATTTTTGACTGTGATATCTGAGACAAAAGCACTGAGGGCTTTGGCAAGGGATAAGCATCATAATCAAGAATATTATTCAGAGGCTTGTAGTTTACTACCAATCTTGGTTTTCCTTTGATAATCTCTGAATGTTTGTTGACATAAAATCCAAAACAAGCAATAGGGCTATGAGATTTTCTGATCAAACCTTTTTGCAGTAAGGATTTTATTTCTTCTTTACAATACCTGAGTTGTTCAGAATTCATCAGTATTGCTTTTGATCTTCTGAGTTTTCCATGAAATTCCTTTTTCAAAGGCAATTCTACTTCATGTTTATGAATATGCCAAAAGGCATTTGGATCTTCAAAACAACAAGATTTTAGTTTCTGAGAGATCTCACTTATTTCTTTTTCAAATTTTCCTTTCAGAAGATTTTCATCAATCTTGAGCATTTCTTTCTTCTTCTCCATCTTTGCCAAGGTATTCTGTAACCTGTCAATTCTGCTCAATCTATTAGGAGAATTGGAATGAATAAAAGGATAGAAATAATCTATACCTTTGAAGAGAAGAAAACATCCCCATTTCTGCGATTTTTCATCATAAGTGCTTCCATGTCTTCTGAAATTACTCAGGAAAGGAGTTCCTAAGTACATAGCATAATCAAGCCCTATGACTAATGGAGCATGAACTTGAATTCCTTCAGATTGAGAAACGAAGACATCTATTATAGCTTCTTCCGTTGTCTTGATTTCTCCACTTGCAGTAACAACTCTTGGACACTTTGTCTTTTGTCTTTGAGGATAGGGAATTACAGTGCCACTTACTATGTTCAATCTTGAACCTGTATCAATTAGAACCTTCCACCATTCTATGGAAGAACCAATTCTGATTTTCATTTTTACACAGTACATTACATCTGCATTCATTGCATTCATTCCTAATCCAGATCTAGGATCTTCAAAATTTTCATCTGGAATTTCAAAGTCTTCAGATTTGAAAATCCCTTTCATTGGATCATGATATGGATCAAGCTGTCTTTCTGGTTCTTTCTGTTTTATCTGTGAAGATTCTCCTTTTGTGGGTTGTGCATGTAAAGAATGTATATTGTGCCCCTGATGTGCTTCAATGCATAGCCTTCTATTCTCTCTGACTTCTTTTCTGAGATCTTTGATAGCTTGACTAATTGCAAGAAGTGTTTGAGGAAGATCATCTTCAATTGTTTGTTGTTTGAATTGTCTTGTTAGACCATCAACTGAAAATAAGGCTGCAGAAGGAATATAGCTATGTTGATGATTTATCTGTGACTTTTGCTGTTCTTGATATTGCTGTGACTTGGACTGTTGAAGATGGGTCATCAACAATCCTTTATACATTTCTTTGAGTTTTGGATCATCAACATTAACCATTTGTGTAAAATAATTTCTAGAAAGCTCATCATGATCTAAGCTTTCATTTGATAGTGGTCTAAACATCCTAACTGCATTACATTTGCAAATGTTAGGATCACTGCATTCACAGAGTTCTTGAAAACATTCATTACAGTGTGGATCTTTGCAATATTCAACTTCAGAATCTTCTTCTTCATAAACAACAAGTATCTAGTCATTTAGATCATAATAATTTTCTGAATTTGTCAATTCTTCACAGCTAGAAGGGAGATCAATAATATTTACCTTGCCAGATTTATTCTTATAGCTAAATTGTTTCTTCTTCCCAGATTGTTGTTTGTTTGTTTTTTGTTTTTGTTTTGTTTTTTTTTTTTTTTTTTGTTTCTTCAGTTTTGGACAATTTGGAGCAATATGTCCTTTTTCATTGCAATGGAAGCAAAATATTTTCTTCTATTTTGGCCTTTTATGAAACTGGCGTGTTCTTTTGTATTCTCTAGGAGGCCTTCTATGAATGATTTTTTTTTGTTTTCTGCGGATCTAAAAGTTTGCTTAGAGTAAGCTTTCTTTTTAAAGCGGCGACGATCATATCCCCCTAAACTTTTAGAGCCATGTAAATGCCATTGTTTACATAGTTGTTGATAGCCATGTGGTTTAGTGGAGCTAGTGGCAGCTCGTGCAACTTTCATCTGAGAGCATATTTCAACAATGAAAGCCTTAATAGCTTGTCTTATAACCCCAGATTTATAGGCACCACTCTTTCCAGGAAGCCTATTCAAAATGGCAGTGGTTACCCAATTTGGTAAAGAAGCAATGAAGATTTCTTTCCATTTAGGATCTAGAATCATTTCAGAAGAAAGAGTATGCAGATGATGGAGATATTCCATAAAATATTCATCAAAATGTTGCATATTAGTAAGCTTCATGGATGTAAGTGTGACTGCAACAAGTTCATTATTGATCTGAGGATAGCCACAAAAATTGACAAGAATGCCATGCATTAGGCAACCAATCATGTTATTCATAGGTAATGAAGTTTTTGGATCCATATATGTAGTATTATCTGGGTTCATTACCACAGATGTTTCCCAAGAAGGAATGAGGACATGATCATAATGAATTTCTGCTTTAAGCCAAGAATCAAGGAGTCCTTCGAATCCACTGATGATTTCCCTGGTTGAATTTATTGGAGAAATGTCATCTGCTAAATATGTGCGGTAGCAAACCAACATGGAACTCAATGTAGACAATATTTCTACTTCAGAGAAATTGTAAGTGTTCCATGAATATGTGGAAGAAGCAGACAAATCTTTATGATATTCTGATTTCATGACATCTCTTTTATCATGAGCAGGTGACCAAGAAGAATTCCAAGAACTTCTATCAGTAACTTTATGTACAGTGGTATCTTTGGGTTCTTATTCATTAGAAAATGAAATCAGATCAGGAATGTCTTTTTCTATCTGAAAAGTTTCTTATTAGGAGGAGAAAAATTATTCACAAGAAACTCTAAATCTTCTAGAGTAGGAGGAGTAGAGGGCGCTGCTTCAAATTTGTTGAGTACTGTGTTAGAACTGGAAGGCTTATCAAGATCATATCCTGATTTCAACCACTTAGACACTGTCATTTTATGTCCAGGGCTTGAAGAGTTTACACTGGAAAACATGCCAGGATTAGCCATAGGAGCATAGACAAAGGTAGTTTATGGTTTAGGAAAAATGATATCACCAAGATTCTTCATTTTTGGTTGAAGAGTAGTAGGAACAACATGGAAAGGAAATTGATATTGAGGATTTGAGAAATAAGTAGTAGCTTTAAAAGTAGGATCATGAGTGTTTTTCTTTTTCAGACTTTCAACAGAAGTAGAGACAAGCTAAAATTGTTTCTTTACTACTTCAAGTGACGTTTTTAAGCTTGTCATCATATCCTCATTCTTATCTGCTACTGAATGTACTTTGCCAATCCATTTGCAATTATCATTAATCCCTTTTTCTAAAACATCAATAGTTTTAGCAATATGCAAATCTTTTGATCCAAGAGTTTTTATTCCATCTAGTAATTGATCTCTGGTAAAATCTACCTTTCGAAGAATTTTATCAATTATTTCTTGTAGCATTTTATTTTCTCTGGCTGCATATTGATGATTTCTTTCTAGATGTTTAATCAAACTATTTAGAGCAAGATTTGTCCAATTTGTTGTTGCAACCGATTCACTGTCTCAAAGATGAGACTGGTCAGACTGAAGTGGGAGTAACTTAAAAATCTTATCATCTTGTCCGATAACAAGATTTTTCCAACGAGGAATTGTTGTCTCAGTGCTAAGAATAATGCCATCTATTAATTCCCATTTGTGTTGTGGCACTTCTGTCTGTAAGGCTGACCCTTGCATCATATTCACTCTAAGGGTTTGACAGATGTGTTCTAACAAAAGCTGCCCTTTCATCTTAACAGACTGTAAATGTTTCGGAACATTTGATTTTTGCAACATATTTTTATATTTATCATCTATGTGAGGGATGATAAGAGGTCTAGGAATTTCAACTAGATTTTCCTTAATCTTTGTTTTTATATCTTCACAAGATAGATTCTTGAACTTTTTGACCAAAGCCATTTCTACTTCATTTGTACTTGGATAATAAAATTCATAAAAAGAAATCCATTGGTTATTCTGTTCCATCCAAGCTTTCCAATTTTTATTGTTGACTTTGTTGATTGTTGACCTATCTTTCTTTGAATAGGTTTTCATTTCTTCACAGTATCTATACTCTTGCTGATGAGTATACAGATCCCAGTTAAACATTTTCTTATACCATTCATTTGAAGGATCGTAAGGACTTATTCCTTTGTATATCTTAAGAAATTGAATGATTTTTTCATCAGAAGGAAGCTGTATTTTACTAGGAATCTTATTCCTAGGATCCAATCTGTAGCTAGGGATTTCTTCTGGATATCCTAAGCCTTTTGTAGCAGATTTTCCTACTGATTGAAGAAAAATTTCTTCATGAGCTGAAAAAGGAGTACACTTTGGATATTCCTGTGTTTGATTTCCAGAACTTGGAACAAAATGAATCATGTTTATCCTGTTCTTCTTTTTCATGGGGTTTTGGAAGACTAGGAGTTTGCTGACAAAAGCTAGGAGAACAATGAGGATGATTACATACAGATGGTTGTGGAAATTGTGGAATTTGGAATGCTGATTGCATATTAATTGTTCTAGGAGGAACAATATTTGAATGCGGAGACTGAAGAGTTTGTGCAATCATATTTGATAACATATGCATGAAGTTTGGATCAAAAGTAAGATCATATGAATGACTTGGTGATCCTTCAAGAATAGATGCAATAGAGGACATTTGTGGTTTTACTGTGACTTCAATTTTTACAGGGTTTTGTATAACAAGAGGAGGAGGAGGTCCACCATGCTCAGACTATGCATACTCTGATTGGGGAAAGAAACGAGTTCGAACAAGGCCATTATCTTCTCGAATAGAAGTTTGAGCAGTGATAGGTTGTGGACAGGGAGAAGTACGAATAGAAGCCCAATTTGTGACCCATTCTGTTGGTGGTTTAAGATCTCAATGAGATATCTTTTGAGGAGCAACAAGATTTAAGCCATAGTCATGAGTGATTAGAGTAAGTGAACTTAGAGGTTTCAGAAACTTGTTGGACAACAGAAGGAGTGGTCTACTTATAAAATTTGACGACACATCGCCAATGAATATCAACAATATTGATATTATCTTCAAAATCATCATATCCATGTGTTTGGATGCCGAGCATTAGAGCATTGATGGCATTAGAATCATCTAAGGAAATAGAAAAATCAGGAACACAGTGCCAAGAAATTGGACCGTAGGCTAATGTTCCTTGACATCCTCCAATTAAAGCTTTATGAAAAGTTTTCCATCGGCGATAAAAAACACAAGAGAAGACAACAACGTCTTGACCTTTTCTTTGTAGTGGCTGAATTCCAATTTGGATATGACCAAAATGAGCAAAATTGAAACCAACTTTTAGTGCAACTGTAAACTCAGATTACTTCAAAATGTTCATTGTTTGAACCAGACGATTATTATTGGAGGTTTGTAGAATTTCTTCTTTAACCTTATATCTCTAGTATTGTATAGTGTCTAATAATCCTAGATTTGTATAGACATCTTTGGGGTCTATTTTTGGTAAAGACCAAGAACCAGACTTACTCTGTTCATTTAATAATGTAATAGATTTATCATGGATGACAGTGTGAAAACCAGATTGTATTTTTTCATTACATTCTCTTTCTTCTTCTTCTCTAAAAATTTCATCAAAACTTTTATCACTAAACTCATGAAGAGAACTTTGTGTTGGAGAAAAATTATCCATAACCAATACTTTCTAACAACAGGAAGAAAGCGGAAATACTTTCAACCTCGCTCTGATACCAACTATTTCCTTCAGAGCCATTCACATTCCCCCCTAAACTTTTAGAGCCATGTAAATGCCATTGTTTACAAAAAAATCATTCATAGAAGGCCTCCCAGAGAATACAAAAAAACACGCCAGTTTCATCAAAGGCCAAAACAGAAGAAAATATTTTGCTTCCATTGCAATGAAAAAGGACATATTGCTCCAAATTGTCCAAAACTGAAAAAAGACAAACAACAATCTGGGAAGAAGAAACAATTTAGCTATAAGAATAAATCTGGCAAGGTAAATATTATTGATCTCCCTTCTAGCTGTGAAGAATTGACAAATTCAGAAAATTATTATGATCTAAATGACTAGATACTTGTTGTTTATGAAGAAGAAGATTCTGAAGTTGAATATTGCAAAGATCCACACTGTAATGAATGCTTTCAAGAACTCTGTGAATGCAGTGATCCTAACATTTGCAAATGTAATGCAGTTAGGATGTTTAGACCACTATCAAATGAAAGCTTAGATCATGATGAGCTTTCTAGAAATTATTTTACACAAATGGTTAATGTTGATGATCCAAAACTCAAAGAAATATATAAAGGATTGTTGATGACCCATATTCAACAGTCCAAGTCATAGCAATATCAAGAACAGCAAAAGTCACAGATAAATCATCAACATAGCTATATTCCTTCTGCAGCCTTATTTTCAGTTGATGGTCTAACAAGACAATTCAAACAACAAACAATTGAAGATGATCTTCCTCAAACACTTATTGCAATTAGTCAAGCTATCAAAGATCACAGAAAAGAAGTCAGAGAGAATAGAAGGCTATGCATTGAAGCACATCAGGGGCACAATATACATTCTTTACATGCACAACCCACAAAAGGAGAATCTTCGCAGATAATACAGAAAGAACCGGAAAGACAGCTTGATCCATATCATGATCCAATGAAAGAGATTTTCAAATCTGAAGACTTTGAAATTCCAGCTGAAAATTTTGAAGATCCTAGATCTGGATTAGGAATGAATGCAATGAATGCAGATGTAATGTACTGTGTAAAAATGAAAATCAGAATTGGTTCTTCCATAGAATGGTGGAAGGTTCTAATTGATACAAGTCCAAGATTGAACATAGTAAGTGGCACTGTAATTCCCTATCCTCAAAGACAAAAGACAAAGTGTCCAAGAGTTGTTACTGCAAGTGGAGAAATCAAGACAACGGAAGAAGCTATAATAGATGTCTTCGTTTCTCAATCTGAAGGAATTCAAGTTCATGCTCCATTAGTCATAGGGCTTGATTATGCTATGTACTTAGGAACTCCTTTCCTGAGTAATTTCAGAAGACATGGAAGCACTTATGATGAAAAATCGCAGAAATGGGGATGTTTTCCTCTCTTCAAAGGTATAGATTATTTCTATCCTTTTATTCATTCCAATTCTCCTAATAGATTGAGCAGAATTGACAGGTTACAGAATACCTTGGCAAAGATGGAGAAGAAGAAAGAAATGCTCAAGATTGATGAAAATCTTCTGAAAGGAAAATTTGAAAAAGAAATAAGTGAGATCTCTCAGAAACTAAAATCTTGTTGTTTTGAAGATCCAAATGCCTTTTGGCATATTCATAAACATGAAGTAGAATTGCCTTTGAAAAAGGAATTTCATGGAAAACTCAGAAGATCAAAAGCAATACCGATGAATTCTGAACAACTCAGGTATTGTAAAGAAGAAATAAAATCCTTACAGCAAAAAGGTTTAATCAGAAAATCTCATAGCCTTATTGCTTGTTTTGGATTTTATGTCAACAAACATTCAGAGATTATCAGAGGAAAACCAAGATTGGTAGTAAACTACAAGCCTCTGAATAATATTCTTGATTATGATGCTTATCCCTTGCCAAAGCCCTCAGTGCTTTTGTCTCAGATATCACAGTCAAAAATATTTTCCAAGTTTGATTTAAAGTTTGGTTTCTGGCAAGTAGGGATAAAAGAAGAAGATAAGTGGAAAACAACCTTTTCAGTACCAGAAGGACATTTTGAATGGAATATTATGCCCTTTGACTAGTAAATGCTCCATCCGGCTTCCAGAGGATTATGGATGAAACTTTTGAAGGTACGGATGATTTCTTGAAGAAATATATTGATGATGTTCTTATTCATTTTGCAGATATTCCCTCTCTTATAAAGCATCTTAATATATTCTACAAGAGAGTCAAAGAAAAAGGTATAGTTTTATTAGATTCAAAAATGAAGTTATTTCAGGCTATGATAGATTTCTTGGGATATGTGATTCAATATGGATCATATTACATTATGCAACATAGTCTTGATTTCATAGATAAATTTCCAGACAGAATCACTAATAAAACTCAATTATAAAGATTCTTGGGTAGTTTGAATTACATCTCCAAATTTTTCAGACATTGTGCCTGTTATCACCCCAAGAAACTCTCCTAGGTTGTATCTCAGAGATGCTCGGGAACATTACAAACTCAACAAAATTTTTGGAAATGGATGAATAGAAGGAATGATGCATATTCAAGCCAAATAACCACTTCTACTATGCTTAACTCCAAACATGGGTGAACACCCCCAGACTACAAGGCTTTAGACCACCAATTACTCACAATTTGAGGATTATGTGAACATGTAGAATATTGACAACACCAGCAGATGAACAAGACCATGCGATGGCCGGCTGCAACCAGTAAAGAGGTCTACAAATCTATTTCCTAATGCATAGACAGGATGACAGCTCTCTGGCACTAAGTAAACAGAAACCTGCATAGCACATTCAATGATACATACTAGATTCTAACACAGAAGTGGGATGACAGCCCCTCTAATGCTAAACATCATGAGCACATGAAAAATACATAACAGGCACAGCCTAGAACAGAGAAGAAGTGAAAAGTGAGCAATTAACAACAAAAGAAGCTTGTATTAGCTGAAAATGAAGACCAGACGCTGCAAGTATCACAGTAGTTACAGTCTCCAGAAGTTGAACCTTACATCAAAACTACAACCATCAACCCCGATTACATCTGTGTTCTAGGTATATATAGAGTTTTATTACAAAGATCTGCTGCTGTGATATGCATGGAGGGGCCATAATGGACCACCAACCACCTTAACTCTCTGATGGAGTCTCTACTACGATCTGCTGGCTTTAATGAACAAAATTGACCTCTTCTGCTGTTCGGCGGTCCTTCTCTGAGCAGGTGGAGTGTTGCATGAGTGAAGCTCCATAACTGATAAATGCGTTTATCTGCTCGAGGCTGGTCCTTTCATTCTCGGCCATGTTGTTTGTTGAATGTGGTGGTTGAAGATTAACTACGCAGAGTGCTAGTAGATGGCCACCTTTGTCCTTCGGGAGCACATAATGGTTATGGATGTGGACAGTCGGGAAGGATGGAGAAGGGAAATCGGCTGTTGGATCACAGAGATGGACGACAGAGATCTCTTGGCACGGAGTATAGGGCAGAACGGAGGCAAAATGACTGTGAGACGTTAGATATGGCAGATGTACGGTGGAGATCGGCTTACAGGAGGTATCAGGTGAAAACATGAATGGAAAAACGAGGGCCGTCGGATCGCGGTCGGGTAGATCCGATGGCTCTCGGGCGGAAGATTAGTGCGGGAGATAAACGGCGGGGATGGGCGGACGGGCGGTAAGCGGTATTCCCCGCACCGCTTTCGGAGGATGGTGGTATTCATAGGCACGCGATACGAGTCATCACACGATGCATGGCAGAGGAAAACCGCCTCCCTGCGGGTTAACGTGTGGGTGGTTCGCGGGGTCGGGAGGCGCGAATTCCGTCGGATCGTGCGGCGGACGATTGGACGGCGGGGGAAAAAAACGGAGTTTAATGCGCGGGGAAAAAGGCGGAGACCGTTCGATCAAGCGGTAGATGATCGGACGATGGAAACTTGATCGCATGGACCTTGACTGATGTGACGGGAAAGGGATCGCGAATAACCTGCTGTCATGTGATCGCGGTTATATGACCGTTTGAACTTGACGCCCGGGGGCTAAGGAAATATGGGTTATGCAGAGTTTAGAGGAACAAAATAGAGGCAACAGGGTGAAAGGAAGTAAGCGGGGGAATAGGTAAAGGCGAGGATAACCAGTGTAGACCATCTCTGAGCCAGAAACCAAGGACCGATCTTATTCCTCCTCCTCGAAAATCAATAACATGTAGCAAAGCTAACACTAGCTCCTTCTGGGGATGAGGTCCTCCCTGTGAGGTCTCAAGAATTGCAGACCAATGCCTTCATACAAAACCAGCTTAAAAATATTGCCTAGTATTCCATTGGGCATGGAGTCTAATTAAGTCTACGCTAAAACCTGTAAAAGAACATGTTTATAATTGTTAAGGTTCAGAAAACTTAAACATAAATCCTCAAAAACTGGCCATCTGCTGGGCCATCAAAACTGTTTCTCCTCCTCTCGGCCGGTTTATCAAAGAGCTGCAAAATTGGATTTATTTGATCATCTACCTCAAAAAGTTTAGGACATTTGAGCTTAATAGGTAGAGATGATCTGTACTTTGTCCCCTTTCTGTATGCTCTCATCTATGTTCTTCATGGGAGCCTTTGTGTTAGGTTCCTATACCAATAGTTGTCATATTTCATGATTGACTGTTGAAATGCCAAATATGATCATCCTTTCCATGCTGCAAAGGTTCCATATTTTCAAAAAATAAAAAATTAAAAAAATTGAAAAGAGGGTATGCCCTAAAAGAAAAATCAAAGAGAAAAAAGAATGAATTGGTCAAAAGAAAGAAAATGAACCCCAAAGAAAAGACCAGGAAAGTGTGCTAGTCAAAATGCCACTACTATCCTATTTTTTGAAAAAGAGTTCAAATTGTGCAATCAATGACTTTTGTCACACTTGATGGATGGCCAAACAGTTTAACCTTGGCCAGTCCATGTTTAAATTTCTTGTTTTAGAATTAGAGAATAAGATCTCTCCAAACAGTTCAAGCTTGGCAGATCAGTAGTTAGGTAGAGAAGCAAGGGAGCTCAACAGTGAATTCTGAGCCCCTGGAAGAAATAAGGGCAGACTTAGATAGGAGGACAGCTAAAAGAAAGGAAGAGAGTAAGGGTTTGCTAGTTCAAATGCACCTTGGAAAAGGAAGAAAAAATGTTAGGATTAATAAGCTGGGTAGGCAGTTTTGGTGTTGCAGAAGCAGGTTTGTGAGCAATTTTGTACTTTGAAATTGATTTGTCTCATGGATATCTTAAAGTGCCTTGACAAGGTGGCTGCAAAACAGTTGAAGCATGACTAATTTTCCTGCTCATCTCCCCAAGAACATTCACGAATTTCTCCTCAAGGACATTGAGATCCGCTCAGTGTTCCTAGTTCACTTCATTTCATGAAAAAAACTAAGTAAAACTCTGTTTATACTTAGAATATCAAAGCCACATTTCTTGTGTAAAAATTTTCTTCTTCTGTTATACCAAGTTTTCCAAGTTCACCACTTGGATCCCTTTTATTCCCTAAGCCTAAGTTTACCTTCAAAACTTAGTGTTTTGTGTAAATCTACCTTTCATATTAAACACCCCTTTCATATTAACATTCTAACTCTATTATATAGCTCCTATATAAAGTTTTCCCTGCCCCTATTATATAAAATACATAAAAAATCCCAAAACTTTAAATACCCCACTCCCGGCTACACTATAGGCCATATGTTATAATACACTCTGAGTCAAAAGGTGTATGCGAAACTCTTTGAATAATCCATGGTCCACTGTTTAAAAGGAATTACTCAAAATTTGGTTGATTAATTAACTTAACCTACTCGACAACCCATAACCAATACACCCAAAAACATTACAAAGTGCTCAAATATTATGGCGGGTCTTGTGGCATAACCTTCCGCCTATTTTACATGCCGCCAGCTGTCGGATCAAAGTCCACAGATCTGACGGCCCATATGTATATCGCAAGCCCTTATGTGCTGAACGATAGTGTCCGGGGGATGGGCAGTACTGCTGTACAAAAGACACGTGGCAGGCGCCCGATGTGATCGCTACCCCCCCCTTCAATACCACTATGGCCCAAAGGCGGTGCGGGGGCCAAACCGCTTACTGCCTATGCCCCCTCCCCGCTGTCATCACCTGCTTGTCACCCTCACGTCATTCGACACGTCGCCCACCACCCCACCTCTGCATCATCTGTCGTGTCACCCGCCATGTCACTACCAAGTCAGCCTCCGTATTTCCGCTATACGACAAAATCATTGTGTCATGCTAACATCACCCAACCAAAGTGCGCCAAAACCCGCCAAAACCAAATTTTTTGTCAAATTGGCGTGAAAAGGTCTTTTTGTCCATTTCTGTTGTTTGTTCTATGCGACGTATTCATGCGATTTTCGACCAAAATAGCTGTTCTACTGCACAGTCCGCCACCTAGTTAAATCCAACCTGCAAACCAGTTTTCAAGCTCGGCCCGCCACCTGCAAATCACACAATCCACCGTATAAAGCAGGTATTTACCTACATTTCATTCCCGAACCCCGTTTTTCTTAAATTTCTCGGCCAAATAATTGCCCGGTGAATCCAAATTTCAATTAAAAAACCGTGCTGCCTTTAAAAAACTGCACATTTTAACCACTGTTCTGCCCAATTTTTCCGAGAAATTCCTCAAAATTTGTCTCCCTCTGCAATTTCGCCCACTAAGCCAAATACAACTCGGTCTTGGCCTAAGAAAATCTCTGAGAAAACCCTAGAAACTGATATTTTACCCGCTGTTGCTTTGAAAACGAAAATTTCAAATTAAAAAATCACAAAAGATTGAAAAATGGAGGCTCTAGTGGCCCTCAATGTTGCTCCCCTTAATGCACCTCAAAAGGAGCTAGAATGGTTGCCCTTAGCTGATAAGGACTTCCAAATACAAGACTTATTGGGTATCAAAGACCATCTGCAAACAATTTGTGAAATTAGAAACAGTTACCTGACCAAAACTGATCTCTATGGCATATGGGAGTCCAATCTACCCATATACTATCTTCCATCAGTTAATGTGTTTTCAGATATAATCCGCTTGTGCTGTGCCAACTATGATCCTACTTAAAGAGCCGTCATGTCTCCAAATGGCACTGTTCTTTTCTATATCACTCCTGACTCAATCAATGAGATGCTGCACTTCAAACCTAGTCAGCCTCTGGCTCCTCTGTCCATGAAACATTTGCTGGACCAAGGCTCCAAGTTATCCACTGCAGAAATAGGCTGGATTGCCAATCTATTCATGAGCCCAGACTCCCAGCCCAGAGATTCACCTCCTTTTCACCATGTCTATTTCAATGAAGCTGGGAAATCTGTCATTGATATGATATCCTATGTTCTGGGTTTTAGAACAAGTGAGTATGTTGATGAGACCATTTTAGCTCTGATGTCCATATATATTCCAGGACACCCTCCCACTATTAAATTTGACTTTGCTACCTTCATTAGAAACAAAATCCATGAACAATTCATGAGTCTAAATAGGGAAGGAGTCTTCAAATATACAACATATATATATCATCTGTTCTTACACTACCAAACAGATAGTTTTCAGTTCCCTGTCTGGAAATTGGATGCAAAAGGAGAAAATAGATTTGTGATATTCTGGACCTCAGTGTTCCATCTGGTCCATAATTCTCCTTATACTTATTTTGAGTTCATTGATCTATTTATATATCCAGTCTCATCTCTGCTGATGAGAAGTCCCCCTGCCAGACTCTCAGGTGACATGTAGAAAATCTTGCAGTTGTCCAAAAGCTATAAAATAGGTGACTGGTACTTTTACCAGAATCACACAGAGATCAGGGTTTATGGTTGTGAATTATGTCCCTACAAGCAGCCAAAGTATGTATCTATGAGACTGTTTTCCCTTGAATACTTTAGGCAATTTATTAGCTCAGATTTGACTCATTTTCATGCTGCCAAGAAAAAGGCTCAGCTGAAGCTAAGAAACCAATTAGGCCCCTTCATTATTAACAAAAATGAAGGGTGGAAAGATGATGAAAAGATATTAGGTAAGCAACTCAAACTAAAAAGGAGTTTTTGGTGGGTACCCTATGACCAAAATGGATTCATCCGTGATAGAAAGACAAAATTTAGGCTATCAGGCTATGATCATTGTAGAATCCTTGATTTAGAACAATATGCTAATCAAGATGAATGGGTAGAGGGAACATTGGTAGAACAGATTACCGAGGAAGAGAAAATGGAGCAGGCAATGAAAAACCTTGAAAAAACTCTTGACCTGGACTCTTTTGGACAGGTCTCTTTCAAATTACCTTAACACATTGGAGCGGGCACATCATCTGCTACAACTTCACAACAACCTGCCCAAGAAAGTACTCCACCTGCAGGGACATCCAAAGGCAAAGAAGTGCTGCATTCAGAGCAACAAGAAATGACAGATCAGCCAACATCATCAAAGTAGCAAGGCCAAGGGCAAATTCCTCCTGCCCAGACTAATGCACCAGAGATACCAGAATCGCAGACTCCCCTCAATGAGGAGAAGGGCAGAAAAAAGGACCGAGAAGAGGCCACACCCATAAGTGGGCCAGCAGAACAACCAGAAGCAAAAACGTAGAGAGTGGATCCTCTACCTGCAGAGGAAGTTATAGAGGAGATCAATGAAAGTCCAAGAAGTGAGAGGGCAGCCAGCCCACTGACTTCCCCAGTGATAGAAACATCTACCAGTTCTCATGGGCAGCAATTGGGAAAAGAGCCTAGTGTGGAAATTTCATCAGCACGGCCACAAAGCAAACAAAGTTCTGATATTAAGAGGACATTCATGGACATCAAAGCACAGAATGAGCCAATAAGGCTGCAGCTTTATGATCAATTTCTCAAAATGACCCCCGCCAAACAGCAGAGATTGATGTCTGCATATGATATTAAGGAAGGGAAAATGATCTTGAGTCACTTCAAGCCTAGAGTGCAGTAGCCACAGTCAGCTGCCGATTATATTAGAACAAATCTAGAGGTTCTTGCCAAAGACATTCACCCTTTGGAACACATTGAGTTGCACAAGCAAACCGGTGAAATGGTCTATTCCACTTTGGCAGACAAAGCCATACTAGCTCAACAATTGCAGAATTCATTAAACAATACATCGGCCGAACTAGAGTTGGAAAAGGAATCCTCTTTGGCCAAGGACAACAGGATAAAGTCCTTGGAAGAAATCATCATTGAGCTGGGACATAATCCCAAGGATCCCAAGGGAATAAAAGCACTAATAAAGAAAAAAGAGGATGACATAGCTGCCCTCAAGAAGCAGTTAAAGCTGCCAATCACTATGCATCCGCAGACCACAAAGATAGTGAAAGAAAAAGAAGAAGAAGACATGATGGAGTTGATAATAAAAATGAATCAAAGGCTAAGTGAAACCGAGCAGGCTTTGGAGAAAGCATTACAAGAAAAACAGGGAGTGTCAACCTCCCAACCATCTCAAACAGCTCCAACAGTTACAACTACTCCTCCTACAGCAACAACAACAGTCCCTCCCACTGCCCCAACATCGACAACATGCACTTCAACAACAGCAGCAGGCAGCATCACCACCATGACTACTGAAGAACTGATAAAGGCTATGGAGGATTTAAGACTCCAAGTGTCAGAATTAAAGGATGCCAAAGAGCAATTGGCGAAGTTGGAAATTAGTTATGATAAATCTAAGATGACAGTCGCAGAAAAAACAAGGGAGGTCAAAGCATTGGAAAACAAAGTAAAGGCATTGGAAAAGGACCTCTTATTGGACAAACCTCTGGCAGAAATTAGGAGCATTTTGTGGGCCAAAATTAGCCAATCCATCACTGATATATGGACATCAATACATGTAATTCATGAGCAGATTGATTTGGTGACAGTAGCTCAAGAAGAGATTCAAAGGGCCAGGGATTCATTGGGACACATGCCCGAACATGCCAATAGGCTAATACAGTTTTTGAATACCCACACCAAAGAATAGTTGGAAAAATTAGATATCAGGGACAGGACAGGCACTATTTTAATAATTAAAAGGGTTCTGCCATGAGGAATTTCATACAAAATCTGGAAAGGAAGTGCCAGGAGATGCAAATGGAAATAAATGCTTTCACACAGAAATTTAGAGTTTTGGAGGAAAAGGGTCTGCCCAGTTTGTTAACTGATGACTACAGACTAATGTCACATGCAGCCTATGTTCACAGATTAAATACATATGTGGATAGCCAAGCCACAGCATCATCAAGTTCTGCAGGAGAGAAGGCACTCCCATCTGGACAGAGCCTATATGACAATTTAGAGAATTTGTTTTTTATTGAACATGAAGTGAGACATCTTTTCACAGTCCAGCCCACTTTCTTCAGATACACGGATGCTGATGAAACTCTGATTAAAATGTGCAGACACCAGTTACCAGATAACCAGTGGTGGCAGAGTATGCTAGAAATTTTGTAGGTAGATATAAAAGCTTTGTTTTCCCACAAAGCTACAGATGTTATAAAGTGAAGGAAAGAGCAGATAAGAAATCGCGCTGAGCGGTCAATCAAAGCACAATCAAAGCACCTAGGGAAGCAACGCAAGCAGCGCAGAATTTCACCAAAAGTATCCATCGACCAACTGTTGAGCAAGTAATCAATGCATCTCACCAAACAAAACGGCCAGCACAACATTTCTTATCTCTGCATTCATTTCTCTCTGTTCCCAAGAGCATTTACTCCTTCTGTAGAGTAGGTGAAGGAAGTTATTGCAAGATATTATCTCCTTGGAGATATTTTGTAAACTTTTTGTACAAATACCTCCCCAATCTAAGTATTAGGGGTTGGTGAATATCATTTTGGAACTGCGCTGTAAATTTGAGAACTCTTCTGAATAAAGATTGCTGGAATGCTTTGCTGATGAACTCTCTGGTTATGGAATTGATGGCAGAAGCCCATGTTGCAGAATTCTTGGATTATCTCATGGATCAATAAGTCTTTTTAACTCTTGTTTTACTATCTCTGTGTTTTATATATCATCTAAGTATCATGTTCTAAATTGCAGGAAAAAAGAATAGCCCAGAATTTACTTTGCTGTACTCTGTGTTCAATTCCTGTCATTTTTATGTTTTCTTCAGGACTAGCATAGGCAGGAATTCTTGACTGCTCCTGTCTCCCTGGTTCTTACACCCTGAATATAATTAAGGAATTCTTAGCTGCTCCTTGGTAATATTTGTCCACTTTCCCTCTATTAGCATGATGAAAGATTCTTAATTGCCTTTCATCCCCTGACTCCATTTCACCTGATTCCAGCTTGAAAATTGTTCCATGTTTAATTATCTTGCTCTGTAGTTCCTCCTTTTGTCAAAGAAACCATACCCAGAAATTCATTTTCATTGACTCCATTAACCCAATGGTCTGAACTTCTCATACTTTACAGCCCTGTTCTATCAAATGTCACCATCCCAAAATCAAACAAATACTTGTGCTTCATAACTAGCCTAACATATAACAAAACAAAGCTAAATCATAAAGAGAGAGCCCTCTCTGGCTGCAGATTGGCTAGAATCTGCATCTAAAAGATTGGTTAGTGGTTACCTCGGCCGTATTCCCTTTTCTCACTGCTTTTGGGGAACAACCTGAGTTATAACACTCTATACACTTGATGAATAACAATGGTGGCTGTGTACTTCTATGTGTCATTTATGGTCTGCAAAACTAATATGAATGGTGAACCAATGTATTCTTGTGCAGGGGAAACAGAGACATCATCTGCTCCTTCATTTTTCTTAGAACAGTCCACATCCAAGGAGGAGTCCCAAAATTGTGCACCCTTTTCTTCTGTCATTTGGCAAGCTGCCCTTTCAAGCTGTGTGGAGGCCACCTGGGCAGGTTTCAGAATATCAAGATTGAGGTGATCAGTATCAGCCTTGAGAATGCAGCTATGACCTGCCTCAGTGCCTAGGGGGCAACTCTGAGGGCTTGTCTTTTGAGCAGACAGAGAAACATAAGATGATGAGGAGCTTTCTTCTCCTTTTATGATCACTAAAATGGGGATAAGAGCAGGCTGGTCAATTTGCAGATCTACATAGTCATTAGAAGATGTGTTGGCTTTAGGCTCAGATTCTTGGAGGATGGTAGGACCTGCTGCTAGCTGCTTCTGCTGATTAGCTTGTTGTTCTGCAGGTACAAAAAACTGGTGAGCAGTGCCTATAGATAATGACCTCTCATAGCAGCTCTGGTTAGGAAAGGGGCACTGCCCTTATCTTCCAAACTATGGACCTCCTCCTCTTCTTCAGGTTGCTCTTCTTCCATGACTATATTCTGAAAAGGGGTCTTCACCCTTTGATCTTCGTTTGCATCTTAATTTATCTTATCCCCCCAATGATTTAGGAACACATCATCTAAAGCCTCAATGTCTGCAATAGACCTAGGGGGTAATTCTCTGAACCATTTTCTAACTTCCCCATCTAGGCTTTGGACAAAAACCCTCATCTACACATCCTCTTCATAGATATCCAGGTCATCAGCATAACAATAAAAAGACTCTAGATGTTCTTCAACTGTTACTCCTTTTGTACCAGTAAACTTAGGCAATATATTCTTGATAATCTCCTGCAGGCATGGCATTCAAAGGGACAGGCAAGACTAAGGGTCCATACCTAGTAGCAACGATTCTTTCTATCTTTGTAAGAGCTTTCTGACCTGCCATGATTGGGGTATATGAAAGGTTACTGGTAGACTGATTGGTATGGATCAATGAAAAGGATGATAGAGATAGAGGAATATGATGGACAACATGGATGCTTCTTTGGACTGAGATCCGAAAGGGAAATGAATGAACAAGGAGCATTATGAATCTCTGAAGGTGACTTTCACTAGCAAAGATACATGGGATTTCTAAGGCTTACCTGGTCCTGATGCTCCTTTCTACGAAATTTTCTTCTGCTTTACGATCTTCTCAGGGTCAGGCACTGGTTCAGCTGGTGATGTCTAAGGATTTCTTCGAGCATGCCTCACAAACTGAGTCCGGACTATACTGTGGAGTCACCAAAGGTTGGTCTTCCTCTAGTGGAGTCGCCAGATAGATGATTACAACCATAATTGTGCCCAGACTTTGTCTATCATCAAAATCTGGAGCTGTGTCGTTCTCCCAGGGAAGCTGAGCTTCAATCTCCTCTCCCCGGAAACGACGCCAATTAATGTTATCACCCCAAGAAACTCTCCTAGGTTGTATCTCAGAGATGCTCGGGAACATTACAAACTCAACAAAAATGTTGGAAATGGATGAATGGAAGGAATGATGCATATTCAAGCTAGATAACCACTTCTACTATGCTTAACTCCAGACATGGGTGAACACCCCCAGACTACAAGGATTTAGACCACCAATTACTCACAGTATGAGGATTAGGTGAACATGGAGAATACTGACCACACCAAAAAATGCACAAGACCATGTGATGGCCGGTTGCAACCAGTAAAGAGGTCTGCAAATCTATTTCCTAATGGACAAACAGGGTGACAGCTCTCTGGCACTAAGTAAACAGAAACTTGCATAGCACATTCAATGATACATACTAGATTCTAACATAGAGGTGGGATGACAGCCCCTCTAATGCTAAACATCATGAGCACATGAAAAATACATAACAAGCACAACTTAGAATAGAGCAAAAGTGGAAATTGAGCAATTAACAACAAAAGAAGCTTGTATTAGCTGAAAATGAAGACTAGACGCTGCAAGTATCACAGTGGTTACAGTGTCCAAAAGTTGAACCTTACATCAAAACTACAACCATCAACCCTAATTACATTTGTGTTTTGGGTATATATAGAGTTTGATTATAAAGATCTGCTGCTGTGCTATGTGTGGAGGGGTCATAATGGACCACCAACCACCTTAACTCTCTGATGGAGTCTCTGCTACGATTTGCTGGCTTTAATGAACAAAATTGACCTCTTTTGCTGTTCAGCGATCCTTCTCTGAGTAGGTGGAGTGTTGCATGAGTGAAGCTCCATAACTGATAAATGCGTTTATCTGCTCGAGGCTGGTCCTTTCCTTCTCGGCCATGCTGTTTGTTGAATGTGGTGGTTGAAGATTAACTACACAGAGTGCTGGTAGATGGCCACCTTCGTCCTTCGGGAGCATAGAATGGTTATGGACGTGGACAGTCGGGAAGGATGGAGAAGGGAAATTGGCCGTTGGATCACAGAGATGGACGATAGAGATCTCTTGGCATGGAGTATAGGGCAGAACAGAGGAAAAATGACTGTGAGCCGTCAGATCTGGTAGATGGACGACGGAGATCGACTTACAGGAGGTATCAGGAGAAAACATGAACGGACAAACGAGGGCTGTCGAATCACGGTTGGGTAGATCTGATGGCTATCGGGTAGATCTGACAGCTATCAAGCGGAAGATTAGCGCGGGAGATAAATGGGGGGGACAGGCGGATGAGCGGTAAGCGGTATTCCCCGCACTGCTTTCGGAGGATGGCCGTATTCATACAACGGGCGCGCGATACGAGTCATGGCGCGACGCGTGGCAGAGGAAAACTGCTTCCTCGCGGGTTAACGCGTGGGCGGTTCGCGGGGTTGGGAGGTGCGAATGCTGTCGGATCGCGCGACGAACGATCGGACAACGGGGGAAACAAACGGAGTTTAATGCGTGAGGAAAAAGGCAGAGACCGTTCGATCAAGCAATAGATGATCGAACGACGGAAAATCGATCGCATAGACCTTGATTGATGTGACGGGAAAGGGCTCGCGAACAACGCGCTGTCATATGATTGCAGTTATATGACCGTTTGAACTCGGCACCCGGGGGCTAAGGAAATATGGGTTATGCAAAGTTTAGAGGAACAAAACAGAGGCAGCAGGGTGAAAGGAAGTAAGCGGGGGAATAGGGAAAGACGAGGATAACCAGTGTAGACCATGTCTGAGCCAGAAACCAAGGACCGAGCTTATTCCTCCTCCGCGAAAATCAGCAACATGTAGCAAAGCTAATAGTGCCCAAGACAGAGTCTTATTGAATAAAATATTGCAAAAAGATCCAATTCCATGGACAAAGGATTTAACAGAGGCAGTCAGAAGAATTAAAGGAAAAATTAGGAATATTTCTCCTTTAAGCACAATCAATGAATAATGGCCTAAAACCATCATTACAAATGCTAGTGATATCGGATGGGGTGCAATTTTCTGCCAACATGATCCTAATAAAAGGAAAATGGAATATGAAATTTGCCAGTATGCCTCTGGAATCTAGTCAACTATACAAAAAAATTGGTCCAGCCTAAAGAAAGAACTTAGAGCTGTCTGCCTTGGCATTTCCAAATTCAAAGATTTTGTGATCTATAAACATTTTACAGTCAAAACAGATTGCCAAGCCCTTAAGTTTTCTATCCATAAATGTGACTTTGAAGATGTAGCAATGGTTAGATGGATGATGACATTGGCCCAGTATCGTTTTGATGTAGAGTTCATTTCTGGAGTTAAGAATTCCTTCGCAGATCTTCTCATCCGAGAATTTTTACAGAGAAATGATGTAAATAATCTCAGATGTAACGTCATAAGAAGATTAGAAAATGAGATTCACATTGAATGTACTGATGGTTCTCACACTTTGAATCTGCAGAAACCTCTACTCGATTATCAAGCATATTGGTTTCCAATGAAAGAAATCAAATATCGGCATGGAATTGGAAAACATTATTTCTCAAGGGATGATCAAATGCAAAGAAATGATGAAGCTTTTGAAGCTTTAAGTTTTCTTCAAGATTTGAGAAATCTTGATTTCACATTACACAGAGATGCAGATGAAAATCTAATCTGCTGTGAAATCTACATTGATTGCTTCATATTGCCACCCAACCTTCAGAACTCTGAAGATCATGAACGCCAAGAGAATGCCTAGTATACAGGTATGTTTTTTGAAAATAAAACTAACTCTCTTTTCTATAATGTGCATTTTTCTTTTAGATATCATGGGATGCAAGTTACACAAATCGAAGAACAAGACCCCACACCTGAATGGTTTAAAGAATGGTGGAACATTTATGGTATCAGTCCTCTATGTTTTTACCCATTCTCTCTCCGGTTATTACAACTTCTTGGATTTACAGAACCGCGGGCACATCAATCAAGAATTTTATACAAAAGGATTTTGGATATCAACAATATCACCAATTATCACATGCTTGCAGCACTCCGTGCCAATGGACCCTTTCATTGGTTTATTACACGAAATATTTTCTTCAGAAGATTCGGGGGAAATATGAATGGCTCTTCACATGACTATGAGTCATTTCATGCCATGACAGATCTAGATGTAAATCCTTTTGGCCCACTAATTTTTCAGGACTAAGTACCAGAATATGCTGAAGTACCAATTTGGGAAGGTGAGGAAGAAATTTACTCACAGTATTTTAATAATGACTCCTTGACTAGGTTCAGAGAACATCATTATTCTCGTGAACAACTAGAACATTTTGTCATTTTGTAATGTCTTTCTATCCGACTTTGGTGGCAGATAGTTTTTTCGTAAGGTTCCTTGAAAAAGAATCTCTTACAGTGTAATCAATCTGACATATATAATTAAATAAACGGATAAGAATAAATATATAATATTTTATGATTGAATTACTGTGAGGATGTCCTCCGGGTTACCCGAAAGCAGGATTCTCTCATATCTGATGTGAGGATTTGATTGTGATGTAAAGTAAGATTCTCTCATATCCGATATGGAGGTATCACCAAACCCAGAACTGGGAGGATCTATAAATAGATGAAGACTAGGGAAGAGAGGCATTCAGGTTTTGAGAAATTTAGAGAGCCTTTCTGCTGGAGAAGTAACTTGGTATTGCTTGAGAAGCAACTTTGTAATACTTGAGTTTTGAAGTTCATCAATAAATATTCCTCAATTTCTGTAAATCTATGTCTCCTTTGTAGATTGTTTTGGATTCTATTCTCGAACTTGTATGAGCCTTGTTAAGGTTGAAGAAGTTGCAAAGACGCAGAAGTAGACTGTTGGGCCCGAGTTCATGTTCCGGCACAAGGATATTGTTTAGAAGAATTGTCAGTTATTGGAGCGATTAAGCAGACTTGGTATTTATTATGAACTAATACTCTTGTTGTCATTCGTATTCAAATATATTCAAAAACAGATTCGTGATGCTAGATTGTGCAGTAGAGGAGTCTCTTCCCTCTCTGTGATTAAAGTATCAGTCATGAATCTTGTTTATTTCCGCATTTCCACATTCTCGCTTTTGCTGTGTGCGCTTTGTAGTTGGTTTCAAAAACTATGTAAACAATGGAATTTACATGGCTCTAAAAGTTTAAGGGGATATGAGACTACCTTCGCGATCCAACAATCATGGTTGATCGCAATCTAGCGGCTACGATTGAATCGCATATCGCATAGTCGCAATCCTCCAAGCCAGGCTCTGTCCGCTCTAAAGCGCCGATCTGATATTCTTATGGACCCAATATGGATATAAGCCACCCTTTATAAAATTTCAAGTCCGGATTTCAGATCTGACTGTGTTTTGTGTTGATTCTTAGTGTAATTCAGGTTTTTCACTTGCGGGACCAAAACTATGTAAATAGAATTCACCGACCTGGCATCAACAATGATATTTAAAATAAAGCTACGAATTCTATCAATCATACGATTTATGCATTAAACACAACAAAACAAAGGGATAATCCCAGCCCGAATACAAAGAATTTGAAAACATACAACGGTTTCCGCAGGCTCGATAATCAATCATAAACACAACATCATTCATGCACAATAAAATAATTATAGAGTCTCGCCTTGGCCCGATTACACAAATGTAATATCTTTGTTATCAAAATACAATCCACAGACTATACTTGCTCTCGATCTACTCAATCCTCTCCTGAATCTTTCCTCTCTGGCCTGATTCTTCAAATTAGTGGCCTATGTTCCTAATCTGCCCGTAGGATTTCAAGTCCATCGTGAATCCTATCTCTCTGTTCCTCTCTTTTTTCAGAAAAGAAGGAAAATACATATATGTCCTATCTAACCATCTCCTTCCACAAATGAAGGAATTCACTGTATACTTAGAAATCATATCCTACCTTAACTAATCAATATAACTAATTGGCTTGATCTCCACACAGGGAGGATCATTTGCCACGCATTTCCTGTTGGCATTATGGTTCTTGTATGGCTCTATGTTACAGGTGTTGTACTTGATGGCAACTCACTCTAGTGGAAATGTTTTGTTCAGGCTCTCAAAATGTTGGAAATTAAGAGGTCCGCAGGTGAATGGTTCAAAAGGTGCGGACCCGCAGGCACGTCGTTCATGAAGTGCGGTCATACTCGCAGGTTACCCGTTCAGAAAGTGCGGTCCCCCAGTTCACTCACTTCAAGGCAGAGAAGTGCGCTCACGTGGGGTTTCTTATGTTTGGCCCGTGGTATTTAGCCCATCGTTCATGATCCTATGGTTTTGGCCCGTGGTATAGGATCTATTTTAGCCCCGGTTTGGATCCCTTGTATTGATTATTGATGGTTTTGTCCCATGGTGTGAATAAGGACTTGACTATAAATAGGGAAGGAGATCTCTTGGCTGAGATATCTTTGAAAATTGAATATCTTAAGATCTGAATTTTGTGTTATCAGTTTTAAAAGCTAGATCTAAATCAAGGTAAAAATTTAAAGGCGAATCTATTGCTAAGTCGTGATCTCTCGGGCGCATGATCAGATCTGTGGATCTGACTGTTTGTGGTACCTTGGAGGACTGTTAATTTGGCCCTAATCAGAGGTTCGCAGGCGATCTGAAGGCGCAGTGCGGGGGTACGCAGTACAGACGAAGGCACAGTGCGGGTATACGCAGCTCAGCTGAAGGCGCAGTGCGGGGTACGCAGTACAGAAGAAGGCGCAGTGCGGGTATACGCAGCGCAGCTGAAGGTGAAGTGCGGGTATCCGTAGGTGTATATTGGTGAAGTTGCGGACCTGTTTTGAAATATTTGTTGGCTGCCTGTTTTCTATTTGCTGCTGTGTTCTGGGTTTAGGTTACTGGTGTTGTTTTTCTGTTTACAGCATTCTGAGAAGTTTGGGTGACTCATTGGATTGATTGTATAAGGAGATTGGTTGATTCACATGTACTTGATGTTTATTTGATGTTCTTGGATCCAGTCTGAAAATTAATGAAAAGTGGTCCTTGAAAGAAAAGAAGTAGGGGTTGTAGCTCCCTTCTAGGAGAGACTGGAAAACAAGAGAGAGAGTTGTAGCTCTCTGCAGGTTGTAGCTGTGTATTGGTAAAGGACTGCACCAGTACAAAATCATTGTAAAAGGAGTTTCTAATTGAAAGAAGATAGAGACATATTGCAGCAGGTGGTTTTCACCCACATTGGGTTTCCACCTTATATCTGGTGTTCTTTTGTGTGACTATTTTCTTTTCTTGTTCCTGCTCATTATTTTATGATACTGACATACAAAGTAATGATCAATATTTGAAGAATTATTCAAAGTATAAATAAGGAAGATATATTGGAAAGAATTTGATAATACTGATTCACCCCCCCTCTCAGTATTATTTCCAACATTTCCCAATTCTATTCAGAATTAGGCAACAATTAACTTCTTACATTATTTGAAATTAATACAAATTATATAACCAATTCTTCCTCCAAACTTTCATTAGCCACAACATATGACCACACCATCACATTGCTGGCTAGGCCTAGATGCTCCTGCATCAAGAGCTGCTACACACAACTCACAAGATAATCAATGAAGAGATATGATGCCACAAATCATGAGTTGCATTGGATTACAAAAATGATTGCAATTACACAGTTTCTCCAAAATTACAGTACTAATGCTACCCCCATGAGGCATAAATTCTTCTTTTTTATAGATTACATTACATTTATCTTTAAAACATAATCAATCATGAGAATCTCTCGATTCTCTAATTGCCCCAATCAAGAACCTCACATAACAAATTACAATAGTTTGTGGTGAATAAAAGGTGTTGTAACAGATGTTACAAAATAATGGAAAGGCCAATGACTAGAAGTCATCATTGTCTCAAACAGCCTTGGCCATGTTATCAATAAGTGAATTCCTTTGCTAGCACAATGGTCAATGTTGACTTTGACTGAGTGACAACCCACGTTGACTAGTATCACCATCATTGGAAAAATAGAGGATTCAGGAGATAAAGAATCAACACAACAACAACAATATCAACACATCTTTGATTTTGGAATTGGTTGGACAAAAATAGGAGATGCTAAATTTTTTAGCTATGGTTGGTTTTCATAATTAATATTTTAGCCCTTGATGTATTTGTAATGATAAATATAAAAAGTGTTCTTCATGCTATTGTCAAAAGAGAAATTTTAAGGCATGTTCTTCATGTCCTTTTCAAAAGAGATAATTTGAATTTTGAAAATTGATCTTTTGGCTCCAAACAAGCGAAGCCGACCCAACTCCTAGTCAAGTTGGCTCCAGTCAAAGATGCACCCATTTTCCCAGTCAAAGAGGCACTCAACCTCTTCTCTCAGGCACAATTCAAATCACACACAAGAATGTATCTATGTTCATTCAAGCAAAGGAGGCTAGGAGGATGAAGAAGTATGAAGATTTCTCTCAATTGTATTCACACGTGTCATATTCTCTCTCCTGCTATCCTTGCATGTGTCGAAAAAAAGGACTGAATTTCTTGTTGAGAAATCTAGGGCATTCAAAGTTAACAATTTCTCTGCTTGTAATTGCCCATGATGCACTTTTACTTCTTATCTTATAGTCTTTTCTTCATTAGCTTATTAATGTGTTCTTTCATCAAGACAATTACCAAAATGCATAAAAGACAAGTGACACAGTATGTAGGCTTTTCCAGCCAGGGCCGAAACCTCTCACCTCTTGAGAGTAAAACCTGATCAAAATTGTTCTTCTAGATCTTCAATTGATAAGTACCAAGATCTTGACACAGACCCTTGACCCTATTATCCTCTCAAGAACCTTGTCACCAACCTTGATGCTCTGCCTCTTCCTTCCTTCGCCTTTCTTCTTGATCTAGAACTGCTCCTTTTCGGCTCCTTCTAGAGAAACTCGATCTCTATCCTTCTTCGCTGCACCTTCCCTAAAGAATCTCAGTCTCTAGGTCTTCTATAGAGAAACTCGGTCTCTACTTTGATTACCCAGAAGAGTTCTTTGCTGCCCCAGAAATAAACCTACTTTGTACTCTGTTGCCCCAGAAGAAACTCTGCTGCCCAGAAGATATTTCACTGCTGCAGAAGAATACTTCTTCGCACTACCCCAGAAGAAACCTTTTTTGCACTTTTTTTCGACATCTCCTTTGCACTTCTGTTTCACCTCCATTTCATACTTCTGTTTAGCCCTTTACTTCACACTTCTTTTCGACCTCTCCTTCGCACTTCTGTTTCACCTCCATTTCATACTTCTGTTTAGCCCTTTACTTCGCACTTGTGCTCGTCTAAGGCAAGTCGAGTTTCTTGATGAATTGTCTCCAAATGAGGTTGAGTTGGGCTATTTATACACTTCTTCACTTGACCTTTAGGCTGAATTGACAGCTAGAGTTAGACTGACTTTATCTAGCAGATTCTTCATAGTTTGTAGGCCGACTTGAAGAGGTTTGGTGACAAGTTCTTGGAGGATACTTTGACATAGACAAGATGACCTTTACAAAGTGTAACATGACTTCATTTACATGACAACGAATCTTACATTTTATGATTAGATGACAAATAAATCCTAAAGACTCTCAATGAGAGTCTTGACTCAAAAACAAAATCCCTTGCTCATGAAACCCATGAAGCATGTTAATATAATAATTTTATTTTTCTTATTTACATCTCATTACATAAAATCATAATTACATGTCATTATGAAGACCAAACCTAGTTACACTTTTCAACACTCCCTTTTTACTAGGGAGGTATTCGTAATGGTACTTGGACTTTCTCAATTTGAAGAATCTCTCATAAGAATAATTTGGATTTGTAACTCATTTGTATAACATCTTACCAACCAACATTGTTATATAGCAAGGCCTTGACTAACAATTCTATCTCTCCACAAGATCAGAGCACAATGTTGGCGAGACCAATGATTTATAGACATACTCATCATTGTCTCTCTAGGAACATACCCCACCTGGGTTCACTCAGGATATGCTCCATAAGTATTATTCTTTTCTTGGACTCTCCAGTTCCAAAAGAATATCGTTCCTCCATGACTACTCTTTCATGGGATGCCCTATCTCATCCCCTAAGAGCCTCAGATGCCAAATGATTACACAATCCTCCATTCTATCTTCCCAAGTGAATACCAGAACAACATGTCTATCACTCCTTTTTATACCAGGAGGTTTTATTCCATTAAAGGAATGTATCTAAGCTTCCAGCTTAGGAATTACCAAGTTTCTTCCAAGTAAGAAAATTCTTCTCAGGCTCCCTCTTAACTAGGGACCTATCACAACTCCTTATGTGGAGATCTTAAAACAATCAATTGCTTTGAAGAGCTCCTTCCTTCGATGTCATGAATTTATTATTCCTTAAAGAGTCTTCTTCTTTTGGAACATCTATATAGGGCACAGTTCATCCATCACTTTTGTTCAGGAGTCAATCATGTCCTCAACTCATCAGAAAGTGATCCATCAGATCTTCCATTTGGTTTTGCTTCACGTTGTTTTTATTTTATACCATATTTTTGGAAGGACATTACATCATTTTACATGGTCTGTTTGGAAGTCATTCATAGACCTTCCCTTTGACAGTTCTACATAAGTCCAACCAAACATTAGTTCAAACATAATCAATCACTTCAAATTAGAATTACCTTTGCGATGATCTTTCACCATGACATCTTTTTGAAAGTATGAGCATCTTGTATGCAGATTGACATATCTCCCACTGATTTCCTTTGTCAAGGGGATCTATCTTTTTCCGACTTCCATCAGAGTCTTCACATCCTTCTGAGAGATCTTCTAGTCAAATATTCTTGGACTTAGAATGTTGAATGCATTTTACCTTCGTTGCATATTATCATGATCTCTTCCTATCTTACACACATTTCATTTCCAGGAGCTTCCAATCATAGTTCCCTGTTTGTAGTTAGCTTCCTCATGATTCATGCGAGAACATATTATGTTGATTTCATCTAGTGTGACTTATGCTTTGTTGCAATCTTTCAGAAGAGGAGATCCTTTCTTCTTTTGATCATTTTTCCCAAGATGGAGATAGTGATCCATATTATCTGCAACCATATGACATGACTTTTATAATATCCTATGTCATCATACATACCTCATCTTTCTTTCGGTCATCCAGACTTCATCATTCGAAAGGACTTGCCTTGCTTTCCTATTGTGTCGTCATACCATCATTCCTTGGATCCCATGAGTTGGAATTCTTAATGAAAACCTTTTGCTTTTGTTATCACTCTGTAATTTCCTCAGGCTGAGGAGAGAAACCCATAGGGATCTCTACATATGATTTAGATTTCCGTTTCAGATTTTAGGCTAGCTATTTGAGTTCGAGATGGGTTTTTCAAAAATTTGGTTGGAAGATGCTGGAAAAGTTCATTGGGCATGGAGTCATGAACCTTTGGGTAATCAATTACAAAATGACAGAGTAGCTGTAATAAGGTGAGATAGGAAAATTGTTGGATCTTGTAGCATGTCTATGGGGTGAATAAGATGAATATGATTTGAGTTCAATTAAATATAGAGCGTACTGGGATGAATTCTATATTTAACATCATAAAGAAAACATGGTTATTGCTAACAAGCCAGAGTAGAGTACACTTAAGAAAATTCAGCCCTTAATCTTCTTGCAACAATAAAGAGGGAAAAACATATGGAAACTGAGAAAAGAAACAATTTAACATAAGAAGCACATCACCAATTGTCTAACATGAGAATCCTGGAACAAAACTCTCTGTATTTCTACAAATTGATCACTTTGAGTCCAATCCACGACTTACATCAATGCAAAGCCTTTTTATTCATACATAATCCAACACATTCCAACCCTTTCTAAGTTTTATTACAAAGTATTTATAAAATTATTGTTGAAATAACTTCAGATTCCAAAAAGGAATGATTACAAAATAATATCTAACAATTTCTGGAAAAAATTTGAACAATAAACTAAAAATAAAAGACAATCACTGGAAAATTACAAGAAATCTGGAACTGCTGGAAAATCTTTAATCTCTAAAACTGGAAGTTGTTTTATTAATGCTAATCCTTTGCCTTTGAATCTGGAGTGGTTGTAGTTATTTTCGCACCAGCTTGTGAGCTGCCCTTTCAACTAACATTCCCCTGTTTTCTTGCGATTTCAACAGTTTCCGACTCATCCATCTTTAACTCTTTTATACTATCAAATCAAAGAATTTTCCACCTTGTTTTGGCCTTATTGTTTCACTGATACTCTTTAACTCCTTGCGCTTTGCTCCTTTGGCCTTTATTATGTTATATAACCAGGATTAGTGATTATCAGCTTAATTCTATCGATGCCCTTTATAACGTAATTTTAACGCACAATTCTGTTTTATCCTGGCTCCTTGTAATTTAGCCCTTCCTGCATTTCTTCGCATAGGACTGAGGGATGTGACCATCGGCTTAGCCCTGAGGAGCTAAGGCATTTAGGCTCTTGCCGGGGGTTGTTTTCCTTTATAAACTGCTTTAAGCCCTTAGTTCTTTTGAGTCTTAACGACCATGCACTAACGCTAATATCAGAGCCCCCTCAATTGAAACTTTTCAATAAGATTCTTTTAAAGTGGAAAATGTTGCAAAGCACCGATTGCCGATATGCGATATGCCCTAGAGCTCCGATTGCCAATCGTTGATATGACGTCATCACTGCCATGTGGCACCTCGGAAGTGGTGACACGTGTCACCCAAAATTTCCCCCTTAGGACCCTCAAAACACTGAAATTGCCTGCCACGTGTCTGCCATACTGCCAAGTCATTCAGGCGTCAGATACCATGTGGCTTTATCAGAACCAATCATATTTCACCACGCTTCCCTTATCAAAACCAATCATATTGTGCCACGTGTCCCTTATCGGAACCAATCATATTGTGCCACGCGTCCCTCTAGAGGAGAGAGAAAAGGCCCGTTCTACTTTGGTTTTTTGATGAATTCCTTTGTTAATTTTTTTTCAGCGCTTCCCCGATGGTTTAACACTATCGACACTTTCCCAATGACTTTAACACTGTCAACATTTTCCATATTGCAACATTTCTCCGATTCACAACATTAGCATATCATAACATTTCTCTAATTTCCAATCCACCTCATTTGCAATTCGCTGATCGTCGAACGTTGATATGCTCTATGCCATGTACCTCACTGACGTGTGATCATTGATTTGACCTTATGCTCCGATGTGCGCTGGACCTCCAATCGTCGATAATACAAGATCTCCGATCGCTGATCACTCTGGTTCGATGATACGCGATCGTTGACTACCCCAAACCTCTGATCGCCGATCGCCGATATCGCTCTGGACCTTTGATATGCCTTCCTTTCAAAGGATTCAACTCTTAAACTTCAACAGGCCATATATTTTGATCCAAGAGTCCATTTTTGGACTTCTACATACTGTTGGAAAACTTGTTCAGGGCACTTTCCAATGGAGAGGGTCCGATGTAGGTTTTGAGTCCCTCTATCGCTTGGAAAATGACTGCAAACTTCTCTACTTATTTTCTCTTTGGACAACTTTACAATTCAAATCAAGACTAATGGACCTCTTTAGACACATATTTTCAATGATTTGAGAAATTTGAGACCTTAGTACCAAAGATAATTTAGACTATAATACCTGGTGAATTTATAGGCTAAAATTTACTAGCAGATTCCCAAAATAAATAACTGAACATATAGACTTTGATTACCTATATTATAGGACCCTAACAACTTCCTTTCTACATCGGTGAATCCTTTGATGATAATTCTATCAGAGAAACTTGAGGATGTTTCATATTCTTACCTGATAAATGTTTTCTTGTATGATGATGTCAATCAATGATGACCTCTACTTCTATAAGTATGAAAGAGGTTTCTTAAGAGATTCCTATTCTTTGTAATTTGTACCAGACATACTTTCTACATTTTATGTCATGAGCTCTTCTAATGTTTGTATCACGATGCTTCCTTGATGCATCCTATCTTATTTACATTGCTTCCTATCTATAACTTACAAGTGAAAATAACCTTCTAATGAAGAAGATCAACTCAGTCATCTTCTCTCTTCTTCCTTCTTATGCTTCTTTGTCTTTGGTTCTTTCACTTCATCAATAGAATAGTCTTCTTCCCTGTCCCTCTTGTGATTAGGACAATCCTTTCTGTAGTGCCCAAAATTATTACAACCATAACATCTTTCTTTAGCCATGCTCTTCTTTTTCTTCTTTGGATTACTAAACTTTCCAAATTTTTCCTTTCGTCTTGACACTGTTTGTACCCTTCCATATGATCTTTCGTCACTTTCATTCTTTACCCTATTTTCCTCTGCCTTGCAAAGAGACCATAACATGATGAATGGGATAGCTTCCTCTTCCCCAGTGGAAATGAGGTTACCTTGTTCATTAATTAATATATTTATAATAATGAAGATTATTTCGTTATCAGATACTATCTCTCCTAGGTCCTTCAATTGAATTTTTATTTGAGATTCCTTAGAGAGATATGGCGATATCCCTTCATCCTTTGACACCTTCAATTTATGAAGATAAGATCTAAGTGATAAGATATTTTCTATCGTGTTTATAGAAAAAAGTTCTCCCAACTTATCATATATTTCTTTAGATGTCTCCAACTTGGCTACATAGGAAATGAGTGAATCTTTGATGGACTCCTTGAGAATCTTTTGAGCCTTGATTTCCCTTTCCATGTATTCATGCAATTCTTGTTCTTCGGATGGCTTGGATACCTTCCCATGGAAATGATCAATGAATTCATTTACTTCAAGGACAATGTCTATCCTTCTTTTTCAAACAAGGAAGTTTGATATCCCAACCAGCTTTTGGCCTTAAAACATGAAATCATTTTTACTAGATTGTATTATAATAAGAGGTACTTACTTGTGAAGACAAATCTTCAACTTGATGATGGACATGTTGCTTCTTACTTCAAATATTTTGGTGAGGGAGGACTACCTTCTATGCGATCTCTGCTTCAATAGAGAGGATTGAATTTTAATTCAATCTTCGTTAGATTAGAAGAGCTTCCACTTCCTTTGATGATGTGATGATATCTGAAGTGCTTCTAGGGTTTCAGTCTTTCTTTCTTCTTCCTTCTTTGATCTTGTTGATAACCTTCGACTTGATTTGATGCCTTCTTTGAAGATTGATTCTTGTGTGTCAGCTTGCTTTTGACTTCCCCTTCTTGTTTTCAAAACCTAAGCTCTGATACCATGTTGATAAATCTAGGGCATTCAAAGTTAACAATTTCTCTGCTTGATAATTGCTTATGATGCACTTTTACTTCTTATCTTATAATATTTTCTTCATTAGCTTATTAATGTGTTCTTTGATCAAGACAATTACCAAAATGCATAAAAGACAAGTGACACAATATGCAGTATTTTCCAGCTAGGGCCAAAACCTCTCACCTCTTTAGAGGAAAACTTGATCAAAATTCTTCTTCTAGATCTTCAATTGATAAGTACCAAGATCTTGACACAAACCCTTGACCCTAGTATCCTCTCAAGAACCTTGTCACCAACCTTAATGCTCTGCTTCTTCCTTCGTTCACCTTTCTTCTTTATCTAGAACTGCCCCTTTTCGGCTCCTTCTAGAGAAACTCGATCTCTATCCTTCTTTACTACACCTTCCCTAGAGAATCTCGGTCTCTAGGTCTTCTATAGAGAAATTCAGTCTCTAATTTGATTACCCAAAAGAGTTCTTTGTTGCCCCAGAAGTAACCCTCCTTCGTACTACCCAAAAGATCTTTCATTGCCCTAGAAGAAACTCTGCTACCCTAACTTCGTACTGCCCAAAAGATATTTCGCTGCCCCAGAAGAATAATTCTTTGCACTGCCCCATAAGAAACCTTCTCCGCACTTCTTTTCGACCTCTCCTTCACACTTTTGTTTCACTTCTATTTCGTATTTCTATTTATCCCTTTACTTCGCACTTCTTCTTGTCTAAGGAAAGTCAAGTTGCTTGACGAATTGTCTCCAAATGAGGTTGAGTTGGGCTATTTATACACTTCTTCGCTTGACCTTTAGGCCGACTTTAAGAGGTTTGATGATAAGTTCTTGGAGGATACTTTTACATAGACAAGATGACCTTTTACAAAGTGTAATATGACTTGATTTACATGACAATGACTCTTACATTTTATGACTAGATGAAAAATAAATCTTGAAGATTCTCAATGGGAATCTCAACTCAAAAACAAAATCCCTTGCTCATGAAACCCATGAAGCAAGTCAATATAATCATTTTATTTTTCTTATTTACATCTTACATAAAATCATAATTACATGTCATTATGAAGACCAAACATAGTTACACTTTTCAACATTTATGAGGTATGTTAGAGCAAGGGGGCTGAGATTCTTGAGTGCAGAAGCAGGCCAAATTTTTTCCCAAGCAGACTAGATCAAGCCGAGGTTCTTGGACAGCTGTTTGACTTGACTAGGAGGGAGTTGGACTAGGTTTGACCATGTCTAATTTTCTGGTTAGTTTGATCTTGTGATTGAATAGAAGATCTATGTGTGTCTCTAGTTGAATTGAAAAATTTCTCTAAGGAAAAGGTTGTTTTCTTTTTCCCCCATGTGGGTTTTCCTAGGGTAATTGTTTATGTTTTTGTTCGGCTGTCTCTTTATGATCCTACTGGCATTTAGTTTCTACTATTGATATCTTCTATGTAATTTATTTATGATGAATATGAATACAAGATAAGAGTAACTAAAGAGATCATAAGAAGTAATTATCAGTTTAGAAGATCCTATGAAAAATCAACATGGTATCAAGGCGATGGTGAAAGAGAAATTTTGAAGAAGAAGTCGTTCTTGCTATTCTCTAGGGCTTGATTCTCTCACTAGCCCTAGAAATCCTAGTTCAAGAAGCTCATTCCAAAAGAAGGCCTAGATGTGCCATTTTGGTTTGAAGAAAATGTACATTATATTCTATCAAGTCAATGATGAAGACATCATTTATTGATTAGGACAAGAGTCTGTTGTGTCTACGATAAAGTAGCCCTAGTTCCATATCACAGTTTGCAAGAAGAACAATATATATATGCCAAATATTTGTCTGTGCTTAAGGTCATGATAATATTCAAGGCCGAAGAATTCTTGAAGAGGGTCAAAGACTTAGTTGAGTATTCACTAAAAGGCCTCAGTCTATTTGAGCAAGTCAAGGAGGAGGTAGAGCCTATTGTAGTAGGCTGAGAAGGCCTTCGAGTTTGTCGCAGTAGGCTGAGAAGCCTCAGAGATGGCCTCAAAAGCCCAAAATCCTCAAATTCTATATTTGGGTGTAGGAGGCCGAGGGTCCTAGACTATCCTTAGAAAGATTGATCGGGGTCGAAGCCCTAGTTTAAGACCAAAATGAAATTGTGGTGATATTTTGAGAAGGATAAGAATCACTTTTAATTGAGTTACCTCAGAACTGTAAGTTTGAAGGAGTCTTAAAAAATCCCTTGATTTTTTAAGGAGCCGAGCTGGTGTCACCTTGAAGAAAGAAACCAAAAGGAAGTTTTGAAATATCTCTCTCTGAAGATAAGCCAACAAATTCATCCTTTGCAAATAAGGTTGAAGTGTTAAAGATCTATTCTAACCACCAAGCAAGCATGACTTTGTTTCCATGCAACCATACTATAGTGAAGAGTTAGATGAGTATGAGACCTACGAAATTACAAGTCTGCAATTTAATGGTTAGAATAAAAGGTATGTATGTATCTATAATGATTTCATTTAGATCAAAACTCTTGTAGACCGTAGCTAGAGTAAATGATCATCTATATGCTTGGTTGAAAAGTATGTATCAAGATTGGTAATGGAAATGTGACTAAGACTATGATCTACCCCTTAGAAAGACTATAAAACTTGTATCAAAGCTGTTTTTCATGAGAAAGTTGATAGGATTGTGATCTTCTCTTTAGTCGGGTCATATGACTATGTCTGATTTGTTGCCATTCATCAAGGGATCCTTGAAGAAACCATTAAGGGAAATTATGCTAACTATTGAAGGAGTCCCTCCACCTACAATTTTTGTGATAAGACTCATATATGATCTTCAATCATGCTTAAATATTGTTAATTTTGTAGTGTGAAAGTCATTTCAAATGATAACATCATAATTTGGGTTATGGATTAAAGTAAGATAAGGCTAGTACTGAATGTTGAGGTATGATATAAAGAAACTATGTTAAAGATGTTGCATTGTATCAAAAGTAGGATGTTGAAGCTGTGAGCTCTTAAATTTGTGTCATGGACTTTGCACTATTAACTAAAAGTCCTAGAAGATGCATTGCATACGCTGATGCTAAGGTATGGCCTATGGTCTATAATATGCACATCAAGACAGAAAGGAAAAGATCATTGTCACTAATATGCTTTTGAAGAAAGAATACCTTGATGGACGAATTTCATTGGATATGACAAGCTTACAATGAAGAACTCCTCTTAAGAAATATGAGTGATTTTCAGAACTTGATGTGTCCTTATTACTACTTTTATGATGAAGGAGAAGCTCTTTGGTTGAAAAGTCAAAATCAATGTTTAGCTAAGAATACATATTTGCGAAAGTATCATTGCAAGTAATGAAGAAGTAGTGACCAAGTGTGCTCTCTTGAGAAAGATATCTCATGTTTATAGAGAAATTTATTAGAGATCCTTAATAACTGCCTAAGTTTGATATATGCTTTATTGTTTATTGAAACTAGGAATTTTATAGTTTTATGATAGTTGGATATGGGTATTGAAAAGACTACTGGACTTGCAAAAGATGTAAAATTATGTAAGTTGTGTTGGCTTTAGAAGCTCCACCCATGGTCCGCGGACCATGGGATTGTATAAAAAGGATAGTCTTAGAATATTCTAAGGCAGTTAAGTCATTGAGGGGTCAGTAAGGGCTAAGAGCGAATAGTCTTAGAATAGAAGGAAGGCTCTGCAACTGTGTGCGCAGAGGCCTAGGGTAGAAGTCCACATCTAAGTGCGCGGACCCCTGCAGCAGAGTGCACAGGTTAGTTAGCATTTGTAAGAAGATTTGAAGTACTAATAAAAGAATGTTACTCTGGAATTATCTATGTTATGAATAAATGCGGTTATGTTATGATGAATAATGGTTTCATGATTTAACGCTGTATTGATGTGCGAATCTATATGTTTTACATTGTTATATGTATGCAAGTGATAATATCTATTTACATGAAGGACACATTAACGCATATTGAAGTTATCAGATACTTAATATAATCTAGGTAAATATGGAAGTAAGAATAATTATAGAAGCACGTAAGTGGTTGATTCATCTAGTTAGGTTCCGCGAATGATAGTCATAGAACTTCGTGAAGTTCTAGAGGTCGATTAATAAAAGTATATCGACAAGCCATAAAAGGATTATCGATTTGCATGAAAGCAGATTTAGGGCATAAAACAACATCACTACCATCTCCGGGTGTGGAAACTTGGTTCCAGCATCCCCCCATACTACTTTGGGTGAGACTTCAGTTCGCACTCCGCAGATTGATGCTGAAAGGGCCAATAGTGTAGGGATTTGTTTGGCTAAAATAACGCTGAACCTAGGCCAGGGCCCACTAAGACAAAAAATGGTTCTGTTGCCGGGATTGAAATCTGCATAAAGAGATGTGTGATGTCGCATCAGTGGAATCCAACTAAGAAGGAAATTAGAGACTGGTTGGATAGGAAGATCCACGAATTTGTGGTGCAAGAAAACAAAAATTTGTGATTGATGAAAGAATAGTGGTTGGACAAATATCTGTACGCAGAGATACAAAAAATATTCTTCTTCTTTCCTGTTGAATTATATGAGTGGATTGGTAAATTGGCAGATGACCAAGGAAGGTGGAGTCTTAACAGTCCGATAGTCTGGACCCCGGGATTAGTGTGGACATTGGAAGCCTCGGAAGATAAGATCACACACACTTTCAATCACTGGCTCGATCATATCATAGGAGGATTTGTGACAGAGTTCACGGTCGATACTTCGGTTAGTTACAATGAAGCAGAGCGCCACTTCTTCAAGGGACCACGAGGTAAGTATTTAATGTTTTTAAATACTTGGATTAAGATGATCTTGTGTGAAAAGTGGGTTATGTAGTTACCTTGATGTTTGGAGCTATGCGAAGTGGAAAGATCTTCAGGGATAGAGGAAGAACAAGCCTTGAATATAGCTTGCTGATTGAACCTCCTTTGAGTGACGATGAGGAAACAACATAGGCTTCACTGCAAAGTGTTGTTCAGTTAATAAAATGAGGGTTCCCGTGAATACCCATCCACCTACCCCACCTCCACATTCACCTCCACAACATACACCTTCTCCCACACCGCCATCACCTTCGCCACCATTCAATATGGTGAATGCAATAAACTTACTCTTTTTCAAGGGTTCGGGAACTGAGGACCCAGACTAGTTTTGGTTCGTCGCAAAGGCCATATGGGAGGCTCAGGGTATAAAAGATGATCAGATGAAGAAAGAAAAGTTGGCCACTGCTTTACAGGAATGAACACTCACATGGTACATTAAGTACTGCACTAATAACCTGATGGCTTCATTAGTAGATATTTAGACCGCATTGAATAAGGAGTTCAATAGGCCTAAGTCAGAAGCTCAATCAATTATGGGATTTAAGGAGATCAGGATGAATCTTGGCGAGACACCCTAGGATCTGGCTTAGAGATTGAAGTGCATGATCCGTGAAGCCAACTTACGGATGGGTAGCACCGCGAATGGTTTGTGGCTTCACTCTTGTCTCATTTGAGGGTTGCTTTATCGCAACAAAATATTGGGACCCAGAAGGAAGCCTTGGAGATTGCAATGAGATTTCATGAGACACCGATGCAAGATGCTAATTTGGGAGTTCAGTAGATTCATGCGCAGTTGCAGAAACTTTGCCTAGAGTTTCAAAATCTGAAGAAGGATAGAGCAGTTCGACCAGAGGTGCGCGAAGAAGTTTGGTTCCTGAAATGCAAAAAGCAAGGGCATGAAAAAGATCACTGCCCAATCTTCATGAATTATGTTGTAGTAGGAGGGCTGATGCCTTTGAGGCTAGAAGGTCAAGCAGAGCCAAGTACAGGGTCCATGCTATTGTGTGCTATCTGTCAGGTGGTTGGAAAACATGTGATAGACAATTGTCACCTGCTGCATAAATTTGTATAGAAACTGCAACAACTCTTTTGCAACTTCTGTCAATCGGTGGGTCATGTTGAGCGTAACTGTCATATCTATGAGCTAATGATGGATATAACGTCCGCATATAGAGTGCAGGCAGAAACTCAGCCTCCATATCAAGGCATTGGGGGAGCACGAGGAGGATTTCAGGGGCACGGATGAGGCTGAGGTGGAGGAGGACCTGGTAGAGGTCGAGGACAGGTGATTTGCTACAACTGTAGGGGGCCAGGACACTACATGCGAGAATGCATGAATGTGATGTGCCCATCGTGAAAATATTTCACTCAGTTTGACCACGCGATAGAAGACTTCCTTGTATTACTAGCTAAGATACACGAAAAAGGGGCACAACCTCAACAGCCTACCCAAAATCTACAGATGATGAGGGTTGAACACCGCAAAGAGGATCCTAATGTGAACATCGTGCTGCGAAGTGGAATGACGATTAGCGAAGATAAGGGAAAGAAGCCTAAAGAAGGTGAATGGGTCCACAAAGCACTAGAAAAGGATGTTGGCTTTGATTTGGAGTGTGTGAATGAAACCTTCATGGAAGCAAAGAAAAGCTTCGTTGAGGCTTCTACTCCAGGAAGTCAAGATAAGTAGTCTGAAGAAATGGACCCATCCATGCTTACTACATTTTTGGAGACCTGTATGAACCTACTTCAAGATAGCAAGGCCATAAAGGGATTACAGGAGTTGATCAATAAATGTGCTAGTAATACTCCTAACGGCCCGCACGTGGTCAGGAAGATTGGTAAGAATAAGGCAAGAATAGGGCGGGAGATGAGACTCACCACACAGATAGGATAATATGAAATGGACCAAGTTATTCTGGATCTAGTGTCCGAAGCGAATGTTTTCCCTAAACAGACATGGGAGAGAATGGGGAGACCTGCACTACAATGGTCTCCTATTCAATTGAGGACGACGAATCAACAAAATATTATCCCCATGGGAAGATTACAAGGAGTGATAGTCGATATCGAAGGTGTGAGTGCATTGGCCAATTTTGAAGTGATAGATATTATGGATGACAACAATCCATACCCTGCGCTCCTTGGGATCGACTGGGCTATCGACATGAACGGGGTGATTAATTTGAAGAAGCAAACGATGTCATTTGAAAGAAAATCGCTCTACGTAGTAGTACCGTTGGACCTTGTAGAAGGATTGTGCTACACTGAACCGGTTTGCGATTATGAAAGTGATGACGATTTGGAACGGGTTTATAAGATAATGGCGCGAGATCAAGATTGGGTGAATTCGATAGCTGATGGACATCTTGCATGGGACCGTGAAAGCTCCTGCACATCAGACTCAGACGAGGAATTAGAACACTGGCAGAGTAGATTACGCAAAGTATTTATGCTACGATGTAACATGATGAGAAAATCGCTGTGTTGTGTATCATTGGAGGTAAGAAGTCTGCCTTAATATGATGGTTTAATTGACGTCGATAAATTTTTGGATGCATTTGAAAGGGAAGTGTCAGAGAAGCATCGCCTCCAAGCCTTGGACTTGGCGCTGCGCGCTACACCTTCAAGATGGTGGCGTACACATAAAGACAACTTCAATGGATGGCACGAATATAGAAGAATGATGATGGTGTGGTTTGGTCTCCCAAAGGTAAGTTTGACTGAGAGATACAATGGAATGAGTGATACGCGTGATCACTTAGCCAAATGGACTGATGCTTATGGCACAGAACCGCAACCGGAGTGGGTGCATCTTTTCTGTCACACCTTGGATGTAATACCTATGAATTGGTACTTGGAGACAGAGCTCCACCATGGCACGAACAAATGGGACATTTTAAGACATGGATTCTTGATGACATTCAACTTTGAAGATGGATTTGAGTGCATTGATGAAGCACTGCAGGGGGTCAAAGCAACAATCTTAAGAATACCACAGGATCCCTTGGATTTGATTCAATCGGATTGGACCACCCAGCTGTGCCATGCGTTGGAATGCTACAATGTGACTGCTGAAGAGGAAGATGAGGATCCGAGGAAAATTAATATCCCGGGAAAGGAAGGACACCGTGAAGTTGAGGGACCACATATAGAAAACCCAGATATCACCGCGCCATTGAAAACAAGACAAGTGAAGATTGGGATAGAGGCGGAGCCGAAGTTTGCAAAGATAGGGGACTACTAAGATGATGCTACGGTGGATAAGGTTGCTGAGTTGCTCCGCGAATACCAAGACTTGTTCCCTACGAAGTTCTCAAACTTAAAGGGGATAATAAGGGATCTGGGAGCTATGAAAAGTACATTGAAACCGGACGCGAATCTGATCAAGAAAAGGCCTTACCGCTTACCGCCTCAATCCAAAGTATAAAGAAAAAGGTCTGCTTAGAGTTGGATAAAATGCTTGTGGCAGGTATTATTGAACCAGCGGAAGAATCTGATTGGGTGAGCTCAATAGTAGTTCAGGAAAAGAAGTAGAAGGATGAAATAAGGATATGTGTAGATCTCAGGAAGCTGAATGACAATTGTGTGCATGATCCTTTTCCGAATCCGTTCACCGATGAATTGTTGGATAATGTAGGAGGACAAGAAGCATATTCGTTCACTGATGGGTTCTCGGGGTTCCATCAGATCAAGATCATGCCGAAGGATAGAAGTAAGACAACCTTCACAATTGAGTGGGGATGCTTTTAGTATACTGTAATACCTTTTGGACTGAAGAATGCGCCGGTGATATTTTTGCGCGTAGTCATCGCGGTATTCAAGGAATTCATTCACAAGTTTCTAGAGGTATACTTTGATGATTGGATGATGTTTGGGTTGGTGAAACACCATGATTGGACGATGTTTGGGTTGGTGAAATGCTTAATGCTGGATAAATGCCGAAGGTATCAAATCACGCTTAATTTGAAGAAATGTTTGTTCAGTGTTCCTTTCAAAATCTCACTAGGCCATGTGGTGTGCAGATAAGGGTTAATGGTGGACCCAGCTAAGATAGTAGTTATCATTAATTTGGAGGCACCAAAAAGTGTGAAACAACTGCGTGCAATGTTAGGGCATACAGGATACTATAGAAAATTCATCAAGAGTTATGCCTAGATTATCGCGTCGATGGAGAAGATGCTAAAGAAGGATGCAACATTCTGTTGGAATGAAGAATGTCAATCAAGCTTAGATGTGTCAAAGGAAAAGATGGTCACTACGCCGATCCTAGTCTTCCCGAATTGGAAGAAGGAATTTCATGTGCATGTGGATGCATCATGTATTGCACTCGGAATAGTACTGACACAGGTCGGTGAGGGAGAGTTGGATCACCCTATAGCGTTTGCAAGTAGGAAGTTGTCTAAAGCTGAGAAGAACTATTCAACGACAGAGTGCGAAGGTTTGGCTATGGTGTACGTACTCCAGAAGTTTAAACACTACTTGCTAGGCGGACACTTTAAGATGTATACAGACCATTCTGCATTGAAGTACTTGGTTAACAAGCCTGTGTTGGGGGGGAAGATATGCAGATGGTTACTATTGTTTCAGGAATATGATTTCGAAGTCATTGTGAATCCAGGATGATTGAATGCAGGACCAGATCATCTGTCGCGCATTGAAACAAGAGAGGAGCCTACTAATTTGGAGGATGGACTTCCTGACACACATCTCTTTACGGTGTGCGTAGTTGACAATCACTTTGCATATATCATACACTTCCTGACGATGGGGACGGCTCGAGAAGGGTATACTAGTCAAGAAAAGAAGGAGTTGGTGGTGCGCGTGACATACTTTTCTGTCATTGTAGGACATTTATATAAAATGGGCTCGGATGAAATTATGCGACGTTATGTACCTGAGTTTGAATGGAACAACATCCTTGCTGAAGCTCATGGAGGAGCTGCGGGGGAGAAATTATGCAGGAAAAGAAACAACGCATAATATTTTACGTGCTGGGTTGTGGTGGTCGACACTACATAAGGATTCCAAGGCTTACTGTAAGTCATGCGATGCATGTTGGAGGATGGGTAGGCCATTGTGGAGGGATGAGCTACCTCTGAATCTGCAATTTTTGTTACAACCATTCGAGAAATGGGCCATTGATTTTGTAGGCCTGATTCAGCCTCTAGGAAAGAAGACGGGTGCGCGGTATATCATCATCGCAATCAAGTATTTGACCAGATGGGCAGAGGCGTAGCCCATGAAGGAATGTACAGGGGCAAAAACATCAAAGTTCCTCTTTGAATATGTGCTGACTAGGTTTGGTTGACCGAAGATTTTGATGAGAGATCATGGTACACATTTCATTAATGAAACGATTAGCGTGCTGACAGAGGAATTCTAAGTTTATCATCAAAAGAGCATGCCATATCACCTACAGGCTAATGGGACGGTTGAAGCATTTAATTAGATATTAGAGAACGCGCTGACAAAGGTTTGAAATGAATAAAGGAATTATTGGGACGTACGCGTACCCAAGATGCTACGGGCTTACATAACTGCTTGTAAGAAACTGATGGGATAGACACCCTTCAGGCTGGTTTATGGCGTAGAAGCTATGATGCCAATGGAGTATATTGTACCTAGTCTACGCATAGTGGCGTTCACAGGAATGGTAGATCGTGGAGCCTTGGAAGAGAGGATCGCGCAGCTGACAGAGCTTGAAGAAGATAGGTTTTTGGCTGGATTCCATCAACAAGTTCAGAAGGAGCGCAAAAAGGCATGGCACGATCGACACATCAAATTCCTCACCTTCAAGGTAAACAATTTGGTTTTATTATATGACAGAAAGTTTGATAAATTTCCAGGAAAATTTCAGATGCATTGGCTAGAGCCATATGTCATCAAAGAGATTACTAATGGTGGAGCAGTTTAATTGGTGAAATTGAACGGAGATCCATTTCCCAGAAAGGTAAATGGTAGCTGATTGAAGCCATACACCGGGGATCCGACCAGATGGCTATATGATGGAAGCATAGTCTTAGCGCTCCAGGTAGCTAAAAGTGGGAGCGGGACTATAAACTACATTGCCTGGGTTATAGAGCTGCATGATTGGGGGACTGCGTGGGATGGAAGAATGTCACAACATCAACATAAGCGCGAAGGGAGCTGCGCTATAGGAGGAGAGACCACTCAGGGCAGCCAAAAAGTGACCGTTAGAGTCACTGTTCATGATTTGACAGTGAGAAAATGACTAAGAGCAGTGGGGGGGTGGCATTTAAGGCATAATTTAAATGCGAGATCATTGAAAATATGCTTCCAATCTAGAATTTATGAACAAATTTTGGGGGGAATGGTCGGATTTGAATTCAAATTTGCTTATAAATTACAGATGGCCTCCCAACGAAAAACACTTTGCATGTTGAGAGCTTCCGTGTCGTGCTATCGAGTGTGCATGAATCCTGCGGTTTTTTTGGATTTGGTGGCTAGTTCAGTGTTTGATAATTTGCCTAAGGACACCCAAGGGCTCTTGAATAACCTCATGTTGACGCCTATTGAAACTGAAAGTGCTGGTGGATCTATGGCCTCTGAGGGAGCTACCCCTGAGGTCGTAAGTGTGGAGATGCCTGCTGCGGTGCTAAAATCATTGAGGTCGCTTAGGCCGAAGCCTATGCTGGTAGCAGAGGCTTCCAAGACGAAGAAGGACAAATAGAAAGTGACACAGCTGGTGCACGAGTCACCAAGGAAGAACCAAAAGAAAGAGAAGCCCACCATGTAGGAGAAAGACCTAGAATCCAAAGAGGGCGCTAAAGAAACTGGTATGGATGCAAAGGACATTGGCATTGAGGGTGTAAACCATATCTCAAAGTTATCGGAATACATCCCTCCACGTCGGGGTAAGGTGAAGATCCCAAAGGACCAAGACGAGGGAAAGTTTATGCTTAATACACCCTTGCTGCCAGAAAAGATCGCTTTTGAAGGACCGCCCTTGGCGTGTGTCCCTCACCTCAAACTTGAAGATTGGGACATGGCGGACATAGGGCGGTTCCCTCACCTGGCTACTGATAATTTCATGCAGAGGGTATTCTATAAAGATTTAGGTGTCACCATGTTGGAGCTAGTGAAGTGGATTTGTGTGGTGGAGAAGGCAGGATTGCTGAACTTGCTATGGGTTCCACATTATCACTGGGTGCCCATAAATCTGATAGTTATCAAACAGTTACTATGCCTAGTGCACGAAAAGTGCCTTTGGTTGGAGGAGCCAGTCCCTATAACTGATATGATGATCCATAGGATCACCTGGCTACCCCATTCAGGACTAAATTCGGCCAAGGAATTTGGCGAAAAGGTGGGCAAGTGCGACCTTGTCGAGAGAACAAAGGACAAGTTTAAGCTTGTGAAGAAGTCGCACAGATATTCAATTTCAAGCATAAACGACCCCACGGTGAAGGTAGCCACCTAGATATTGGCTGGGAAAGTAATGAGGAAGTGTCGCGCAGATGAGGTATCGACACCAATTGTTTCATTAACGGCCCAGTGTGTGGAGGGTGTACAATTCAATTGGGTGCAATACCTGTGCAGCGAGTTCCTTGCAAATTGTAGGGAGGCACAAGACCACAACAAAAAATTTCATTTCTCATGGCTCTTGTTGTTGATTGTGTTGGTTGCGTAGCAGTTGTCGGAGGATAGTCAGTTTCCTCTGATCGCGACAAATTTTCCAGAAGCAACGAAGTTTGCTTCACTATGGGCCATGAAGGATGTTGAGCGGGTTCGTGAGAGCAAGGTCTTCTGGGTTTTGATGGAGATGAGCATCAATATGGACATCAACTGCAAGCCAAGACTGTCACCAACTATCTTTGAGCAGTTGTTGGGATACACAGAGTTCAAAGCAGACTTCCACTGTAACTCCATCTGGGCGCAGAAGGACCCAGAAAAAAATGGTATGATCTCCCATATCTTACAACGGATGACGCCATAGTAGTGGTCCTCGATCATTGGCTAGTCGAGTGGTGCACGACCTCAAATTTGTTAGTTAGGTCTAGTAAGTTTGCAGGAAAACAAAAGAAGGAAGAGGCCTGGTCGAAAATGCAGCAGTTGGATGAAAAACAGAAAAAGGAGATTGAGGAAAAAGCAAGAGCAGAAGTGGAGCGCGCCGCAAAGGAACAAGAGGAAGTGTGCGACACTGACAGAAGTCAGAAGTCTCCTTCACCATAGACGGAGGAAGAGGAGAAATATGAACAGGGTGGTGGAGACTAGGAGAGCACCCGTTCTGGGTGAAGCAGAATCGGGAGCAGGAGAAAGAATGGCCGCGAAAGAAGACCTAGGCTACTAAGTCGTCACTCAACCCGATCACCTTGACAAAAGGTGACTTAGATGACATTGGGGATAAGGTCAAGGACGCGACCGCGAAACTGCTGCAGTAGTTCGAGCAGTAGCAGAAGCAGGCCTTAGTGGCCATTCAGATGTGTCTACGTGAGCTGTAGATCCAAACTACTCAACTTCAGGTCGGTGTAGGGTAGAGCAACACGACGTCGACTAGTCTGTCGCTGGGGACCACTAGAGCAGCAGATACAGTTCACTCCTTGGATCCTCGGGCCGTCGCGCTACCTGATGGAGCCCTAAGTGTATAGACATAGGCTGGTAGAGTTGCTTTAAGGAACATTGATCTCAACTTGGTTGCGCTTCCAAGCGAATTCCTTCACACGCTGCAAGCAGGTGTGATCACGGAGTCGAGGGCCCAAGAGCAGCGCGGGCTGAGTGTGATTAGTGAGCAGAAGGTTAACAATGAACAATTTTTCGTTGAGAAAACAACAACAATAGAAACCTTGAAGAAGGTCCAGGAAAAGAATGAGCGCATAACAACGACGTTAGAAAAGGTGTGTAGAACCGTTCTGAAACTGCACATCCCTGAAGAGGCGCCTATGGAGGCCAAGATTCAGAAGTTGGGCTACAAGTGTGCGTGATGCTCAGACTGAGATGACCAAGGTTCATTTTGAGCTGAACCTCAAAATTATAGAGCTCAAGTTGAGGGCACAACCTTCAACTCCACGAGAGGTCAAAGAAAAATGCGAGGCAACTGTCAAGAATGTAGCTGCTGCAGTAGATACTACGATGATAGATTTCACTGTGCTCTTTGAGAAATCACTAGAGGTACTTACCAATCTGCAGGAAGATCCAAAACTACAAAGGTTAGCAATCGAGGTGAGGGAATTGTAGCAGCGGTATGATGAGGCAAGAGTGGCGGCGCATACTGTTGCTATCACACAGAAATTGGCAAAGCTGTAGGGGGCGAAGGAATTGAAAGAACAAGTGGATGCAACACAACGAAGGGAGGCAGTACTCAAGGAAATATTGGTGCCTTGGTTGGATGAGGCTTATGTTCTCACCGCCACCATTGAGGAAAAGTTGACTAGCCTGTAGACAACAAAATAGAATATCTAGGCAAATAGCACAGGACCAACAACGAAGCAGCTGGTAGAGCAAGTTAAGCAGGCAGCGACACAGTGTACCATTGAAGTTGTAGTGGTGCAAGTGGAGTTGGGAGTTCTTCGCAGCAAGATCTTCGTGCCAGCAGAGTGACTCGGGGGTGAGTCACCATATTTGTGTTGGGGGCTTGTTGGAACAGGGTCCCCTAGGGTCGATTTTGGGGTTAAAAGCCCAAGTTTTGGGGTAGAAAGCTGAAGTTTTTGTATGTAAAGTGTAAAGTCTCCGCAATTTGTGGTTGCGGAGCGCATAGATGTAAAGTGTCATAAAGGTTTTTCGTCCTTATTTTATGTAAGTTGTGTCGACTTTAGAAGATCCACCCATGGTTCGTGGACCATGGGATTGTATAAAAAGGAGAGTCTTAGAAGAGTCTAAGGAAGTTAAGTCATTGAGGGGTCAGCAAGGGCTAAGAGCAAAGAGTCTTAGAATATAAGGAAGGCTCTGTAGCTGTGTGCATAGAGGCCTAGGGTAGAAGTTCGCAGCTGAGTGCGCGGACCCCTGCAACTGAGTGTGCAAGGTAGTTAGCGTCTGTAAGAAGATCTGAAGTACTAATAAAAGAAGATTACTCTGGAATTATCTGTGTTATGAATAAATGTGGTTATGTTATGTTGAATAATGGTTTCATTATTTAATGCTGTATTGATGCGCGAATCTATATGTTTTACATTGTTATCTGTATGCAAGTGATAATATATGTTTACATGAAGGACACATTAACACATATTGAAGTTATTAGATACTTAAGCTAATCTAGGTAAATACAGAAAAAAAAGAATAATTACAGAAGCACGTAAGTGGTTGATTCGCCTGGTTAGGATCCACAAAAGACAGTCGTAGAACTTCATGAAGGTCTAGAGGTTGATTAAGAAAAGTATATCGATAATCCCTAAGTGGCTTATCAATTTGCGCGAAGGTTTAGGGCACAAATCGACATCACTACCATCTCCGAGCGTGGAAACTTGGTTCCAACATCACCCATACTTCTTTGGGATTGATGCCGAAAGGGCCAATAGTGTAGGGATTTGTTTGGCTAAATTAACGTTGAACCTGGGTCAAGGCCCACTAAGCCAACATAATAATAGCATGAAAACCTTCCTCCTTGCATAAAAACTACTCCCATGACATAAATACTTGCATTTGTATCAAATTTACCCAACATTATTAATCCATTGAACATCCCATTAGTCACACACATGAAATTCATGAGTACAGGATACTGCTTCATCCATTCACACAAGAAATAACATTAATATGACATTAAATCAACACCTTCGTCACATGTATAACATTCAAGTGTACAAGAGCTTGGAGGAGCACTTAACTTATAAAGTAGATTTGGAAACTGAGATTGGGACTATGGCTGTCCAAACAACCTTAGATGCCGCTACATTGTGGCCTTTCTTGCAGTCAATCACCCCTGATCCAGATTCCAGAGCTTGAGGAGGATTTCTCAAAGGATGAAAACCAATAATGCTAGTTGAAATAGGGAATCCAAAGGCCCAAACACCTCCACCAACTATCTACTCAATGCAGTGAATTAAGCACAGGGAATCCAAAGGTCTACCTCCTCCACCCTTTAGTCACTTAATGAATTCAATTACAAGATTAAACAAGGAATCTAGAGTCCTCTAGTTTCCACCCACTATCTAATACGAGAGTCCAAATATTTATATCTTGACCCTTAGTAAACAAGGGAATCCAGAGACTTCACCTCCACCCTCAATAATCAAGGAATCCTGAGACTTAAGTATCCACCCTCGAGTAACCAAGGTAATCCATAGGTTTATACCTCCACCCTCAACCGAATTATACACAATGTTTCCACCCAATCTTAGGAATACAAGACTTACTATAAGAAAAACAAGAGAACAAGCAGAGGAGATTTCATAACTCTCACTAGGAATACAGGGAACATGCCTCCACCCCAGCTATCAAGGGAATCCAGGGAAATCCCATATCCACCCTCCAACCAAATAGGGAATTGTTGGAAGTTTTAATTCGTTATTTTAAATCTCCTAATATTAAATCATCAACCAGGGGTCGTAAACACGAATTACACTATGTATTGGTTCAAGAAATAATTGAAGAGTATGTGATTTCCTTTGTAATCAATTCCCAAGTGCAATATCCTATTTAATCAAATGCCTCTTTCTATTTGAGGCATTCAAAACTCCTTCATCTACTCAAGCAAGTCAAAAAAACCTTCTAGGTAATTAAAGTAAAAACTCTTCTATCGTCTTAAAGAATAAAGCATGCAAAACCTCAAAGACATCATACTTATCTCAGAAGACTCAATGCTCTCACTTACTCATCAAACCCTACAGAAACTATTCTTGTTTTAAATCTATTTTAGCCACCCAAAGAGACTTATAACTAACATAGGCTTGCTATGAATCATTTCTACAATGAAAAACTTAAATAACTCAATTCAAACCCTAAATCTAACTCACTTTAACTGATGAAATGCTACCTAAAGAATTTAAATCTCATTCATTCAGGACACACACATAGTTGACTTTTCTAATTAAAATCACTCTTATCAGACACTTAACTACATGATTCAAATTGCATCTAATGAAAAAATTCACTTAATGAAATGCTTAACTACAAAATTTAATTTGTATCTAATGAAAAAATTCACTCTAACCGAAACCAAAATACTTTAACTACAAGATTAAAATTGCATCTAATGGAAAAAAATCATTCAAATCGAAACCAAAATGATGAACTATAAGATTCAGATTGCATCTAATTGAAAACAAAATTACTCTAATTGAAATCGAAATGCTGAACTATAAGATTTAGATTGAACTCATGAAAACATTCGTTAATGAAAATCACTCTGGCTTCAAATTCCATTAAAAAAAAAACACTCCTCCTCAACCGAAATTACTCAGTCTTTTAAAATGTTAACTACAGAACTTGAATTGCATTTGATGACAAACACCCATTCTTAATAGAAATCGTTCTGGCTTTTAGAATATTAGCTACATATTCAAATTGCATTCAATGGTAATGCTACTTTCGATTGTTCTATGATGACACATCTATGTACACTTGTTGCATTCAAATGGTGGCAGAGTGTATGGTATCAAAACACTTATGCACAATTTAATTCAGATCAGAACGATTTTCAACACATTAGTATAATGAAATTCTTCAGAGGAGATAATCAACGATTTGAATTATACTCAGTGTTTATGGATTGATCATAAATCTTAGTTACATAATTGAAATGAAAGTTTAAGCACAAAATCTGCTAAATCTTTCGGAATTTAAATGATCAATCACTATGCTATGTAAGATCACACAGTAAACAATTCCTAAATCTAATCTAACTATCAAGCTTGGTTCCAAATGTTGTGGGCATTTTCCACGCCTAGAGCGAGTGAAACTAACTTAGTAAAATGTAATTTAAGATACAAACACCATTACTTACAGTAGAATATTGCCGAGACTGAGTTAAATCAAAGCTTAGATGTAGTCATACATAGTCTAACATCTCCAATACATAAATTTGCAAAATTAATAATAACAGAGCATTACATTGCCATCGCTACTTAATAATAACCCACCTAATTTCAACATCATTGGGCCTTTGAAGAGGACAAAAGATGAATACAAGACTCAACCAACTATTCCTTAGCATGGAAACTTGTTGACTAATGGCTAATCTCAGACTGCATGATGTCTTCATAATATCAGTCTTGAATCAGCTGTGTTTGGCTTGATATCCTGCTTCTATCCTTAGCCAGCAAAATACTGGTGTATGAGATGCTAGAAGATCTCACAAATCGCTTACACTTCCATCAAATGAATTTGCCACTCGTTGACTGCCATCTTGAGTACAGGACTGGAAATGAAGTTTTAAGTATAGAATAGTAGTGGCACTTAGATGATAAAGCATCCACCACCTCATACTCCAATTTGGTGTTTAGCCTTCTATTCACCTATAAATAATCTTCATAACTATGAGCCCAAAAATAGATAGTTAAGGATGTCCTAATAAGCATGATTCTATAATCTATCTAAATTCAACCAAAAACACTGAAATAATGTTAAGTAAAATGCTTTTACCTTTAGTCATGTGATAGCAGGGTTTCGGTGGTAAATGATGTGGTATAGTAGGTGAAAAGAGGTATGGTATAGGTAAAAAGGGTGAAAATGTGAGTGAACATAGTAAAGAAGTGGTGACAAAAATGGGCGCAAACATCCCCCCATGCCTATACGAATGCATGCCCTCATGCATCAACTATAATCTGCCAAAAGGGTAGTGTAAGAGAGACCTCCAACTAAAGTCCTGCTGGCTTAACCAGAACCTATAAACCGTGATTGACCAGGATGGGGCACTTATATTAAACTGGAGAGCCAATTCCTGAGCACTAAGTTTCCTTGCGGGCTTAAGCCAGGATGTTTTCCATCGAAGCAGCTGTCAGGCTAGGCAGTAACTCCAATAGGCAGTAAAACTGATTCGATTCATTTCATTAGGTATGCTATTGTTATATACAAAGAGTGTGACTGCTCAGTTCATCTCCTGATGACTGTTCACATTCCTAATTTAACTATTTACATAAATTCACCCAATCGCAGAGGATTAGGTGTCAACATTCCCCCCCTAATCTGAAGGGATGTTGGTGAGTCCAAGCATCATTCTGAATCTTTCAAGCTTTTCTCTTCCAAGCGCTTTGGTGAAGATGTCTGCAATTTGCTCATTTTTGGAACAATGACGGAGATGGATTGTTTTGGCCTCAACATGATGTCGGATCAGATGATATTTAGTATTGATGTGCTTTGTTCGATCATGGAACTTTGGGTTCTTGGCCAACTTTATTGTAGAGGTGTTGCCAATCATGAGTGGAGTTGATTGTACTTGTTTTACCTGCAAATATTCAAGAATTTTCCTGAGCCACACAATTTATTTTGTTGCTTCAGCTGCTGCCACGTATTCTGCTTCTGTTGTGGAATCTGCTGGAACTGATTGTTTGCATAATTTCCAGGAGACAGCTCCTGATCCAAGACTCGTAGCATATCCTAAAGTAGATACCCCAGTTTCTTTGTCTCCATCGAAGTCTGAATCAGAGTATCCGATCAAACTGAAGTCGTCCACCTGTGTGTACTTGATTCCAAAGTCTTGAGTTCCCTTCAAGTACTTTAGAACTCTTTTTGCAGCAAACCAATGTCCCTCACAAGGCTTTTGCATAAACCTGGAGAGGATTCCAACAACAAATGAAATGTCTGGTCTGGTAGTAGTGAGGTAGTTGAGACTTCCTACAAGCTGTCTATACTTTGTTGCATCCTCAAATTCCTTTCCTTCAACATATGTGAGCTTTAAGTTTTGTTCCATTGGAGTAGTAAGAGGATTGCACTCTGTCATGCCAAATCTGTTTAACAAATCTCCAATGTATTTCTTTTGAGAAAGAAATATGGATTTTGGATGTTGGGTTACTTCAATGCCAAGATAGTAATGAACATAGCCCAAATCAATCATTTCAAAACTTTTCCCTAATTCCTTCTTTATGGATGCAATGTAGCTTTCATTGTTCCCTGTCATTAAAAGATCATCTACATATACCACAAGATATACAACTATTTTGCCAACTTTCTTGACAAATAAAGTTGCATCATCAAGATCAAAATGATTGAAGTTGAGTTTCAGAAGATGCTCAGTTAGTTTTTCATACCAGGCTCACGGTGCTTGCTTGAGGCCATACAAGGACTTCACAAGTTTGCTTACTTTATGTTCATGTCCTTCCACAGCAAATCCTTCAGGCTGGGACATAAAAAAATTCTCTTTTATATCTCCATTTAAGAAAGCAGTTTTTACATCCATTTGATGGACTTTCCAACCGTTCTGAGCTGCTAGTGCAAAGAGTGTCCGGATGGTGGCCCATTTTGCTGTGGGGGCAAAAGTCTCCTTATAATCGACCCATTCTTTTTGTGAAAAAACTTTTGCCACAAGCCTAGCTTTGTGCTTGTCAAGTGAGCCATCAGCTTTGTACTTGTTCTTGTAGACCCACTTGCAGCCAATTGGTTTGGTTCCAAATGGAGGATCAACCAGCTTCCAAGTGCCATTCTTTATGAACGCATCATACTCATTTTGCATCACTTATTTCCATTCATCATGAGAAGCAGCTTCTTTAAAGGAAGTTGGTTCAAAATCTGTAGACAAGTTCAATTCACAATCATAAGAAACATCCATATCAACAGGTGAATTAGAGTCATCTACATCACCTCCATTTTGCGGGTTTGAATTTCTGGTTCCTGTTTTTCCAATTTCATCAGGATGAACACTTTCAAGTGTCTTTGTCAGCCACTTTGGGGGACCTTTCTGAGATGGTCCAGGCTGTTCTGTTGATTGAGTTGGGACTGAATCAAGATTGAGTCTCCCAATTTTATCAATTACATCACTTAAAGCATCATCAATTGTTGGAGTTTCATTCGGGGGAGAGTGTTCTTCAAAAGAAGATTCCACATGTTGATCTAGAATAGGAATCCCCCCTTAAAGATGTGGAATCTAATTATCGAAGTCTTGAAATGATTTTGTTTTTGCGAATCTATCCAAGTTATCAAGTTGCTGTTCAACAACATTGTCAGATTTGGATGATTCAAGAAAAATTACATCTCTAGATATAACAAACTTTTAATTTACTTCATCATAGAGGCGGTATGCTTTGGAGGTTTTTGAATACCCCAGGAAGATACACTTACGACTTCTAGCACCAAGTTTGTTTCTATGTACCTTTGGTATCAAAGCATAACAGGTGGAACCAAAGACCCTGAGATGTTTTATCGAAGGAACATGTCCATACCACAATTCATAAGGAGTCTTGTTTCTTATAGAATTAGATGGGCATCTATTCTTTATATATGCAGCACATAGAACAACATCAGCCCAAAACATTATCTTTACATTTTTGAAGAAAAGCATGGAGTGTACCATATTCAAGATTGTTCTTTTCATTCTTTCAGCTACACCATTCTGTTGGGGATTATAAGGCACAGTTGTTTGATGTTTGATCCCATGTTGGAGAAGATAGTTTTCAAATTCATTTGATGTATATTCTTTTCCATTATTAGTGCGAATAGACCCAATATGAGATTGTGCATCATTTTCAATCCATTTATGAAAATTCTTGAATGTTTGAAAAGCATCAGATTTGTTCTTCAATAAATAAACCCAACACATTCTGGTGTAGCCATCAATAAATGTCATGATATATTTATTTCCATTTGCAGAAGGAACAGGTATTGGACCACATAAATCTAAATGAATAAGTTCAAGCTTCCTATGTGCTCTTGAATGTGAATCATGAAAATACTGTTTGCTATGCTTTCCTAGAATGCAAGCATCACATTGCTTAAGTTTTCTAGGAATTGTAGGCAAACTAGCAACACCATTTTTCTTCAATAAGAGGAGACTGTCATAGTTTAAATGCCAAAATCTAGCATGCCATAATAAACTTGATGGAAGTGTACCTTCTTCATGATGAGAATTGTATGAGAAATGTTGTGCATGAGCAGATGTTCCTTGCAGCTTAAGAAGCATTTCTTCTTCTATTCCCCTCATGACAAGTGAGTGGTCAGATGCTTTTATTACCTCAAGCTTGCCATCAAACATATGAATGGAGTGACCTTGCTGGCGGATGTGGACCAAGGACAACAAGTTTCTCTTGAGCTGTGGGAGATATAAAACATGATCCAGAAGAAAGTATGGAAGACCAGGTAGTTTAAGCCTCATTGTGCCAAGCCCTGATGGCTTGATTTTTGATTGATCTGCAAAGTACATTGCTCCATCAACATTGTCAGTGAAATCTTCAAAAAAATCTTTTCTATGAGTCATGTGACAGGTTGCTCCTGAATCAAGCAATCAATCATTTTTCCAGGAAGTAAGTGAAGCATTAAACAAATCTTCATTTACTCCAATGTTACATTGTGCCTCAACATAGTGAGCGGATTCAGGTGCTTTACCTTTGTCTGTATCATCAATTTTACCTTTCTGTTGGTTTCTTTTCTGCTCAATTTTGTCCCATGGTAGCTTGCATGTAGAGGCATCATGTGATCCATTTCTTTTGCAGCGAATGCAATGCAGATTTGCCTTTTCTCCTTGAGAATGTCTGCCCCCCCTGCCTCTGAAATATCTTCCTCTTCCTCTTCGTCCACCTCTTCCTCTTGTAGAATCTTGAGCAGGATGATTTTCTTTATGAGAAAGGTACACAGTCTCTTCAGAAGACTTAGAGGTTGTCTTCTTTCCAAAATCTTTCTCTCTTTCAGCAAACTTTTTCACAAGAGAGTCAAAGGTTATATCTTTGAGATTTCCATTTGCTTGCAAAGACTCAAGATAACTGGAGTAAGTAGGATAAAGTGCCTTGAGAAAAGCAATAAGAGGGATATCCAGCTCAACCTTAGTAGATTTGATATCATGCATTATAGACTTTACTTTAGATGCAAGAGCAAGAGGATCATTATTTTGCAGTTCAAGAGTGAAGAGTTTAATGATGAGTTGGACAACTTCAAGTGCAGAATGTGAGTCATAGAGTTCTTTCAGTTTTTGTAGGGCTTCAAAGGCAGTGGAATATGACGAAATATGGTGACTCACCTCTTCATTTACAAATGCTGTGATTAATGCATAAGATTTGCTGTTCTTGTTTTCCCAAATGACGAGCTCTTTGTCTGAGGTAGGTTGTATTGGGTCATTTTCTCCTTCTCCGACACACACTCCTTTCCACAACTCATTGAAGATGAGGGTGTGTTTTATCATTCGGGACCATTCAGGATAGTTCTCCTTGCCAGTGAGAACTATTCCTACCATGGAGATGATTGAATGCATTCTGTAAGAAAAGAAATTACTTCTGCTGATAGAGAACAATATATATGTTATATCTTCCACTTCTCAACCATATAACATATCGCCATAAAAGAACTTAATAAAATTTCATTCCACGCTCATCGCACCAATGTTTTTACATGAAACAACAACATTTGAAAATGTATTTGAAACCATTCACCATACAACAATTTCACACCTCTGTCATTCAATATATTGACCAGACTTTAAAAGAAAGAAGTATGGCAACATATTATTCAATTCAAAGAGACTTAGTCCTCCAGTGCACCGAAAATACCAATTTTGCTGCGCACCGAAAATACTAATAGAGACAGACATGAAAATACACCGGGCACCGTTAATTGAACATCCATTCGTTGTCTCCTTATGAAATGTCTACCATGTCTGTGGACACCATTAATTGAACATCCACCGGCTGTCGTAGTGCCAAGTCGTTATGTTGCAATCGACGTTTTAGCAGTTTGAAATGAATAATCGTATTTTGAGTAACGAGTTTTAATAGCAGCTTCAAAACTTATTCCGCTGCGACCAGGGCGCACACACCATTTCGCTGAGACCACTGAGCGCAACACGAATACGCCTTTTAAATATCCCTCGAATTATGAGGAGCGGCTAGAAACTCCATGACCATCTAATCCATGTTACATCTGTCTCCAAAATATCTAACAAGGCGACACCCATTTACATTGTTAGTATATGCTAGGCAGTGATAATATTTATATATCTGTTACAGAGAGTGTGTCTCTCAAACAACTCTACAATGGACGATTCATGACGGTTAACTCCCACACGACCAGCAACTGTAAGAAACCCGCAAAGAACCAATGAAGAAACAACTAGGAAAGGAGAAAATTCTCAACACGAATACACAGTCAATCCAACAGTGTTTTCATTTCAATTCAGCGCATACAATAATGCAGTAAACGCAATACAGTTAAACGCATCAATACCAATACCATAACACAGCGTTTCAACCAGCATTTATGTCAGAGCAGCATTGATGGAGATTCGAACCTCGACTATTCAGTTTCTGATGCGGTCAGAGACAAGCTGCGGCTTATGAGAGACAGATGCGTTATAGAGAGCGTTACAGACAGAGCGCAGTGGTGCAGTGGAAAGGAATATGGAAAGATGTGTTAAGGCAATGAAACACAACGCAGAGGACAGGGGTTAGTCAGAATAGTGCTCAGGTCAGAACGACAGAGAATAGCACTCAGTGGACAGTGCTCAGACCAGCGTACAACCCACAGCAGCAAAAATGAAGGGAGTTACAACTTATTTTGAGAACTGGCTCTGATACCATGTCAGGCCAGGCAGTAACTCCAATAGGCAATAAAATTGATTCGATTTATTTCATTAGCTATGCTATTGTTATATACAAAGAGTGTGACTGCTCAGTTCATCTCCTGATGACTGTTCACATTCCTAATTTAACTATTTACATAAATTCACCCAATCGCAGAGGATTAGGTGTCAACAGCAGCTGCTTATATTTTTGATTTAACACATCATTTTGAGAAAATAGTCTGAGATTAGTATCTCTATTCTGATTGTTAACTTCGTGCACATAACATAACAAAACTTTGTACTTATGTGCTTTCTCCCGTAGCTTTACAATATTATTTTGCAACTAAACTAAACAAATCTTTAAGTTTTATTCACCAGTAGAAGTGGGGGTCCTGACTAGTGTTACAGACTATTGAGAAACACTCCCCCCTTGAATTCGACTGGTGACCTTTTTGTTTTAGTTAGTATTCTGTCTCCTCTTACTAGTGCTTTTACTGATCACTAGCTGGGGTGGAGACACATATTCTATATCTTTAGTAATGTCCAAGGGAATGTTTTCTTCAAACATTGGAGTTTTCATCTCTTCACTTCTTAGATATGGCCTTCTAGTATTTGAGTCAGGGGAGGAGAGGACATCAATGAGCTCTAAATTTAGGGTCTCAGTTATAGGGCGTTCGACCCTACTCATACTTTTGGTTCGTTGTCGACCTTGATTTGAGGTTTCTACAGTAGGAGCTGACATCAAGTTGGTCAGAGAGATTTTTAGTTTCCTTTTGAGGGTTTCCTCTGCCTGTGCATATTGTTCAAGGGCCTTGGAAGCTGGTTCTTTAGTTTCAGGAAGAGATCCCTCCTCAACATTAGTTTATTTAGGTGCTTCAGTATGCTCAGGTTGGTACTTGTGACCCCTCTTCTATTTTTTCTTCTTCCCTTTGTGTTTCTTGTTTGCATTCTTTCTCTGTTTCTTTGCTCTTTTCATTTTCAAAACCGTTCCCTCCTCTGAGGAACTGGAGTTGGGTGTTGATTCTTGAAGGTTCTTAGTGGGAGTCATTTTTGTAGGAGGGGTAGGTTCAGGTGTAGGGCTAGACTTAGGCTTGGAGCCTAAGAAAATTATTCCTTCACATACTTTGACGTCGAGCTGATAAGCCTTTATCAACCTTTAAACTGCGTCCCTTCCCTAGGAAAATTTTCAATGAGGAAGTCCTCCCAAGACTTCCATATTTTACTCAACGCGATCACTATGATCATTTTGATTAAGCTATGGTGATAAATAGTAGTCTTAGGGTTCTTACCCTTATATTAGACACCCCGAGACATCTTATGTAGCCTCAACCATAATAAATGAGGCATGTTAATCCTACTATCTTCAGAGAAATGTGATAACGAATGAATATGATAAAGGAAAACAACTGCATACCTTCCTTCACATGTAATGAACCTCTGGAGAATGGTGATCAACGGGTGCCATCTTTCCTCCACACAACTACGCAATACCCCCTTTGACTAACTAAGTGTATGATATGCCGATTTAAGGAATTTCGTGCAACTGGAGATGTTTATCTGCCCACCTTTGAAGAATAGATCACCCATGGAAGGCATCCATCTGGGTCGGTTAATAGACTCCTTGGTGATTTTAAATTTGAAATTTACGACCATCACATTATCCCCATCAAAGCTCTGTGCGAAGGATAAAGCAACTCTGTCATTGAGCCCCTAAATTTTTTGGAGAAAAGGCATCCATCCTCTTTCTTCTAGGATCTCCTTACACTGCTTGTACTGTGGGCTCTGTGCAAATTGCCCAAAATTGGGTTCATGCCTGTCGGCCCCCATGCCGATGCAAAGCTAAGGTTCCCAAATTTTTAACTGTAAGAGAATTTTCACAATTGACTACCTTGTATCGAAAAATCACAATGTTGCTACCCTGTCTCAAAGATTATGATGGTGCAGTCTCGGCCTTATGAGAAGAAATTTACCCCAACGATAGATCGACAACATCCACCATACTTCTTGTGGGAATGACGAATGGTGGAGGTGAGGTATCGAGCATTGGGTGTTATGATGGCCACCCATTTGAATATCATTTGAATTAATACAGTGTTAATAATTAAGGATGAATGAGGGAGTGATATGCATGAGCATGATTAGGAAGGGAGTTGGGGTAGGAACAAATTGATAATCGTGGGAAGGAGTGGTATTATGGAAGGTGTAGTAACAGAGGTACATATTTACATAAAATGCAATCAAATGCTTATGATTTAAAATCTAGTCACATACCTTTAGCTCTAACTCATAATAATTTGGAGCTCGAAACTTTGAAGATCATGTTGGGCCTGACTTGGAAAAATGGAAAAATAACAGTCATAACAATGATGTCTCTGCAACACATATTAACTAGTGGACTCTATACACAACCTTTCCTTTGCAAATGTCATGCTCAGAAACCACAATATTTTGATGACAGTAATCAATTAAGTACAAGAATGTTAAGTACAGGAAGCCTTTAAGTACAAGATGAGTCTGAGTAGAACTGGAAATAAACTCTTCTTGCAATATCATCACACAACTTGCTGTAGTTGCCTCTAAATTATTGAAACAAATTCTGGACATCGTCCCATGGATTTTAACCAGGCCTGGGGTGATTGCTGCCGGAGACATTTCATATTTAGAGAGTTTGAAATGTCCAGAAAGGAGACTCTAGGGGGGTTTATTTTCCGTAAATATTCTGCTGAGCCTGGAAAAGAATAATTCTATGCTCAGCAGATCCCTAACTACTACCACCTCATGATTTTAACGAGCCTGAAGTAGCCATGTGCTTGAGGCATTCAATTTTAGGGAGTCTAAATAACCCAAAGAAGACTCCAGGGGGCTTCTTTTCCGTAAATATTCCCTTGAGCCTGGAAAAGAATAATTATGTACTCAAGGAATCCCTAAACTACCACTATTCCATTCAATTTTTACGAGCCTGGATTAGTGACTGCTCGGAATTTTCATTTTTTGAGAGTCTGAAACATCCAAAGAAGACTCCAAAAATATCCTTATCCATAGCTAATCTGCTGAGTCTGGTTAAAGGAACAAACCTACCCAAGACAAATTTATCCTTTATTCTACATGAGCTATGGGGAGAACACCTATAAGTATGAAAAGAAACGACAGCTCATTGGTTATTTATACTATATACATATACATAGCTATAAATTTATACAATAAAAAGAAAGGAATTAACTAGATGAACCAGTAGGAGGCTGGTCATTTTCATGAACCAACTCCATTTCTGGATCTCCTCTTACTTCCTGCAGAAATTGTTGTCGGGAGAGCGACCGATGGTAGATATTTATTCGATGGCCATTTACCACAAAGGAGGTATGATTATCATCAATGGTTTTAATTTAAATAAAGCCATTATCAAAAACTTCATCCACTTCATAGGGGCCCAACCATCTAGTTGAAAACTTACCTCTGAAATGTTTGAATTTTCTGTCATAGAGTAAGGTCTAATGTCTTGGGAAGAAGACATTTTTCTTACTAAAATTATCGTGCAATTGGGCTCTCTAATTTTTTAGTAACATAGTTTGATGGAATGCATCCTTTTTGATCTCATCAAGTTCATTCAGCTGCATTAACATTTTCTCTTGGGCTTCATTGAGATTCAACCCCAACTGAGTAGCAGTTCAGAATGTTTTCACCTGGAATTCGATAGGAAGCAATACCTGCTTACCATATACTAGTTCATACGGGGTGTGCCTTATTACATTCCTCCAGGTTATACGATAGGCCCATAATGCTTAAGGAAACTTGTCAGCCCAATTTGTATGGTGAAGCTGAATGGTTTTGGTCAAAATGGATTCTAACACTTTGTTTGTAGACTCCACCTGCCCATTTGCTTGGGGGTGGTAAGGAGTAGATTTCTGGTGCTTGATCTAATATTGTTCAGTGATGGCTTTGACCAACTTAGATGTAAATTGTGTGCCTTGGTCAGTGACGATCTCTCGAGGCACTCCAAATCGAGTGAAAATGTCCTCAAAGAGGAAATCCACCACTGCTTTCTCAGTCACGGAATACAAAGCTTTAGCCTCCACCCACTTTGTAACATAGTCGGTGCAAACCAAAATGTATCTCTTCTTCCTTGACATGGGAGAAATAGGTCCCACAAAATCTAATGCCCACTTCTCAAAAGGTTCTATGGATATTTGTGTCTGAAGGGGCATCTCATCTGAAGGAACTAGCCTCCCCATCCTTTGACAAGCATCACAACTAATCACAAACTTTTTAGCATCCTTGAAAAGCGTGGGCCAGTAATACCCTGTACGTAAGACTTTATATGCTATTCTTTTGTCTGTGAAGTTCCCTCCACAGGGATCACTGTGGTAGGCCTTCAACACATCAAACATTTCATCTTCTCGCACACATCTCCTCATAATCAAGTCAGGTTATGTGCAGAATAAGTCTCCATCTATCTAGGAATAGTTGGCGCTACATTGAACAATATTGTGTTTCTCCCTGGTAGAAATATTTTGAGGCAACTTCCCTGATACCAGGTAGTTGGCTATGTCAGAAAACCAGGGGGTGAGGGTTGATATGGAAAACAATTCTTCATCTATGAAAGCATCATTTCTCCATTTCTCCATTTCTGCACCCTATGACAGCGTCAACAGTAGCTAACCAAGGGCATCCTAGGACTACTAGATGTCCTGGTCTAGAATTTTTTGGAGAAATTATAATAAAATCAATGGGATATTGCCAAGAGGTGATTGTGACCACTATGTCTTCTAAGATCCCCATGGGTTTGACAATGGATTTGTCTGCTAATTCCAAGATTATAGGTGTGGGTTTGATTCCTTGTAGCTGTAAAGATGTCATGGTTTCGAATGTCATGGCGTTGATTGCTGCACCTAGATCTACAAGGGTGTTTGGAAAGAGAGATCCATTGATTTCTATGGTAACTATGGGGTTTCCTGGATCATTATACTTCAATGGTAAATTAGAAATCATTCTGGTCATTTCACTCATGATTTTCACATTCTGATTTTTATGTCCTTTTCTGCCCAGTTTCTTAATGCAAAGATCTTTAATGATTTTAGTATATATAGGAATGTCTCTAATGGCTTGTAACAAGGGTATTTTGATACAGACGTTCCTTAATTCAGATTCTAGATCATATTCTATAGGGATCTCAGTTTTCTTAACAAGTAACCTTTCCGGGTAAGGAGGTTCATTTGGTTCTTCTGGTTCATTTTGTTTTTGATTTTCTTTATGTTGTTGATTTTCAGATTTTTCTATAGAGTCCTCTTCCTGAATTATGACAACTGATTTTTCCTTATTAACCATTTTCCCAGATCTCAATTGAATTTCACTCATTGGGACAACAATAATAACATAGGTGGGAAAGGGTTGTACTTCCATGTTTTGTATAGGTTGAGGTTGTTTATTATGATTTGGATTAGCTACGGGTTGTGCAGGCAACAAGGTAGGACAAGGTGGGTTAAATGGTTGTGGTGCCTGCAAAGGTGATGAGTTAGAACTTGAGGGTAAAAGTTGGTGCAAAGGAGGTGGTGGCAGTGAGGGTTGCTGATAATAATTTGGGTTATATCCTTGCTGATATGGAGGGATATTATATGTGTAGGGCATGTTAGGCATGCTTTGGTATTGAGGATACGATTGATTTTGGGGCTGGAATGTATTCCCATAAAATTTTCCTCTCCATCCTTGGTTCCATGGGAAATTTTGGGGTTGTTGATTACTCCAAGGGGGGTAGTGTTATAGACATATTTGGGAACTGCAACCCCAATCACATATGTCCATAAACCAAGGGCTTCTAAACCCCTAAAAGTGTTGTTTCATACCCTAAAGGATCAAGGTCAACTAATTACATCATTTCCCAGAAGTTCTCCCTGAAAAACTACTCAGAACTGGTCAAAACTGGACCATGTCACCTACTCCATGGCCAGGGTGCGATGCATCTCACCTTGTACACACGGGGGGTGCGATGCATACTAAAAAGCCCTTCTATAGGGTGTGATGAGCAAGAAAGGACAAATGGCAGAGACAGTTTGCTAAGTGGATGATCATGGAATATTCCAAAAACTTCTCATATGACACTTGCCTCTCTGAATTCGACCAGGGATGAGTAAGAGATCAAAGAAATCTCCGAGTGGAATCAAGAAGTATCAGTGAAATGACACTAATCAAAATCCCAGAAGCTGACTCACCCCCCTATAGATATCTATATATGGATCCCTCATCCTAGAGATCCAAAGGCTAGAATTTTGTAATTTGCAAGGAAGTGCTGTTGGTTTCTCTTTGAAGACATTGTTGGGTGATCTTGATTTGTATGAGGTGAAGAGGGCTTTCATGCTGGGAGGATGGTGCTGGATCAGATAGCTTGGTTGTAATCCTCTCTTCTACTACTTCTATTAATAAAGCTATTTGAGTTTTCCTCCATATGCTTGTATATCTCTGAATCTTGTTTGTGTATGCATTTATATGGTTAATGTACATCTGATCCTACATTATTTATGGTTATAGATCTCTATGCTTTGATGGTATTTTGCTGCCTTGGCTCTATAGGTGTTCTTTGAAGCGGGACAAGTGAGGAAGGAGTGGCAAAAGCTCTATCAAAGGAGAGAGGAAGAAAGCAAGGAGACTAGCAAAACACTGAGGTTGGTGCTCTATGCTTCTATCTCATCTATCTCTCATAAAAGAAAACACAAGTAACTTTAATCTGTTTGTTTCTAAGATAGCTACCCGTCTTAGTGGGACTAGCAGCTCTGAATAGACACTAGTTTTCTCGATAACAAAATGGCGACTCCGCTGGGGAGTGAATAGTTTGTCTGTTTTGTTACTGTTGTTTGCTTTATAAACCACAGACGGAGCCTGAAGTCAAGCTAGCTAGCCTTCAAACTGCTTTTTCTATGCAACTTCAAAGTAGATCAACGCTGCTTCAGTCAATCTCTGGGTTGGTTTATGAACTGAACATCTAGCTTGCAAACGTCCTAAGTGCCCTGGTGTTAGCTCAAATAACCTCATTAGATCAGCCCCTATACTTTGTGTTTACTGACAACCATTAGCTCAGCCTAAATCCCTGAACTTAGCTGCAAATTGTGAGTGAAAACCAAGCACAGTCTCATCCCTGGATCATCACACTGTCTCTTCTAGGAAATTTGGATGCATCTCACCTCCTGTGTGTTGCAGGTGAGATGCATCCCTGTTTCCCTGTGTTACAGGTGCGATGATTGACTAAGACTGTTTCTGCCTCTAGATTTTGGTTTTTTCTTCATTGTCTTCAGCTTTATTCAGTAGTTTTTCTGTCTGTGATCAGTATATCTCTGTTGAAACCATATTCCTTTGCATTATTCAGCCTCCATTAAAAGGAATTGTGAATGTTTTTTTTATGTATTTTTCATCATTTACAGTTCTCCTTTGCAAATAGTAGCTTAATCGAACTGTCGTCTTTTGATTTGAAAGTGTCGCAACTGTTGTTTTCAGTCAAGAAAAAGAGTATTACAAAGCATTCCTCTTTTAGATAGTCGATTACACTTTTGCCATTGTATTTGATTTGAATTAATGGTTTTTGAAGTGTTGAAAGAAATTTTAAATTCAAAATCACATAGTGTCGTCTTGGCTTTACTTTCGCTTTTTGAAAAGAAAATTGTTAGTATTGTCGCTTTGAAAGAAGATAGTTCATATCTATACTTTGTTTTTTTTGTCATTCTCACATTAAGGAAACTGAAAAACAATACATGCATGTGCATTTGCATTAAGATTGCATGTTGAAGTTGATTTAGGAAAAGTGCATCTAGTGTGTGCTCTCTGCTCTATGTTGAAAGAATTTCATTTCTCTTTCCTTAGTAGCTAGGATTTTCATTGCAAAAAGAAAGTAAATGACTGTTTATCATCTTAGATTGCACATTTAGGAATTTTATATCTACATCATGCGGTGAACCTTAAAGGAAAACTTCTTAAGAAATATCAACTGTAAAATAAACTTCAATGAACATAAAAACGCTTTGGAACCTAACACACAACGTTTAGAAGTCTAGGCTAGAGACGTATTTCGGCGTTGTAAAGCCTAGTAACTATCACTTTCATTGTAGGTTGGGTGATTCCTCCTCTTTGAGACGACAAGAGCCAGTATGAACTTGTGCTCCCACGTACCGTCGAGTATATATTGGGAGACCACAACAGGCTACATCCTTTATCCTTAGGAAGCCATGTCTGCCGCCCTGTCGATCACAATGCATTGAACACAACATTCAGGAAGATTGATTGCCGTACCGTAAAAAGTATTCTGCAGCTTTGCGATTGGTTTGGTAATCCCTCTGTCTAGATTTCCAGAGAAGTCACTTTCGTTCCTTTTCAGACTCCTTAAAAGAAAAGGTACATCTGAGCACTTGTCACTTCAGGCTCATTAAAAATCGAAGGCGACTAGAGTCATGTTTAGCTTTTTCTCAACTCTTAAAAATTGAAAAAGCAAGTTGTGTCAAAGCATCATAGAATTCATTTAATTCGGAATAACATTTTCCCATTTTTATTTTGAGTTGATCAAGTAATCTGCAATCGTGGAAGAAAGTCAATCAAAACCCCGTCATTCGCGGAGACTAGCGAGTCAACCGTATTTGACCCTGGAAACAAAACCATCCCGGGCAAGGCATTCTCGTTTAACTGAGTCGAATTCACCTGATTTATTTGAAACTTGTGTTTCAACATCGTCAGAGACTACAGTTACTCCAATTATTTCTAGTACATCTACTTTTACAGAAGAAGTTTCGCAGTTACAAGAGGACATTAGATCTGATCCTAGTGTAACGATAGACACCTCTATTCCTGAAATAGCTCCACCTAGGGCTGATTCAGAAAGTATCACCCCTCCAACATCTGTCGCTGCAGAGTCTATACCTTCTTCGGCACCAAAAATATTTTACAGACCCGACGATCTACTTCTTCCACCTGGATTGATTGCTATAGAAGAGATAGTGGAGGATCTTCCACCTAGTACTCCAGTGCATTTTGGAACTAGTATCCACTTACATCCTTCTACTACAGAAGTTAGCTCTTTTTCATCGCAAGTTCCTGTCGAATTGCTAGGAAATCTTTTGGATAGACTAAACATGTCTGAACAACCATCAACATCTAGGACTGTGCCAACTGAAACAGCTACAACAGAGCTTCCTCCTGCCATTCCTACAATGATTTTTGGTATACCATCTGTCCTGGCAAGTTATCAACAACAAGCCAGAGTCCAATCAGGGACTGTTTCGACGACATGGTTAGTTCCCATTTCTTCATCCGGACTCTCATCTAGTATTTTTATGTTGAAAATCAACAAGTTAATCCAATGTGTCTTCAAAGTCCAATCTACCCTTTAAGTACTGGATTACCACCATATTGGGGGCAGTATGCCTTTTCATTGTTCCCTCCTGGAGAACAACCATATGGGAGTTTACAACAAAGTTCAGGTCAAACTGGAATTACATCAAGCGGTTGGGTACCAATACTGCCTCAACAACCAAGGGTTGTATATTCAATGCAACTAGTCCATCCCGTGTCCAATATTCCCACTACACTTGCTATTATGACTGTATCGCAAGTACAAGCGCTATCTGTTGTATGTCAACCTCAAGTTTGTCAGGTTGCAATACAACATCCTCTCATCTCAGCAATTCAATCACAACCTCAGGTTAGTGCCTCCTCATTTGGAGCGACTCAGGCTCAAACAGGTACTATGACTCCACATATTGGTCAATCATCCAGTATTGGACAACAGCAAATGGTCCAACAACCATGGCTGGTTCAATATCAACAACCGCAATTCCAGCAATCATACCAAGGACCTGAGCAACAAGTCTTTGTAAGTAATGGGCAACCGCATTTCCAAAGCGGTTATTAACAACCATATTATAATGGTTATGCCCATCAACCTTATCAAAGTTATCAGCATCAAATGCATTATGCTGGTATGCAAAGACCCACTGCTCAGGAGATCCCATCTTATCCTGGGTATTCTTCACCAAACCTGAATCAACAGTTTCCTTTCATCACAATGTTGGAATTACCAGATCTGAATTGGCTAACAAATGATCCAATTGCTTACGCCCCTTGGTGGCCGACGATTCCTCATAAACTTCCATCAGATATTCCTAAATTCAATGGAAATCCGGGCGAAGATCCGTCGAATCATGTGATGACCTTTCATCTGTGGTGTTCATCCAACACTCTCAATGATGATTCAATTAGACTTTGCCTCTTTCAGCAAACGTTAACTGGTCCCATAGCAAAATGGTACATCAAATTGCCTAGAGCTTCATTCGATAACTTCAGCACCCTTGCCACAACCTTTTTAAACCATTTTTAGTTACCCATAAGGTACGAAATAGGGACGAAGCTTCTTACCAATTTTAAGCAGATGATAGCCACTCACATATCTAATCATATTCATGAGTGGCGATGTCGTCGTAGAATGGTAAAAACATATGTTCCTGATCAACTGCTAGTTGAATGGTTTATTAAGTCGCTATTACCTTCTATTATAGAAGATGTGGCTAAAGGGGGGGTTGTCACTGAAGAGCAAGTCATTGCTCGTGCGCGATATCTAGACTCGATCTATACTTAGTCTGGCATGCTCTATGAAAAAATTCCTGATGCTCCTATACCATAGTTTTCCGTTCCTCCTCCTCCTAAATCAAGCAAAGACTCTCATTCTGGTGATGGCGTGATAGGCACAACTAGCACGAAAACGCGAAGGCTGCATCTAAGAAAGCCCGCACAGTTTCTGGTCAAAATGCAAATGAAGAACTTCTTGCCTCAGAGGTTAATGCTGTGTCGGCTGACAAAGGCAAAGAACCAAAGAAACCAAGGGGCAAGAAGAAAGGGAAAAGCAAAAAGAAGAAACATGATGATTCGTCTCCTGAAAAATATTCTGCAAACCCTTCTGGGCAAAATAAACCTCGTTATCCATGTTACATATGCGACGACGAGCATTTCACGAAAGATTATCCACATAAATATAAGGTTATGAAATTTTTAAAAACTTCAAATACCCCAGCGGTGTTGACTAATCTGTTTCCGAGCCCAAAAACAAACTTGGTTACTAGTGATCGTGCTTCCCCATCCCAAGTGCTTATGCTATCCATCTCAAAACAACAAAATGATGCTTTGATATCAACAAGGAATAAAGATTATGGAAATCCACAATCGTCAAACGGCAAGGCTACAGATCAACCAAGTAGTTCGACAACAACTTCGTCGGAAGTTGTTCCACCAATTATTCCTGAATTAACAATAAAACCACCTAAGGGAGTAGTACATAAATCGACATTTAATCCTCGTGCTCGAGCAACACAGAATTATAATATAGTGGAGGATCTGGCCCAATCGCCATCCACTATGTCGACACTTGAAGTACTGCAGAATTTCCCCTCCCAAAAGCAGGCTTTGTTATCAACGATAGGTGGGATTGATCCAGCGGATTCAAATCTAGTGGCCTTTAATCATAAAGGATACGAAACTTAGTTACCAGCCTAGCTCCCTTTCCTCATACAGGTAAAAACCCTCAACAAAACTGTTCATCGAACAATCATTGATGAAGGGGCATCTACCTATATTATGTCAATGAGTTGTTGGAAAACTTTAGGCTCTCCACCCTTGTCACGATCATCAACGACATTAAAAACGTTCGATGGAAGAACATACACGCCGTATGGGATATTAAGTAACTTGCAAGTCGAACTGGGGGGCAAGACAGTAGAAATTGAAGTTGAGGTCATTGATGGAGACCTTGACTACAATATCTTGCTAGGAAGGCCCTCGATTTATGCTATGACTGCTGTTGTGTCAACATATTTTAGAAAGATTGCATTCCCCTACCAAGGCAGAATTACAATCATTGACTAACTGACCTTCCTCCCCAACAGTTCGCAAGTTACCAGAAGCATTCCATTGATCCATGGAAGCTCTATATCGCTTCAAAATATTGGAGTAGGCCTCCTAAAAGACCCTTCCTTAATGGGTACTTTTCCCCTTCCGCCTCTGAGTAATCTGGCAGAAGTGGCCATAGTGGAAACCTGTCATATGATATCTTCTACATCATCAAATATTAAGAAGAACTCCGACCATTTTGATAGTGTGGATCATCGCGAGGTATTACCCCCAAGCCCTACCATACCTACATCATCTGACGATCAATTCAGTGATGTTGTACATTATGTACTGGGGGCATTGGAACCAGATATTTCCTTCATGACCCCTTACGAGTTGTGATCAAAGGTTTCCAGAGGATAGTTCATTGACTGGTGTCAACCTCATTAAAAAATCAAACCAAAGATCTAAGCAGAATTCCTTGTCTTGTGTCAAGCTCGTTAAAAAACGAAACAAGGCTGAGCAAAGTTCCAAGTCAAGTCTTTCACTTGATCTTGTAAAGGAACCTTCATTGCATCCACCTAATTACCATGAGTAGTCTGGTGAATGTAACGAAGCTTGGGGGGCAGGCACCCTTGTCTATTTTGTGGACAAACCCAGCTGTAGAGGTAAGTTTCCCTATAAGTTATGTGATCGGTCCGGGTGACCTTTCACCTTTGTCTAGTTGGCGGACAAAGTGCAGGAAGTGTTTTGTCTAAGTATTGACATAAAACCATCCTGCTTAGCCATAGTAAGTTTCCATATGGTTACTAAGGACTTTTTCATGCTGGGGGCATGCAAACCTTTTTATGCAAGCGAAAACGACCAATTTAGCGTTTTTAGCTTTTTAGCTTTATAGTTTGGTCATTCCTAGCTTACATAAAAAGGAAACACGAGTAGTTTTACGCAAAGTTCAAGCTCGTTAAAAAATAAACCTCACCATGAGCAGTTTTACGCAAAGTTCAAGCTTGTCAAAAAATAAACTTAGCAATGAGCAAGTGTTTCCATAGAGTTCAAGCTCATTAAAAAATGAACCCAACCTTCAGTAAATAATATTTGCGATCGCATAATTATCAGCTTTTGAGCCTTGGTCGTGTTCTTACCATCACCTCCACTCTTTTTTGGCTGATCATATGCCTCCATTTGATTGTTTACCCTTTTGAGGAACAACTGCGATGAGTGATTCTATTAGCCACCTTCTTTAAACTGCCATGATTGAAAAGTTCCAAACCTTACCTGGAACCATTTGCTATCCAAAAACATCACTTGTTCCTCCAAAAACAAGTCTCCTTTAAGCTCTTTTCAACTGACTCGTAAAACATGAAAAGGTTTATGAGAAATTGGCCTCTCCAGCTCGTTAAAGCGATCAGAAGTGCCATCCCTCTAGATTTTAATTTTTTTGGACCTGAGGGATTATTACACAAGAAGATCGAGCGCTTGTCTTGTTCGGCTCGTTATAACTATCGAAAAGTCATCCCTTTCGTATTATTTTATAATTTTTCAGACTTAAGGGATTACATTACAAAAAAGGACCAGTGGAGTTGCCTTTCGTCCCTTTTTCAACTCTCTAAAATTGAAAAGGACCGAGTTATCTTTGTCGTTAAACTCGTTAAAACAATAGCGACAAACTTGTCCATGCAGACAAGAGCGAGTTTCACTGTCGCTAGGCTCGTTAAAACATAACGACAGGTTTTCCCAAAGGGAAAATTATAGAACAAGCATATGTTATCCTCCTCAAGCTTGACAAAAATAAAGAGGTATTGGTCAGCAATGACTGGGGAAAAAGGGAAGAAAACTTGAATAGCTTCATTGGTAGCAGGTCGCTCTTGAACATGACACTTTCACTCTGTCACCATGATTGAGTCGGGTTGGGTTATTCCGTTCACCGGTCATATCACCATTGGTCCACCGTACCATCCACCTTGGGGTTAATGCTACCAATCCATTTCAGTGTCGCCAGTATGTTCAAGAGAAGTCGCTCAGAGAATTCACCAACCTAGCTAACGCCTCATCCACTGCAATACCTTCACTCTCCATTTTTCATGACCGCCACCCTGAACCTTATATCATCAGATCGTTTTCACCTCCACAAAATCATTTGCTCCATTCCATGTTGTAGATGTGGGATTCATTAAGGCCCTCCTACGATGGGTCACTTATTGTCAACATCAGCTCATTATCCAAGAAGTTGATTTAGGAAAAACCCTTTCAGTACTTTGAAGCTTGCATGCCTCAATGGCAAGTTTCTCACTTCCGGTGACAGGTTTACATCAATGGCCTTCGTCCGAAAGATTTTATGTGGTGTTCAACATCAAATCATGTATTCAGACCACGTGAATTGTACTGCAGTACCTTGAGGGTCATCATCATTATCAATGATTCCTCTCGCGCCTGTTAACAACTTACATCATTGGCTGGTAATCAGGCGATGTCTTTCCATGTTCGACATTAGAACATCTTCTCACATGGATCGACTTGTACTTCGAGCGAAGATTGAATGAGTTTGAAGACCCCAGATCTAGTTTCATCCATCCAGGTTGTGATATATTTAGGAAAATAAAGACATCAAATGTACATAATTGCTGCACAGATAATCATCCAAGCTAAGGGATGATGGCTCTACCAGAATCATTAGTCTGCCACACAGATGATTGTCTGTCATATGTACATGAAAATGAATTTATAAAGCTGAGCATGGGAATGCCCGCATCAGCTAGATCATGAAAATATTATGAAGATAATGTATTGTATTGTATCTTATTACAGGTCACCTTCCAGTTCAAAAAACCTCGGATCCTCATAATAAAGCATTTCACCCGACATCAGAAGATTTACGACCTCATGCTTTAGGGGGAAACTGTTATAGACATATTTGGGCACTGCAACCCCAATCACATATGTACATAAACCAAGGGCTTATAAACCCCTAAAAGTGTTGTTTCATACCCTAAAGGATCAAGGTCAACCGATTACATCATTTCCCAGAAGTTATCCCTGAAAAACTACTCAAAACTAGACCATCTCACCTACTCCATGGCCAGGGTGCGATGCATCTCACCTTGTACACACGGGGGGTGTGATGCATACTGAAAATGCCTTCTATAGGGTGCGATAAGCGAGAAAGGACAAATGGCAGAGACAGTTTGCTAAGTGGATGATCATGGAATCTTCCAGAAACTTCTCATATGACACTTGCCTCTCTAAATTTTCCTAGGGATGAGTAAGAGATCAAAGAAATCTCCAAGTGGAACCAATAACTGTCAATGAAATTACACTAATCAAAATCCCAGAAGCTAACTCACCCCCTGCAAATATCTATATATGGATCCCTCATCCTAGAGATCCAAAGGCTAGAATTTTGTAATTTGCAAGGAAGTGTTGTTGGTTTCTCTTTGAAGACATTGTTGGGTGATCTTGCTTTGTATGAGGTGAAGAGGGCTTTCATGCTGGGAGGGTGGTGCTGAATTAGACAGCCTGGTTGTAATCCTCTCTTCTACTACTTCTATCAATAAAGCTATTTGAGTTTTCCTCCATATGCTTGTATATCTCTGAATCTTGTTTGTGTATGCATTTATATGGTTAATTTACTTCTGATCCTACATTATTTATGGTTATAGATCTCTATGCTTTGATGGTATTTTGTTGCCTTGGATCTACAGGTGTTCTTTGAAGCAGGACAAGTGAGGAAGGAGTGGTGAAAGCTCTATCAAAGGAGAGAGGAAACAATCAAGGAGACTAGTGAAAGACCGAGGTTGGTGCTCTATGCTTCTCTCTCATCTATCTCTCATAAAGGAAAACACAAGTAACTTTAATCTATTTGTTTCTAAGATAGCTACCCATCTTAGTGGGACTAGCAGCTCTAAATAGACACTAGTTTTCCCGATAACAGGTAGGATGGTTGAAAGTTCCATGTATGGTTTTGAACGAATTTTTGTGGATTAGGTCCTGATACATGTTTTGATTTGGCCCTTTCCATGAAGGATTTTTGTTTGTTTGAGATGGGTCATTAGCCTCCATACTGCCTTTATAAATGTCTTGAAATCCGGTAATGGTTGGGCATTTTTTGGTGGCATGTTCCAAGGCACAAATTCCATATAATTCAACCATATTGATAGGCATTCCATCTCCATATGTTTTCGTTTACATTTAGGACCAAAATTTTTCCATGGAAGATCTCTCCTCTTCTTGTTTTCTCTTAATTTTCAAGGTATCTAGTTGGTCACTAATGGTGTTTAAAATTCCTATTTAAAATTTTTTGAAAAGATTTCCCAACTCAACCCTGGTAACAACATTAGTTACAAATTTCGAGTTCTTGGGCACGTAATCGCTTGGGTTGTCCCTAAGTCTTTTACCTACTTTAGCTTGATTCGTTGAATAGGTTCATCATAATTTAGCAACTTCAACAAAAATATTTTTATAAATATCACCAGCACTTAAGAGATTCAGTGTCTCAATACATTCTTCCCTTAATCATTTCAAGAAGATCGTCCTAATGGACCGTTCATCTAAGGCTCCCCCCGTGACTTATGATAGTTATAAGGGAATATCTCTAGATATTCTCTGGGATTTCGTCCTCCATCTGTTGCATCCTAAAGATATCATTTACATCTATACTTTTACAGTAGTCCTGATAATTTTTAAGGAAAATAGATTTCATATCATCCCAGGAATAAATGGTATGTTCTCCTAGGCTCATGAACCATCTCAAGGATGAGACTTTTAGGGTGGTAGGGAATAATTTTAGTTTTTTTGTATCGTTATAATAATTATATCTTTTGCAAAGGATATCAAATTCAAATAGAAATGCATCAAGGTCCTTATATGACATACCGCGAAAAAGTGGAAGTGATTCTAGCACTATATTATTCATGGTAACATCTCTAGTTATGTCCAAGATAGGGAATCCAAAAGTTGTTTCCTCTTCCTCTTGCTCCTCTGGCCCGCCTCTTGGTCCATCGTTGTTCCCCCCAAATAGAGGATATCATGTACCCTCTCCTTTGCCTTGGTTTCCTACATTGTTCCTGTTGTCTCCTCCTCCTTTGTTGGCCATGTTTACTATAGATTCAGGATGTTGTTTTGTTATAATGATGTGGCTAGAAGAAGACTCAACCGGGTTGATTTTAAAGTTTTTAGGCCCCAAATCTTGGTGAGGATGTCTAGCTGCTGATTCCACTTGTGGAACGAGCACCAATGTTGTTTCTACTATGGTTCCCAAGACAATTTGTGCTTGTTGAGGCACAGTTCAGGATTGTTCAGTCCCCTTTTTGAGGGGTGTTTCCTTTGCTGATGCCACCTTTATGTTAGTGTCTCCTCCTCTGTTGACACCTATATAACGATTAAATAAATTAGTTTGAGGTGTTTTTGTGGGACCAAATAGTCCTGAAAATAATTGTGCGTCTGAAATAAATCTACCTTTGCTATCCCTAGGCCTACTTTTACTTCTATGCATAAAGAAAAGGAAATGATACTACAAAGATACATAAATACGGTTAGACTTTAAAGCAACCCCACCAAAGTGGATGCGTGGCTCTTCACTCACGTCTTACCATACACTCCTCGCCCTCTGCCCTGCAAATACCTTTGTAACTCTGAAACAAAAATATTACCTGAACCAAAATGCAACTCCCCGACAGCGGTGCTAAATATGTTGGGAGTTTTAATTCGTTATTTTAACGATCCTAATATTAAATCATCAACTGATGAATTTATTTCCAAGTATAAATTCTGAAACCCTACTCTTTTCGGCCGCCATGGCTTCCCAAAATTCCACAAGAGCGAGCCAGCGAAAGGAAGGCGAGAAGAAGCAGCGGCAGTAGCAGCTATCGCCAGCTAAACGTTGCAGATGTAGAAATTTTGAATAACTTAACACATATTCAATGGAGATTATCCTGATCATGTACTATTGCGGAATACATACACAATACATAAGCTCCTCTACGTTGATCATCAATATAGCAGCATCAATAACAATAAAACATCAAGAGCATTCACACATTAACACAGTATGTAACCCGGGGAAAGCATCTCGCTAAAAACACCACACTATCTGTATATTAATGATTGAGACCATGTAACATTACAAAGTACAATGCTTATCACAAGCAATCCAGTACCAGCTCCACCTGTTACACACAATACAACTAAGATCTGATCTCCAAATCTATTCCACTGCTTGCCTGCCTCCATTGCTCAATACCTGCTCAAGAATGAATGAGAATGGTCTACCAAACTCGTATTTCACCTCCAAAGAATCACTCACAATGTGTAAGACGTGAGCAGAAGCTACAAACTGGGCAAATACATGAGTAAACTCATTGGCATACTCAATCCCTTGATTGTGTAAGATCTGATGCACAACTATAGTCACAACTGATAGCAATCTGATTCTCTAACACTTGTCCCTGCTGAACTGAACATGCACTGGCATGCAACTGAGTTAACTGATGTATTCTATAGTTGTATTATGAGTTAATAATTAGTTTAACAACTCATCATTAATCTAGTTGCAGTTAGACTAACTACAACTAGTTTAACCAAGTCAAATTGAACACAACTCCATCAACTCCACAATCAACTCCACCAAACTCAACTAATTGAGTTCTAACTGAAGTCATGCATGCAACAACTCAACTGACTCATAAGAAAAGCGTACTTCCATATGACAGATGCATGGGCCACATCTGTAGCTCAAACTGAAGTGCTCCAAGAGAATAAGATCAAGTTTATAGTCCAAATATTATTATGAGACAATAATATTTGACTTTTCTATTTTTGACAGCCAGTCTAAAAATAAACTTTGATCACCCACACTGTGGTCACCCACACTTTGGTCACCCACATTGTGATCACTCACACTGTGATCACTCACACTGTGGTCACCCACACTGTGATCATCCACACTGTGATCAAAAATAGAACTTGCGCCATAATTTTCCTGTGGGCCCACTTAGTGAAGGCGACTCTTTTCACTAAGCTCCATCATCTTGTTGCAATCTCAACACTCCCTCTCGACAAGATATGGATTATCAGCAACCCCTATCCTCCCTCGGTGGTACTCGAATTTTCTCCTGGTGAGAGCCTTCGTTAGAATATCAACATCCTGATCCTCCGTTGGAATGTATGAAAGCAACATGATCCTCCGCTGCACACAATCTTTGATATGATGGTACCTGATGTCAATATGCTTAGATGTATCATGAAATACAGGATTAGCTGAGAGTTTAATGCAACTCTGGTTATCACAGTAAATCACAGTAGGATCCAAATGAGAACCGAACAAACCAACCAGGATCTCATCCATATAGCCTCACATGCAGCCAAACTTGCTGCCATATACTCGGCCTCCGCTGAACTGAGTGCCACGGATCTCTGCTTCCTACTGTACCAAGAAACTGCTGTCGATCCAATACTGAAGACCCCTCCTAATGTGCTCTTTCTGTCTGTTGGGCTCCCTGCCCAATCTACATCCGTGAAGCCACATAGCTTCACCTCATCCTCCTGTCTGTACCACAAACCATATCCCGATGTGCCTCTCAAGTAGCGCAATACATGCTTGCCCACCTTCCATAAGAGCTTGGTAGGCTTAACCATAGCTTGTGAAAGCTGGTTAACTGCATAGCATATATCAGGTCGTGTATTGAACAAATACATCAGCGACCCCACCAACTGTCGATAAACAGTGGCATCCACTTCTTCTCTCGAAGTGGCATCCTCCTTCCTCCAACCTCCAGGAAGAGGAGTATCAACAGGCTTGTAGCCATGCATGTTGAACTTCTCCAGTATCTCCCAAGCATACTTGCCCTGAGAAACAAACTGTCCACCACTGCGCTGCCATATTTCCAATCCTAGGAAATAGTGAAGGAGGCCCAAGTCCTTCATCTCAAACTCTGTAGCAAGATCCTTCTTGCATGATAGTATCAACAACTCATCACCCGTTAGAATCAAATCATCAACATATAGTACAATGATAAGCAACTTACCCTCCACCACAATCTGGTATAGGTTAGGATCCACCTCGCTCTTGGAGAATCCAAGTCCTGTGAAATAGCTGTATATCCGTGTGTACCAAGCATGTGGTGCTTGCTTCAACCCATACAACTCTCTCTTGAGCCTGCACACATGCGACTCGCTGCTGAAGACCTCAAAGCCTTTGGGCTGCTCAATGTACACCTCCTCCTCAATGACTCCATTAAGGAACACAGTCTTCACATCCATCTGATGAATGTGCCATCCCATCTGTGCTGGGAGAGCAAAAATCGTCCGTATGGAAGAATACCTTGCGACAGGTGCAAAGGTCTCCTGATAATCGATCCCCTCTATCTGTGAAAAGCCTCGGGCAACAAATCTTGCCTTGTACTTCTCCACACTCCTGTCAGATGCCTGCTTGACCTTGTAGATCCATCTCGAACCCACCATTGATTTCCCTTCCGGTCTAGGAACAATCTCCCATGCACTGTTTCTGACAATAGAATCATACTCTTCCACCATGGCGTCTACCCATGCGGGATCCTCCACAGCTTCCTCGAAAGAGGATGGCTCAGTCACAACACACTTGCTCATCAGAGCCATGTATCCAGTGTACCGATCAGGTGACTGTCTCTGCCTGCGTTGGGCTGTAGGTGGTCCTACAACTTTCTCTGCATCTTGAGCCAGTCGCTCAGCTTCTGTCAAGCGCTTTCACCCTCTGATGGTTGGCGCTGCATGAGTGGTCTCTTCCACTCCATGAACCTCGTCCTGTAGCTGATCCACGTCCTGAAGCTCATCCTTAGGAACTAATAGCTCCTCATCTGCATGCAAGTGTAGCTCCCTCTTAAGCGAACACTTCATGGCTTTCTCCTCCTGAAATTTTATATCCCATCGCACAACAGTTTTACCACTGTCTGGCAAATACACACGATAGTTGTGGGGCGTATCAGTGTACCCCACAAATATCCCAACCTCTGCGGTCGGCTCCAACTTCTTCCCGGCATCCTTCGTCACATGCATGTAAACGTTAGCACCAAAAATCCTCAAATGAGAAAGATCAGGCTTCTTACCAGAATAAGTCTCCTCAGGTGTACTCATGCCAAGTATCCTATGAGGACAACAGTTCTGCACATAAACTGCTGTATTGCATGCTTCCGCCTACAAGTGAAGGGGTAGGCCCTGATCATGCAACATTGCCCGTGCAACACCCACAATCGTTTTGTTCTTCCGCTCAGCTACCCCGTTCTGCTGTGGGTTATGGGGAGCTATGAGCTCTCTACGAATCCCTTCTGTCTTGCAGAAATCCTTGAACTCGTCCGAGATGTATTCACCACCATTATCGCTCCTAAGAGCTTTCACCTTCTTCCCCGACTCCTTCTCGACCAGTGCTTTGAATTCACAGAACTTTGAATATGTCTCGCTCTTCTTCTGTATGAAGAAGATCCAACACTTACGAGAGAAATCATCAACAAAAATCACATAATACTTGTGTTTTGTTGTCGAAGCAACTGAGAAAGGTCCACACACGTCTGTGTGAATTCTCTCAAGGATCGTTGTGGCGCGACTATCCTTCTCGTGAAAGGTGGCTTTCACAAACTTCCCCAAAGTACACCCCTTGCACTAATCTGACTGCGCAAGTGTGCCTTTAGGAAGCCCTGTAGTGATCTGCTGCAGTATCTTCAAGGCTCCATGGTGAAGGTGACCCAATCTCCTGTGCCACAACTCACCATCATCCCGACTCACCAATCCTTCTGCCTTGCCCGCCATTGCTGCACATCCATCTACATGCAACTGATAAAGGTTCCTCACTCGAACCCCTTCTTCTGGGTCTCACTAGTTGTCGTACTGCGCAACAAAGCCTTTCCCTCGCTGAAAACAACATCATACCCCTTGTCTTCTAATATCGCCACTGAGATGAGATTCTTCGTCAATCCTGGAACATGCATGACTTCCTTCAATACGAAGGGTTTACCAGACTCCCTCTCAAAGGAAATGGTATCGATACCGGTCGCACTGTATCTACCATCATCGCCCATCTCGATGTGCACTCCAAGATCTTTGTCCTCCAGATGAGAGAACAAATATCTATCTCCCGTCATGTGAAAATACGCACCACTGTCCAAGAACCACACTGATCCCATAACACTTAAAACCAAGCATGCGATCAATGAAAAATCAAGCTCAAACTGTGAGGCTAGAGCCTCTCCTGCTGAAGATCCAGCAGCCTGCTTGTTCTTCTTCTTCTGCGGACAATTAGTGGCATAGTGTCCGTGCTGGTGACAGTGAAAACAATTCACCTTGGACATATCCTGCTTCTTGCCTTTCGCACCAGACTGAGACGCTTTCTTGCTCTTCCCTTTCTTTGCTTTGGCAGTCAAAGCACAATTCTCTTCATCAGCTCCCTTTGACGAAGATCTGTCCCTGGTACTCCGCCTGATCTCCTCCTGCACAAGATCTGACCATAGTCTTTCCCATCCTGACAATTTCTCCCGACCATTGACAGAGTCCTGATAGGAATGCCAACTCTTCAGAAGACCAAGGAGAGCCAAGCTCACCAAGTCCTCATCATCGACAGTAACCCCCACACTTCCCAGCTCATCTCGACACTGAGTGAACTTCGTGAGATACTTGGGAATACTGTCACCCTTCTCGCATTTGATGTTTCTGAGTTTATCTTTGAGCGCTAGCTTCCTCTGATCGCTCTTGCTTTGGAATAATTCTGTTAATGATTTCCACATCAAATATGGAGTAGCCTTTCCATGGAGGCTGGACACAATGTGATCCTTCACGCCCTCCAACAGAATCCTTCGACATTTTGCGGTCTTCTTTTGCCAAACTTCTGCCTCAGCAACATCAGTAGGCTTTGGGATGTCCGTATCTATGAACTCCTTTAGCCCGTTATCATCCAATACTGCCTCCATCCTGTCCTTCCATGCAATATAGTTTGAGCTACCCTCAAGAGCATACTCCAATTGCAATCCGTTGAAAGACATTGCTGCGTTGTCACCAAGAAAACACTGCTGCAAATTCGAATTCCACCAGCAACCAACTCAACCGCCTCGTATCTAAGATTCGTGATAACACAATATTTCTCGTACAGAGATTAACTGTATGGGAATTCACTGGATATCTCACCTTCCAAAGGAAGGATGAATCCAGAGGCTACCTGGCCCGATTACAGACTCTGCCTGAAGAAAAAGAATGTAAACACTTCCTGAATAGTAGATCTGATGATCAACAGCTCTGATACCATGTAGAAATTTTGAATAATTTAACACATATTCAATGGAGATTATCTTGATCATGTACTATTGCGGAATACATACACAATACATAAGCTCCTCTACGTTGATCATCAATATAGCAGCATCAATAACGATAAAACATCAAGAGCATTCGCACATTAACACAGTATGTAACCCGGGGAAAGCATCTGGCTAAAAACCCCACACTATCTGTATATTAATGATTGAGACCATGTAACATTACAAATTACAATGCTTATCACAAGCAATCTAGTACCAGCTCCACCTGTTACACACAATACAACTAAGATCTGATCTCCAAATCTATTCCACTGCTTGCCTGCCTCCACTGCTCAATACCTGCTCAAGAATGAATGAGAATGGTCTACCAAACTCGTATTTCACCTCCAAAGAATCACTCACAATGTGTAAGACATGAGCAGAAGCTAAAAACTGGGCAAATACATGAGCAAACTCATTGGCATACTCAATCCATTGATTGTGCAAGATCTGATGCACAACTATAGTCACAACTGATAGCAATCTGATTCTCTAACACTTGTCCCTGCTGAACTGAACATGCACTGACATGCAACTAAGTTAACTGATGTATTCTATAGTTGTATTATGAGTGAATAATTAGTTTAACAACTCATCATTAGTCTATTTGTAGTTAGACTAACTACAACTAGTTTAACCAAGTCAAACTGAACACAACTCCATCAACTCCACAATCAACTCCACCAAACTCAACTGATTGAGTTCTAACTGAAGTCATGCATGCAACAACTCAACTGACTCATAAGAAAAGCGTACTTCCTTCTGACAGCTGCATGGGCCACATCTGTAGCTCAAACTGAAGTGCTCCAAGAGAATAAGATCAAGTTTATAGTCCAAATATTATTATGAGACAATAATATTTGACTTTTCTATTTTTGACAGCCAATCTAAAAATAGACTTTGATCACCCACACTGTGGTCACCCACACTTTGGTCACCCACATTGTGATCACTCACACTGTTATCACTCACACTGTGGTCACCCACACTGTGATCATCCACACTGTGATCAAAAATAGAACTTGCGCCATATTTTGCCTGTGGGCCCACTTAGTGAAGGCGACTCTTTTCACTAAGCTCCATCATCTTGTTGCAATCTCAATAGCAGAGACCGACGAGAGGATGAAAAGGAGAAAAATGGTAAAATCTGTGAGTCGAAATGTAAGTGGAGTCGTGTTGCTAATGACCTGGCCCAACCCAAAACAGAGTCAGGCGAGATCCGTCCAGAAATGTACAGTTATCTTCGTAAAGACGTGATCGCCCTGATATTGCAGGGGTTCCATTTGAAAATGAAGAATCTATTTCAGGATGACTTCAGGACATCCCATCTTCAGCGCCCAGATAGCAGGACTGTCCATCTTCAGCGCCCAGATAGTGAGGATGAGTGTGTCTCAATCTGCACAAGTCTCTCCAGTATCGAGGAGAGGGTTATTGTTGCGAGTGGAGACAAGGAAGGCCATTTGCGCCTGTGGGATGTTGATTGTGAGGAGGAAGGAAATGGATTTCACATGTATCTGCCTCATTCCTCCCCTGTATCAGGATTTGAAACAACACCCTTTTCTGTGGAGAAGATCTGTAGAGGAAAGCAGAAGTCTGATCATTCTGCCTCATTCCAGATCCAGATCGTGCTCCTTTCTGGTAAAACTCTGCTACAATGGGTCAGCTCTTCGGATCTAGTGCAGGACCTCAAGCAAATCCTGGAATCTAAGCTGGGGATTCCCTTTGCATCTCAACGACTCCTCCACGAAGGTAAACAACTTGAGGATCTTTATCCCCTTTCTTTTTACAGCATTAAGAGAAATGCCTCCATCATTTTTACCCTTCGTTTGAGAGGGGGAGCTGTTGGACAGTCATCTTCAGCTGAGGCTTTTTCATACAAAGATGCTGTCCATGCTCAGATGCCCAAGAAAACAGCTCCTCCAGCTCAGGCTCCCAAACCTTTTTTGGTGGAAAAACTGGAGGAAACCCCCTCCATTGAAATAATGCATCCTTCGCTAGATGAGAAAATCCAAAAGTATGCAGAGCATGCCATTATTTGCAGGTTTAATGGGCTATGGCCGCGCACAGCAGATCTCTACCAATGGATACACTCTAGTTGGACCAACAACTGCAAGGTTCTTCTTTGCTCAAAGGGTTTCTTCATTGTAGTATTTGTTTTCAGTGAAGACTACCAAAGAGCATTAATTGAAGGCCCATGGTTTTGGGGCTCAACAGGTTTATTCCTCACCCCTTGGTTCCCAGATTTTGATCCCTCTTCAACAATCATCACCAAGCTCCCCATCTGGGTCAGACTTCCTAATCTCCCGGCGCATCTATGGCACTTTACTGTATTCCAAGGAATCGACAATTCTCTGGGTCGCTTTTTAGCCATAGACACCTCTAGAGGGGAAAAAGGCATATATACCTTCACCAGAATCTGTGCTAAAATAGACATGAGAAAAGGTCTACCTAATCAGATTAATCTCAAAATTGGAGACTTCCACTGGACTCAAACCCTGGATTACGAGAACACAGCCTTTCGCTGCCAAAATTGCCATCACACAGGGCACCTTTAGAGCTCTTGTCCCTCGATGCCTGCCCAAAAGAAGAAAGCCAATCCTAAGCCAAAATCCAAAAGATGGAAACCTCACGATCCTCCTACCATGGATGATTTTGATTCTAGCTCAGACGAAGAGGAAGAGGATGCGGAAGGAATGGAAGAAAAGTTGGTAGAGGATCCGCCCTCGACTGGTCCTGAGGAATCTACTGCCCCACCAAACTCACAGAAAAGAACTCATGAGTCATCTCCCTCGGATTCAGACAAGGAGACCTCTCCTTCAGCCCAACTTAGTTTGAAAATCATGCCAGCATAGCAGAGTCATCTTGATTGGGTCAAAGTTGGCAAAAAGAAAGGAAAAAATGCCGAATAGTTGATTCTACCCACGTTGGGTAGAATCCTCTGTTCAGCTCTTGTTACCTTGTTCTTCTTGTTACTTCTTGCTTAGCACTGCTCTCTTCTTGTCTTCTCTTAGGGGCCGAGGTGGATAGTCTATCCTTTCCGGCTACCCATTTTCGTGCTTCTCTTGGTTGTAACTTCATATTGTACCATACTTCCTCTTAATAGAATTAGTTTTTACCGAGAAAAAAAAATATTAAATCATCAACTAGGGGTCGTAAACACGAGTTACACTACATATTGGTTCAATATCTAATTGCAGAGTATGTGATTTCCTTTGTAATCAATTCCTAAGTGCAGGAGCCTATTTACTCAAACTCCTCTTTCTATTTGAGGCATTCAAAACTCCTTCATCTACTCAAAGCAATTCAAAAAAACCCTTCTAGCTAATTAAAGTAAAAAATCTTCTATCTTCTTAAAGAATCAAGCATGCAAAACCTCAGAGAAATCATACTTATCTCAGAAGACTCAATGCTCTCACTTACTCATCAAACCCTATAGAAACTATTCTTGTTTTAAATCTATTTTAGCCACTCAAAGAGACTTATAACTAACACAGGCTTGCTATGATTTATTTCTATAATGCAAAACTTAAATAACTCAATTCAAACACTAAAGCTAACTCACTTTAATCGAAGAAATTCTACCTACAGAATTTAAATCTCATTCATTCAGGACACACACACAATCAATTGCTCTAATTAAAATCACTCTTATGAGACACTTAACTACAAGATTCAAATTGCATCTAATGAAAACATTCACTTAATGAAATGCTTAACTACATAATTTAAATTGTATCTAATGAAAAAATTCACTTTAACCGAAATCAAAATACTTTAGCTACAAGATTCAAATTGCATCTAATGGAAAACAAAATCATTCAAATTGAAATCAAAATGCTGAACTATAAGATTCATATTGCATCTAATGGAAACCAAAATTAATCTAATCGAAATCAAAACGCTGAACTATAAGATTCAGATTGCACTCATGAAAACAATCGTTAATGAAAATCACTGTGGCTTCAAATTACATTCAATGAAAAACACTCCTCTTCAATCGAAATCACTCAGGATTTTAAAATGTTAACTACAGAACTTGAATTGCATTCGATGGAAAACACTCATTCTTAACAGAAATTGTTCTGGCTTTTAGAATATTAGCTACAGATTCAAATCACATTCAATGGTAACGCTACTTTCAACTGTTCTATGTTGAGACATCCATGTACACTTGTTGCATTCAAACGGTGACAAAGTATATAGTTTCAGAACACTTATGCACAATTCAATTCAGATCGGAACGATTTTCAACACATTAGTATAATGAAATTCTTCATAAGAGATAATCAACGATTTGAATTATACTCAATGTTTATGGACTGATCAGAAAGCTTAGTTACAAAATCGAAATGAAAGCTTAAGAACAAAATTAGTTAAACCATTCAGAATTTAAATGATCACTCACTATGCTATGTAAGATCACACAGTAAATAATTCCTAAATCTAATCTAACTATCAAGCTTGGTTCCAGATGTGGTGGGCCCTTGCCATGCCTGGAGCGAGCGAAACTAACTCAGTAAAATGTAATTTAAAATACAAACACCATTACTTACAGTAGAATAATGTCGAGACTGAATTAAATCAAAGCTTAGATGTAGTCATACATAGTCTAGGATCTCCAATACATAAATTTTCAAAATCAATAATAATAGAGCATTACATCGCCATCACTACTTAACAGTAACCCCCTAATTTCAACCTCATCGGGCCTTTTAAGAGGACAACCGATGAATACAAGACTTAACCAACTATTCCTTATCATAGAAACTTGTTGACTAATGGATAATCTTGGACTCCATGATGTCTTCATAAGATTGACCTTGAATCAACTGTGTTTGGCTTGATAAATTACTTCTATCCTTGGCCCCCAAAATATTGATGTATGAGATGCCAGGAGATCTCACAAACCACTTACACTTCTATCAAAAAGAGTTGCCACTATTTGATTGCCAGCTTGAGTACAGGAATGGAAATTAAGTTTTAAGTATAGAATAGTAGTGACATTTAGATGATAAAGCATCCACCACCTCATACTCCAACCTGGGATGTCCTAATAAGCATGATTCTATAATATATCTATATTCAACCAAAAACACCGAAATAATGTTAAGTAAAATGTTTTTACCTCTAGTCATGTCATGGCAGGGTTTTGGTAGTAAATGATATGGTATAGTAGGTGAAAAGAGGTATGATATAGGTAAAAAGGGTAAAAATGTTATTGAACAGAGTAAAGAAGTGGTGAAAAGAATGGGCGCTAAGAGGAATCCATAGACTATTGTCCCTCACCTAAAATATTTCTTCTATTCTATTCATGCTCAACTAAAATTTCCATCATTCTCCTCTCTGTAGCAATGCAAGAATTATGTATTCTTCCACCGCTAATGTGCTCAACTATTCTCTGTTATTGCTCCAACGCACGTTATGATGTCACCCGTTCCTTTTATTGTCCCCTATCTAATTCTCCTCTAGTTTTTTTGTTTCTTTTAATATTACTTGTTCTCCTCTACTCTCTCTGTCTCAACGTATTCTTGTTGTGTGCAAATATTCCTCGTCTTCCCCTCTTGTCGTTTCCTCTTCATCCTTGTTTTTTGTGTGCGAACCTTTTCTGTTTGGTCATCATTTCCCCTATCCTATGCAGCATTTACACCTAGGATCTTGTCTCCCCACTATCCTTTTCCTTGTTGTTGGTTATTGTAATGGATAGCTAGTCCTTCTATATGTGCTCTCGGCCATGACTAGAATTTTCAATAGCGTGGTCATTTCATTCTTTTAAATTTGTCTTTTCTTGCTTGTATATTGTAGCAAGGAGTATGCTCCTATTTATTCTTTTCTTGTTAGTTAATTTTTAAGGCATTCCCCTTGAGAAAACATGCCAACCTCCCATGGTTGTCCTTTAATTAAATTAGACCCTTGAAATTCCCAAGAAATTACCCTCCTCAACTCTAGAAATTTGTGTCCCAAGACCTCAATTTGTTTTTAATATTAGAAAAATAATTACAATTATTTACAATAAATGGATAAATAATCAAGGGTTGTCACAAACCCCTCCCCCTTGGAGTAACATAGTCCTCAGTGTTCTATAACTAGATACAAAATAAAAACATGCTTAAAAACCAAGAAAAACCATTTTTTGAGCTTTATATACATAGCTCTATCCATTGTTTACAATTTATTTACATCTGCGTCAATCAACAAACAAAAAGGATATTTTTCTCACATTTGATCATCCATTTCCAAAGTGGCTTCCTCTGGCCCAAAGTGCCTCCACTACACTTTGGTGTACTCAATTCCTCGATTATGGAGCATCAACTTCCTCTTCTCTAGGACGCATAGAGGTTCTAGCTGGAACTCTCCCTCTGGTTTTACCTGTAGCACAAACCAATCAATCATATGAATAGATTCATGTACATATCTTTTAAGTAAAGAAACATGGAAAATATTATGAATTTTAACTTATGGAGGTATGGCCAGCCTATAGGCCACTATCCATATCATTTTAAGCACTTCAAATGACCCACAAAATGATGATTCCAACTTAGCACATGACTCAATTTTCAGGGAGCTCTTCTTGTGCCTAACATGAAAATAAAAATGCTCCCCAAGCTTAAATTCCTTATGCACTCTATGCTGGTTTGCATATCTCTTTTATCTATCACATGCCACTTTTAAATTAGTTCTGATGGTTTGCATTTCTTATTCCATATCTTTCAATATATCAGGGCCAATGCGGACCCTGTTCACTGGATCACTCTAGCTTATAGGAGTGTTGTAACTCCTCCCATAAAGAGCTTCAAATGGGCTCATTTTCAAGGACTCTTGGTGATGAGCCTCTAAATTAGACATAAATTAAGGCCTATGCCTCTAATTTAAAACATAACTTAAGGCCTATGACCATCCTTCAGCACATTAAACCTCTATTTTTGCATTATATAATATATTTTTAACTTTAATATATTCATTAGGAAGGTTTATGAATAATTGAATATTTGTGCGTAAGATTTTTTTTTTTTTTTGTGGAATATTATGAGAATATTGCGTAGATTATGAAGAGTTGGATGAGGAGATAATTTAGGGACTTTTTCCCTATTATTGGAGGATCAATAATAAATAATAATTCAACAAGATATTATGGAATTATTGCACAAATTGTGGAACTCCAATGAGTGAAAAAATCTAGAAATGTGTTCCACTAATCAAGGGAGAAGATCCACCAATCAAGGGAGCAGATCCACTAATCAAGGGATTTTGGTGGGGAAATCTTCCTCCATCCATGGGGAATGATTCTTAATCATTTTGTATAAGTACCAAGTCGAATTTGCCTCTAGGGAATGATTGAGAAAATCTAAGAATGTGTTCCACTAATCAAGGGAGCAGATCCACTAATTAAGGGATTTTGGTGGGGAAAGCTTCCTCCATCCATGGGGAATGATTCTTAATCATTTTGTATAAGTACCAAGTTGAATTTGCCTCTAGGAAATGAATGACAAAATCTAGGAATGTGTTCCCGACCATTTAATGCAAATTCCTAGTATTGGGGACTAGATCCACTAATCAAGGGATTTTGGTGGGGAAAGATTCCTCCATTCATGGGGAATGATTCATAATCATTTTGTATAAGTACCAAGTCATATTTTCATCTAGAGGAGATATTTTTCATTAGTGTTATTATGGAGAGAGCTTGTATTTTTGCAGCTCCATTGTATTTTCTTGCAGGCATGTAATTCTATTGATGAAAATAATGAATATTGATGTCATGCTCAGCTTCTAAATCTTGTACTCCTCCATAGGTCTCTGAGTTTCCTTGGGATTGGGCATCTCAGGAACCTCAGAGTCCTTTTGTATCATTTGCTTTCCCTCTTTTAATTTCTTATTCACATGCATCTCTTGTTTTTATTTCTTTCTATTTCTGCATTTAGAATTAATGATTTCTTGTAGTAGGATTGAGTTAAACGTTGATGTAAGTTCTTTTGCAGGATCAAAAGGATTATTTCATCCCTGGAAATTCTTTGAAGTTCATAGGAATCATTTAGTTTCTTGGATTAGTCTTCTTATTCCCAAATCTAGATTGCTGGACCTCTTTTTTAGCAAATAACAACAAATTTCTGCTATTTTTTAGAGCATGCTAACGAGCTCCAATCAAATTGATTTCACTTGCATTAGATCAAAAAAACATTCTAGTTCATAACAAAAACTACCCCATTGCATTTGAACTTGATTTGGTTAGGCATTTTTTTCAGATTTACTAGCTCACTAGTTCTCAAATTTCTAGATTTTCGACTAGTAATGTTTTTTTATTTTTTTGCATGGGGAAAACAGGTCTTTTTGAGTGATTCCAATTGGAATAGGGACATAAAAAATACTAGTTAATAAAAAAATTTGTCCCATCCAATTTGGATTTGATTTTCTTGGTAATTAAACCCTCGCCAATTTCATCATTTCACAAGGAAACTTCTCCAAGCTTTTTGAGCAAATCTATCCATCTTCCAACTTTGGTTTTGAGTTCTGAGTGATCATAGGAATTTTCCCACTCCATTCCACCCATCACACACCTTTTCTAGGCCTTCCATCACCTCCAACACCTCACATTTTTCTCTTGGCTGTATTATGTAGGTTCATTGTAGTTCCTACAGGATCATCCTATAGGTTTTTAGTACATCTTGTAGGTTTTTCTGAAATGGCCTATTTTGAGGCTGAATTGAGGTAAAACCTCTAGGAAGTCACAAAAATCCTCCCAAGGGTATCCCACACCATCCAACCATCTTTTAACCCTTCCATCCAACCTCAAACATCCTTAATTCACCTGCCACATCACCAAAGGAAATTAGTTTGGATACTTGATTTTGCATGAAAAGACAAAAAGACAAAAACATATTTATTTCAGTCCCTTTACTTGCACATTAGTGATGTTTGATGCTTCTTACTTCCATGCTTAGATAGTAGCATTTGGTTCATGACAATTTATCATTATTGCAAAGCATAGTTTCTTGAAAGTTAATTAGGAAATGGTGTGATTTAACATTGATTTTTCATCTCTTTCTTTGTACTTTCTTTCTTGCAATAGGTTAAGGTTCCATTTCGAACATTTCATTTTCTACAATTAGTTTAGGATTTAACTTTAGTACATGCACTCCATTACATCATGACAACAAAGGAAGGACACATTGTATGCCACACATATAGTGCCGACACCTCTTAAGTTTTCATGAACCTCGGGTTGATAATTAAAGTCGGCAGTCTTAGGAGTTGCAACATTCTTGTTGCAATACCAAGGCTCATCACTTTTTAGCACCGTTGCCGGGGAGGTGTCAAAGTATGCATTGTTTTCTTCCCTAGTTGATTCATGTATTTTCACTTTTTGAAAAAACAAAATATTTGCATTAGGCATATTTAATTTCAAAAGTAGAAAATTGCATTGCATTATAGTTTTCATGCAATCATAAAAACAAAAACAAAATTTCTCCAACACTAATCCACCCCCCCCATTTGATCACATGGTGCAGTAAGAGGCACATCACCATTCACTTTTTCAGGTAGAATAAGAAGATGGCGAATAATGTAGAAGAAATCGATGGGCAATGATGACAATGAGGAAGATCCTATCGAATTTACCATTCAAGATACTGATGGAAGTGTGCACATGAAGAACATCCCTCCATCTTTTCTTCCAAAATTTCATGGTCTAAGTTTAGAGGATCCAGAACCTTTCTATTTGAACTTGAGATTGTTTATAGTTCTTATGGTTACTTATTAAAAACTAAAAAATTGAGATTGTTTTCGGTAACATTGAAGGATAGAGCTCTTAAATGGTTCATGAGTTTAGGGACTAATTCAATAAGATCATGGAATGATATGCAAAATATATTCCTAGAAAAATATAAAGATCATGACCTTAAAGAAGAAATCTTTAGAATGAATAGAGAAGATGAGATCCTTGAGGATCTAATAGAGAGGTTCATGTACAATGTTAAGAGGGGAAAACTACATCATTTAGGATCCGACACACTAAAAACCCTCTTACTTAGAACAATTAGGGATGAGTGGATTGATCTCCTTAATCTCATGAGTATAGGTGATGTATATCAATTATAATTTGAGGAAATTTGTGAAACACGCAAACACATATCAAGAGGAAAAGCAAGAGTAGGTAAATTAGCATCAAGATTGGTAAGTCAAGCTAAACTTGGAAATTTGTTTGATTTTAAAACATAAATTCTTAGCAATATAACAAAACAGGTAGAAATGTTAAGAATGCAAGATGAAGGAAACGAAAATGCTGATGTTTGTGTTGTAGAATCACAGGATGTTAAACATTGTCCATTATTACAAAGGTTGAAGGAATTTCACCAAGAGAACAATGGAGCAAGTCAATTTCCAATGCAGCAATGTTATGTAGCTCAAAGAGGACCATGACAGTCTATTCAGCCTGATATGATGCAAGAGCCTAGTTCCCAATTTCAAGGTTATGCATATCCACCTCAAAGTAATTGGAACACACCTTTTCCTTGGCAACATTGGCCATCTCAACCCCAAAACCAATCTTGGCAACAAGGTTGTCAAGGAACTTATGGGAGCCATCCACAATGTCCTCAATATTTTCCTCAATATCCTCCATACTCAACTCCATGTTATCCCTACCATTCACCTCCACCACAACCACAACCCCATCCACATTCATTTCAAATATACACTCCCACTCAACTACCTGTATCACTATTTCCAAACCCACACATTAAAGTAGCTCAACCCACTTACAATGCTGAGGTATAAAGCTTCCAAACATCTCCTCTTGAGCTCAATGGTATGCACCATAGCTTAGGAAGAGTATTGCAAAAAAGAGATTATCTTGATATCATTGAAGGACCACATCTAGAGGAAGAAGATTCAAATAAGAAGACTACAGAACCATGGGCTGCAATTGATGAAGAGAATACATCAAAATCAGAGGTCGAGAGAACTCCCTCATGGTTACCATCAAATCCTCCATGTATTCAAGAGAACGATTAACAAAAGAGGAAGATTTGAAGGTCATGGTAGAAGAAGACATGAAGAATGCTCCAGATCAGAAAAAGGACCAAGGACATCACAACTATATTGAAATATGGTTCCAAGCAATCACTAAGTTGCAGCATCACTCTCTTCCTCAACTATGCTTGATCCTTTCAAAGTTAAATAATTTGGTCTCTAAGATCCAGGTACATGTCAAAGCATACATTTCAAGCCTCAACATCATTTTATCTGTCATCTTGATGTGCACATGGCTCCATTGGAAATATTCTTATACTTGAAAATGATTTTGTTTTTCAAGTAGGGTAGGGTAGGAAAAAAAAAAGAAATTGAAAAAGAAGAGGAAAAAAAAAAATCTCAAGTGAAATCCTCCTTGGCAGTGCCTCAGATTGGCTCATTGATTGAAAACCTCCATGAGGCGGTCAATGGGTTGAGAAAAAGCAAAAAAAAAAGAGAAAAAAGAAAAGATCCTAGGTGAAAACCTCCTTTGAGGCGCCTAGGCAGACCTACTAGTTGAAAACCTCATTGAGGCGACTAGTAGGCCTAGAAGAAAAAAATAAAGAAAAAATAAAAGAATCCTTGCTCCATGCACGCACTCTCCAACATCTGCAAGCAACAAGAAAAAGTTGGTACCAAAAGGAAAATTGGTCAAGCCTAGTCAAAATAAGTCAAATTTTGACTTGCTCCTACTACGACGAAATGCTCCAACAAGACCAAGACCATGCCAATCCATCACCCTCATCTATTTTCACCATCCACCCATCATTCTCAAGCTTCTACCACTCATTTTCCTTGCTGGCCTAAAAAACTACAGGATGCAAAAATACATGAGCATAAATTTGTTTTTGCCATAACTTTAAAACCATGCATCCATTTGCCAATCTGTTCTAGGGGGAGATGCATATGGATGATGGTAACATGCTCAAGCAATTTCAGCAAATTCTAGTGCATGGTTTCTAAGAAATCGGCCTCCATCACCTTCAACCATTTTTGCATTTTCTTGATATCCGTGCATCCATTTAAAAAGCTGTTTCATGGGGAGATGCATATGGATGATGGTAACATGGCCAAGAAAGTTCAACAAATTCTACTGCATGGTTTCCAAGAAATCAACCTCCATCGCCTTCAGCCATTTTTAGTTTTTCTCGAGATCCATGCATCCATGGAACAAAATTTTTCTATGAGGAGGTGCATAATGATTATGGAAACATGCTCAAAAAGTTTCAGCTCTATCCAGTCTACCGTTTGGGAGATATGGAAAAAACAAGTCGCTGTCATGTAAACTTACAGGGTACAAAACAACACCTACAGGATTGGATGTGAGCAGTTTTAAAGGAGATCTAGAGGTCAAAGAAGCTCCTCCAAAGCTTAGCAACAACATTAGGATCATCAACATCACCATCCAACACCTGCACATCAACAACAACTCAACAGCAACATGCATGTCTCTCCAACAACCATCAGGTAGGTACAGGTATGCAATATTCTTGACCTCTTCTCTTGAGCATATTATGGTTAGAAATTTGTTGTAAATGCACAAAAGATGAGGTTTTATAAGCTAAGGATGGGTCAACAGTCTCAACCGACTTCAACTAATTGATTGCAGCTCACTCCTCCACTCATACAATGTTGAAAAGTCAAATTATGAAAGGTGATGATTTCAAGGAATGAGGACAACAGTCAAAAGAAGAAATTTTTGCAAAGGCCAAGGTCACCACAACACTCCAAGCCCTCCATCCACTTCATATTCACTATTTATTCATCATTCATCCATCTCATTTCATTTTTGAAAAAAATTAAAAATAAAAGAATAAAAAAAAGAGAGTGTCCTCTCCATTTTCATGAAATTTCCATTTGCAGGTGAGTAAGAAGGACGGTCAAAGAGCAAAGGAGGATCACAAAGAGACCCCTGTCACTCACATTTCTATTTTACCACTCATTACCATTCATTCCTCCACCATTTCTGTCATTTTTTCCCCTCCTTTACTTCAGTTTACAAAGGGACTATGTTTTCTACAGGATGATCCTATAGGAATTACAGTGACGCGGAAATCCTACAGGAGGCAGTCCTAAGGCAAATAAATGGTGGAACAAGGTAGCAGAATGTTGATAAGGGTGTGAAAGACCTAGCCAAACTGAAAAAATAATCAAGAACCATCTTGAATAAGGGGAAGAAGGCAAACTAATGGTCTTAAGAAACAAGGATTTTTCTTTGAACAAATATTTTTTTTGGCTTGTCCTTGCAGAGCTTATAGCCAAGATTTTTAATGCACAAGAGAGAGGCCACCAGGGCCATGGATGAGGCACAATGAGCTCACTATGTTGCTCAAAGGATGAGCAACACTTTCAACAGGGGGGTATGATGGGCCTCTAAATTAGACATAAATTAAGGCCCATGCCTCTAATTTAAAACATAAATTAAGGCCTATGACCATACTTTAGCACATTAAACCTCTCTTTTTGAATCAGATAATTTATTTTTAACTTTACTATATTCATTAGGAAGGTTTATGAATAATTGAATATTTGTGCCCAATATTATTTATTTTTTGTGAATATTAAGAGAATATTGGGCATATTATTAAGAGTTGGAGGAGGAGATAATTTAGGGACCTGTTCCCTACTACTAGAGGATCAATAATAAATAACAAGTCAACAAGATATTATGGAATTATAGCACAAATTGTGGAACTCCAATGATTGAGAAAATCTAGGAATGTGTTCCACTAATCAAGGGAGCAGATCCACCAATCAAGGGAGAAAATCCACTAATCAAGGGATTTCGGTGGGAAAAGCTTCCTCCATCCATGGGGAATGATTCTTAATCATTTTTTATAAGTATCAAGTCAAATTTTCCTCTAGGGAATGATTGAAAAAATCTAGGAATGTGTTCCCTGCCATTTAATGAAAATTCCTAGTATTGGGGACTAGATCCACTAATCAAGGGATTTTGGTGGGGAAAGCTTCCTCCATTCATGAGAAATGATTCATAATCATTTTGTATAAGTACGAAGTCAAATTTTCCTCTGGAGGAGAGATTTTTCATTAGTGTTATTGTGGAGAGAGCTTGTATATTTGCAGCCCCATTGTATTTTCTTGCAGGGATGTAATTCTATTGATGAAAATAATGAAGATTGGTGTCATGTTCAGCTTCTAAATCTTGTTCTCCTCCATAGGTCTCTAATATTTCTTGGGCTTGGCCATATCAAAAACCTCAGAGCCTTTTTGTATCATTTTCTTCCCTCTTTTCATTTCTTATTCACATGCATCTCCTGTTTTTATTTCTTTCTATTTCTGCATTTAGAATTAATGATTTCTTGTTGTAGGATTGAGTTAAATGGTTGATGTAAGTTCTTTTGCAGGATCACAAGAATTATGTTATCCTTGGAAAATCTTTTGAAGTTCATATAGGAATCATTGAGTTTCTTGGATTATTCTTCTTATTTCCAAATCTGGATTGTTGGACCTCCTTTTTAGCAAAGAACAACAAATTTCTGCTATTTTTTAGAGCATGCTAACGACCTTCAATCAAATTTATTTCACTTGCATTAGATCAAAAAAACATTCTAGTTCATAACAAAAGTTACCCCATTGCATTTGCACTTGATTTGGTTAGGAATTTTTTAGATTTACTTAACTCACTAGTTCTCAAATTTCTAGATTTTCGACTAGTAATGTTTTATATTTTTTTTCATGGGGAACATAGGTATTTTTGAGTGATTCCAATTGGAATATGGACCTAAGATATCATAGTTAATAACAAAATTTGTCCCATCCAATTTGGATTTGATTTTCTTGGTCATTAAACCTTCGTCAATTTCATCATTTCACAAGGAAACTTCTCCAAGTTTTTTGAGTAAATCCATCCATCTCTCAACTTTGGTTTTGAGTTTTGAGTGATCCTAGGAATTTTCCTACTCCATTCCACCCATCACACACATTTCCTAGGCCTCTAGTCACCTCCAACACCTCACATTTTTCTCTCGGCTGTATCTTGTAGGTTCACTATAATTTCTAGAGGATCATCATGTAGGTTTCTAGTACATCCTGTAGGTTTTCCTGAAATGGCCTGTTTTGAGGCTGAATTGAGGGAAAACCTCTAAGAAGTCACCAAAATCCTCCCAAGGGTATCCCACACCATCCAACCATCTCCTAACCCTTCCATCCAACCTCCAACATCCTTAATTCACCTGCCACATCACCAAAGGAAATTAGTTTGCATACTTGATTTTGCATGAAAAGACAAAAAGACAAAAACAAATTTATTTCAGTCCCTTTACTTGCACATTAGTGATGTTTGATGCTTCTTACTTCCATGCTTAGATAGTAGCATTTGGTTCATGATAATTTATCATTATTTCAAAGCATAGTATCTTGGCAGTTAATTAGGAAATGGCGTGATTTAACATTGAATTTCTGTCTCTTTCCTTATACTTTCTTTCTTGCAATAGGTTAAGGTTCTATTTCGAACATTTCATTTTCTGCAATTAGTTTAGGATTTGACTTCAGTACATTCACTCCATTACATCATCACAAAAAAGGAAGAACACATTGTATGTCGCACATATAGTGCCAACACCTCTTAAGTTTGTGCGAACCCTGGGTTGATAATTAAATCGGTAGCCTTGGGAGTTGCAGCATTCTTGTTGCAATACTGAGCGTCATCACTTGGTACCCATTATTATATGCAAATTATACAATTGGAAGATGTTCCTATCATTTCTTTGGATGGTGTGTTACATGAATTCTTAACATGTCTTCAAGAATTATATTCATCCTCTCTATTTTCCCATCAATCTGTGGATGGTAAGTTATGCTAAAAGCCAACTCTATCCCTTAGCTTGCAAATAATTCTCTCCAAAAAATTGAATTAAATTTGGCATATATATCTGATATAATATTCTTGGGAACCCCATGCAATCTCACGATCTCCTTTATAAAAATTTGAGGCACATCACTTGCAAAATTAGTAGACTTGACTACTACAAAGTGAGCCACTTTGCTCAATTTGTCAACCACAACCATGATTGTGTCATGTTGCTTGTAAGTTTTTGGAAGCCCTATAATAAATTCCATGTAAATTACCTCCCATTTCCATTCTGTAATGGGAATGGGATGAAATAGACGAGTTGGGTGCTTGCACTAGGCATTTACTTGTTGACATTCCATGCACTTGGAAATGAAATCATCCACCTCTCTTTTTAGATTAGGCCAATAATATAATTTATTTATGGTTGTGAGATTATTTTGATATCTTGGATGGTTAGACTATGGCTTGGCATGGAACTCTTTTAGTATCAACTGCTTTAGATCACTGTCATTTGACACATAGAATCTATTTTTTAAACTACTCAACCCATTATTTGTAAGGCAATATTCCTTGTCCTTTTCACCCTCATATGCTTGTTGTAGATTTTCCTTTATCTATTGATATTTTTCATCATGTTGTCATACATTTTTTTTTCCTTTATTCAAGGTCATTTCCATAAGAAATTATGGCTGTTATGTGGTCTAATTGTAGCCTCATTCTGAGTGCATCAATTACTCGATTTTCTTTATTTAATTTTAAAATTAAACTCACTAAGTGTGGCTAGCCATCTAGCTTGCCATGTATTCAATTTAGGTTGATCAAACAAATACTTCAACCCTCCATGATCAGTCATTAAAATAAAACTCATACTAAAAAGATAATTCCTCCACATTTTTATGCGTGGGTGATGGCAAACAACTCCAAGTCACGAGTTAAATTGTTTTTCTCATGCTTCTTTAACTATTGTGATTCATAAAAAACCACTTATCCTTCCTACATTAAGGTCCAACTGAGTCCTTCCTTGTAGGAATCCATGAATACTATAAAGTCCTTGGATGCGTTTGCAATCCTTAGCACTGGGTCATTAGTGAGCATTTTCTTTAGTTGTGCAAAGCTTGTTGCACATTTAGCTATCCATTCAAACTTGTTTCCCTTCTTCTACGGTACAATGATTGGTTAACCAATCTTGGAGAAAATTTTAATGAATCTCCTATAGTATCCTTCCAGTCCCATAAAGGATCTAATTCCAACCACATTTTTCAGTTTTGTCCATTCCATGATGGCCTTGATCTTCTTTAGATCAATAGTTAATCCCTCCTTTTTTAGGTACCTATAATATTAATTTAGCCCCCATATTATTATTTTTGTGCCCATATATTCCCACTATTGTTATTTTTGTTCCCTTACATTATTATTGTTATGTAGGCTGTAATTATATTTTGACCCTTTAGACTCCTATACATACCAAGGAGGTTTTGTCATTTGAATCATCCAAGACTTGTTCATTTATATGATGTAAAAGGAGGTTTCCCCCTCAAAATGGCTTATTATCTAGTCGTTGACCTATCTTTTCTTATGTTTCTGTGTTATTTTTGATCTAGATACATAACAATTGGCATTAGAGCTCTAGATCCTAGGGTTTTGTTGTTTCAAACAGGCCATCGTGACATTTTCACTATGATATTTTTTATGAAAAGCATCAGACCATGAAATTGATACCACATGAATTTGAAATCTTGATGAACATCTGGTTACAATTTCAGATCTTGGTTCACTATATTTTCAGAGATATGGTCTAAGGAAGTTAGGGTTTTTGCATGCTCCAAAATTCAGTCTCAAATAGGTGTTGCAAGGAAAATCGTCATAACTTTCTCTTCATGCATTAGATTTGAATTTCATAGAAACATACTAAAAGTGGATAGAATCTACCTTTTATAATATCTGTTTTAGGGCCAAAGATTGAAATAGTGACACATCACATACCATAAAGTTCGCTCTACTGAATCATTCCATAGTTAGGTCATCGTGGGATATTTGGCATAACATCATATTGAAAAACCCAATCTCGATATAACTAGTTGAGAAGGAATAAAGACACATAGCGCTACCATAGGATGTAATTTCAGACCTTGGGAGGCTGAAATTGTAGAGTTACAATAGTTTCAGGGTCAACCTTATCAACAAGCTCAAAATCAAACTCTTAAAATGTGTGTATTTTAAAATTTGCATAAATTTTATTTGAAAAATCAGTTTGAAGTGATTCAAAGGGAATAATGAAGCATAGATATCATTGATTGATTCCAAAATTCCTTCCAAACAAAAAAATATACATCCATCAAGCCATCATAAAGCTCTACTATGACGCATGAAGAAGAAAAAATGCAACATGATATATCAAAATTACGGGACCAAGTGCAACAATTTTTTCTCTTACAAAGAGAAACCAAAAATGAATTGGGGGTGATGACTATTACAATGCATAGTTTAGAAGAAAAGATAAAAGCAAACATGGAAGGTTTGAAGGATGGTTTAGAAGCAAAAATGGAAGGTTTGACAAAGTTTCTCCAAGAAATGCTTCCTAATGGTGATAAGGTATTCCATGAAATTCATGACGAGAACAAACATAATGTGAATCAAGATTTTAGAGAATCTAAATTTGGATTGAAGACCAACCATATTCAAAATATCAATATGAGGAAGTTTGAAGGCAAGGATGTAGTAACATGAATACTACAGATGGAGTAGTTATTTGGTCTACACGATGTGCAAAAAACACAAAAGGTACATATTACATCGTTATATTTAGAACCTAATCAGTTTGTGTGCTATTGATGACTTTACTCTCATATCTCTTGTCATTTGGATAATTTTTATAGAGGAATTGATAGTACATTATGAGGATACAAAGAGAAATATCTGCTTTAGTCAATTGATAAATCTAAAATAAAATGGTTCAGTTGGGGAGATATGGAGTAGGAAGATTCTCTTTGCGTACACAGACAATCCCTCTAGCCCAGGGGAGAGGGTCTAGCCACAAAAAAGACAATCTGACATAATTTCCCTTAGATTGAGAATGGATAAGATCCTACCTCTTGTATCCTTAATCCTCGTTTGATGAAGTCCTTGTGTCTTTGCTCCAACAATCAACTCCTTAATGCCAATTAAGCACATGAAACAAATAGATAAGAAACCAAAGCACACATGATAGCATACAATAGATTCAACTTACTTAAGAGGCTAAGGGGTCTTAAGCTACCAAATAGCATATGCAATTGGTATAGGAAACAAAATATTAGTTGTGTTATTATGACAAAAAGGAAAGTACAACCTTCGCCTTAGCGTTGCAGGTTTCCTTCGACGTGTCCGGGTTCGAACACCACTATTAGCATCCCATGATTCACCTCAAACAATGGAAGTTCAAGGATTCAAAAACAACAAACTTATTCTACCTTTACAAGCACAAATTAGAAGGCTAAGGTTATCAAGGGTTGTTTTGGTTATCAAGATTTTGCATATTATTCCAGCCCTTTCATTTGCTAGCTGAGGTTGGAAAAGGAGTTTATATAACTTGAGAGAGGCGATATGGATCCTCTTATGATGGGAGAGGTCTGATCCCCTTTGGTTTGTTCCATTTTAATAGGGGAAAGGAGCCCAAATAGTCTTTCTCAGCTCTATCTCGACTAACCATTTACCAAACTTCTGTTCACGAAGCTTCTAGACCTGGAAGCTTCGACTCCATTTTTAAAAAATTTCCAAAAGAGGATCGACGTGAGTAATGGATGGATAACAGTGCCGATCGACGCTAGGCTCAGTGTTAAAATATGCAAATTGGTGCGGGGAAGAAACTGAGGGATAGCGTCGGCCTTGAAAACTGAGTTTGAATATTCATTGGAAATTATGTAAGAGGGAAATGTTTTGTAGATGAAGAGTGATGTAAAGACATGTTATTCATGATAGGAAAACACATGAGGGTCACTGTAGAGGTCCTCTAGGATCGAGGAATGGGGAGTACAAGGACAGTGAAAAAATGTTGTGTAATAGATGCCCCCTAAAGCGTGAAGGACGAACAAGAGTGAGGGGTGAAATGCTTATCGGAAATTGTCATCGAAAAACCTGCAAGCAAGCATAGATACATATACATCACCAAAATTTATGATAAAAGATACATGAATCATGGTATGGATGCAACCATCTAGAAAACGATCATGTAAATGGATCCAAGGTATGGGTGCAACCATCCAGTAAGAAGGATCATATCTAACCCAAGGTATGGTCGCAACCATCCAATAATGAGAAGGATCATATATAACAGACTCATGGTATGGTCACAACCATCCATCTGAAAGAGACATGTATATAAGCATGATCATGTCACATTGCCTCACAACCAGAAATTTTTTAATCTAAGCCCAGGGTCTTATGCTCCAACACAACTTGATCAAAGTAAAAATTCTAGTATGTGAATAGATGTGTCGAAGTCAAACACGCTAGAAAGTTGCTTGATTACGGTCAATGATGTGAACCATTAACAAGCGTGAGAGAAACCACCAATAATGACAATGGCTCTCAAGGTACCAGCAACACAATTCAAATAGTATGAATAAGGAACTAAAGTCAAACACTCATGAAGTCACTCGATCGAAAGCCAATGATGAGAACCTTTCGTTGAGTGCGAAGAACTTGCCATTAGGGAATGCAAGCTCTAAGGTACTAGAAGGGAGTCTCTCGACCAACTTCCCGGATAATGAGCTAAAGTCGATAGGAAGTGACTTTGTCGAAGGAGGGCCATGATGTATCCCACATCATCAACGCGAGACAAGGGGATGCAATCATTATGGATGATATAGAGAATCGGGAATGAGTGTAAATTGCAGAAGGATTAACTCTTGAACATATCGGCGACACGACTCTGGAGCTTGGCAACTCTTTGGATCCACAAGATCAGACGTCATGATGCTATGGAAAAGATCAAACAGAAAGGAAAAAAGTGGATGACCCAAACCCAGGAAGGTCAATGATGAAGTGAGGATATCCTAACCCGACACGAAGAAAAATAGTGTCATGTTCAAGAGTGACAAGCTACCGACACAAATGGTGAAAATTTTCCATTTTCCGCCACCATTCCTCGCAAGTACCCCAATAATTTTTTATCACAAGCTTGAAGGGAATAACATATGCTTGTAATATAAGTCCATCCTTCAGACATATCCAACCTAGTAAGATTAATGAGCCCTAAGAAGGAGAATCTCATGTCCGTCATTGTGACGAATTCGATGTCGTTGAATTTTAACGAGTTCGACAAAGGAAAAACTTGGTATCTTTTTCATGTTTAGAGAGTTTGAAAAAGACACGGAAAAGAAAAATCCAAAAGGTCCCTTTTTGTAAAGTTGTCTCTCGAGCCCAAAAAGGTAGAAAACAATACTCGAGAGAACCTCTTGGCCATGTCAACCAAGGAGTACCTTTTTTGTAAATAGTTTATCCTAGCCCAAAAAAGGGGTAAACGTATACTGGGTAAATGGAATTTCAGAACCGTTTACAAGGTCAAAATGATAAGAGATCGATAATATTTTCATGTTTTGAGGGTTGGAAAAGAGCTTAAAGTAGACTCCCTACTTTTATTTTCTTTAATGAGTCTAAAAGGGCAAAATATTCGGAAATATTTTCATTTTTTACCAGTCAGAAAAGAGCTTAAAGGTGACTCGTCCTGGAGGAACGAGTTGTATAATGGGTAGCAACTAGTTTCGGTTATGGTGGAACTGCTCAAAAACTAAGAGGTCAAGAAGCTAGCTAGTAAAACCACTCATCGTTGCGGTTCCTCAAGAAAGAGTAAAATAACTGAGTGAAAGTGAATGATTGGCAAAAGAGATGGTGGCGATGGAATGGAGAAAAAAACCAAGGATTATCTGACAGGAGAGGATGATAAAAATGACAATCACGAGGGTTAAAATGGAGATGGGTTCATTTTTATACAAGCCTGAACCACAGGGAACTATGCTTCGATTCGGTTTCATGTTTACACAAGCTTGAAACGAAAAAATATGCTTGGATTTGGTTTCATGTTTACACAAGCTTGAATAAAAAAACTATGCTTGAATGAAAAAATGGCATGCCCCCAACATGATGAGAGCTGAGGCACATGGCCCCCAAACTTCATTTCATTCACTGAAGTAGACATTAGGTTGCTAAAAGGTGGATGGAATGAAGTTTCACTTTCGAGATCAAGGAAAGACTCGACTGGAATTTGACGAGATCTTAATCAAATACTCAATTTGGAAAAGGGAGTTGTTTCATTTTTTAATGAGGTTGACACTGTAACAGAACTATCCTCAAGAATCCTTGTTTCATTTTTTAAGGAGCTTGAAACAAGACCAGGAACCATGCTCTGACACTTTGTTTCATTTTTTAACGAGTTTGACACAAGACTAGGAACTATCCTCATGACTCCTTGTTTCATTTTTTAAGGAGCTTGACACAAGACCAAGAACCATGCTCCAACACCTTTTTTAAGGACCATACGAGAACATGGCTCCCAAGAGGTCCACACTAGATGGGAGAACCACGCTCTGGGAGGAATACATGTCAACTAGTAGCAATGGTAGATCGAGTTCCAATGCCCCCAGTACATAATGTATTATACCATCTGTGTGATCATCATCAGATGTGGAGACGGAATGGGTGGCCACATAATTGACCTGTGGCGGGGAGGGTACAACTTGTAGATAAGAATCAATAGGGGACGATGGTTGCAAAGGAGGCACCTGGTGACTAATGAACGAAAATTGATCAATGGTCACTATTCTCCCTTCGTGTGGAAAAAAAACCACATGAAAAAGCAAAGAAACAAGAGCTCCCATGACATAAACATAGTCACATCCAAGGAGAATATTGAAATATAAGGGACCTTGGACTGCCATCACATCTATATAGACGGTCTTTCCTCTCAAAGTAATAGGGAACTTCGAAAGGATACCTAAAGGTTGATTGGCTTCTTTGTTGAAAGCCAACAAATTCTAGGTGATAGGCACAAGCTGCGGGGATCCCAAAGCTTGCCAAATAGTAGAAGACATGATGTTAATAGACAAGTATTCATCTAATAGAGTGCCATGTACTACCATATTATAGGCTTGTACCGTAATTTGGAAAGGCACATAAGATGGGAGGCGGAATGCAGTCAATTGACTCCAATCAAAAGAAACAATAGAACTTGGTGGGGGTATCATAGGATTTCCCTCATGCTTTACAAGAATAGGAGAATGACTCTCTTGAACAACTGGGATGGGAGGGCCACTCTTCGATTCATGAGAATCTGAGGAGACGAGAAGAACATGAGTAGTATGATCACTACTCTCTTCAGGAACAGAGTGAACAACTAAAGGCGGAGCCAAGTCGACACTCTTTTCAAGCAATGGTTGGTCGAGAACAGGCACAAGAGAGTCATGCTTAAGAAGAGAAGGACGGCAAAGAGATGAATCCAAGTAAATCTATTTACTAACTAGGAGAGGGTTAGAAGAAAGCCTCTAATAACCAATAGGAAGTTGGGGTTGAGGAGCTGTAAGGTTTTCCAATACTTTGAAAGCTTTATCCATAAGAGGACAAAGGTGAAGAAGACACTCTCCTTCACATAACCTACAGGGGAATTTACCATGGCTAGTTGAGCGTGTAGCATCAACATGATATCTAGAGGTCGATGGGGATGGTAGATCTAGATTTTGAGATCATACCTCTAAGACTCTGGGAATACTAGGACAGTCTTGAAGGAGATGGTCACCCTTACATAGCCTACAAGGGAATTTTACCTTCTGCACAGGTTCAGAAGGCTTGTCAATGGGAAGTGAATTTGGAGAAATAGCTACATGGTTGGCCTCTCACTTATTCGACTTCTTATTCTTCATATTCTTCTTCTTCTTCTTAGCCTCCTGGTTACTGGATTTCAAACTTTCACCAAGCGAAGTAGAAGAGGAGGGTGAAGAAATAGGTGAAGAAGGTGAGAAGTCAACCTTAGAATCAAAATGGTGTTGTTCAGGTGAAGGAGATGGCTGGAAAAAAGTTGGGACACTCGGGACCACCGAGGTTGAAAATAACCAGACAGGTAAACCAATAGTTAACCCAAGAAGGGACAATGTTTCCATATAAGGAGTGCCAACGTTTCCAAAAGAAGGAAAAGGACTAGGACTCCCATCGGAGGGGAATCCTTGACTGGTAAACTCTAGAAATGTTGCCATTGGAATCGACCCTAAAGAATCACTAAGGAATATAACTTTAATGAGGAATATTTCGTGGGCAGTTAATTTTAAGACACTGAAACAAAACTTTTCCTTTTCATATTTTAAGAGTTGAGAACAAGGAAAAGATGACTCTAGTCACTTTCGGTTTGAAGGAGATCGAAAGGACAAGTGCTCGATGATATTTTAAATTTAAAGAGTCAAATAGATAAAAAATGACTACTTAGGGTACTTTAGGCACAAAGGATTACCAGGTAACAGTGAACTACAGAATACCTCCTAGCGAACCAAAAAGTATGAGCAGGCAATCTCCTTGAATGCTGTGTTTGGTGTATCACGTTTACAAGGCGGCAAACTCGGCTTCCTATGGATAAAGGATTGCAACCTATAGGGGTATCCCTTTATATACACGACAATACGTGGAGCACAAGTCCGTGCTAGTGCTGTCTAATGCAATAACGTTGCGAACGGTAGCGGCTAGGTTTAAAGACCTCGAAACACGTCTCTAGCCTAGAATACTAAATGTGAGCGTTAATTTTCAATGCTTCCTTAGGTTAATTCAATACATTTTAATGGTTTATCTTGAATTAGGTTTCAATTTCAAGGCCCTACTGTTGTCATCTGAAAACTTCTATATGCATCTATATGAGAAAAGAAATCTTTGTCTTTGACAAAATTTTACATTAATTGAGGGATAGAGAACACACAATCAACACAACAACCAAAGAATGAAATCTTTTACTAATACATGTCCTAAATTCACTTAATCTTCCTTTAACAACTATTTTTTTAATTTCATTTATCATGCCTATGATGATGCAATTCTAGCCTCTCAATAATGCTACTAATGCAACATTTTTGCTTAAGTAAGCTAGAATGATGTTCTTCTTTTCATAAAATGAAAAATGAATCTTTCACATAAAGCACTTTAATGAAAATTTTCACAATTCTGAAAAAACAAGCATCGATCAAATCCAAAGCACAATAAATGAAACTAAAAGCAACTTCTCCCCTGAATCGAACAAACCAAACACATAAATGCTTCAATCGACAAACCAAGCAATGTAATCTATGCTTGGAAAGAGAAAATAGACACTCGAAATAAGAGAACAAATGAGACTCTTTCACTCATTCAATTGAAAATAAAGCAATATAGATGCAAGGACTTAAACAAGAAATGCATGGAGCAGAAAATCAACAACTTGACTTGATGAGCCGATAAGCAAATGAATGGATAATGACCTAGATTCCCTAGGAACACAAACCATCCAAAAACTCAAAAAATCAAGTAATGCAATCTCAAACCAATCAAGCAAACAAATCAAGCTAACAAAGCATTCTAGCTAGGGAGAATAAAGGAAAACAAGCCAAGAAACAAAATCTATGAGGACAAGACACATTGGCAATGATTTAAGAGAAACCCTGATTTTAACCTATAGGAATCGGCGCGAATATATAACTAGCAACAAGCACCATAAAAATTCTGTGGCGCAACTTTCCAAAAGGAACTCGCGTTGGTCGACAATATTGTTAGCAGAATAATAGTGCTGATGGAGGGATTCAAAGAAAAACAAAAAATTTCCACAAACCAAAAATAGACCTGTCACTCTAAATTCAAGAATCAAAGCAGTAGATAACGTAAAGTACATATTACAAAAGAGAAATAGTAATACGAGAAAAGTCATCACAAATCATAAAATGAAAAACAATCCAAAAAGAGGGATGGATCCCCAGTATGGTCGCCAATTTGTGGAGTAGGAAGATTCTCTCTATGGATAGAGACAATCCCTCTAGCCCAGGGAGATGGTCTAGCCACAAACAAGACAATCTGACATAAGTTCCCTTAGATTGAGAATGGACAAGATCCTACCTCTTGTATTGCTAATCCTTGTTTGATGAAGTCCTTGTGTCTTTTCTCCAGCGATCAACTCCTTAATTTCAATCAAGCACTTGAAACAAATAGACAAGAAACAAAAGCAGACATGATAGCATACAATAGATTACCCCTACTTAAGAGGCTAAGGAGTCTCAAGCTACCAAATAGCATATGCAATTAATATAGGAAACAAAATATCAGTTGTATTTTTATGACAAAAGGGAAAGTACAACCTTCACCTTAGCGTTGCATGTTTCCTTCGACGTGTTCGGGTTCTAACACCACTGTTAGCATCTCATGATTCACCTCAAACAATGGAAGTTCAAGGCTTCTTCTTCTTTTCTCCAAACAAAAAAAACTAAAAAATTATTCTCCCTTTACAAGCACAAACTAGAAGGCTAAGACTATCAAGAGTTGTTTTGGCTATCAATATTTTGCAGATTATTCCAGCCCTTTCATTCACTAACTGAGGTTGGAAAATGAGGAGTTTATATGTCTTGAGAGAGGGGATATGGATCCTCTTATGATGGGAGAGGTCTTATCCCTTTTGTTTTGTTCCATTTTAATTGGGGAAAGCAACCCAAACAGTCTCTCTCAGCTCTGTCTCAACTAACCATTTACCAGACTTCCGTTCATGAAGCTTCTAGACCTGGAAGCTTCGACTCCATTTTTAAATACTTTCCAAAAGATAATCAGCATGGGCAATGGATGGATACCGAAGTTGATCGACACTAGGCTCAATGTTAAACTCTACAAATCGGCGCGGGGAAGAAACTGAGGGATAATGCCGGACTTGAAAACTGAGTTTGAAGGAATATTCTGTGGAAATGATGTAAGAGGGAAATGTTTTGCAGATGAAGAGTGATGTAAAGACATGTTATTCATGATAGAAAAACACATGAGGGTCACTATAGAGGTCCTCCAGGATCAAGGAAAGGGGAGTATAGGGACAATGACAAAATGCTGTGTAACAGGAGCATATTGAGGACTTCCAAATATTGAATATCAAGGTACTCATATTCCAGAGGAGCATATAATTGATGTCTTCATAAGGACTTTAGAAGATAACAACCAACATGAAGTTAACTTTTATGAACCTAAGCCAATGAAGAATGCATTTAGGGTGGCAAGAAAAGTTGAAAGAAAAATTATGGCAACAATGAGGTCTACCACTCACAACTATAAAGATGGAAGTGTTGTCGTTCCTATCCTCCCACAATCTACAAGGTGACACCACAACAATTTGAGGAAAAATAACAAAATGGTTTTGTTACAGTTGTGATAGAAAATACACTAAAGGTCATAAGTGTGCCGAGAAGAAATTATTTTATATAGGTTGTGAAGAGGAGGAAGAAAATGAACAAGAAGCATCAAAATAAGAAGATATACACCAAGAACCAACCCCAAAGGTTGAAAAAGGAAATAAATCCTACCATATATTGTAATGCATTGGCAGGAATTACCACTCCTCAATCTCTCAATATAGAAGGATATATCAAGAAGAAAAAGGTAATAGTGTCGATTGATTCAGGTGGTACCCATAATTTTATTCATTGTAAGATAGCCAAGGATTTGAATTGATTTCTATATCCAACACCAGAGTGTCAAGTGATGGCTGCAAATGGAGGAACTATAAATTGCTTAGGGAAGTCCCATAATATCAATCTAACCATAGGGGAATATGTATTTGTCAGACCAGGAGGTAACTCCTCAAATGAAAATTGTTTTAATCAATTAGGTTGTTCATTATTATATACAAGAGGGAGTGACTGTTCAGTTCATCTCCCGATGACTCTGCATTTCCTCTATTATTTATTTACACTAATTACAGTTGTTCACCCAATCCCTATGATTAGGTGTCAACATCCCCCCCCCCCCCTTAATCTAAAGGGATGTTGGTGAGTCCAAGCATCGTTCTGAATTCTTCAAGCTTTTCTCTTCCAAGCACTTTGGTGAAGATGTCTGCAATTTGCTCATTAGTGTAACAATGGCGAAGATGGATTGTTTTGGCCTCAACATGATGTCAAATCAGATGATATTTTGTATTAATGTGCTTCGTTCGATCATGGAACTTTCGATTCTTGGCCAACTTTATTTCAGAGGTATTGTCAATCATGAGTGGAGTTGATTGTACTTGTTTTACCTGCAAATCTTCCAAAATTTTCCTCAGCCACACAATTTCTTTTGTTGACTCAGTTGCTGGCACATATTCTGCCTCTGTTGTGGAATTTGCTAGAACTAATTGTTTGCGTGATCTCCAGGAGACAGCTCCTGATCCAAGACTCATAGCATAACCTAAAGTATATACCACAATTTCTTTGTCTCCATCGAAGTCTGAATCAGAGTATCCAATCAAGCTAAAGTCACCCACCTGTGTATACTTGATTCCAAAGTCTTGAGTTCACTTCAAGTACTTTAGACTCTTTTTGTAGCAAACCAATGTCCCTCACAAGGCTTTTGCATAAACCTGGAGAGGATTCCAACAACAAACGAAATGTCCGGTTTGGTAGTAGTCAGGTAGTTGAAACTTCCTACAAGCTGTCTATACTTTGTTGCATCCTCAAATTCTTTTCCTTCAATGGATGTGAGCTTTGAGTTTTGTTCCATTGGAGTAGTTAGAGGATTGCATTCAGTCATGCCAAACCTGTTCAACAGATCTCCAATGTACTTCTTTTGATAAAGGAATATGGACTTCGGATGTTGAGTTACTTCAATACCAAGATAGTAATGAACATAGCCCAAATCAATCATTTCAAAACCTTTCCTCAATTCATTCTTTATGGATGCAATGTAGCTCTCATTGTTCCATGTCATAAAAAGATCATCTACATATACCACAAGATATACAATTGTTTATCCAAATTTCTTGACAAACAAAGTTGCATCATCAAGATTATAATGTTTGAAATTGAGTTTCAGAAGATGCTCTGTTAGTTTTTCATACTAGGCTCGCAGTGCTTGTTTGAGGCCACACAAGGATTTCACAATTTTTCATACTTTATGTTCATGTCCTTTTACAACATATCTTTCAGGCTGGGACATAAAAACATTCTCTTTTAGATCTCCATTAAAGAAAGCAGTTTTTACATCCATTTAATGGAATTTCCAACTGTTCTGAGCTGCTAGGGCAAAGAGTGTTCGAATGGTAGACCATTTTGCTATGAGGGCAAAAGTCTCCTCATAATCGACCTCATCCTTCTATGCAAAACCTTTTTCCACAAGCTTGGATTTGTGCTTGTCAAATGAGCCATCAGATTTATACTTGTTCTTGTAGACCCACTTGCAGCCAATTGGATTGGTTCCCAATGGAGGATCAACAAGCTTCCAAGTGACATTCTTTATCAAGGCATCATACTCCTTTTGCATTGTTTCTTTCAATTCATCATGAGAAGCAACTTCTTTGAAGGAAGTTGGTTCAAAATTTGTAGAGAAATTCAATTCACAATCATAAGAAACATCCATACCAATAGGTGAATCAGAGTCATCTACATCAACTCCATTTTGTCAGGTTGAATTTCTAGTTCCTGTCTTTCCAACCTCATCAGGATGAACACTTTCAAGTGTCTTTGTCAGCCACTTTGGGGGCCTTTCTGAGATGGTCTAGGCTGCTCCGTTGATTGAGTTGGGACTGAATCAAGATTGAGTCTCCCAATTCTGTCAATCATATCACTCAAAGTATCATCCGTTGTTGGAGTTTCATACGGGGGAGCGAGTGCTTCAGAAGAAGATTCCACAGGTTGATTTAGTATAGGAATCCCCCCTTCAAGATGTGGAATCTGATTATCAAATTCTTGAAATGATTTTGCATTTGCGAATCTATCCAAGCGATCAAGTTGCTGCTCAACAACATTGTCAGTTTTGGATGATTCAAGAAAGATAACATCTCTAGATTAAACAAACTTTTTATTGACTTCATCATAGAGACGATATGCTTTGGAGGTGTTTGAATACCCCAAGAAGATACACTTATGACTTCTTGCACCAATTTTGTTTCTATGTACCTTTGGTATCAAGGCATAACATGTGGAACCAAAGACCTTGAGATGCTTTACCGAAGGAATGTGCCTATACCACATTTCATAAGGACTCTTGTTTCTTATAGCGTTAGATGGACATCTATTCTTTACATATACAACACATAGAACTGCATCAACCCAAAACATCAATTTTACATTTTTGAAAAACATCATGGAGAGCAACATATTTAAGATTGTCCTATTCATTCTTTCAGCTACTTTGTTCTGTTGGGAATTATAGGGCACAATTATTTGATGTTTTATCCCGTGTTGGTGAAGATAGTTTTCAAATTCATTTGAAGTGTATTATTTTCCATTATCAATGTGAATAGAGCCAACATGAGATTGTGCATAATTTTCAGTCCATGTATGAAAGTTATTGAATGTTTGAAAAGCATCAGATTTGTGCTTCAATAAATAAACCCAATACATTCTGGTATAGTGATCAATAAATGTCATCATATATTTATTTCCATTTGCAGAAGGAACATGCATTGGACCACATAAATTTGAATGAATGAGTTCAAGTTTTCTATGTGCTCTGGAATGTGAATCATGAAAAGACTGTTTGCTATGCTTTCCTAGAATGCAAGCATCACATTGCTTAAGTTTCCTAGGAATTGTAGGAAAAATAGTGACACCATTTCTCTTCAACAAGCGGAGGCTGTCAAAGTTCAAGTGTCCAAATATAGCATGCCATAACAAACCTGATGGAAACATACCTTCTTCATAATGAGAATTATATTAGAAATTTTGTGCACGAGCAGAGGTACCTTGTAGCTTGAGAAGCCTTTCTTCTTTTATCCCCGTCATGACAAGTGAGTGGTCTGATACTTTTCTCACCTCAAGCTTGCCATCAAACATATGAATGGAGTGTCCTTGCTGGCAAATGTGGACCAAGGACAACAAGTTTCTCCTCAGCTGTGGGAGATATAAAACATGATGCAGAAGAAAGTATGGAAGACCAGGCAATTTAAGCCTAATTGTGCCAAGCCCTGACAGCTTGAGTTTTGATTTGTCTGGAAAGTATACTGCTCCATCAACATTGTCAGTAAATTCTTCAAAAAAATCTCTTCTAAAATTCATGTGGCAAGTTGCTCCTGCATCAAGCAACCAATCAATTTTCCAAGAAGCAAGTGAAGCATTAAATAAGTCTTCATTTACTCCAATATTATAGTGTGCCACAAGATAGTGAGTGGATTTAGGTGCTTTACCTTTCCCTTTGTCATTAGTTTTACCTTTGGGTTGGTTTCTTTCCCGCTCAATTCTATCCCAAGGCAACTTTCATGTGGATGCATCATGTGATCCATCTCTTTTGCAACGCATGCAATGCAAATCTAACTTTTCTCCTTGAGAGTGTCTGCCCCTCCTACCTCTGAAGTTTCTTCCTCTTCCTCTTCGACCACCTCTTCCTTTGGAAGAATATTGAGCAAGATTCTTCTCTCTATGTGCAAGGCACAAAACCTCTTTAGAGGACCGAGGAGCTGTCTTCTTCCCAAAATCTTTCTCTCTTTCAACAAATTTTTTCATAAGGGAGTCAAAGGTAATATATTTGAGGTTTCCATTTTCTTGCAATGACTCAAGATAATTTGAGTAAGTGGGATAAAGTGCCTTGAGAAAAGCTATCAGAGGAATGTCTAGTTCAAAATTAGTGACTTTGATATCATGCATAATAGATTTTACTTCTGATGCAAGAGCAAGAGGATCATCATTTTGTAATTCAAGGGTGAACAATTTAATCGTGAGTTGAACAACTTCAAGTGCAGAGTGTGAGTTATAGAGTTTCTTCAGTTTTTGTAAGGCTTCGAAAGCATTTGAAAATGGTGAAATATGGCGACTAACCTCTTCATTTACTGATGCTGCAATCAATGCATAAGCCTTGCTGTTCTTATTTTCCCAAATGGAAAATTCCTTGTCTGAGGTAGGCTATTCTGGTTCTTTGTCTTTGTCTCCAACACACACTCCTTTCCACAGCTCATTAAAAATGAGAGTGTGTTTGATTTTCTGAGACCACTCAGGATAATTTTCATTCCCATTGAGGACCACTCCCATAATAGATATTAATGAGTGCATTTAAAAATAAAAATGTATACTTCTACTGCCAATACGCTGTAAGAAATTACACTTCTGCTTGTAAAAAAAACTACAATTTTAATGTATATAACAAAGATATGGACATGCTCACAAAACCCAATAAGTGGTACATAATTGTACCCATTCCACACAATAATATATAAATTAGGCCCGCGTTATATCCAAAACACCTGTATTAAAAAAAAATGCCGAGAGAGCATATACATCGTATATGATAATGCGTATACTTGGCAGATGCCTTAGCAAACCACAGAATTGTCAACAAACTTGTAGATGAGCGTACTGACCAAATCTTTCAACATTGCATTATTCCACTATGCGGAAGGCTATTACATTGTTTCTTGTGCAAACATCATCATCATAGTAGCAAGGGATGTCATCGTCTGACTGGTGGACCTTCGTGGGAAGTGTTTCTGGGTAGAAGAGACAACCTAACTACTAGTCTTGAGGATTCAGATGAGATAATGCCTAGTCCTCGAGCCAACGCCACAACTCTCATCCAACTATTCAAATGCTTCGGGCTCTTTGTCAAATAATTGGTGGCTCTCTCGGGTTCTCACATGATTGGGAAAGCACAATGCTTTTCCATAGTCCATAGGCTTTATAACCAGAGTGGGACAGGCCAGACCGACCCTACCATGGAGCTGACATACAAGGAGCAACGTATGTAAGGGAGTAGCTGTATGTATTGAAGAAGTTGTATGTATGAGGGAGCAGTGTATGTGTGAGCAAAATAATATGCAGCGTGGAGATGGCAAGGGAGGGAGGGAGCGCTTAATGGAGCAGCGCATGTAATTTCTGGATGCTCTGAAGAGTCAGGAATAGAAACGCATATGATAGTGCTCTATCCAGGCCTCTGGAGCATGGAAAAGGTGTCAGTTCTGCAAAATAGGCAGAACATAGGCCAGGAGAGAGTTACAAGGGAAAATTGTGATGCCAAAGATAGAGCTGGCTCTGATACCATGTCAGACCAGGAGGCAACTCCTCAAATGAAAATTGTGTTATTCATTTAGTTTGTTCATTATTATATACAAGAGGGAGTAACTGTTCAGCTCATCTCCCGATGACTCTCCATTTCCTCTATTATTTATTTACACTAATTACAGTTGTTCATCCAATCCCTATGATTAGGTGTCAACAATATTGAATAGTCCAATGCTTTCCATTCCAATGGGTGGTGTTGATGTTGTATTAGGAGTTCAATGGTTACAATCTTTGGGGACAATAGCCTTTAATTTTCACTAGAACTTTTCTTGATTTGTTTTTGGGAAGGAATGGAAATTGAATTAAGGGGTATCATAGGGAAACCTAGGTGTTGAAATATGGCAACAAGAATATTCCAATTTAATTTGTCCTTGAATTAAATCATGAATTAAAATCAAATTTAGTCTTAACAACTACTTGGAAATAATTAATTAATTCATTTTAAATTAATTAGTTGGATAAATTCAAGTTAGAAGTCTTTCTGAAGTCATGCAAGAGTTATCCCTTAAATTAAGGAGATAAGATTGAGTTATATTTTAGTTGTAATTAGTTAACTCAATTTACTGAGTTAAGTCCAGTTAAATTAGTTCAAAATTGTTTGAGGAACTAATAGTGAGTTAACAATCAGTTGATGCATTACTGCTCTCAACTAGTGCTAATCCAGTTAACTGAAGATTCCCTCATCAGAAACTCATGCATGTGTATTTTGAGAAAGACCTAGTTGAGATTAATGTTCAAGGATAGTGCATTATCAGTTGCATGTGTCTTCTCATGGAGAAAACTCATGCATGCAGTCAAGGATTCATCCTTGAGGATTGCGTAGTTTTGAAGGCTTGTTTTTCCACTTAGTAATAGGCTAATCATCCACAAGGAACATCGCAAGGAAATAGGAGCTTGGAGGGCAGAGAGGAATGATGGAGAGAAGCCAAGATTGCTTGTGAGCATCTGTGAGGATTGTACTGAGAGCTGGCTAGCTATGAGAGCTAAGGCTTTGTATAACTCCTGTGTATTTCCACCATGTATGATAATACAATAGTGTGGGGTTTTTATCTGAGACTTTCCCAAAAGTATTTTCATGTGTATTGTGCCATTGATTCTTCTTCTTCTGGTTATATTGTTCAACTTGATCTTTAAGCTTCCGCAAATTGATAGTAGAAGTAGGTTATAATATTCTTCTTTGATTTATATTGCATTATCGGGTTAACCTATCACATATTATCGGCTTAAGACATAATAATCCTATATATGAAGACTTAGAGAGAAACGAGAGAAAGGGGATGCTATGAACTGCTGAGATGCATAGAGTGATTTTTAAAGACTTGATCTCCACCTTGAAACAAGCATTATCCACTAGAGTTTTGATTTAAATGAATCTGTATCTAAAGGGAAATACAACTAGATGCTACTGTGACATACAATATGTGAAGAATTAAAAACATATATGAAATATGGAGGGAGAAGAACATACTGCAATCCAAATTAGTTAGAATCACCATAAAATTTGTACTAATCTTTTCAAGAAAACCAGAATACAACAAGATTCAAGTAGGCCTTTATGAAAATAGGAAAGGTCCCGCAGAAGAGCAGTCTCTCCCAAAATTCTGAAACTTTGTTAGGTGTTTCTTCCTCCCTTTTATAAGTAGAGGGAAAGCTTGAGAATCAATTACAAAAATATCTCAATCCTAAGCTTTCAGCTATTTGCATGACTAGCTGTCTCGATGTGTAGGATCTGTCGCCTCCAATTATTACAAGAGAAAGATGCATTTCTTTAAAATAAAACAAAATGACAGACTAATAAACAAACTGAATAACAAAATGTGAAAACTATAATGATGGTGTATGGAAATATCTCCTTTCCACTTCCTCGGATGGCTTTTGTCCTAGCTACATTTATGCCGCATCATGCCTCATACACTCCTGGTCGATTCCCTATTGCTTTTAGTCTTAATAGTTTTACTCCTTCCTTTTATAGAAACCAGGGGCGATCACTCTTGATGGCCATAACATATCCTAAGCACAACTTCCAAATCATCCATCCCTCTAGACTCCCTATATAACACTATCAGAGCCATATGTGCCTCTAAAACTGTTGGGTTGTGTTATATTCTTTCCACGACTAACCCACATAGTGAATCGGGGGGTTAGACGGGGGGTGGAGCCCCCCCTTCGTTGCGCCAATTACACAGCGGGGGGGTCACAGGCGGGTAGCCCCTCTACGGGGTCCGGGGCAGCGCCCCAGGAAATTTTTTTTGGACCCTATATTAGGTTGGGCGAACCTACCTATGGTTTTCAGTCCTTGGTTTTGGACGCGATGGTTTTTCGGTCCATGGTATTGGATGCTTCGAAATGTATAAATATGTATTGTAACATTGAAAGGAATATAATGAAAAATCAAGCCGGTAGTCCTGGTTTTGGGATCCAGGGGAAAATCTCTGTGTATATGTGTTTTATGTGTTAAGCTCTCGCATTGTTTATTTTCTCTGTTTTAGAATTCGTATGTAGGTAATTTCTGTACATGGTTAAAACCTACAAAAACAACCATAGTGTAATATCAGGAATTTTCCAATGATTGACACTTAACATTGAAAAACATTGCAAAAAAACGAATTCTGATCCCTTTTAGGCTCCTTTTGTTCTTTTTCTTCATATGACTAGGTGTTATGACTGAATTCTTAGCCCTAAGGCACTAGAGCCTTTAAACTCCTGTCCAGGGGCCTTTTTTCCTTTGTAAATATTTCGACTCCTTTTCCTTTAATTTCCTCTATAGACCATGCACTTAGCCAAATACCGGAGCTCATAAAATCGGGACTTCACACAGAACATGCTTCATGAACCAACGAAAACCAATCACTTTTTATGCTTAGCTCATGGTTCTTCGGCTCTTCCCATGACCATAGGTCAGCCCCTATATCAGAGCCCCCCAATTAGAAGTTTTCAATTGGCAATTCCATTATGACGCATAACACGCTTCAACCTCTGATTGTTGATCTCCGATTAGTGATGTCATCACTGCCACGTGTTGCTTCTTGAGTGGTGACACATGTCACCTAGATATGCCCCCACAGGACCCTCTAAATTTCAGATCTGCATGCCATGTGTCCTCCCTACTACCATGTCAAGGTGACGCCAGCCACCATGTGGCCCTATCGAGACTAATAGAATTCTGCCATGTGGCCCCCTTAGAAGAGAGAGAAAAAGGCTTGCCTGCCCTTGGTTTCTTGTTGATTTCCTTTATTAAACATTTCAAGGATTTCCCAGCACTTGAACACAAGAGGATCAAATCTCAGAAATATTAATCGCAATCATAACTTTAAAATGGTGTCATCTATTTTATTTCCGATTGTGACATGTCAATCTCCTATTGTTTCGATGACTTGGACCTCTAATATGTGGGATCGCCGATGTGTGAGCCCTCTGATATTGCAGGACCCCCCGATTGCCTATATATATAGTGCCTTGAATCTCCACTCTCTGATTTCCGATATCGGTGATCTTTGATCACTGGTTTTCTTTGACCTCCCCTGTGGCTGCTTTAGAAAACTCCGATTTGCAGGATCCAAGATTATACTTAAGAATTTTTCCTTGGTTTTTTTATTTTCATGGGTAACTTTCAATCTGCTCTAACTTTTGATTTCGGAGTCCATTTGAGGATTTCCATATACTGTTGGAAAGATAATTCCGAGAAATATCCATTGGGGGGGGGTCTAATTTAGCTTTGAGTACTTCTACGGATTGGAGGATTTCTTCAAACATATTTTTTCTTTTTTCTTCTTTGTATAGCTGAAAATCTTTTTTCGGAAGGCAACAACACAATGCATGAACATAAATAGACAAGAGACATATCATGTAGGCTATGAGCCAGGGCCAAAACCTCTCACTCTTTGAGAGGAAATAACACACAAATTCTTCTTCTAGAGATTCCAATTGATGAATACCAAGACCAAGACCCTTGACCTATTACCCACTTCAAGATCAAGACACAACTTCTCTTGACTTTATTTTCTTCTTCGTGATTCTTTCTTCGCTTAGACCTTATTTGAATTAATACATTGTCTTCAAATCACTACCTTATCAAGACCTTCTCATCACCATCTTTAAGATATTCTTCTCACTATCATGACCTTCATACTACCAGAATATATGACTATGGTGCACTATGAACTGTCTCATCTTCTTCGCTGCCACTAAAATATGAACTGTAGAGGGATTTGAATTCCCTTACACACCCAAACTCTTTCTTTGCCTCTTAGACCGATTTATGTTCTCACATCTGAATCATAGAGATGTTTCACTATTCATCATCACCGAAAACTCAGATAGGATATCCAAAATCTGTTGACCATATTCCATAGAAGAATTCGAACTTGTGACTGTTTCAAGAGTATCGAATTGTGGTTTATATAGAGACTATTCTTTCTTGTCACTGTGATCTGCATTTAAGAGGGATCCAAATTTCCTTCTCCATAGAACTGTAGTCTTGTAATATTCCAATTATAGCCTCTACCGAAACATAGATGATTTGAATTCCTCTTTTGTCTTAGTTCACCGAAATTTCATAGATGTGAAGTTATGGATTGTGGAAATGTGAGGATCCTAGCCTCCTATATATAGTGATTCAACCATATATTTAGGCCGACTTTAGCATCCAAATGGGTGTGTCACTTTGGGTGAGCTGACATGAGTTATTCCTTCATTTTATAGGCCAACATCAAGAGAAGAGAGTTGTGAATGTCTTTGGAGGGCTTTCTAGACATTTAATTGACTCATATACATTTTACACACACTCAAGGAGATCTCTTCATACATGACATTAATTCTTTGACCTTAATGACAAATCCTAAGGCTGTCAATGGGGGCCATCTAAAATAAAATCACTTGCTCATGAAACCCATGAAGCAAGGCTTACAATAATAATTTTATTTTCTTCATTAAATCATTTACAAAAGTCACAATTACATGTAATTATGAAAATCAAACCTAGTTACACTTTTCAACACTCCTTAACTAGGGCGATATTCATAATGGTACTTGGTCATTCTCAATATGAAGAATTTCTCATAAGAAGAATTCTGATTGGTAACTCATTTGTATAGCATCATATCAACCAACAATGTTACATAGAAAGGCCTTAACTAATAACTCCTTACCTCCACAAGATCTGAGCTCAACGTTGGCAAGACCAATGATTTATAGACACTCTCATTATTGTCTCTCTCATAGCATACCCTACTTGGGTACTCAGGGTATGTTCCATGAGGAATATTATTATCTTGGACTCCCTATCCCTCAAAGAATATTGGTCCTCCATGACCACTCTTCTATTGGATTCCATATCTCATCCTCAAAGAGCATCAGATGCCAAACGATTACCCAATCCTCCATTCTTTCTTCCCAGGTGAAGACCAAAATGTCATGTCTATCTCTTTCTCTCAAATAGGGAGGACATATTCCAATAAGGAATGTACTCATTCCTAAAAAAGGAGTGTACCTAAGCTCCCTCTTGGCTTAGTAATTTCCAAGTTTCTTCCAAGTAAGAAACTTCTTTTCCAAGCTCCCTATAAACTAGGGACCTATAACAATTCCTCATGTGGATTAACCAACTACCTGAAGAACCCCTCTCTTCTTCGATGTCATAAATTTCTTTTGTCATGGAGTCTTCATCTTTCAGGGACTTATTCATAGGGAACATACCAACCATCACTTTCTGTTGGAAATACTGGGGGGGGGGTGAATCAATATTCCTTAGCAATTATCACTTTTTAAATCTTTTAGAGAATTAGTTAATCTTCAATTATTATTAATGTTTATGCAGTAAAAATAGAACACAATAGGCATAAGAATTCTAGGTGGAAAACCCCCTCTGGGTCAAAAACCACTGAACACTTTTCTAATAAATTCTTTAATCTTTAGACCCAACTGAAATGAAAGTTACATCTTCCTAGAATTATAGAAAATCATTCTTCTCCACCTTGCACTGGAAGGATGCCCCAACGCCCTAGTTTCTTCAGTAGTCAACTGAATGGATCCCCAACACCCTAGTGAGCCTCAACTCACCCTAGCACCACCCTACCACCCTGAAGTGTTTAAAGGACCCAACCTATAGGTGAATTCATTCACCTGCCTAGCACCACCCTACCACCCTATAAAGACAAAAATTAAATACAAAAGTGTGGACTCCCGTACCCGGGACAATGATCCACTATACAATATGATTTACAATGATTTTGACCAAACACCCAATCACACTATGACCTACAACCCAACCATGAAATCACCCCAACAGAGACTCCTATACCTCCCAATAATTCCTTTTCGACTCTGGGCAGATTGACTCTTTTACAGTAATGCCTCTTCCAATGATGATACTTTTATAAATGACTCTTTTACAACTTTGCAATGATGACTCTTGGCCTTGACACTTCACAATATATAGATGGTTGTCATGTCTTCAAAGTATGTCCCGCTAAAATGATTCCTTTTATTTGATACTTATGCTCTTGAATTCTTTCTTGAAGTTGTACTTGAATCTTCTTCTACCTGCATGCAAAATTTTCCCAACGAAACAATCCCAAAACAAACAAAATACCCTTCAACTTACCTCTACCTACAAAACACATGCAAGTGCATAATAATGATTAAATACAAATTAAAATTACAATGTGTACCTGAAGCGTGCTTGTCACTTTTGGTGTTGACTTGTTGCAGCAGTAGAAAAAGACTCCCACTCTTGATATAGGCCTAGACTCTATGCAAGACTATATCCAAAACTGACCTAAATATATATACAATAAAAATTGATGACAGACCCTAGACTTATGATGGACCAAGTTCTAAGTATAGCAACATAGACGTGATGATGGATCCCTGTTGGGATTTGAAACGTTGACAAGCATGATTATTACTATGGGTACTCCGAGATTCAACTGAAAAAATGAACCACAGATGCCTGGAATCCAACATAGACCATTCTATCAACTATGAAAAGACAAGTAACATGAAGATACAACATCATATAGATTTAGCAGACTTGGTGTAGCATCAAATGTGTAGTATCAAGAATAGGATATCCGAAATGTGGTATCAAAATTAATTGTGACATATAGAGACATAGAGATATAACCGAGACCTTGTATATACTTACGTTGTCCTGCAAAAACATATGTGAGAGATGATACTCATATTTCAAATGTAAACACTAATCATACATACCTTTCTATAGGAGACTTACCCTTGACTGTTGATGTGTGGTCCTTATGGTAGTGATCTTTGTATGCATGCTTTTTCTTGCCTTCTAGGAGCTCGATATTGAATCTATTGTATCTATGTAATTTCAAATCTCTAGGGTATGAAATTTCGTCCTGTGGTCGCCCTTTGAGTCTTATTTCCAATCCCATAGGTCTAATCAACATTGGATTCTTTAAGAAAGAGTTATTCACAATCTCCCACAATGACCTAATTATAGATGGGTTTAGTAGAGCAAACTTGTATGAACTGCCACATGTCACTGTTGCGACCTTCGGACTTGAAACACTACTCAAAAAACTACAGTCCATTCTAATTCTATGATGACTTACGAAATTTGAATCTAATGCTTAGAGAGAAAGTTATGATGATTGTCCCAACATCACATGTTTGACATAGAATTCGGGAGGCTACAAAAACCCTAACTTCCTCAGATAATATCTCTGCAAATATAGCACACCAAGATCTGAACTTAGGTTACTAGGTTAACCAAGATTTCGGCTCAAATGGTTTTTAATTGCAGCTTCTGAAGCTTCACAGAAACAAAGTTATAGAGAAAATTCCATGATGGACTGTTTGAAGCCACAAAATCCCTACTAGAGGAGGATATGAGGGTCATTATTTATATGAATGTATTGAGTTGAGAGGGTCCTCAACAAGTGAAATTTGGAGGGATTTTAGGAGCAATTTGTTTTATTAATTATTGACTATTCAATGACCACAACCAATTATGAGTGCCATGCCACAACCCCATAGGGTTTTAGCCCACTAACTGGGGTTACTAATTTCAATCACAAATATCTCTCAAACCATGAAGAATTACGTGGCGTGCCATGTATCAACGGAAAAATCTCGATGAGTAGAATCCATATAGAAGATCCTTGACCTAGAATAGAGTAAGTTTTCAAGTCAAAATTCCCATGCAAGATTGGGATAGCCCCTGGTGCTACTTTGATTGACATCAATGACAATCACTGATCAACACTTTCATCCATGAGTTAGTCATGTCCTCATATCATTAGAAAGTGATCCATTAGTTTTTCCATCTGGATTTTCTTCATGTCATTCTGCTTTCATGCCATATTTTCCAGAAGGATCTTACATCCTTCAATATGGTCCTCTTGGAATTCATACACATGTCTTCCATTTGGTAGTACTACATAAGCCCATCCAGATATTAGTTAAAAAATAAGAGATGAACACTTAAATCAAAATTACCTTTGTGATGGTATTTCATCATGACATCTTCCAGTTTGCAACAACATTTTACATACATGTTGTCATATCGCCCAAAGATATCCATTATCAAGGGTCTCCATATTTTTCCAACTTCCATCAGAGTCTTCATATTTTTCCACGATATTTCCTAGTCAAATCTTATTGGTCTTTTGGATGTTGATTTCCTTTATCATAGTTGCATATCTCATGATCTCTTCCTTCATTTATTCACACATTTCATTCCCAGGAGCTTCCAATCAGAGTTCCTCAATTCTATTCAACCACTTCATACTATATATGAGGACATATTATGTTGATTTCATCTAGTGTGACCTATGCCTTCCTGCATCCTTTCAGAGGAGGAGCTCCTTTTCCTTTGATCATGCTTCTCAAGATAGAAGTAGTGATCCATGTTACTCGCAACCATACGACATGAAATTATAGTATTGAATACAAGGATACATAACTAATTTACCTTTAGGTCATCTAGGCTTCTTTCAACAACTTCCTTGATTGAAAACATCTTCAACCCCTTGATCTGCTTCGTCTCTTATGCCATTATACCATCATCCCATGAACTCCACAAGTTGTAGTTCCCAATGAAACACTTGATTCCACTCTAGATCAGTGAATACTCCAATGAGGATTCCATCAGAGAATCTTAAGGATATCACATATCCTTATTCATCAGATGTTTCCCTTGATGTATGATGAGCCTTGTCTTGGATGACTTATTCCTTTCCTTAAGTTTGCAATGAGGTTCCCAAGAGCTATATCCTTCATATTTGACTGCCATGATTTTGTTCTAGATAACCTTCATGTTTCTTATGGTGATGTCACAAGCTCTTGTTTCTAATTCTTCCATGATGCCATGATCCATATTATTATTTATTATAGCCATATCCTATAAGTTTTAGGAGCTATGACAAGAAATTTTATGAGGGAGACTATATTAGCATAGTGGAGATCTCTTACTTCCTCTTTTCTTGGACTCCTCTTCTTTGGTGATATGGGCTTCTTCTCTTCCTCTTTTGATATTGTCTCTTTAAGACAATATTTCCTATAATGACCATATTTTTTACATGCATAACATTGAATCTCAACTATGCTCTTCTTTCTTTTCTGAGGAATTTTTTTTTCCAAACTTCCCTTTCTTTCCTACAAATGTTTAAGTCCTTTAATGTTTAAAACTTTTTCCCTCAACTTCTCTTCTTCTATCTTGCATAGAAACCACAAGTTGTCGAATGAGGTAACTTTCTTATCCCCATGGACATTTGTTACCTTGTTCAGTAGTTAGTGCATTTTGAACAATGATGCTTATCTTCTTATCATCTCTCCCAGATCTCGCAGTTGAGATCTTATGAAGATATCCATTCATATTTGATACCTTTAATTTGTGTAGATAAGATCTAAGCCATGTGACCTTCTTTATCGCATCTTCAGAGAATATTATTACGAGTTTATTATATGCATCTTTTTGATGTCTCCAATATTTCTATATGAATATTTCTATATGAGGGGACATTTCATAAGAATCCCTTTCCATGAATTCAGAGGAGACCTTTTTCATTGGTGTGTTCAATGACTTCACGTTCTTCGAAGACTATGTATGTCCTCCTTTTTCGTGCAAGGAGTTCCAATGACCCAACCCGCTTATAGATCTCATTGCAAACACAAAGTAATTTTACCAAATTTGATTAAAGAATGAAAGATACTTGACAAGTGAAGATGAGATCTTCATATTGATCACTTTGATGATGGTTGAAGAAGATGTATTAGTGCTCCCCTTTGTATGATCTTTTTCCAAATTAAAAAACCTTTCTTCAATAAAGAAGACAACGCCTTTTGATCTAGCTCATTTTGATGACGGTGATTGATGAGGATTTCTTTTCTGCTTCCTTGGATGATATTATTTAAGGAAAAGGATAGAATCCTTACTTAAATGAGAGGGAACTTGCCTCATTTCTTTGAAGATGATGATTATGCCTTCTTTCTTTCAAGATACTTCAACTACTTTGGTAGTGAATGAGTGCTGATTAGAATTTCTTCTAGGGTTTCCACTTTATGCAAGATGATGTGATCTTCATATTTAAAGTCCTTCGAGCTACCTTTCTTTGTAGATAACTTGATGAGGGTTTTTGTGGTATTTTGATGATGATTAGAGGATCCAAAACTTTTTTTGTTGTAGACTTATTCTTTGATCTAGGGTTTTATTATTCAATGTAGATCTTTATCTTTTGCTTTGATAACCTTCGACTTGCTTTGATGCCTTTCTTGAAACTCGATCCTTGAGTGCCTCTTTGATTAGATGTCCTTCCTTTGAATTCAACACCTTAGATCTAATACCATGTTGAGAAATCTATGGAATTAACATTGGGTGATTTCTCTTTTATTAGTGAATGCTTGTGAATGATTTTTACTTCTTCAAATTAGGATATGCTTCTTATAAGATTATTAGTTTTCTTCTTCATCAAACAATAACCAATACATGAACATAAATAGACAAGAGACACAACATGTAGGCTATGAGCCAAGGCCAAAACCTCTCACTCTTTGAGAGGAAAACCCACACAAATTATTCTTTTAGAGATTCCAATTGAATAATACCAAGACCAAGACCCTTGACCTATTAGCCACTCTAAGACCAAGACACTGCATCTCTTAACTGTCTTTTCTTCTTTGTGATTCTTCTTTCGCTTCGACCTTATTTGCATCAAGACATTGTCTTCACATCACTATCTTATCAAGACCTTATCATCACTATCTTCAAGATCTTCTTCTCGCTGTCATGACCTTCATAGTACCGAAATGTATGACTATGGTGCACTACGAACTATCTCATCTTCTTCACTACCATTGAAATACAAACTGTAAAGGGATCTAAATTCCCTTAGACACCCAAACTCTTCCTCTGCCTCTTAGACCAAGTTCTATTCTCACATCCGAATCATAGAGATGTTTCACTTTTCATCATCACCAAAAACTTAGAGAGGATATTCAAAATCTTTTGACCATACTCCATAGAAGAATCCAAACTTGTGACTGTTTCAAGAGTATCAAACTGTGGTCTATATAGGGACTAGTCTTTGTTGTGACTCTGATCTACATTTAAGAGAGATCTGACTTCCCTTCTCCATAGAACTGTAGTCTTGTAACCTTCAAATTGTAGCCTCTACCGAAACATAGATGATTCGAATTCCTCTATTTTCTCAGTTCACCGAAATCTCAGAGATGTGATGTTTTGGACTATGGAAATGTGAGGAACCTAGCATCCTATATATAGTGATTTGACCATGTATTTAAGCCGAATTTAGCATCCAAATGGTTGTGTCACTTTGGGTGAGTCAACATGAGTTATTCCTTTATTTTATAGGCCAACATCAAGATAAGATATTTGTGTTTGTCTTTGGAGGGCTTTTTACACATTTAATTGACTCATATACATCTTACACATGCTCAAGGAGATATCTTCATAAATGAAATTAATTATTTGACCTTAATGACGAATCCTTTCTCATAAAACCCATGAAGCAAGGCTTACAACAATAAATTTATTTTCTTCATTACATCATTTACAAAAGTCACAATTAATTGTCATTATGAAGACCAAACCTAGTTACACTTTTCCACACCCACCACTCATCTTGTTTCCTTCCATCATCATCCTTGGTTTCAGTCCATCAGTCACTCTACTATGATACTTGACCTTTTTTGAGGATTCCTCATTACCTTAACTCTGGCAGGCCTTTTTCTGTCGAATTCAACACATTTATGCTAGAAGTGTGGTCTAGATGGTGGTGTACCTTGGTTCCAGTTTTCATCTTTGTTTGGTTCCTTGAATCAAGGAAAGGGGATCATCATTTCCCTTTGACTTGGTTGTTTCTCACATGTTCAACGCCAGCTTATTATCGCATGACTGAGAATCATACACTTGATAGTTCGGTGATCCAAATGATTATATCAGTGATTCCTGGTGTGTGTGAGATGTTCCAGACCTCACGAGGGGGTGGCCCTTCAAGTATCCCCCCACATGCCCAAGTGTATGCATATGTTGATCCAACCTCAGATTCAGTTCTACAGATGTGATGGGTTTGGTTTCAGCTGCTTTCAATGCCCACAACATGCATGCCTCCTTCAGATGATCCATTCAGATCTTCAGAGCCTTTTCCTATTCAACTGAGATTCTTTGGTTGTGATCCCCCCTCACCATGTTAGATTCAGGGGAATTATGTCTCATGTACTCGAATGTTATTATATTTAGTCTTGGCCTATGTCTTTCCAACCACATTATGTATATGGGATTCATTGTATTGTTTTTTGGCACATTTATGCCAACATATCATGTATCGTGTACTTTGTATCTCAGTGTCACATTGTTGGGCTCACCATTATTTTTTGTACTCAGTTATCTTGGCAGTTATGGGTATGCCTCCCCTGCCTCATTTGAGATCATGTACTCCAACATAAAATGAGACTTATATCCATTTAGTAGGTCTCACCCCCTCCATTTTTGTGCTTACTTCCATTGCTTCAGTTGTATCTCTCTCTCTCTCTTTCTCTGACTCCCCTTTGGTGCCTTATGGAAGTGTAACCTACAATGTATTTCGATCATATCATTTTCGCTTGACACTCATATGTTGGGGAGCAATCTTTTATCACCAAAAAATTATCACCTAGCCATTTTTAACTAGGTGGATCAAAATACGCCATGTAGGATTAATTTTACCATAGTAAATTCACTTTCACCATGGGAAAACATTAGTAAACCATTTTAATTAAATTATTTTTGATTAAAAATTAAAAAACCCTATGACAATAATTGAATAAATCAATATTTATTTAATTTTCTCTAGGAATCATTATTTGATAATTATTCCTTGTCACATTTGACTAAATCACCTAGGAATGATTAAATAAATCACTATTTATTTATTATTACTTAATTATATTATTGGAATAATTGTTAAATCATTATTTAATAATTATTTCAGTTTCACACCATTCTTAATCCTCTTGAAATAATTAATAAATAATTTTATTTGTTAATTATTTCTAAATAAAGACATTTGACCATTTTGAATATATTTCCCCTCTCCAAAAAATATAATAAAGTATTCCTAATGGTTAGATCTTGATTTGGTCAATATTATTTTATAATTTTCCATTTCCGAGATCAACCCAATACTTTGTTATAAATAAGAGGGTTATCCATTCATTCTTCACCATGATCATTAGCATCGTCACCACTATCGTCTTCTTGCACTTTAGCTCTCACTTGAGTTCTACACTCTTTTCGGGTTTTTTCACATATTGAGAGAGAGAATCGATTACTGAAGCATCAAGAACATCAAAGGATGCTTCCCATGGAGGGGGATTTGTAGACCCTTTTTGTAGATCTCCTTCACCAGGTGTTATCAGTAATGATTATTATTCATTTAAAAGTATTTCCATATTGGGTTATTACATTGGATATATATTGTTGTTTGTTGTTTTTTATTACATATATCTTTTTGTTGCAGGTTTTTCTCATTTTATTATTGCATATCTGAAGTGTAAATAACCACGAATTGTAGTTAGGGTCACTTGTCACTAGTGACTTAAGTGAGATGTTTTTAGTACACATTTAAGAAATTTCATACTAATAGTAAACATTTAATACTATGTGGTTGTAAGATATTAATCACATTTACTTCCAAGTGCAAGCACAAGCACAAGCACACATGTACACCTACATATACATAGATATTTTTAGCATACAAGCTAGGGAAATATCCCTTCACGATTGCACCATAGGTATACACACAACAACACAATTCAACCCCTATTTTCCATATCTATTACAGACGACAATGCAACACAAGCCATTAAAAGCTAGTATTCAGAAACACTTATCTTTTAGTCTATAGGGAAAATGAGTTTGGGACTATGAATCTCCACCCAACCATAGATAGTTACAGCCATTAATACTTGTAGTTACCACCCCCAATCCAACTTCTAGAGTATGAGGGGGAAATTCTAGCTTATGGGACCACACACAAGATGCCATTTAAGTCAGGAACTCTGGAGGACTTCCCACCTCAATCCCACAGGTGTTTTTCCTCCTCCTTACATGCATGGGGAGTTTAGAGGTGTCCAACCACACCCCCTCGTGCACATAAAATGTTTCACCCCCTCCCAGGGAGTCTAAAAACCACTATACTAATTCGAGAGTAACCAGGAACTGTGTTCAAGCCTGTCTTTGTCTCGACTTCAATATGGTGTCCTCCCAAGCTGTTATAGGGCTCTACAATAGATATCCCAACCCACATCCTCTAGGGAATCCAAGTTGTTACAGGGATCCAGAGATTTCGTTACACCCAAAACCTCCATGGACCCATGTTGTTACAAGGATCCAGAGATTTCATTACACCCAAAACCTCCATGGACCCATGTTGTTACAAGGCTCCATAGACCTCTTGCCTCAACCCATAGCCTCCAAGGATCCAAGTTGTTACAGGGTTCTAGGAATCCTATCTCAACCCACAGCCTCCAGGGAACCCAAGATCCATAGATTGGCATTGAAACCACAACTTCCAGGGATAGAGAACTGATCCCCTTCTCTTCTCTTCTCTTCATTGTTACCTGCAAAAAGCTTCTGTTGGAGGTTCACTCTTTGCCCCCCCAGTCTACCTTTCCCTGAAATGAAACAAAGGTATGTACTTCCATTTCTATGTTTTTTTCAACTCATGCTATCCCTCCTCTTTGAGTGCTTCTCTCACCAGGAATATAAGTCCCCTCCATATGTTTTTTTCCTTTTCCTTCCTCTTTTTTTGTCAATATTTTTGTCCCCTTTCTTTATTGTCGCATCCTTGTTGTTTGAAACCCTTCATAAATCTATGTTCTCTTTACTTGGTGTGTTTTATCAAGAAATCATGGGCATGGGTACTTTCATTCAACCCATTTAATTTCAGGAGTCAATTCATTAACTCCTTGCACTAGCCAGCCATCCATGATTTACTTATCAAACCAGGTTTCTCCTTGGCACAAGAAACCACACATCCCAAGCAACAATTCTCCACCCCCGACTTTGGAATATGTATCCCTTAGATTCAATCCACTTTTCTTTGATTTCAAACACAATATTTACATTAAATTTATAAGGTGGCTCATATGAGAGCCTTGGATGGGGTTGTCATAGTCCCCTCCCACTTGAGGGAACGCCACCCTCAGTGTTCATTTGCACATATATAATGCCAAAATGAAGGTAAGACACATATTGTTTCATGGATCTTTATACACATAGCTCTATACAATATTTACAATTATATACACCTGATTTAATCGTCAAACAAGGAAGGATAATTAACTTTCATGGCATCATCCAGTTCCCATGTGGCCTCCTTTGGCCCAAAATTGCTTCCACTTCAACTTAACTATCTCTATGGCTCAATTCTGGAGCATGAGACTCCTTTGGTCTAGAATTCACATTGGCTCTAGTTGGAACTCTCCCTCTAGTTCCACCTATAGCACTGTTGTGGGGAAAAGTATCCGACTCGGAATGACCCTATCCCTACTCTAAGGGTGATAGTTCCTTAGCAACAACTGAAAGTAAAGCTTTGATATTTTTCCTTTATGAAAGTACAGAGAAGGAAGAAAATATTGACCAACCGATGTCTTTCGCTTTTGTCGATCCTGTCTTCTCTCTTTGCCTCTTGTTCCCAGCTCCTTGCTCCCTTTGCCGGCCCAGCTACACAAAGATCCTGCAAAAACAAGAGAGGGAAACTACAAGAAACATGTACTCATAACTGATGCATGGATTAGAATGGATCAAATATACAGATAAAAACAATACATCATTGCAATACAAGTATATAGGAGAACATCAAAGCTTTATTGATAGAAGAAAAAGGTTCTGAGAAGGTTACAACCATAAATGGCTCCAATCCAGCAGCACCTCCCCAGCAGCAAGAAATCTCCTCTTCTCCTCTATAAAAGCAATCACCCAATAGCTCTAACTGTAAACCAACAACACTTCCTTGCTTTGCACAAAATTCCAGCTTCCCTAGACCTCATGAGAGAGCTCTATATATAGGAGATTTGGAGAAAGGATGAGTCAGCTTGAGGCTGGCATAAAGCTGACTAGTGTCCTCTCCCACTTTAGTTAAACTTCAGTTCTTGAGTCCACTTGGAGATCCTTGCTTACACATGGAGATCAAGTACCTCTTACTCATCACAGGGCGAATCCCTTGAACCAAGTGTCAGTTTGGAAGCTTCCTGGGCAATTGACACCTTGCAGAATGACTGTGCCACTTGGCCAATCTCGCCCAGCGCAGGTAGCCTTCATTGGAGTTGACTTTCAGCGCAGGTACAAGGAGGAGCAGTTGACATTCAGCGCAGTTGCTCAGTGGAGCAGCTGACATGATCCAAAAATAGCCTGTTTTTGAGTGTTTTCAGGTGGAGAACTGATGGGAAGTGCTGTGGTTTGTTGACCTTGTTCTTCTAGGGGTAAGAACAACATGTTTAGGGACTGAGGATCCCTGTAATTATTGACATTTCATGCTCCATGCTGCGAGGCACAAAAATGTCTATAACAGTTGCCCCCTAAAGTATGAGGCCGTTTATCGGGTGAAATGCTTTATCTAGAGGGTCCGAAGTTCATTCCAGTGCTGAGGAGGCGCCCTGTAATACAATACAATACAATACATTATTTTTCATTTTGTTTTCATGATCTAGCTGAGGCGGGCATTCCCATGCTCAGCTTTATAAATACATTTTGGTACATAGAACAGACGATCGTCTGATGGTAGACTGATAATTCTCTGCTGAAATTATCATCCTTTGAGTAGGATGATCATCTGCTGTAATGATGTACATGACAAATGCTTTTATATTTCCTGAATATGTATCGCAGCCCGGATGGATGAAACTAGATCCGGGGTCTTCAAACTTGTTCGATCTTCACTCTAAGTACAAGTCGATCCATGTGAGAATTTCGCTGAAGTCGAACATGGAAAGACATCGCTTGATTACTGGTCAGTGACGAAAACCGTTAACAAGCGCGAGAGGAATCACCGATAATGATAATGACCCTCAAGGTACTGCAGTACAATTCACGTGGCGTGAATAAAGGACTTGGCGTCGAACGCCACGCAAAATCTTCTGGTCGAAGGTCATTGATGTATACCTGTCGCCGGAAGTGAGAAACTTGCCATTGAGGCATGCAAGCTTCAAAGTACTGATGGGGTTGTTCCTAGATCAACTTCTTGGATAATGAGCTGAAGTCGACAAGAAGCGATCCGTCAAAGGAGGGCCTTAATGAATCCCACATCAATGACACGGAACGGAGCTAATGATTTTAGTGGAGGTGAAAACAAACTGTGACATATGATTCAGGGTGGCGATCATGAATGGATGAAGGATAATGTATGGCAGTGGATGGGACACGGTTGACACTTTCAGAACGACCTCTCTTGAACATATAACGACACTGATGTGATGGATCGGTAGCATTACCCCAAAATGTGGATGGTTTGGCGAAGACCATGGTGATGAGACCGGTGAATGAAACAACCCAACCCGATGTGGTACGGAGGAAAAGTGTCATGTTCAAGAGCGACTTGCTACCATTAAACTTTGATGTTCTCCCAATTTTTCCCCAGTCATTTCTGACCAGTACCTCTTTATTTTTGTCAAGCTTGAGGAGGATAACATATGCTTGTTCTATAACCTGCCCTTCGGGCAAGCCCATCGGGCAAGCCCATCGCTATGATTTAACGAGCTTAGCGATAGGGAAACTCGTTCTCGTCTAAAGACAAGTTTGTCGCTATTTAATGAATTTAACGAGTCTAACGACAAAGATAACTCGGTCCTTTTCATTTTTATAGAGTCTGAAAAGGTACAGAAAGTCAACTCCAGAATTCCTTTTTCGTCAGCTAATCCCTTAAGTCCGAAAAAGTATAAAACAATACAGAAGGGATGGGTGTTCGGTACTTTTAACGAGCCGAACAAGACAAGCGCTCGATCTTTTTGTGCAATAATCTCTCAGGTCCAAAAAGATTAAAATCTAGAGGAGGGATAGCGTTCCGGTCTTTTAACGAGCTGGAAGGCCAAAACTCGGCAAACTTTTCATATTTTACGAGTCAGTGAAAAGAGCTCAAAGAAGACTCGTCTTTTGAGGAACGAGTGATAAACAGGGATAGCAGCAGATTCCAGGTACAGGTTGGAATTTTCCAATCACGGCAGTGTCACAAGGATGGCTAGGTGAAATCACTCTTCGCAGCTGTTTCTCAAAAGAGGTAAACACACAAATGGAGGTGAATGATCGGCCAAATGAACAGTGGAGGTGACGGTGCACAAACACGACCAAGGCTTTTATGGCTGATGAATTTACGATCTCAAAAGGTTATTTATCGGTTCATTTTTTCTGAATGAGCTTGAACTCTGAAGGGAAGCCTGCTCATAAACTTATGTTTATTTTTTAACGAGCATGAACTATGTGCTAAAACTACTCAGATCTTGCATTTATTTTTTAACGAGCATGAACTATGTGCTAAAACTGCTCGATATACCAGTCATGGAATAAGAACGCCTCCTGTGAGATAGCTATTTTTTAAGGAGCTTTATCTCACGAAGCTATGCTCCAATTTTGGCAAGTTTTTACCTTTGCCCCACAGACTTTCTTCATGTAAGGTCGGAATCGGCTAAGCCTACGAGTTTAAAGGGTTAGACCTACAGGTTTAAAAGGAAGGACCTAAAAATTTAAAAAATAAATAGTCGTCCCTCGCTCACATTCCAAAAGTTTGCATGCCCCCAGGTATAAAGTATAATTTCGAGATACCGCCATCTCTTACTTATTATCCGAAGAGGGTTCTATTCGCTGCCGCAAATCAATCTCTTTCTTCGGCGATGTCTATCATTGGGTTACTCAAAGATGGTTACCCTCCGTCACAACAATAGAATCTCTTTCTTTGGAGGCTGCCCCTACTTATCCTTCAAAACATTTGTTTTAATGGGTGAGGCTTGCTTTTCCCCAAAGATGGTTACTACTCGTTGCAATAAGGGAATTCCTACTTGGGCATTGCCCACCTATTTAGACAAAGGTGAATGACTCCTTTGCCAAACACATAACTTTAACAAAAGAATACTATTCCAGAACAACCCCTCTTCCACCGCCGGACGGGGTACGGACTAGTCATATTCTTCTGCGGAAATTCTACCTTATACCCAGGGTTTCTTCCGCCCGAAGCAGACCAGGGTGCATGCCCCCTGGGTTCCAGTCTTTCTTTCCGAATCACTCGCACTCATCGGGAAGGAGGACTGGTGGTGGAGGCGAATCTTGATTGAACAGACCATTTAGGAATGGTATTTGACTATTTGCGATGCGAGATCCCGGAAACGAAAGTTGGTCTACGAGCTTGACCATCCTTCCTTCGTGTGGAAAACACATTACTCTAAAGAGTGAGGAGACTATCGCTCCCATGCAATAAATATAGTCACGTCCAAGGAGTAGGTTATAATCCAAGGGTCTCTGGACGACCATCACGTTCAAATTGACGGTCTTCCCTTTCAATGTAACAGGCACATTGGGAAGGATTCCTAATGGTCGACTGGTTCCTTTATCAAAACCTGAGAGATTTCTTAACTCAGGTAAAAGCGCCGGGGAACCCAGTGCTTTCCAAGCAACAGAGGAAAGGATACTCACAGACGCCCCTTCATCAATGATAGTACCAGCCATAATCATTCTATAGATCTGGACAATGATTCTGAATGGTATACTGGCCAGTAACCGGGGTCTGCCTAGTTGATTCCAATCAAAGGATACAACCAGGTTGCTTGGTGGTGGGACCGAATATACGGCCGGGTATGACCCTGATGATGTTCCTTCCTGCGATAAAGGAATGGGTGCATTGCCCTGACGCTCATCAGAGTCGGTGCTAATGAAAAGAACCTGGATGGTGTCATCCTTATTCTCTTCAGTGAGGGTGTCGCATGAAGATGACTCTTCGGCGACGGTGTCATTTGAAGATGGGTCTTCAATGACAGAGTCATTGGACGATGAAACCTCTGAAGGAAGAACCGGGTCGACTGCCGTATCAACCTTTAGACTTTCGTCTGGTCTGGATTCAGTAGGTTCATTCTCAACGACCGACACTTCAGCTGACCACTTGGGCGGGTCAGCTGGATTTTCAACTATCAAGGGATTAGGCGCGAGTTTTTGGTATCCAGGAGGAAGTCGTAACGGTGAAACCGGACGATCTTCCAAAACTCTCTTGGCCTCATCTAAGAATGGACATTTGTGGATGGCATGCTTGCCTTCACACAATACACAGGGTGATCTTGGTCTCCCTCTTCGTCCTTCACTCTCGCTAGTTGACGGACTGCAATCAACATGACTATCAGAGGTTGATGCTACCGGATTGTGCAACCTTGGGGACCAGTCCCTTAGTATCCGGGGAATACAAGGACAATCACGATGGAAGTGGGTCCCTTTGCAAATGACACATGGCGATTTAGGCCCGGTCGGTGCAGTGTGTGGGTTTTTGTCAGCTGTCTCCTGCTTGCCCCCAGTCGCCTTCGCCATAGGCTCCTTCTGCTTCTTTTCTTTCTTCTTCTTTTCCTTCTTCTCCTTGGGAGGCTGACTTTTGCCAGCTCTACCTCGCGAAGATGAAGGATCAGAGGAAGTGTTGTAAGAAGTGGAAGGCTGGTGGGTAGCTCTAGACTGTTCTGACTGTTGATTCGACTGCTCAGGATTAGTGGTGATCTGGACTACATTAGTTGAAAAGAGCCATACAGGGAGGCCGATTGTCAATCCTGGAAGTGACAATGTTGCCATATGAGGTGCACCAACATCTCCCCAAGAGGAGAAGGGATTTGGACTTCCGCCAAGGTTGCCTCCTTGGTTTGTGGGCTCCATACTTTTCAACTGAAAGATCAACGTGGGAATAACAGGTGATTTTGTTCCGCTTAAAATAAATTTTATTAACGACGCTTTCAGACACAAACTTGCTTTTTCATGTTTTAAGAGTCGAGAAAAAGCTAAAGATGACTCTAGTCGCCTTCGATGTTTTAACGAGCCCGAAGTGACAAATGCTCGGTTGGACCTTTTCAGTTATAGAGTTTGAAAAAGGCCAAAAGAAACTGCTCTGGAGATCTAGGCAGAGGGTGTGCCAAACCTTTCGCGAAACCACAGAATACGTTTTACGGTACGGGTGGTCGATCTTCGTGAATGCTGTGTTCACTGCATCGCGATCAGTAGGGCGGTCGACACGGCTTCCTATGGATAAAGGATAATTGCCTATAGGGGTCTCCCAATATATACTCGACGGTACGTGGGAGCACAAGTCCGTATTAGTGCCACCGACTCTCAGGAGGAATCACCCACCTTCGTAGAGATCGACAGTCACTATGTTTAACGACGCCGGAACACGTCTCTACCTAGACCTCTAGATGTTTGCGTTATGTTACAAAGCGTTGTTATGTAAATTGGATTTATTTTAATGTTGATCTTTGCTTAGCAGTTTGCCTTTAAGGATCACCACGAGATGTATGTATACAACTTCCTAAATGCAATCTAAGATGAGAAGCAAAACCTTTCAATCTTTCAACTTTGAAAACCTTAATCTACTGAGGGAAAAGAAAGACATCAACTTTTCTCACAGATCACAGAACACACACTAAATGCACTCTTTCCTAAATCACATGCAAACTGTCAATAATGCACATGCACAATGCAGATATTTCTTTTCTTTTTCCTTAATGTTGATGTAAGACAAAAAGGAAACTGTTGTATAACTTTAAATCTAATTTCAAGCGAAAGTAAACAAGCTTGTCCAAAATCAAAAGACACCTTAAGATCGACTTGTTTAGACACTGGAAATGTATAGATTCAAACCACAAAATGAAAAACAAACAAACTCAAACAGCCATGAACAGTAATAAAACTAGCTCTTAAGATCACAAAGACACTTTTACAGTTCAGGATCTAAGAGGCCACAGCTATACTGGTTTGCTTTTCACAATGGGAAACTGTAACTGAAACAAGAAATACTGAAAGAACAATCACAGTTTCATCACACAACTGAGGCGGAATAATGTCAAGGAAAGTTGGTTTACAGCAAGTACAAATGACAAGCAATCAGCAGCAAAACAACAGTGAAAACAGGGCCAAGACTCAGTAGGAAACCTCAGGAAGACATAGCCTAACTGGTTCAGCGCAGGCTCTGGTCTGTCAAACTGACTCTCAGCGCAGTTCCCGAAGGGAGTACCTGCGCTGAAATGCAGACTGCCTTTGGACAGCCTGCACTGAGACACGAGAGTTGCGTTTACAAGGGTTTCCGGGTCATAAAAAGCTAAAAAATTCACTGTTTTTGCTGAAATAAAAAGCTATAGGTCAAGTACAAGCTAAGGGATGATCAAGAGGATGAAAAGCTATCACAAAGAGCACAAGAGTCTTTGGTAGATCAGCTCTTCAAATCATGAATCTGCTCAGAAAATGAGCAAGAGTAGCAGCCCCTCTACTTCGCTTTTGATATAGTCAAAAGCTTTTCGATTTGGTACTCTTTTCTTCAGGAAATGAATAGCAAAGATACTACAAACACCAACAAGATACTAGGCTCCCCAGCGGAGTCGCCAGTTTGTTGTGGGGAAAAGTATCCGACTCGGAATGACCCTATCCCTACTCTAAGGGTGATAGTTCCTTAGCAACAACTGAAAGTAAAGCTTTGATATTTTTCCTTTATGAAAGTACAGAGAAGGAAGAAAAGATTGACCAACCGATGTCTTTCACTTTTGTCGATCTTGTCTTCTCTCTTTGCCTCTTGTTCCCAGCTCCTTGCTCCCTTTGCCGGCCCAGCTACACAAAGATCCTGCAAAAACAAGAGAGGGAAACTACAAGAAACATGTACTCATAATTGATGCATGGATTAGAATGGATCAAATATACAGATAAAAACAATACATCATTGCAATACAAGTATATAGGAGAACATCAAAGCTTTATTGATAGAAGAAAAAGGTTCTGAGAAGGTTACAACCATAAATGGCTCCAATCCAGCAGCACCTCCCCAGCAGCAAGAAATCTCCTCTTCTCCTCTATAAAAGCAATCACCCAATAGCTCTAACTGTAAACCAACAACACTTCCTTGCTTTGCACAAAATTCCAGCTTCCCTAGACCTCATGAGAGAGCTCTATATATAGGAGATTTGGAGAAAGGATGAGTCAGCTTGAGGCTGGCATAAAGCTGACTAGTGTCCTCTCCCACTTTAGTTAAACTTCAGTTCTTGAGTCCACTTGGAGATCCTTGCTTACACATGGAGATCAAGTACCTCTTACTCATCACAGGGCGAATCCCTTGAACCAAGTGTCAGTTTGGAAGCTTCCTGGGCAATTGACACCTTGCAGAATGACTGTGCCACTTGGCCAATCTCGCCCAGCGCAGGTAGCCTTCATTGGAGTTGACTTTCAGCGCAGGTACAAGGAGGAGCAGTTGACATTCAGCGCAGTTGCTCAGTGGAGCAGCTGACATGATCCAAAATAGCCTGTTTTTGAGTGTTTTCAGGTGGAGAACTGATGGGAAGTGCTGTGGTTTGCTGACCTTGTTCTTCTAGGGGTAAGAATAACATGTTTAGGGACTGAGGATCCCTGTAATTATTGACATTTCATGCTCCATGCTGCGAGGCACAAAAATGTCTATAACAAGCACAAACAAATCAAACACATGATTAGAATCCTATACATATCTTTTAAGCAAAGAAACATGGAAAACATCATGAACTTTAACTGATGGAGGAAAAGCCAGTCTATATACTACTAGCCCAACCTCTCAAGAATTTAAAATGGTCCAAAATATCGTGGTGCCAACTTGGCACATGTCCCCATCCTTATGGAAATTTTTCTTGGATTGAATTCTCAAGTAGACATGTTCCCCAGTCTATAACTCTTTGTGCACCCTCTGCTTATCTGCATAGCTTTTTTGTCTAATTCCCATGCCACCTTCAAATTATGCCTTATGATCTAAACTTGTTGTTCCATATCTTAAGCATATCAGGTCCTACATGAACTTTTTTAACTGGATCGTTCCAACTAATAGGAGTATTACAACTCCTGCCATACAATGCCTCGAAAAGGCTCATATTTAGGGATTTTCGGTATCCATTATTGTATGAAAATTCCATAAGTGGAAGGTATTATTTCCACATCTTGGGTTGATGCATCACATACATCATTAACATGTCCTCAAGCATTCGATTGATACTCTCTATTTTTCTATTTGTTTCTGGGTGATATGTCATACTAAATACCAACTTTTTTCCCACTCCTCCAAACAATGCCTTCCAAAACCTCGAAGTGAATCTAACATCTCTATTTGAAACAATATTTTGGGAATACCATGTAGTCTCAGAATCTCCTTTATGAAGAAGTGCGATATATCACTAGAAAAATTGGTGGATTTGACTACCACAAAATGACATACCTTGCCAATTTTATCCACCACCACCATTATTGCATCATGCTACTTAGATGTCTTGGGAAATCCTATTATCAAATCCATAGAAATGACCCCCCACTTTGATTCTGGAATAGGGATAGGCTGCAAAAATATTTTCGGATGTTTGTATTCAGCCTTTACCTATTAGCATTTGACCTTTACCTGCTGGCATTCTATGCATCTTGCTATGAAATCTGCCACTTCTTTCTTCAAATCTTGCTAGTGATAATACTTTTTAATGGTTGTGAGGACATTTTGATACCTTGAGTGGCATGAGTAAGGCTTAACATGGAGCTCCTTCATTATTAGCCTTTTTATTTCATCACTATCAGGCACATAAATTCTACCTTTGAAATTTACTAAGGCATCCTTTGTGAGGTGACATCCTTCATCCTCACCTCTCTCCTACAAATTTTCTTTCATTTGATGGTATTTCTCATATTGTAGTACAATGTTTTTTATTCCCTCCTCCAGATTTGTAGCATATAGACTTACAACTGCCAAATGATTTACTTGGTTTCTTCTCCTAAAGGCATCAATGACCTTGTTTTCCTTACCCTTGATGTACTTAATTTCAAAGTCAAATTCATTGAAAGTGGCCAACCATCTTTCTTGCCTAGCATTTAACTTTGGTTGTCCCAAAAAATATTTTAGTCCATTATGGTCTGATATGAGCATGGATTTCCTACCAAGGAGGTAGTGCCTCCACATTTTTAGCGCATGAACTATGGCAGCCAGTTCTAAATCATGTGTTGCATAATTTTCCAAATGCTTATTCATATTCCTAGATTTATAACACACTACTTTCCCTTCCTGCATTAAGATTCCACTGAGTCCTTCTTTGCATGCCTCTGTCCATACCACAAAATCCTTTTCAGTATTTGCGATTCTCAGCACGACCACACTAGTGAGTAATTGTTTTAACTACTCAAATATTTCTACAAATTATGAAGTACGATCAAATATTCTCCCTTTCTTTTGCAAGGTTGTAATGGGATGAACGATTTTGGAGAAATTCTGAATAAATCTCTGGTAGTATCTTGCCAACCCCATGAATGATCTAACCTCATATACACTTTTTGGACTCGACCACTCCTTTATGGATTTGATATTTTCAAGGTCAACTGATATGCCTTCCTTAGAGACAACATGCCCTAGGTACTGTATCTGTGACTGAAAAAAGTCACACTTGCCGAGTTTTGCATAGATCTTGTGCTCTCTCAATAGTTGTAACACTACCTCCAAACGTTTTTCATGTTCTTCCTTTGTGTTTTATTAAACTAATATGTCATAAAAAACACTATGACGAACTTGTCCAAGTAAGGACGTAATGTTATATAGGAAAATGACCTCCTCACCAGCTCGGAGGAGAAATACTGATGACTGAAGCACTGACCAAGTTCACAGGCCCAGTTGTCAAGCTAACGCTGTCTAGGAAATAGAAACCTGCTTTATAAAGCTTCCTAGCAAGGCTAAGGGTGCGTTAATGCCTAGGGTAACTCTATCTATTACCTTGGGAAGAGTGTTAGTAAACCTAAATGAGTTTCTATGGGTCAAGGGAACAAGTAGATCGAGAAATATCCTGAGCTTCTCTCCTATGTCAGCTCACAAAAGTAGGGAAACATCATAACTCGACTTGTTTGGAGGAATTACTAATTCCTAATGGAGTCTACAAATGGGAAAGAGCACAAAAGCATGGCAACATCACTACTTTTACCTAATCGAACTCATGAAGGACTTGGCAACCTTATCCTCACATGCTATACATGCAAAGCCAGGGCCATTGTGGAAGAGGTCGAACCATTTGAAAGGATTTCCTATTTGACTATTGAGCATAGTCTCTGACTAAGGCATTAGAAGAGGTTAAGAAGGTAGAGAGAGAGAGAGGAGCTGGAGGGGTAAGGCAAGGCGGATACAACCAATGATTATAATCACTCTTTTCTACATCAATATAGAACTGCAATTGTGTTGTCCACTCCACGATGTTGGTAGTGATATTTGTTTATATGTTCATGCAATGTCTTTATTATGAGTGGCTTAGATATATGCAACTAGATATCTTTATATGTTTATGCATTGTTTATCAAGGTTGTATGTTGTGATATTACACTTGTCTTATCTATGTGCAGGTTTTGATCTGGAGCTAGCTCATGGGTCTTCCACCTAGCTACATTGCGCTCTCTAACAACACCACAATAAGACTTGAGGTAATAAGTCCTTCTTCCCACTTTGATACTCATTTGTTAAACATAGATATGCATGCATATTTGTGATAGCCACATCTAATCTTACAATCTTCCAAGGATCTCAGGAAGATCCTTGAGGGTTTCTACATCACCAAACACCCGTGCATTAATCCCTATAGCAGAATTCGCAACTCCATTGGGGACTACACTTAGTTCCCGGTTTTTCCCTAGAAAGTTCCTAGATCTCTCTTTCTTCCAGGCCTTCCTGTACTTCTTCATTCCCTTTCTGACCACTTAGGACTATACAACACCCTTCTCTCAGTGCTCAACCCTAGATCTGATCCCCACAACCTCTTTTTTGAGCCTTTTTCCTCACTAATGTTGTCTACTAGTGTAAACAATACTTTATAAATGATTGTGGCCTCACACACAGTGCGTTAGTGCTACAAGTAACTCTTTGTAGCCTCTAGCATAGAGCGTTGGCCAACCATTTCTTGATAAACATACTGCTTTATGACCTCATGGGTTGGGAAATCTGCTTGTAGATTGATCAGGGATCTACAATTGTGCTTGTTTGATTGATTGTCTCCTGGACATTTTTTTTTTTAGAAAATAGGTATACTTCTTAAAGTTTTTGTTTCCATAAAAGAAAAAATACAAAACTTTTACTGTTTTTTCTTAGTTGGTTAGATCTGCATTATTTTATTTCAAAATTTGTTAGTGAGAATTACAATTCTCTTGGTTGTGCTAGTGTTTTACTAAACATGATGCATGGTATATATTTTGATGTATGAATCACTCTCCCTTTGTAGAAGCAACTTCTTCAATGAAAGTGAAATTTACAAGCATTGTTTTTGCATGATTTGAGTTAGAGTCTCATATAACTTCATACATCAACACCCCTACCTAAGACTCTAAAAAAGTACATTTAAAATCTACCTAATAAAATCAATCAACAACTCTTTTTAGAGTAAACACAAATTAGTTTAGGCTAGGATCTTGGGTTAGGAAGTTGTGAGTTAACTGCCTAAGATCATACACTAAAACTAGTGTCATTAATGAGAGAAATCCTTCTGCACTCATATTATCCGGGACCACTCCAATAAAAGCGGAGCTAAATACGAGACAACATTGGACTGTAAATGAAGGTAGCCCACCTTTGTTTACATCTCCTTTGGGTATTCTATGTATCGGGGATGCCTTCGGGGATATCGGAGCTGTGTCAGGGACTCAGGTATCCTACCCACACAGTGTATTGTCTGCGAGTATGTCCCCCCTGGTAGTGTCTGTGATTTGAAGTATCCTTAGTGGCCATAATTTTAGGGATGGACACAAGGTGACTGGGGTGGGCTACCCTGGTACCTAACGCAGATGGACCTACTTTGTCTTTGGTTTTTGGGAGGGTGCTCATATTCACGAGAGTACTTGGCCCCTTAATCTGAGGTTCGGGCGAAGCTCAAGAGTAATCTTAACTATACATTTGACCAACTCTCTCTGTTATCCATTGTGATACTAGGTTTCATCTCCAGTGATTGGTGGTTATCAGACAGGTTCATTTCCCTCTGCTTGTTGATTGATTTCCCTAGTGTATTTTTTACTTTTTAAGTGATAGATTCTTATCACTGATACTTTAATAAATATCACTGTAAAATCTACTGATAAAATTTATCATCACTGTGGCTACATTCGACCCTTGTTATCAATATAGATGTTTTTTAGGTCTTCCCCCACTCATTGTGGAGGATCCTTCGAGCCCCAGTGAACCAGATTACTCATGTTTGGGCAACCAGTCTCCGAGATCTAACACATAATCAGTTTGGATATCCCACGATTCCAGCTTACGGGAAGATTTCTTTACTGAAGGTTTTATTACTCCATACAATCCTCCGATCACAAATCCGTTGGGATCACTCTTGATTCCAGTTGCATTTGTACCTCTTATGTCTTCTATTGGACCTACACCACCCAATCCTCCGATCACAAATCCGTTGGGATCACTCTTGATTCCAGTTGCATTTGTACCTCTTATGTCTTCTGTTGGACCCACACCATCCCATCGTGGGATTTTGTGGACACTTTTGATCCACCGCCACCTCCCTAGTCGATAGTCAGTACCACATCTCTGATGGAAAACCCTGTTATCCCACCTATCCCAGGTTCAAAACCTATCATCACACATAGCACAAGTGGAACCCAGTATATACCAGGTTCCACCCCTTTTGTGTCAGCTCCCAAACCTTTGATAAGTGCTACATATAGCACTCCTTATAATGCTCAATATAGCACGGTTATCAAGGGCCCCGTCTCGTCAACAACCCCTTTTTTTGGCATCCATTGTTTAGTTCCAACCCCCAGGTTTAGATGCCTGGGGGTAATGTTCCCAATATACACATACCGTTATAGTTCCCCCTCCATTTACAGGACAATAGGGACAGTCATTGATTGACATGAACCCTCCTTATGTCAGTCAAGGACCTATAGTTAATTACATGGCGAGTGAGATCCCTCAACAAGGTCTCAATCAATCCATATGGGCACCCCACTCTCAACCTCAAATGAGCCAAGGGGGAATTCCTTATCCTAGGAGCACTTACAAACCCCAGTCTAAAAATCCCTATGGAAACCCACAGCACACGATTATACCCGAAGGAAATTACTATTCCACACATCCTGTGTATAATATTGGGAATAACACAATGGGAGGACCGCAAGGACCCTCAAGTCATATGTCATCACCTTGGTCCAATTCGGGGAAATAAAACACCTTGCCTCTCTTGGTAACGCTTGATATCCCTGACTTGTATAAACTCACAAATGACCCCATCTATCAATACCAATCTCACATAAAATTCCGACAGACATCACGAAGTTCAAAGGGAAATAAGGGGAGGATCCAGGTACGCACATCACCACCTATCATTTATGGTGTGTTTCTAACTCCATGGTGGATGATAGTATTTGGCTATGGCTCTTTACCCACACCCTTACTGGCAATGTAGCCAAGTGGTACATTGAGATACCACGTGCGTTAGTCAATACCTTTGGCGCTTTAGCGATGGAATTATTAAAGCACTTCTAGCTACCCATCCACTATGAAAATTGGATGAAACTCCTCACTTATTTACATTAGGACACTGCCACCCACATCTCTGATCACATCCATGAATGGAGACATAGGAAACGGCTGGTCAAAGCTCCCCTCCCAGACTATCTATTAGCAGATTGGTTCTGCAAGTCTCTACTCCCTCAAATCGCTAAAGATGTTGCCCTAGGTGGTGCAGTCATGGAAGACCAATCCATTTTCCATGCCCAACACTTAGATTTGATATATTTGTAGTCTGGCACTATATTTGACATCATTCCCAATTCCCCTTGCAACTCAAATGCTCCCACTACTCAACAACCCAGTGTGCACGCCGATGATATTATCGGCACTGCCTTCAGGGCTGTTGTAAAACAACTTAGCGGTCACATTTCCCAGTTGTCAGTTGACCCCTATACCAAATCGACTGCTCTTCCTACCGCTGTGATAAACTCTGTGTAGTCTACACAAAAGCCCAATGGTAATAAAAAGAAGAATAAGAAAAAGACCGCTCCTTCTGAAGAGCAGTCAACCAAGAAGTACAACCCAAAGCAGAAGGCTTTTGTGACCTCTGACGATGGAAAGGAAAAACCCGCCAAATTCCCTTGCAAAATCTGTGCGGAAGACCACATGACATATCATTGTTCGCATCTCCAGGAATGCACATATTTCATTGCTAAAAAGGACACTGCAAGACCTTGCAGTCCTAAACAATCATTTCCCTGCTCAGCAGCAGCAACAACTTATTGCAAACCAACCCCTACCCTCACGAGGGGGCAATGGTGGTTCACATCATCCTTCAGCTGGTGAAGGACCATCTACCATTTACACCTTTGAAATGGTAGATCTTCAAATCAGAGCCAAAACTTACAGAGCGCCAGTCTCTAATGCAGAGGAAGCCCCCTCGAGTCAAAACCCACCCCCACCTAATGATATTCATATCAAAAGGTCGGTTGTTGATCTTGTAATTCGCCCTCCAAAAGGGGCACTTCGTCGCACAACTCATAATACATCTGCATGTGTTGCCCAGAACTACAGTATTGTAGAAGATTCGGCGCAAGCACCGTTAGCTATGTCGGCACTTGAAGTATTACAAACCTGTCTAGCACAAAGGAAAGCATTGCTTTCGGCAATTGGTGGGGTCGATCCTTAGGATTCCATGCTTGCAATTTTATACATGGACATATGTAAACCTCCCCTTTCACACCAGCTCACATTTCAGGTGCAAATATTTTTGAAAGGGCAAGGAGTACAGAGAACTGTCATTGATGAAGGTGCTTCAACTTGCGTCATGTCAGCTTCATGTTGGCTCGCTTTGGGTTCTCCAACCCTATCCACACTGTCAAATTCCCTTAAAGCTTTTGACGGCCACACTTTCATCCCAAAAGGTTAGCTAGCCAGCTACCCCATCACTTTGAGTGGGAAAATGGTAATGGTGGACATCAAAGTCATAGATAGAAAGCTCGACTATAATCTATTGTTGGGTCACAGTTGGACTTACACCATGACTGCCATTGTGTCTACTATATTTCACATCATCCTATTTCCATTGGATGGAAGGATAGTCACAGTGGACCAACTATCCTTTTGCACCCCAGATTATTCCCCATTACCTAGCGGCTCGGTACCCTTAGTGGGTGGTGTACTTGAATCTTATGTTAGTATCAATACCAGTCTATTGAAGAGCTCTTACCTGATGGGTTGTTTCCCTCTTCTGCCACCTAAAGTTCCATAGATGGTCTCTATGGTTTAATCCATTCCTCACAAACTGACCGATCCTTGGATCCTCCCAGCCCCTTCAGACATTGACACTTACGAAGAACAAATGCCATTGTCACTAGTTGAATTGGCCTACCAAGCCATTCAATCTGCATTTGAATCTCTGGTCACTTTGGTCACGGCCAACAGTACCACCTCCCCTCCCATAAATGCTCCTTCTTTTAATATCCTCAATCAAGTCCTACCTTCAAACGAAACTATTAGAGAGATCGTGTGTTTAGAAGAGCGACCTTGGGAGGACTTTCACCATCATGTTTCGATATTTCATTTGGACACGATGCCTCTTCAAATCCTATCCTCTGATGCACCTAAAATTGTTTCCTCACCATATACAACTATCCAAACTTTGGAATCGGAGGGAAACATGGGAAATATTTCAAAGACATTGCTCATTGATATTTCTGTCAAGACAAGCATCGTAGAAAACATCCAGGTTGGAGCTGATTGCACTCCTGAAGAAATTGTAAGCTTCACCTACCTTTTTAAGGAATTTTGTGATGTATTTTCTTGTTCTTACGAGGAAATTCCTGGCGTAGATCCATCTATTGTCGAGCATGAGATCAAGATATATGACAATGCCAAGCCTTCCCACCAAAGGCTTCAACCATTCCACCCCCACAAAACGGCCTTCATTTGCCCTTGGGGAATCTTTTCCTATCAAAAACTCCCATTCGGTTTAAAGAATGTTGGAAAAACATTTCAAAGGGCCATGGACTACGTATTTCATGATATCAGACATATCATTCAAGATTGCTTGGATCACCTTCCAACCCATTCCAAGAAGCGAGCCCAACACCTAGATCATTTACAAGCGATTTTTCTTAGGTTCTGGTTCTATAACATACTTTTGAATCCGTATAAATGCATTTTCTTTGTTGAGTCTAGATGCTTACTTGGTTTCATTGTCTCCAAGTACAGGATTAGGGTTGATCCTGATAAAGTAAAGGAAATTACTCAATTTCCCGAACCACAATCCATTTTGCAGCTCCAATGTTTGTAGGGGAAAGCAAACTTCCTACGATGGTTCATCGTACATTATGCTGAATTGATGAAAGGATTTATGTGCCTACTCAAGAAGGGAGTGTCGTACTTGTGGGATGATCAATCTCAACGATCATTTGATGCCTTGAAAAAGGAACTTATATCAGCCCCACTACTCAGTGCTACCAACATTGGGCGTGACTTTGTCCTCTATCTGGAAGCTTCGCCATCCTCTCTAGGAATGGTCTTGGTTCAAACTCATGATGACCTAAGTGAGAATGTGATATATTGATCCAAGATCTTTTTCTTATAGATGTATTAAATAATTACATGGGTAAATTGTAGCTTAACAATAAAAATTTAATGTGCACATGAGAGAAGAGGAGAAACACATAAAAAAACAACATGAAAAGAAGACAAGAGGCTTGATAACAGATTTTGTACACTTTGGACTACGTCTTCGAGCCCTTCTCGATCAATGGGGAGGCCTTCATTCATTAAGTGGCATGAGAAAGAAGAAGTACAATCAACATTTACAAAAAGGAGTTTTATACCTCCAATCTAGAAAATGGCTGAGAAATGGAGAGATTTGTTGCAAAAACTTACATCACCATTGAGTTCCTGTCACCAAGAGGTAAAAAATCGATATGAAACTTGCCCAATTCTGACACTGGACCAAAACTGATCCTCTCAAAATGTGCTCAAGCAAGGTTTCGCCCCTGCCACAGGCTGCTTAGGGTTCCATCCTCCTACAAATCATCCACCTTGAAAAACATGTCATGCTCTCCCCCCTGGATGCATTGTGCATATGAGTTTATATATTTGTTTTGTGGGCGGATATCCCAAGAGCGACTGTTGGTGCACTGGTTAAAATTGAAGGTTGGTTACAGTGTTTTGTTTTGAATTAAGTTATAAATGAGGGTGGGTCCGCCGTTCCTGGTGGCCTGCTCCCCAAATTCCACTAGCAGCTCCATGTGGTATGGAGGGGGTGGCAGGGTTGACTGCCCGCCCCCCATATATATAGTGTAGTGGTGGTTCCAAGGGTGGCGGGGTCATGACCGCCTTCCCCATTTTTATATTTTTTTGTTTAAAGAATAATATTTTGGGTTATGGTTCCACCGAGGGCGGTGGGGGTCATGGCCTACCGCCCAACTTATAACCCATTTTTAAAAATTCTTGAACCTTAGAAGATATTAGGCGAATTAACGAAACCACAATTTTTCCCGGAAAAGTGGCCAGATTCCAGTGTTGGATTCTTGCCAAATTGCACCCTCCTTAAGCTTGCCACATGGGTAAGTCAACCCTAAACTTTGACTACTTCTATCTTTCTCATACAAACTCAGATTGGAGTGTCGTTCACGCCATTGGAATCAGGATGACGAGCACTTTGATCTGGTGTCAAGTTTATCATCTTTTTTCCACTTTGAATTTTGAGCCTTTTTCATGCCACTGGTGTCTGGAGATCCACCTGGATCAATCCTCCCCATTGAGAGATTTTGGACCACCAAAAGCATTAACACTATTCAACATATGACCTATGTCCTCGCCAAACCACACTTTCAATCATTTGCACACAAAACTAGTACATCTTTTGCACTCACTCATGACTCAACAATCCCTCACTTGCCAAGAGTTTATAGCACACACTCTTTGGTCAAGGATTACACAATAACAATCAATACTTCAACTACTCATAAGAAGGCCTAAAAACATCATCGTTGCATTTTGAAGTGATGGCAACACATCATCACTTTTACATTTACTTGCAATGCATGATTTACAAACCGAGGCCATACAAACTACTATTAAAAAAAACATCCTTTCCTTAATAAAGTGGACCACCATGAATGTGTTTGAGAGTTGTCACCGGCTAGCTTCTCTATTGCTGTTTTCTGGCTGTGGAGCATTTGGCATGTGATTTCCTGATGTCCCTCTTTGTTACAACGACTAAAACAATTTTTCTTTCTCTAAACCTCCTGGGTCCTCTTGAAGTGCTTCCCTCTGGTGTTCCTCTGATAAGGGTCCATGGAGCCCTTATTATCACTGGAATAGTAGGAGGAAGTCTCGTCATCCGTTGTTTACTAATCACTAACTGCTTTGGATTTTTCCCCAATGTCCCTCCTGACATAACCGAGTCCTGCATGATGATGAATTTCCTCTACTTTGATGGGGTTCATGATGCCCTAGCCATTAATGCCGAGGTCCTTTCCCTGATAGCCTATATTCTTCAACAACTTGGACTCGATACCTGTAGTATATATTTCAAAAATAGCAAAATCATCATCAGGAAAAGTACACGGAATCGAAGAACTATTTTTTACCTCAAGGGGGTTAGGCTGCAATCTTCCCAAGGCCTCATTCTTAGCTTGCAATTGGCATAGAAACCTCTGTTTCTCCTCCTCTGCTTCCCGTAGGAGCCTCCTTAACTTAGAATTTTCTTCTTGAAGGTTTTGGTTGGTCTCCTTAAGTTCCTGGAGCCCTACCACATTGGGTTCCCTTTCCATCTTTGGTACAGTATCTATTAACATTTTTGCTTCATCACCTGAATCAAAACCCAGATCGATGGGTTCGTCTGTTGCTATTCCAAGAGCTGTAATCCTCTTTTCGTCATCAGAATCTGATCCCAAATCAATGGGTCTACTTTGTGCAAAACCCATAGCTGTGACCTTCTCGTCTTCTTCTGACTCAGATGTTTGATCTTGTTGCATGGTGGTGGTGGTTTTCTACTTCTCCTTTCTGTCATTTCTCTTAGGTCTCAACTCAGGGTGAAGTTTCCAACAATTCTCTTCATCATGTCCCTCTTTCTCACAATGTGTACAAGAGGGTTTTGTCCCTCTCCTCTTGGTTGTTGCAACTCTTTTTTGGTGGTCATTTTGCACGTGCATCCCACTGCTTTCAAGATGCATGGCTTTCACACTAGCCTCATTGATAGTAGTAGGTTCAAATAATAATAATGAATGCCTTATGTAACTATGTAAAGAACCGATATACTTAGTTACAATCTCTGGTGAATCTAAGGAAATGCTTAAATTCAATGCTTGTCTTCTAAATTCTTCAGTAAAGTTTTGCACATTTTGACCTTTGCTTTGCCTTAGGTGTTTCCATTCTATTAATGCCTTTTTCTTATAGCCCAAAGGGTAAAATTGTTTTTTCAATGCAGACATAAAATTTGACCATGAGGAGAGAAGGTTACCTAGATTCATGTTTCCCTGCAATTTTCTCTTCCACCAAACGAGAGCAGTGCCACTCAGTCGAAGGGATGCCAACTAGATCTTTGCCTCGTCCTCTTCAATCCATTGAATTCTGCAGTAGACTTCAATATGCCTAATCCAATTGTTAAGCTTTTCGGCATTACTTTCACCATTATACATGGGAAGATCAAATTTGACATCTAATTTAAGGAAAGGTTTCTTAGATGCATTTCTTGAATTTCTATGACGATGGTGAGAAGAAGAAGAGGAACTTTCACTTGTGGAAGGAGAAGGAGGGGGTTCCTCTCCACCATTTCCATGCACCGAACCTTGTTCTTCTAGCTTTCTCTCTTCTCCTTTCTCCAGTCTTGAAAGTAACTGATTGACCTTTTCTGCCATTGTATAGAAGGTTTTGTCGTAATTGCACTCCTTTTCACAACGATCCTCTTCATCTGCCATGTTTCTCCTTCGATGTGCACGCCCCACCTATGGATCGAAAGACTTTAGTTTCCCTTCACCTCTTTAGGGCCTATTTCTTGTTAGCATACAAACATGCAATTCACATCTACAAATACCTCCTATGTTACCACTCAATCCAAGATCTTTTGCTTATAGATGTATTAAATAATTACATGGGTAAATTACAGCTTAACCATAAAAATTTAATGTGCACATGAGAGAAGAGGAGAAACACATAAAAAAACATGAAAAGAAGATAAGAGGCTTGATAACAGAGTTCGTCCACTTTGGACTACATCTCCGGGCCCTGCTCGATCAATGGGTAGGCCTTCATTCATTAAGTGGCATGAGAAAGAAGAAGTACAATCAACATTTACAAAAAGGAGTTTTATACCTCCAATCTAGAAAATTGCTAAGAAATCGAGAGCCCTATTGTAGAAACTGACATCACTATTGAATTCCTGTCACCGAGAGGTGCAAAATCAATATAAAACTTTCCCAATTCTGACACTGGATCAAAACTGACCCTCTGAAAATGTGCTCAAGCAAGGTTCTACCCCCTGCCACATGCTTCTCAGGGTTCCATCCTCCTGCAAATCATCCACCTTGAAAAACGTGCCATGCTATCCCCCCCCCCCCCCAGATGCACTGTCCATAAGAGTTTATATATTTGTTTTGTGGGCAGATATCCCAAGAGCGATCGTTGGTTCGCTAGTTAAAACTGAAGGTTGGTTATGGAGGGGTCGGGGTTTCAAATCCCACCCATCCCAATAATACATGCTTTTTTTTTAATTAAGTTATAAATGGGGGTGGGTCGATCGGTCCTGGTGACCCGCTCCCCAAATTCCACGGGCAGCTCTGTGTGGTATGGAGGGAGTGGTGGGGTTGACTGCCCGCCCCCCATATATATAGTGTAATGGTGGTTCCAGGGGTGGCGGGGTCATGGCCTCCCACCCCATTAATACATTTTATGCAACAGTTCCAGGGGCAGCGGGGTCATGGCTGCCCGCCCCATTTTTATATTTTTTTTTGTTTAAAAAATAATATTTCGGGTTATGGTTCCACTGGCGGCGGTGGGGGTCATGGCCTGCTACCCAACTTATAACCCATTTTTAAAAATTCTTGAACCTTAGAAGATATTAGGCGAATTAACGAACCCACAATTTCACCCAGAAAACTGGCCGGATTCTAGTGCTGGATTCTTGCCAAATTGCACCCTCCTTAAGCTTTCCACATGGGTAAGTCAACTTGAACTTTGACTGCTTCTATCTTTCTCATACAGAATCTGATTGGAGTGTCATTCACGCCGTTGGAATCAGGGCGACGAGAAATTTGATTTGGTGTCAAGTTTATCATCTTTTTTCCACTTTGAATTTTGAGCCTTTTTCATGCCATTGGTGTCTAGAGATCCACCTATATCATATATTATTTTTCGAAAGGCTTGGCTGGGCCCAAACTCAGATATTCACATGTGGAAAAGTTGTCTTTGTTAGTTGTCTTTGCTGTCAACCGCTTCCAACATTAGATACTGCTACGACAGACTACCACCATCCCTTTGGAGAATCCATTGAGACACATTTTGTCTCGTCAAATCATTGGAGGGAAATATTCCAAATAGATAGTGATCCTCCAACAATTTGATTTGGTTTTCACCACTAGAAAGGAGAAAAATTCCTTACTCTTCATCAAACTTTTTTCAGATCTTCCCATTGTCGATCCCAATGAGATAGCCCATGATCCTCTTTCGGATGAAGCTTTCTATCTGATCAACTCTACTGACCCTTGGTATAGTGACATTCTTGTCTACCTCCAAGGCAATGTTTCTACCCTAAACTATCATCAGGTGACCGTCGTCGCATCCGCCACCAAGCGCAACACTATTTAGTGCTCAACGATACTTTATATCGATATGGTGCTGATACAGTTCTTCGATGTTGCCTCAATCATGAAGAGACAGAACACATTTTAAATGACTACCATGCTAGGGCATGTGGCAGTCATCTTTCTGGCATATCTACTACTCAAAAAATTTTACGTGCAGGCTACTATTGGCCAATCTTGTTCAAAGATTGTATCAAGGCTATCCGGCAGTGCCACCCTTTTCAAGTGTTTACAAAGAAAATGCGCGCTCCTCCGACCCTACTACATCTGGTTATCTCCATCGACCCCTTTGCAAAATGGGGTATAGAATTTGTAACTTGTAACCCCACTTCCTCTGTCGGACACAATTACATTATCATAGCTATGGACTATTTCACGAAATGGGCCGAAGCCCTTCCCACTTTCCGGGCTGATGGAGAAACTATGGCACTATTCTTGTTCAATCAGGTCATCTGTCATTTCGGTGTTCCTCGCATGATCGTTACAGACCATGGGTCTCATTTTCATAATCACATGATGTCTAACTTAACATTGTTGCTTGTTTTTCGCTAGGATCAATCATTGTCCTACTACCCCCAATCTAATGGCCAAGTAGAAGCCGTTAATGGCATCTTAAAGTCCATGATCCATAGGTTAGTAGGGAATCATAAAACCCACTGGCATCGAATGTTATATCTTGTGCTGTGGTCATACCGAACTTCAGTAAAAACTACTACAGGCTTTACATCTTTTCGACTAGCTTATGGCCTGGAAGCTGTTTTAGCAATCGAGTGTCAGATTCCTTCCTTACAAATCGCTATTGAACTCTTACCCAAAACCACTGCCAAAGAAGAGTGCTTGCTATACCTAAATCAATTGGATGAAACTCGTCAAGATGCCGAATTAGCACTTGAAGCCCATAAGCGTCGAGTCAAAGCCTAGTATGAAAAAAAGGTCAAGCCTCGTTCTTACCAAGAAGGAGATCTTGTTTTATTATACGATAAAAAACATGACCTCTTGGGGGTAGGAATGCTTCAACCCTTATGGCTCAATCCATATGTTGTCACGAAAGCCCTCTCAAAAGTGGCACATGAACTTCAGGACTGGGAAGGAGTCTTGCTCGTTGAGCCCTGAAACAGGCTCTATCTGAAAAAGTATTATGCCTAGTACTGCACTAGGCATGTGCTTTGTAATTTTATGTATTTATAAGTTTTGCTTCTTTTTGATGTGATTGGATTGTTTGTTATTTTTTGGGTAGTTGTCTCATACATATTTCTCGATATGCATATGTCGTCATTACCCTTAGCATATGCAGGATACGCGGATGGTTCCAGTCGTCACACACGGTACATTGCATCAGCTGCCTGGGTCATTTACACACCTGAGTCGGAACTGCTTTGTTCCAGGGGAGTCTTTCTTGGCACTGCCATCAACAATATTGATGAGTACATGTCCATAATTTCACTTCTCACTGAAGTGTCATCAAGGGACATCTCCAATCTAGTGGTCAGGTTAGACTCTCAACTTGTTGTTATGCAATTGACAAATGATTATCACGTTTGTAATCCAATCTTGTTGCGTCATTATTTAAGGGTACAACTCTTGGAATGTCAATTTGAGTTTATTACATATGAACACATTCCTCGAGAATTTAATACACTTGCGGATTCATTAGCAAACAATGTGTTAGATTGGCATCTGTCTCATTTATTATAGATCCATGTATGAAAGTAAAAATTTACATGGTTAAAAATTTACAAAAACACTTTAAAACATTTACATCATAAAATACCAAAATGTCTGTAGATATATATATATATATATATATATATATATATATATATATATATATATATATATAGATATATCGAATCTAGTCTTTTACATCAGAAAATTTCACAAAACTTGGGTGTTTTAAGTACAAAATGGCTACTAAGCCTATCTATAAACACCTTATGGCTATACCATACACCAGCTAATAGATCCTACTGCTCATGAAAAGACAATACATCTCTAGCTATCCTCCGAAGAGGAACCAGAAACCGCTCAAGCACACCAACTGTGTGTCGCTGCATGTGAGCAGGAATCTCCCTCATAGGAAGGGGGGTCACACCCATGCTCAAGCCCTCTAGGTTCCTTAGAACCTCGTGAAGACTGTTAGCATCACCCCCCCCCCCCCTTCAGGTATTTGGCCACCTTGCCTCACTTGGCGAGGCTCGCTTGTAGGTCGCATCAATGACACATCTGTGTCAAGCAAAAAGCTTTATGTCAGTCCTTGTTCACCCATTAAATCAACAAAAACATAACATAAACATTCAAAAGCTTAAAAATACTTTAAGTACTCTCAAATAAACCTTCTTACCTTGAGGCCCCCAGTTTGTACCAGGTGGAAAAATCAAGTTAGGATCACCTGTGAAGTCCATTCCCTCATAGGCATAATCATTTATCATCACAATCTGACCACTGAGCCATTCAAAGAAATCCTATTCGAAAAAATGTCGGATGGGTCCTCCTCCTATGTGAGGATCGAGCGATGCCCATTCCCTTTGCCTAGGCTCCCTCGGATCAAGGGGACCTAAGCTCATCCATGGTCGCATAACTGGCACCCTCTCAAGTATGAAGGATACAATGAGAGTACCGTACCCAAAACTCTGTTGGGTCCAAGTCTTACATGAAGTCAACTTTGTCTTCAACTGATGAAGCACTGAATCACACCAGTTGAAGATCTGTGGCTGGACACAGTCAACAGCAAGCAACAATTGGGCCTTTGTCGCGACATGGATACTTTTCGACCCTGCCAAGCACATAATCATCCATAAAATGGCCCTCAAAACTGTATCTGATTTTCTCTATAAGGACTCTATTTCTCATAAGTCCTCTCTTAGGGATACAATAAGCTCGGGCTAGCTCTAAATTGGATCGAGGATCAGGCCTACCATCGGTCAAGTTTGCTCGTGCTCCTATGCATGACAAACCTGTGAAGAAATAGATGTCATCTTAGTCAATAACAAGCTCATGGTCCCCGATCCTGAACACTTATTTATGTTCATCCCAACGTTGAATAATTCAGCTCAAAAGGTCCTCCTGACATTTCATCAAGTCCAACTGTGCATACTTCATCAAACCACATTGTCACAATGCAAGTATACAAGTTGGATCATTTTGCATAAGCAATTCTTGTAGATCATGGGCCCATTCTCTCCATAGACTAGTCATAATGGCTCAAAACCTACACAAATCAACCCAAAAATTAGTGCAAATGGGGAAATAAATCTCAAGAAAGCACTTTTTGGGGTTTTAGAGTATGCCCTCATCTACTAACGCTGTCCCTTGTGGAAAACATGGAGGATTAATTCCCTCGTCCAGGTCATAAAGGGCATTTAACGCTCCTTACAGGCTTAGAAGGGGGTGTTAGGCGCAGTAAATGAACTAGGGCTCCCCAAATCTCTAAAAATCCACCCCAAATGTAGCTAAAAGAGGTTAAATAATGCAATATAAGGGTTTTCGCATCTACTTGGAATTGATGGAAAGTTGAATGATTGCCTGCAATTGTCCATGGAAGATCTGCTCCTCTTTAGCTCCAAAACACTCTCATAGCTCTCAAATGATGCAAATGGTGAAAGTGGAGGCTCAATAACTCCCTTATAGTCACTTTGGAGACATGAATTATCTTAATTGAAGTCATTAAAGTAGAAGTAGTCCATTTCCTATGATATTTATCAGGTGCCATGACCCCATATTGGCAGAAATTGCTCATGTTTTGATGAAAGAACTTTCAGGGTTGAATGACAGAAATGACCGTGTTCGATTCTCAATTAAAACTTTCTTTTATGGGATGTTTTCTCACTCTTGAACTAAAAAATCCCCGATTTTTTCATCATCGAGCTCGTTAAACACCTACTACGATGGTCTGAGCAACTCTTTTTCTCTCTTTTTCTAGCTCACTAAACTGAAAAAGATAGACTAAGCATTCTTTTTAGGGACTTTTTCTCGCTCATAAAATCGAAAAAACCTCAAGTTCCTTCTTTCGGCTCATTAAAAACTTATGAAGAAACTCTGAGCATTCTTTTTAGGAACTTTTTTCACTCGTTAAATAAAAAAACCCCGAGTTTTCATCATCGGGCTCGTTAAAAACCTACAATGACGATATGTGAGCTTTCTTTTTTTGGACTCTTTCTTGCTCTTAAATTGAAAAATCCCCAATTTTTTTCCTTTGGGCTTGTTAAATCTATGAAGAAGGAATGAGAAGCTCTTTTAATTCATTTTCCTCGCTCATTAAACTAAAAAATATACCTCGAGTTTTCTTCATTTAACTCATTAAAATTCGATGAAGGCCTATTGAGTTTGTCATCGTGCACGACAAATATCAAGATTACTCCGTCTCCTTGTACTCATAACAAAATGAGGCAAACATCTATTGAGCATAGGTTTCTCTTTATCCGAACTCAAAAGATTGACTTACGGAAAAGGAACCTTTTCGGGTATACTATTAAACTTTTGTCGCACCCGATTAACAAGTATGACAGAGGGACCACCTTGGAGTCATTCTTTACGATATTTTCAGACTCTCGAAATATGAAAAGACCACCGAATTGTCCTGTCTGGACTCATTAAATTAAACATATGAGGAATGAAGTCACTCTTTACGATCTTTTTAGACTCTTGAAACATGAAAAAATCAATGAGTTTGCCTGTCTGGACTCATTAAACTAATTAGATAGGGCATAGAGTCTCTCTTTTACGATATTTTCAGACTCTTAAAACATGAAAAAACCAATGAGTTTTGCCCATCTGGACTCACTAAAATAATCATATGGGGAAGGTGGACTATACAATTGCTTTTTGTTCAATATTTTGAAAAGATTTTTTTGGCAGCAATCACTCCCTTGAACATGGCACTCCCTCAGATAAAACTTCCTTGTGACAACCTCTCAATATGAACCTTACCATCCTATGAGTTTAGCCTATATACCTTGATGTTCTTGCATCTCTGTATCCTAACACTCTTTGGTGTTCATGAGTCTAGTGATGCATGGTTTAAACCATTGTGTCGTGCCTTCTATTGTTCAAGGAAAACCTTTATCTTTTGTTTCCTCCATCAAACCATCAAGCATATCTTTTTATCATGCCCTCTGTCGCTTTGACCCAATGCTCAAAAGATTCCTAAAAAAAAAATCATTCTTGTCTCATTTCATGTCAACTAATATAGGACACCTTATTGCCTACCTTTCGACATGTCTCTTCCTATCGACTTCAACACTCTATCTAGGAAGAAGACCCAGAAACACTTCAGTGCCTTGGTACTTGCAGACATCAGTGGTAGTTCACCTTGTGTTTGGTCAGGGGTTTTCATTATTGGCTCCTGGTTAAATGATTCTATGAGCGTATGACGACAAAAACATTATTCACACTCGCTAGATTATATTATGCATCTTGGAGATCATCACCATTATCGATGGCCATCCTCACGTCTGTTAACGGTCTCCATTATTGACTAGTAATTAGAAGATTTCATGCATGTTTGACCTCAGCACCTTTATTCACATGTATCGATCTATATTGTTGTGGTGAAGGGGAAATCAAGACCTTGGGTAGAGGTTTACATCAGTCAACCTTGTTTCTTGTCCCAAGTTGCACATATTGTTTTTTGGAGACGGCTCATCAGATTGATCCTATTATGACACATGTTTTGCATTGTTCTTATTGGCATCCAACATCGTCATATCTCTTCGTTAATAAATCACTCTGACATAGCTACTAAGCGTGTGAATGCCCGACTTGGGAAATGATTTTAGTTGTTTTATATGTATGTGTTGTATCAGGTTTCTCATACCACCCGAAGCTCCAATCCTCTCTCTCTCTTTTCCAAATAAAAGGACAATTATATATAAAGTATTTCATCCATCATTGCAGCCTTTGATATCACACTATAGGGGGCATATGTTATACAGGAAAATGACCTCCTCACTAGCTCAGAGGAGAAAGACATGATGACTGAAGGACTTACCAAGTTCACAGGCCCAGTTGTAAGCTAATGCTGTCTAGGAACTAACAACCTGCTTTATAAAGCTTCCTAGCAAGGCTAAGGGTGCGTTAGTGCCTACGGTAACTCTATCTGTTACCTCGAGAATAGTGTTAGTAAACCTAAATGAGTTTCTATGGGTTAAGGGAACAAGTTGACTGAGAAATATCCCGAGATTCTCTCCCATGTCAGCTCACAAAAGCAGGGAAACATCAAAATGACCTGTTTGGAGGAATTAGTAATTCCTAATGGAGTCTACAAACAAGAAAGAGCACAAAAGCATGGTAACATCACTGCTTTTACCTAATGGAACTCATGAAGGACTTGGCAACCTTATCCTCACATGCTATATATGTAAGGCCAGGGCCATTGTGGAAGAGGTCGAACCATTTGAAAGGATTGCCTATTTGACTATCGAGCATAGTCTTTGACTAAGGTATTAGAATAGGTTAAGAAGGGAGAGAAAGAGAGAGGAGCTGGAGGGGTAAGGGAAGGCTAATACAACTGATGGTTGTAATCACTCTTTTCTACATCAATATAAAACTGCAATTGTGTTTTCCACTTCGCGATGTTGGTAGTGTAATTAGTTTATATGTTCATGCAATGTTGTTATTATGAGTGGCTTATATATATGCAACTAGATATATTTATATGTTTATGCATTGTTTATCAAGGTTTTATTTTGTGATATTACACTTGTTTTATCTATGTGAAGGTTTTGATCTGGAGCTAACTCAGGGGTTTTCCACCTAGCTACATTACGCTCTCCAGCAACACTACACTATGACCCAAGGTAATAAGTCCTTCCCGCTTTGATATTAATTTGTTAAACATAGATATGCATGCATCTTTGTTACAGCTGCAGCTAATCTTACAGTCTTCCAAGGATCCCAGGAAGATCCTTGAGGGTTTCTACATCATCAAACACCCATGCATTAATCCCTATAGCATGCAATACTTCGTTTATTAGGCACATGAATGTGGTTGGGGCATTAGTGAGCCCAAAGGGTACCACTATAAATTCATAGTGCCCATATCTTGTTCTGAATTTAGTTTTATGAATATTCTCCTCCTTGATTCTCACTTGATGGTAACCTGACCTCAAGTCAATTTTGGAGAAAATCATTGCTCCTCTTAACTGGTTAAAGACATCATCAATTCTTGATAATGGGCACCTATTCTTGATGGTTACCTTATTCAATTGTATGTAATCAATGCACAATCTAAGGGTTCCATATTTTTTCTTTACAAATAATATTGGTGCTCCCCAAGGAGACACACTTAGCCTTATGTAACCATTGCCAAGCATTTCTTTTAGCTCAACCAACTCTGGGGTGCTCATTATATATGGAGCCTTGGATGTTGGTGTTGCTTCTGGTACCAGCATGATAGAGAAATTCACCTTTGTGTAAGGAGGTAGTTTGGGGACCTTCACTAGAAAAACACGCGTAAAATATTACAAAACAATGTAGTTTTGAAGCAATTCAATTCCCTTATCTTTTGTTTCTTTGTTAGCTTCCTCATACTTGGAAACTTGTACTGAAAACAACATGCATATTTTTCTATTGTTGCATTTAGATTGCATAGCAGTGATCCTCCTCACTAATATGGGTTTACTCTTACCTTGCAACACTCTTTTTGTTCCTTTTTTAACCAAGCATTCTATTTCTTTCTCATAGCAATCTACCTTGGTTTGGTGCAAGTACAACCAATGCATTCCCAATAACAAGTCATACTGACCCAATGGTAACACATTCAAGTGGGTTGTTGTGGGCATGTCACTGAGCTCAATTGCACATGACCTTACCCAATGGTTGATTCTTCTCCTTGTGTCTATTTCCAATTGAACCAATCAAGGTTCCTGATGCAATTCCTTGGCCAATTCACACTTCTCAACAAGTTTTGGGCTAATATAACTATAGTTAGATCTTGGATAAATTAAAATAGAGATGACTTGTTGTTGTAGCTTGCCTTCCATCTCAATGATGGATGCCTAGTGATTTACCTGGTGATTCTCTACCACTTTGTAAATTCTTGGTATACTCAAGGCCACTTCACCCACTATACTTTCCTCTTGAACATGGTAAATATTTGGTCCAATGCTCTACTAATGTGGGAATTCTCTCCTCTTGTGGTCCCCACCACAAGTCAAACACTTGATTGGTTCTCTACCTTCAATATTGGGTTGTGTTGATGATGGTTGCTACACATTTTTCTTGACAGTGATATTGGGTCTTTGTTGAAGTTGTTGTGCCTGAGATGGATGCTTCACTTCCCTCCTATCTGGGTTTCTTTTGGGACAATTCGTATCCCATTTAGATTTTCTCTTAACCTGCCAACTACTCTGAATTTTAGGTCGGTGATTTGCTTGTTTATAACAATGTTCCAATTTCTTTATAACATCATTAAGGGTTTCAGGTACCACTGGCATCCCTGTTGGGAACGGGTCCCCTAGAGTCAATTTTGGGGTTAGAAGCCCAAGTTTTGGGGTAGAAAGCCCAAGTTTTTGTATTGAAAGTCTAAAGTCTCCACATTTTTTGGTCGCAAAGTGCGAAGATGTAAAGTGTCATAAAGGGTTTCCACCCTTCTTTTATGTAAGTTATGTTGGCTTTAGGAGATCTACCCATGGTCTACGGATCATGGGATTTTATAAAAAGGGAAGTCTTAGAAGAGTCTAAGGAAGATTAGATTTGGTAATGTAATGGGTTAGTAAGATCTAAGAGAGAAGAGTCTTTGCGTAGGAAAGAGGCTCTGCAGCTGTGTGCGGAAAGGCCTAGGGTAGAAGTCCATAGCTGAGTGCGCGATCCTTGCAGCTATGTGCACAGGGTAGTTAGAGTCTGTAAGGAAGATCTGGAGCATTAATAAAGAAAGTTATTATGGGATTACATGTGTTTGATATATTTACTTCTATTATGAATGCATGTTATTATGTTATGAAGAATATTTGGGTTTATGATTTAATGCTATATTGATGTGCGAATCTATATGTTTTACTTTGTTATATGAATGCAAGTAATAATATCTATTTACACGAAGAATATATTAATGCATGTTGAAGTTATAAGATACTTAAGCCGATTAGGGTAAATACAAAGGTAAGAATAATTACAGAAGCTCGTAAGTAGATAAATCACTTGTTTAGGGTCCGCGAAGGACAATCACAGACCATTCGAAGGTCTAGAAGTTGAAAAAAAGAAGTATAACGATAAGCCCTAAAAGGCTTATCGATCCACGCGAAGACGGGTTTAGGGTAGAAAATGACATCACTACCATATTTGGGAGTGGAAACTTGGTTCATTCATCCCCCCATACTGCTTCAGGTGAGACTTTAGTCCACGCTTCGTGGGTTGATGCCGAAAGGGCCAGTAGTGTAGGGATTTGCTTAGCTAATTAACGTTGAACCTAGGTCAGGGCCCATTAAGCCAAAAAATGGTTTCCTTTCCGGGATCAAGATCTGCATAAAGAGATGTGTGATGTCACATCATTGGAATTTGACTAAGAAGGAAACTGAAGACTAGTTGGATAGGAAGATCCACGAATTCGTGGCACAAGAAAATAGAAATCCGTGATTGACTAAAGAACAGTGGTTGGACAAATATCTGTACACAGAGATACACAAAATCTTCTTTTGTTCCTCCCTGGTTGAATTATACGATTGGATCGCTAAATTGGAAGATGACCAAGGAAGGTGGAGGATTGATGGTCTGATAGTGTAGACCCCAGAGTTAGTATGGACATTGGAAGCCTCGGAAGGTAAGATCGCACGCGTTGTCAATCACTAGCTTGATCGTATCATAAGAGGATTCATGACAGAGTTCGTAGTCAATACTTCAATTACAACAAAGCAGAGCGTCACTTCTTCAAGGGACCGTGAGGTAAGTATTTAAGGTCTTTAAATACTTGGATTAAGATTCTCTTGTGTGAAAAGTGAGTTATGTAGTTACCGTGATGTGTGGAGCTACGTGAAGTGGAAAGATCTTCAGGGATAGAGGAAAAATAGGCCCTGAATATAGCCCTGTAATCGAACCTCCTCTAAGTGGTGACGAGGAAACAACACAAGCTTCACCAAAGAGCATTGTTCAGTTAATAAAACAAGGGTTCCCATGAATACCCCATCCACCTACCCCACCTCCGCATTCACCTCCATAGCATACACCCTCACCCATACTGCCACCACCTCCGCCACCATTCAATATGGTGAATGTAGTAAAGTTGCCCGTTTTCAAGGGTTTGGGAACAAAATACTTGGACCAGTTTTGGTTTGTTATGAAGGCTGTATGGGAGGCTTAGAGTATAATAGATGATCAAATGAAGAAAACAACATTGGTCACTACTTTACAGGGATGCGTGCTGACATGGTACATTAAGTACTGCATTGATAACTTGATGGCTTCATTAGTGGATATTCAGACCGCACTGAATAAGGAGTTCAGTAGGCCTAAGTCTGAAGCTCAATAAATTGTGGGATTCAAAGAGATCATGATTAAGCTTGGTGAGACACCCTGGGATTTGTATCAGAGATTTAAGTGCATGATTTGTGAAGTCAACATGAACCTTACGAATGGGTAGCACCACGAATGGTTTGTGGAATCACTCTTGCCTCATATGAGGGTCGCTTTATCGCAGCAAAAGATTGGGACCCAGGCGGAAGCCCTAGAGATTGAAATGAGATTACATGAGACGTCGATGCAGAATGCTAATTTGGGAATTCAATAGATTCACACGCAGTTGCAGAACCTTTACCTAGAGTTCCAAAGTCTGAAGAAGGATAGAGCAGTTCGGCCAGAGGTATTCACGAATTATGTTGCAATAGGAGGGCCGATGCCTCTAAGGCTGGAAGCTCAAGTAGGGCCAAGTATAGGTCCCGTGTTATGGTGTTCTATCTGTCAGGTGGCTGGAAAACATGTGACAGAAAATTGTCACTTGCTGCAGAAATTTGTACAAACACCGCAACAACTCTTCTACAACTTCTCTCAGTCGGTGGGTCATGATGAGCGTAACTATCATAGATATGAGCTAATTATGGATAGAACACCCACATATAGAGTGTATTCAAAGACTCAGCCTCTAGATCAAGGCGTTGGGGGAGCACGAGGAGGATTTTAAGGGAGTGGACGAGGCCGCGGTGGAGGAGGACCTGGTAGAGGTTGAGGACAAGTGATTTGCTACAACTGTGGGGGACCAGGACACTACACACAAGAATGCATGAACTCGATGCACCTATTGTGCAGATATTGCACTCAGTTTGACCACGCAACAGAAGACTACCTTGTATTATTAGCTAAGATACGTGAAAAAGGGGGACAACCTCAGCAACCTACCCAGAATCTGCAGATGATGAGGGTTTAACCCCACAAAGAGGATCCTAATGTGAACATCATGCTGTAAAGTGGAATGATGACTGGTGAAGATAAGGGAAAGAATCCTAAAGAAGGTGAATTGGTCTGCAAAGCTCCAGAAAAGGAGCTTGGCTTTGATTTGGAGTGCACAAAGGAAACCTTCATGGAAGCAAAGAAAAGCTTCACTGAGGCTTCTACCTCAAGAAGTCAAGATGTTAGGCCCGTATACTACTAGTGTAACCCCTTATTGTTATTAGTACAACCCACTTATTATATTGATGTACCCATTTAGTGCCCATATTGTTAGTATTGTGCCCCCTAGAAGCCCACTATTGATATTATTGTGCCCTTACATTATTATTGTTATGTCGGCTCTGATTATGTTATGACCCCTTAGACTCCTATATATAGAAAGGAGGTCTTTTCATTTGTATCATCCAAGAATTTCTCATTTGTGTAATGTAAATGAGGTTTCCCCCTCAAAGAGGCTAAAGTCAAAGGCGTTGATCTTTATTTGCTATCTTTTTGTGAGCTGGTTTCATAACATTTGATATTAGAGCTTTGGATTCTAGGGTTTCACTGCTCCAAACAGGTCATTGTGACATTTTCGCTATAACTTTTTTTCTGCGTCATTTCAGAAGCTAAAAAAAAAACCCATTTGAGAATAGATTGCGCTAAATCTCGAGTCCGAATTTCAAAGCTTTTTGCACTACTTTTGTGGAGATATGATCTAAGGAAGTTGGTCTTTTTGAAAACTCCTGAATTAAATTCCAAATAGGTGACCTAGGGAAAATCGTCATAACTTTCTCTCTAAGCATCGGATTGAAATTTTGTAAAAAGGTATAGAAAGAGGATGGATGATAGTTTCTTGTATATATTTTTAGTGCCAAAGGTCGAAATAATGACACGTGGCACTTCATACAAGTTCGCTCTTCTGGAAAGGTCTATAATTAGGTCATCTTGGGAGATTATGCATAACTCTTTCTTGGAGAATCCAATTTGGATCAGACTGGTGGCATTGGAAAGAGGACACAGATGGCTACTACAAGTCACAATTTTAGAACTTAAAGATCCGAAAGTATAGAGTTACAATCATTTCAAGATCGAGATCCTAAAATTAAGAAAAAGCAAGATGAGGAAGTTTGATTGCAAGGATCCGGTAAATTGGATACTTTAGATGGACGAATATTTTGATTTACATGGTGTACCATTGTTACAAAAGGTATGTATTGCATCTTCATATTTAGAACCAGTTCAATTTTTATGGTATGAAGGGCTTTGTTCTCGTAAACAACTTGTTACGTTGTCAATTTTCATGGAGTAAATGATAGCACCTTATGAGGATACAAAGAGCAACACCTTCTTTAGAGCAACACCACAACAATTGGAAAGAGTAAAAGGGCTTTGTGACATAGTGGAAAGCAAAATATGGAAACCAGGAAGCATCCCCTCACAACTATGAAGATGGAAGTGTTGTTTCTCCTAGCCTTCCACAACCTACAAGGGTTACACCACAACAATTGGAAGAAAAAAGAGAAAAAGCACTTTGTTACAATTGTGATAGCAAATGCACTAAAGGTCATAAGTGTGTTGAGAAGAAATTATTTTACATAGAATATGAAGAGGAGGAAGAAAATGATCAAGAAAAATCAAAAGAAGAAGATATATGCCAGGACCCCACCCCAGAGAAAGAAGAAATGAATCATACCATATCTTGTAAAGCATTGGCAAGAATTACCACTCCTCAAACTCTCAAGATAGAAGGACATATCAAGAAGAAAAAGGTGCAAGAAGTGAAAGATCACATCGAGAAAGAAGAAATGAATCCAACCATATCGTGTAATTCATTGGTCGAAATTACCACTCCTCAAACTATCAAGATAGAAGGACATATTAAGAAGAAAAATGTTCAAGAAGTGAAAGATCACATCGAGCATTAAGAAATGAATCCGACAATATCTTGTAAAGGATTGGAAGAAATTACCACTCCTCAAACTCTAGAGATAGAAGGACATATCAAGAAGAAAAAGGTTCAAGAAGTGAAAGATCACATTGAGCATCAACAACAAGTTCTCCAACTTTTAAAGGATAACGCCACTTCGGTGCAAAATCAAACGAAACAACAGGTAGATCAACATCGTAGTGAAAAATGTTTTGATGTAGGTGATTGGGTATTTTTACTGCTACATCTCAAGCAAGCTATTTATGAGGAGGAAATGTTGGCAATACTACATGCACTTAAAAAATGGTGACCTTACCGAATGGGAAGACTCTTCAAGGATGAGGATGTGGAAGCATTGTTTTGTGCTATTTCTATTATCCAACCAGATTGGATAAATGAAGCAAGGGATGAATGGAAGAAGGATGAAGAAGTATTGCCACTTATTCAAAAGTTGCAAAAGATCCCAATTCAAACAATATTGCCAAAAATTGAAGAGGAAGGACAAATCATATTAGAACCTGGAGCAGTCACAGAAACAAGAACCTGACAGCTACGAAATCGATCAATTTCAGAGTATCTCATCAAGTGGAAGTACTTACCCGCTGAAGATTCCACATGGGAGGACAATAATTTTATACAAAAGCATCAAGAACTACTCAAGTGTTGAGGACAACGCTTTTTTAAGGAGAGGGGCATGTTAGGCCCCTATACTACTAGTGTAACCCCTTATTGTTATTAGTACAACCCACTTATTATATTGATGTACCCATGTAGTGCCCATATTGTTAGTATTGTGCCCCCTTGAAGCCCACTATTGTTATTATTATGCCCTTACATTATTATTGTTATGTCGGCTCTAATTATGTTATGACCTCTTAGACTCCTATATATAGAAAGGAGGTCTTTTCATTTGTATCATCCAAGAATTGCTCAATTGTGTAATGTAAAGGAGGTTGCCCCCTCGAAGAGGCTGAAGTATAAGGCGTTGATCTTTCTTTTCTATCTTTTTGTGAGGTGGTTTCATAACACAGGATAAGGAGTCCGAAGAAATGGACCCATCCATGCTTACTACATTTTTGGAGACCTGTATGAAGCTGCTTCGAGATAGAAAGGTCATAAACGGATTATAGGATCTTGGTTAGGAAGATTGGTAAGCATAAGGCAAGAACAGGGAGGGAGATGAGACTCACCGCATAGATAGGAGAATATGGAATGGACCAAGTTATTATGGATCTAGGATCCAACGCGAATGTTTTTCCTAAACATACATGGGAGAGAATGGGAAGACCTATGCTACAATGGTCTCCTATTCAATTGAGGATGGAAAATTAGCAAAAGATTATCCCCATGGGAATATTACAGGGAGTGACAGTCAATATCAAAGGCATGAGTGCATTGGCCAATTTTGAAGTAATAGAGATTGTGGATGACAACAATCCTTACCTTGCGCTCCTTGGGATCGACTGGGCTATCAACATGAATAGGGTGATTAACTTGAAGAAGCAAACAATGACATTTGAAAGAAAATCACTCCGTGTAGCAATACTGTTGGACCCTGCAGAAGGACCGCGCTACATTAAACTAGTCTACGATTACAAAAGTGATGATGATTTGGACCAAATTTATAAGATAACAGTGCGAGATCAAGATTGGGTGAATCCGATAGCTAATGGACATCTTGCATGGGACCGTGAAAGATCTTGCACATCAAACTCAGATGAGGAATTGGAACATTGGAAAAATAGATTGCACGGAGTATCTACGCTAAGATGTAACATTATGGAAAAATCGTTGCACTGTGTGTCATCAGAGGTAAGAAGTTTACCTTACTATGATGGTTTAATTGACGTTGATAAATTTCTGGATGCATTTGAAAGGGAAGTGCTGGAGAAGAATCGCTTCCAAGCCTTGGACTTGGCACTATGCGCTATGCCTCCAAGATGGTGAGGTATGCATAAAGACAACTTCGATGGATGGCGTGAATATAGAAGAATGATGAGGCTGTGTGTTATAGACATTTTTGTGCCTTACAGCTCTAAGCATGAAATGTCCATAAACCAAGGGCTCCTAAGTCCCTAAAAGTGTTGTTCTAACTCCTAAAGGAACAAGGTCAACAAAATACAGCTTCTCCCAGAAGTTCTTCACCAGAAACTTCTCAGAACTAGTCAAATCAGGATCATTTCAGCTGCTCCACTAGCTAGCTGCGTTGCAAAGCACCCAAGTACACTAGCTAGGTGCGTTGCAACGCACCTAAATGCACTACCAAGGTGCGTTGAGCGGGAAATGACAAGTGGCAGAGTCATTCCACGAGGTGGACAGACAATGGAAGCTTCCAGAATCTTCTCCAATGACACTTGCCTCACTGAATTCGACCAAGGATGAGTAAGAGGCTCTCAGTTTCCAAGTGGAAGCAAGAACTGACAGAGAGAAGCCACTAATCAATTCATGAGCCGACTCATCCTCTTTGCATACATCTATATATGGATCCCTCATCCAAGAGATCCAGAGGCTGGAATATTGTACATTGCAAAGAATTGCTGTTGGTTTTGATAGATATCAGAGTATTGGGTGATTTATGCTTTGTTGGAGGTGAAGAGGGGCTTCTATGCTGGGAGGTTGATGCTGGATCAGGAATCATCGGTTGTAACTCCTCCTGGATCTTCTTGTTATATCAATAAAACTATTTGAGTTTCTCCTACATGCTTGTGTATCATTGATGTTTGTTACATTTGTATGTTTAGCTTAAATCTGATCCTAAGCTTTTTATGAGTATGAACCCATGTCTTTGTATAGTTTCCTTCTTCTGTGATCTTGCAGGTACTTGGTGAAGCTGGGCAAGTAAAGGAGCAGGTAGCTGGAAGCTGTCAAAGAGGAGAGAGATTGGATCAAAGGACTAGCGCAAGACACAGGTTGGTTCATCCTACTTCTCTTTGTTTATAGTTCATAAAGGAGAATACAAAAGTAGTTTTCTCTGTTTGTTTCTAAGGTCACTGTCACACCTTAGTGGGATAGGGTCGTTATGAATAGACACTTTTCCCGTTAACAAAATGGCGACTCCACTGGGGACGATTGTCTAGTTGGATTGTTTGTGTTTCTCTTGTTGTTTGTTTCATAAACTTAGAAGTAGCGAATCGAACTGCATTTGCCATTAACAAATGCAAAGTAGACATCTGCTGCTTCAATCCATTCATTGGATCTGTTTATGATTTGAACAGCTGATTCACAAATGATCTGATTTCCCTTTGTGATAGCTCTTAAACCTTCTTTAAATCTACCCTCTGATTGTGCATTACTGATTGCTTTTACTCGGCCAAAAACCATAGATTAAACTGCAAACCGTGACCCAGAACCCGGATAGAATTCTCATTTCTGCCCCAGCACAGGTACTGTGAAGAGTTCCTGAATTTCAGCGCAGTTCCCGAGAGGGCAACCTACATTGCAATCCAGTTTCTCTGTGTAACAGGTGCGTTGATCAGCCTAGCCTTGTGCAGCTGAGGTTCTTTGCTTCATTTTTTCCAGTTTTGTCTCTGATTTTTGCAGCCTGTGATCAGTGTATGTGTCTGTTTAAAAACCCCTTTTCTTTGTTGTAATTCTACCTCAGTTGTATAAAAGAAACTGTAGATGTTTTTTGTGTGTTTGTTACGTCATTTACAGTTTTCCATTGCAAAAGTATAATAGTCGTACTGTCGTCCTTTGATTTAGATCTGTCGCAAGTGTCGATTTTGATCATAGGAGAAAGTTTATTTGCTGTTGATAGTCGATTATGCTTTTACTTTTGTCTTTGGCTTGAATTTGTCACTTTCTAGTGTCGAAACGAGTATTTACTTCAAAATCATAAAGTGTCGTAATCATCTCTACCTTTTGATTTCGAAAAGAAGCTTGTTTGTGTTTGTCACTTGAAAGCAAATTCAGATTTGTACAACAACTTTCTTTTTAGGCATCAATATTAAGAAAGTGAAAAACAAAACACATGCATGTGCATTTGCATATTGGCAATCTATTTGGCTTGATTTAGGAAAAGTGCATCTATAGTGTGCTCTTTGCTCTTTGCGAAAAGATTGTGTCTTTCTTTTCCCTTAGTAGCTAGGATTTTCATCGCTGAAAAGAGATAAAAGCTTGTTTATATCCTTTAGATTGCATTTTAGGAATTACATATACATCTCGTGGTGATCCCAAAAGGCAAACTTCATAAGAAAGATCAACCTAAAATAAATTCAATGAACTTAACAACGCTTTGTAACTTAACGCACAACATTTAGAGGTCTAGGCTAGAGACGTATTCCGGCGTCGTAAAGCCTGGTAACTGTTGTCCTCACTGATGGTTGGGTGATTCCTCCACTTTGAGACGATAAGTGCCAGTACGAACTTGTTCTCCCACGTACCGTCGAGTATATATTGGGAGACCCCTATAGGCATAAAACCTTTATCCATAGGAAGCCGTGTCGGCCGCCCTATTGATCGCAATGCACCGAACACAACATTCGGGAAGATTGACTGTCGTACCGTAAAAAGTATTCTGCAGTTTTGTGATTGGTTTGGTACTCCCTCTACCTAGACCTCCAGAGCAGTCCCTTTCGTTCCTTTTCAGACTCCTTAATGGAAAAGGTCCATCTGAGCACTTGTCACTTCAGGCTCATTAAAAATCGAAGGAGACTAGAGTCATCTTTTGTTTTTTCTCAACTCTTAAAAACTGAAAAAACAAGTTGTGTCAAAAGCGTCTAAAATTCATTTAATTCGGAAACATACCTTCCCTTTATTTTAGTTGATCGAGTAATCCGCAATCGTGGAAGAAAGTCAATTGAAACCCCGTCGTTTGCAGAGGCTTACGAGTCAATCGTCTTTGTCTCCGGAAGCGAAACCAGTACGGACAAAGTGAACTCGTTTAACCGGTTCCAAGTCTCCTATCAAAGTTAGAACAAGTGTTCCAATGACATTAGAGACTCCGGTTACTCCAAACATTTTTGGAATCCCTGCCTCAACAGAAGAAGTTCAACAGCCACAGAAGGACATTGGTACTGATCCTAGTTTGAGAATAAACACTTGTGTTACTGAACCAGTTCCATCTATAACCGGTTCAGGGAGTCTTACTCTTCAAACATCTGTCGCTGCCTCTTCGGCACCAGAAATATTTTACGGACCTGACGGTCTTCCCCTTCCACCTGGACTGATTGCGATAGAAGAAATTGTAGAATATCCTCAAACAAGTACTCCAACGCACTTTGGAGTCGGGATCACTCTATATCCTTCGACATCAAAAGTTAGTCTACCACCAGCGGAAGTTCCTGTAGAATTGCTAGGTAATCTTTTGGATAGACTACAAATGTATGAACAACCATCAACATCTAGGACTGTGTCTTCTGACACAGCGACGTTAGAACCCCCTGCTGTCACTCCGACAATGTTCGTCGGCATACCATCTGTCCCGACTAGCTCACAACCGCTAGAAGGAGCCCGCCCAAGGGCTATTTCGACAGTTTGGTCCGTTCCTGTTTGTTCATCCGGAATTATATCCGGAAACTCTTATGTTGAGTCTCAACAAATTGATCCATTTGGAGGTCAATTTGGGCAGTCCGGTCCCCAAGGGAAAACAATTCCCTTGAGTTCTAGATTACCACCATATGGGGGGCAGTATGCCCTGTCATTATCCCCTCTTGGAGGATATCCATACGGGAGTTCACAACAACATTCAGGTTATACTGGAATTACTTCAAGTGGTTGGGTACCTATACTACCTCAACAACCAAGAGTTGTGTATTCAATGCAACAATGCGTACCTATGTCGAACATACCGACTACGCCAGCTATTGTGACGGTGTCGCAAGTTCAAGCGCTGCCTGTTGTATGCCAACCTCAAGTTTCTCAGGTTGTAATGCAACAGCCCCTTGACCCTGCAACTCAACCACAATCGCCGACTAGTGGGTTGACACAGGTCCAAACGGGTACAATTACCCCTCACCTTGGTCAAATGGTTAGTATCGGGCAACAGCACATGGCTTCACAACCGTGGCTGGTGTAATACCAACAACCACAATTCCAACAAGTATACCAAGGTGCTGAGCAGCAGATCTTTGCAAACAGTGGACAACCGTACATTCAAAACGGTCAAAATCAACCATTTTATAATGGTCAAGTCCACCAACCTTACCAAACATACCAGCATCAAATGCATTATGCCGGTATGCAAAGACCAACTGCTCAAGCGATTCCATCGTATCCTGGATATGCTTCACCTAACCTGAATCAACAGTTACCATTCGTGGCAACTTTAGAGTTACCTGATTTAAACTGGTTAACAAACGATCCAATTGCTTACGCCCCTTGGTGGCCAGTGATTCCGCATAAACTTCCATCAGATATTCCTAAATTTAATGGAAATTCGGGTGAAGATCCATCGAATCATGTGATGACCTTTCATCTATGGTGTTCATCAAACACCCTAAATGATGATTCGATAAGACTTCGCCTCTTTCAGAGGACGTTAACGGGTCCAGTGGCAAAATGGTACATTGAATTGCCTAGAGCTTCGTTCGACAACTTCAGTACCTTAGCCACAACCTTTTTAACCCATTTTCAATTACCAATAAGGTATGAAACGGGAACAGAACTGCTTACCAACTTCAAACAGACGACGGCCACTCACATATCTGATCATATACATGAGTGGCGACGTCGTCGTAGGATGGTAAAAATGTACGTTCCCGATCAGCTATTAGTTGAATGGTTTATCAAGTCATTACTACCTTCCATCACGGAAGATGTGGCAAAGGGGGGAGTCGTAATGGAAGAGCAAGTGATCTCTCGTGCACAATATCTGGACTTGATTTACACTCAGTCCGGCACGCTCTACGACAAAATACCTGACGCCCCTAGACCGGAATTCTCAATTCCTCCTCCTCCTAAATCGAATAATGACTCTCATGCCGGCGATGGCGTGATTGGCGCGACAGACACGAAATCGACAAAGGCTACATCCAAGAAGGCCCGTAAGATTTAAGGTCAAAATGCAAAAGATGAACTTCTTGCTTCGGAAGTAAATGCCGTATCGGCAGATAAGGGCAAAGAAACCAAACAACCAGGAAGCAAGAAGAAAGGCAAAGGGAAGAAGAAGAAACAGGATGAGTCATCTCCTGAAAAACCTTCTTCAAACCCTCCTGGAAATAGGAAACCAAAAACTCCATGCTCTATATGTGATGAGGATCACTGGACCTCAGAATGTCCATACAAAGCTGAGCTTAAGAAATTCTTCAAAAGTTCGAAAACCTCAGCAGTGTTAACTGATCCGTTTCCGAATCCAGGAACAAATCTGGTTGAAAGTGGAAATGCTTCCCCGTCTCAAGTGCTAATGTTGTCGATTTCAAAACAGCAGAATGATGCTTTGATTTCTACAAGGAACAAAGATTACGGGAATCCGCAATTGTCGAACAACAAGGATAAAGATCAACCAAGTAGTTCGACAACAACTTCGACAGAAGTTGTACCACCCACCATCCCTGAATTGACAATAAAACCGCCGAAGGGAGTAGTACACAAGTCGACATTTAATCCCCGTGCTAGAGCGGCGCAACATTATAACATAGTGGAAGATTTGGCCCAATCGCCATCCGCTATGTCGGCTCTTGAAGTACTACAACATTGCCCATCCCAAAGGCAAGCGTTATTATCGGCCATTGGTGGGATTGATCCAAAGGATTCCAATCTTGTATCCTTTGACCACAAAGGGTACGATCCTCAGTTACCAGCTCAATTAGCTTTCCTTGTTCAAGTGAAAGCCCTCAACAAAACTGTTCACCGAACGATTATTGATGAGGGGGCATCCACATGTATTATGTCGATGAGTTGCTGGAAAACTTTAGGATCTCCAACCTTGTCGCGATCTGCGACAACATTAAAAGCATTCGACGGAAGGACATATACCCCATACAATATCCTAAATAACTTGAAAGTTGAGCTAGGAGGGAAAACGGTAGAAATAGATGTTGAAGTCATCGATGGGAATCTTGATTACAACATCCTACTGGGACGACCATGGATATATGCCATGGCGGCAGTTGTGTCGACCTATTTTAGAAATATTGCATTTCCTTTCCAAGGAGGGATTACAATCGTCGATCAACAAAACTTCCTCCCCAATGGTTCTCAAGTTACAGGAAGCATTCCCATGATCCATGGAAGCCCCCATTCGCTTCAGAATATCGGAGTAGGCCTACTAAAAGATCCTATATTAATGGGAACTTTCGCTCTTCCACCTCCAATCAATCTGGCGGAAGTAGCATCAATAGGAACCTGCAACATGATTTCTTCCACAAAGATCTCAGAAAACGATATCAACATGGATCATGCAATGGTTTTGCCCCCAATCCCAATGGAAATATTATAGCAATCAATGTTTCTGGCATGGGAGGCAAACCCAATTCAACGCTCATCAAGCATTTGGATGGATAGGTCTAGAGAATATGGTACTCCTTCAGATCCTTGGTCGCAAGTGCATGGCACCGACGAAGGAATTCTCCAAGCTATGGTAATTGAAGGAGCACCATGGAATGATTCCCACCATCATTCTCTTCTTCTAGATTATGAAGAAGATACTCAAAATGACCTTTACCATCCTTCGTAGTTGATTTTCTATCAAATACTGTAAATACGGTGGATTCCGAGCGAAACTTGTCCAACATTTAAGAGACTATAGCCATAAATATCTCGACCAAAACAGATGTTGTAGAGAATATTTATGTCGGAAAATGTTGTTCTCCTTCAGAGCTGGAAATATATAACGCTCTTTTTCGCGAATTCAGAGATGTCTTTGCTTGGTCATACAGTGAAATGCCAGGCATCGACTCGAGTATCGTTGAACACGAAATTAAGATGTATCCAGATGTCAAACCAGTACGACAACGGCTAAGGCAGGTGCACCCCAAGAAAGCTGCTGCCATTAAGGCAGAAGTTGAAAAACTCCTCCATGCTGGTTTCATCTACCCAGTTCCGCTAACCGATTGGGTATCGAACATTGTCCCTGTTATGAAAAAACAAGGGACAATTAGAGTGTGCGTCGATTATAGGGATGTAAATCAAGCTTGTCCAAAAGACAACTACCCTACATCCTTCATTGACCAGATAATTGATGATGCAAAATCTTTTCATTCATGGATGGATTCTTCGGGTATAATCAAATAAACATCCGCCCACAGGACCAGTCAAAGACTGCATTCATTTGTCCGTGGGGCACCTTCGCATATCGAAAATTACCCTTTGGTTTGAAGAACGCAGGGGCGACGTTTCAGAGGGCAATGAATTATGCCTTCCATGACATCAAAAACATCGTTCAACCATACCTCGACGACCTTCCGGCTCATTCGCGAAAGCGGACTGATCATCCGCAGCATTTAAGAGCGATATTTCTACGTTGTCGACACTACAAGATACGACTCAATCTGCACAAATGTGTATTTTGCGTCAGTTCTGGTCGTTTACTTAGCTTTGTAGTCTCCAAGGATGGGATTCATCTCAATCCGTGTAAGGTCCAGGCAATCATAAATTTGCCTCCACCTTCGAATTTGCTTCAAATTCAGAAACTCCAAGGGAAAGCAAACTTTCTGAGGAGGTTCATTCCAAATTACGCTGAACTTGCTAAAGGTTATACGCATCTCTTGAAAAAGGAGGTACCCTTTGTTTGGGATCAGGTCATGCAAGCTTCCTTTGATGCTTTAAAAGATTCCCTAATGAAAGCATAATTAATGTACGCCCCGGATTATCAAAGAGATTTTAACCTGTATCTGGCTGCAGGAGACACAACCATTGCAATGGTTTTAGTTCAAGAAGTCGATGGAATTGAACATCCTATATATTATTTAAGTAAGAACTTAAATGATACAGAAGGCAAATATTCTTATGTTGAAAAACTAGCGCTTGCGGCTGTTCAAGCGATACAAAGATTTCGACACTATGTCCTCTTTCGGAAGACTACCATTCTGTCAGATTGCAACCCCATGACTTATATATTGTCGCGACAGTTGCTGGGGGGAAAATATTCAAAATGGATAGAAATCCTTCAAGAGTTTGATCTGGAATTTGTGAAATCCAAGTCAAAGAAAGCTCTAGTTTTCGCAGAATTATTATGCGATCTCCCATCGTCATCCAACGATGAAACATCCAAAGAATCAATCGTGGATGAAAGTTTGTTTCTGATATCTACAAGCAATGAGTGGTATGGGGATATAATCATTTATCTCCAAACCCAAAAATTCAGGCCAAACACCTCCCACTCTGAACAAAAATGTATTCGATACCAAGCAAAAGACTACATGATCGTTGGCGATACACTTTACCGTCGTGGTATTCATACGGTTCTGAGAAGGTGCCTCACCCATGAGGAGGCCGAAAAAGTCCTGAATGAGTGTCATTCAGGCACGTGTGGGGGGCATCAATCTGGATATGCTACAGCACAAAAAATCTTACGAGCAGGATACTTCTGGCCAACAATGTTCAAAGATTGCATAACCGCAGTCAGAAGTTGCCATGCTTGTCAAATTTTCAATAGCAAAACCAGAAGACCACCCGCACCTCTACAGCCAATATTTGTTGTTGGGCCATTCGCCAAATGGGGCATCGATTTCATGACATGTAACCCCACCTCGACCGGGGGGCATGGGTATATCATAGTCGCAGTTGACTATTTTACCAAATGGGCCGAGGCGATGCCTACATTAGATAATACTGGTGAAACAGCTGCCCTTTTCTTTTTCAATCATGTAGTCGCCAGATTCAGCGTACCACAGGCAATAGTCACAGATTATGGATCGCATTTTCGCAATCACATGATGGTTGAATTAGCTGCCAAACTAGGGCTGTCTCACGACAGCTCTACTCCATATTATCCGTAGGCCAACGGACAAGTTGAAGCGATCAACAAGGTCCTGAAGCGCATGCTGCAAAGGATGATCGGAGTTCACAAAAGAAGATGGCACCTAATCCTATACTCAGCTTTGTGGGCTTACCGAACATCGGTAAGGAATGCAACCGGGTTCACACCCTTCCAACTGGTATATGGCCTGGAAGTAGTCTTACCAGTCCAGTGTGAAATCTCGTCTCTCAAACTCGCAATTGATCTCCTCCTCGGAACTTCAGAAGAAGAAGCTCGTTTCTTGGAATTAATCCAATTGGATGAAACCCATCGTGACGCCGCGTTGGCTAACGAAGCCCGTAAGAAACGAGTCAAGGCGCAGTTCGACAAAAATGTCAAACCCCGTGTCTTCTCAGAAGGTGACTTGGTCTTGCTTTATGACCAAGAATCCGATAAATTGGGAGCAGGTAAATTTAAATCTTTATGGATGGGCCCTTACATTGTTAAGCGGGTGTTAGCAAAGGGAGCCTACGAGTTGATGGATTACGACATAATTCCATTGGCGCAACCTCGTAATGGGTTGTACCTCAAGCATTACTACGCGTAGTAGTAACCAGTATGCTTTTGTTATATTTTTGTTTTCGCTAGAGTGTTTGTTTTGGTCGAGTAATCCACCTTTTTACATTTATTGCAGATGTCAAACCCATTGGACCCATGTGGTGGATATGCCGACAGAGCGAGTCATAGTTCACGGAACCTGTCCTCCGCAGCCTGGGCCATTTTTGATCCAAACGGCGAGTTAGTAAGTTTCAGACGTGTATGTATTGGTCGATCAACGAACAATATCGCTGAATATAGCGCGTTGATAGAAATTCTCTCTGATGCCATCACTCATGGTATACGCCGACTAATCGTCAGGCTAGACTCACAGCTCATAATACTACAACTCAATGGTATATATTCCGTCCGAAACCCAGCTATTTATTGCATGTTCCTAAGGGTTAAGATTTTGGAAAGACAATTTGATCTTATTCAATACCAACATATTTCCAGAAACTTAAACACATTAACCGACTCATTAGCAAACTGAGTGTTAGATAGACATTTGCAACATTTGTAAAAAGAAACACATCATCAATGTTTTACATGTGGATCATATAACTCAACCAGAATAAAACTCTGAAAATCAAAATATATATAGCTGTTTATGGTTTACATATAATGTTCTGTAACCAAGACAAAATCGGTCACGCGACCCAAAAACTCAAAATGCTAGGGGGCACCCTAGTCTAATGATGCTCGTGATAGCAAGTCACAGCCTGTGCGATCATGCGTAGGAGACGAGTCCATTGTCTGGGCACACTAGTAGTATGCCGCTGTAACCGCAAAGGTAGCTCGTCAGTCCTCACATCTGGTATACCAAGTGTGAGGCCCTCAACCTGCTCCTGCAAAGCTGTGAGAGTCTCGGCCACATCGAGGTCGCGAACAATAGCTCTCCCGACGGCCTCTCCTGCTGGGGCAGCAGCTGGTACTCTCAGGCGAACTACTGGACGAACAGGACCAACATCTGCATGTACACATGAGTTTGATTAGAGTCTTGATAGAACAAATCACAAGGACATTATAAACAAAAACAGTAAACAACAATATGGTCAGAGATTTTACCAATAGCACCCCACTGCTCACCATCCGGCAGTACTAAATCTGGATCACCCCGGAAGTCCATGCTAGCATATGGATACTCGGCATAAACCATATCCTGACGATCAAACCACCTGAAGAAGGTATCAGAAAATGAAATCTGAGATTGGCCAACATGCCTAGACATATGGTCAACCCATCTCTGCATACGTGGTTCGGTAGGAGAAGGTAAGTCAAGTGCAATGTACTGCGGCTGCATCAGTGGTATCTTCTCCAAGGCAAAGGCGGTCAAAATAGAAACATACCCAAAGTTCTTCAACCTCCCGTTCTTTATCTTGGTCAACTGTTCCTTCATCACAAGAAGTACTGCGTCGAACCAGTTGAACACCTTCAGTTGGAGGCATTCCAAGGCATGCTGCATATAGGATCTGTTGGCCACATGAAGAGATGCACTACCGGCCATCCTACCAAAAGTAAACAAGATAGTCCTAAGAGACCTGTCAGTGACATCACAGATGATGATCTTGCCGTCTTTACATGGCTGAGATCCTTCTCTGCAATACCGACGGACGTAATCTCTCACAGAATCGCCTCCTCGGGCCGAGCCTGACAAAGAGATGGGGGCACCCCGCCTCGACAAGCCAGTCAAGAAATAGATGTCTACTGCAGTCAAGGGGATAGATTTTCCCCTAATCTGGAAAACCTGGTTGATAGGATCCCAGGCGTCGAGAAAATACTGCAGTAAGTTAATCTGTTGTCTCATGCTAGAGATGTGGAAGAACTTCAGCAAGCCACAATTCCGCAGCGCGTTCACTGTAACTGGATCATGTAGGGCAATCATGTCCTCTTCTTCATGTTCTCGTTCTCGCCATGTAAGGGTCATCTTGCTCCAAGATCTCTGAAAAAACAAACAAGAGAGGAGTTAGATCCTGATTTTGATGAGAAACAGGCAAAAATTCCATCAAAAATTGTGCAACAAATTCCCTTTCTGCGCCCAACGCACCTGCAGCAGTGTTCCAGGTGCATTGAATGTCAAACTGCCTTCATACAGGCCAGCATTCAACGTAGGTTTCGATGTACTGAGGGTGCGTTGATGGCAGAACGAATCCCTCAAACCCCAGGGGCTCAGAAAAGTAGGGAATAAAGCACAGAATGCAAAAAGGAAACCATGAAATGAAAGAGCTCAGGTTTAGCTCCTACCTGGTCCAGACGGCGCTGAGAATCGTCCACAGAATCTCCTGAAATCAACTGATGAAAGTCGAGGGGGAAAGCACCTCCAAAGCTCCAACAAACCAAGTTCAAACGAAATGGTAAAATGAGAGGTAAAAAACACTTTTTATTTACTTTTACATAGTTCAAAGTAAAGTATTAGCGTTTTAATCTCGTTTTCAAGCAAATATTTTTCATTTCTAACTAGTTTGATGAAGCAGTTGAAAATACAGTACAATCTTTGGAAGGACAAAGCTATCTATTGTAAAAACAAGACCATCTGATCGAGCAGTTTTAGCACATAGTTCAAGCTCGTTAAAAAATAAACAGAAGACCGAGCAAATGTTTCCACCCGCGTTTAAGCTCGTTAAAAAATGAACTATCCCCCCGGTAAATAATCACCGTGAATGAAACATTTCAGCCATTAAAGCCTTGGTCGTGTTTGCACCGTCACCTCCACTTTTCCATTGGCCGATCATTCACCTCCATTTGATTGTTTACCCATTTTGAGGAACAGCTGCGAAGAGTGATTTCACTAGCCATCCTTGTGACACTGCCATGATTGGAAAATTCCAAACCTTACCTGGAATCAGCTGCTACCCATTTTATCAATCGTTCCTCAAAAGACAAGTCTTCTTTAAGCTCTTTTCAACTGACTCGTAAAATATGAAAATATTGCCGAGTTTTGGCCTTCCAGCTCGTTAAAGCGACCGGAAGTGCTATCCCTCCTCTAGATTTTAATCTTTTTGGACCTGAGGGATTATTGCACAAAAAGATCGAGCGCTTGTTTTGTTCGGCTCGTTAAAACTATCGAAAATTCATCCCTTCTGTATTGTTTTATACTTTTTCGGACTTAAGGGATTAGATGACGAAAAAGGAATTTCAGAGTTACCTTTACGTACCTTTTCAGACTCTCTAAAAATGAAAAGGACCGAGTTGTGTTTGTCGTTAGACTCGTTAAAAATATTAATAGCGACAAACTTGTCTTTAGACGAGAACGAGTTTCACTATCGCTAGGCTCGTTAAAACATAGCGATGGGTTTGCCCGAAGGGAAAATTATAGAACAAGCATATGTTATCCTCCTCAAGCTTGACAAAAATAAAGAGGTACTGGTCAGCAATGACTGGGGAAAAATTGGGAAGAAGACTCAAAGAAACTTTATTGGTAGCAAGTCGCTCTTGAACATGACACTTCCACTCTGTGCCTGAGTCGGGTTGGGTTGTTTCATTCACCGGTCACATCGCCATGGTCTTGCCATACCATCCACATTTGGGGTAGATGATACCAATCCATCACATAATTTTCGCCGACATGTTCAAGAGAAGTCATCCAGAGAAGTCACCTGTGTCCCGTCCACTACCATACATCATACTTCATTCTTTCATGACCGCCACCCTGAACCATATATCATCAGATCGTTTTCACCTCCATCAAAATCATTTGCTCCATTCCATGTCATTGATGTGGGATTCATTAAGGCCCTCCTTTGACAGATCGCTTCTTGTCGACATCAGCTCATTATCCAAGAAGTTGATCTAGGAACACCCCATTCAGTACTTTGAAGCTTGCATGCCTCAATGGCAAGTTTCTCACTTCCGGCGACAGGTATACATCAATGACCTTCGACCGAAAGATTTTGTGTGGTGTTCGACGCCAAGTCCTTTATTCACACCACGTGAATTGTACTGCAGTACCTTGAGGGTCATTATCATTATCGGTGATTTCTCTCGCGCTTGTTAACAGTTCACATCATTGACTGGTAATCAAGCGATGTCTTTCCATGTTCGACTTCGAAACATTTCTCACATGGATCGACTTGTACTTCGAGTGAAGATCAGACGAGATTGAAGACCCCGGATCTAGTTTCATCCATTCGGGCTGCGATATATATTCAGGAAAATAAAGACATTGAAATGTACAGCATTGCAGCACAGATAATCATCCTACCAAAAGGATGATGGCTCTATCAGAATCATCAGTCTACCATCAGACGATTGTCTGTCCTATGTACATGAAAATGAATTTATAAAGTTGAGCATGGGAATGCCCGCCTCAGCTAGATCATGAAAATAGTATGAAGATAATGTATTGTATTGTATCTTATTACAGGTCTCCTCCCAACATTGAAAGAACTTCGGATCCTCCTAATAAAGCATTTCACCCGATAAATGGCTTCATACTTTAGGGGGCAACTGTTATAGACATTTTTGTGCCTTACAGCTCTAAGCATGAAATATTCATAAACCAAGGGCTCCTAAGTCCCTAAAAGTGTTGTTCTAACTCCTAAAGGAACAAGATCAACAAAATACAGCTTCTCCCAGAAGTTCTTCACCAGAAACTGCTCAGAACTAGTCAAATCAGGATCATTTCAGCTGCTCCACTAGCTAGTTGCGTTGCAAAGCACCCAAGTACACTAGCTAGGTGCGTTGCAACGCACCTAAATGCACTACCAAGGTGCGTTGAGCGGGAAATGACAAGTGGCAAAGTCATTCCACGAGGTGGGCAGACAATGGAAGCTTCCAGAATCTTCTCCAATGACACTTGCCTCACTGAATTCGACCAAGGATGAGTAAGAGGCTCTCAGTCTCCAAGTGGAAGCAAGAACTGACAAAGAGAAGCCACTAATCAATTCATTAGCTAACTCATCCTCTTTGCATACATCTATATATGGATCCCTCATCCAAGAGATCCAGAGGCTGGAATATTGTACATTGCAAAGAATTGCTGTTGGTTTTGATAGATATTAGAGTATTGGGTGATTTATGCTTTGTTGGAGGTGAAGAGGGGCTTCTATGCTGGGAGGTTGATGCTGGATCAGGAATCATTAGTTGTAACTCCTCCTGGATCTTCTTGTTATATCAATAAAACTATTTGAGTTTCTCCTACATGCTTGTGTATCATTGATGTTTGTTACATTTGTATGTTTAGCTTAAATCTGATCCTAAGCTTTTTATGAGTATGAACCCATGTCTTTGTATAGTTTCCTTCTTCTGTGATCTTGCAGGTACTTGGTGAAGCTGGGCAAGTAAAGGAGCAGGTAACCGGAAGCTGTCAAAGAGGAGAGAGATTGGATCAAAGGACTAGCGCAAGACACAGGTTGGTTCATCCTACTTCTCTTTGTTTATAGTTCATAAAGGAGAATACAAAAGTAGTTTTCTCTGTTTGTTTCTAAGGTCACTGTCACACCTTAGTGGGATAGGGTCGTTCTGAATAGACACTTTTCCCGTTAACACTGTGGTTTGGTCGCCCAAAGGTATGATTGACAGAGAAATATGATGGAAGGAGTGATCCGAATGATCACTTAGGTAAATGGACCGATGCTTATGGAGCAGAGCTGCAATTGGAGTGGGTGCATCTGTTCTGTCACACCTTAGATGTGATACCTATGAATTGGTACTTGGAGGTAGAACTCTGCCATGGCACAGACGAATGGGATATTTTGAGACAGGGATTCTTGATGGCATTCAGCTTTGAATATGGATTTGTGCATTGATGAAGCACTGCAGGAGGTCAAAGCAATGATCTTCAGAATACCACAAGATCCCCTGGATTTGATTCAACCGGATTGGACCACCCAGCTGCGCCACTTGCTGGAGTGCTACAATGTGACTGCTGAAGAAGAATATGAGGATCTGAGGAACATTAATATCCTGGAAACAGAAGGAAACCACGAAGTTGAGGGGCCGTAGATAGAAAATCTAGATATCATCATGTCAATGAAAACAAGACAAGTGAACATTGGGGCAGAAACGGAGGTGAAGTTTGCGAAGATAGGGGACTACGAGGATGATGCTACGGTGGATAAGGTCACTGAGTTGCTCTGTGAATACCAGCACTTGTTCCCTACCAAGTTCTTAGACTTAAAGGGGATAATAGGGGACCTGGAGTTATGAAAATTATGTTGAAATTGGATGCAAAACCGATCAAGCAAAGGCCTTACTGTCTTAATCCGAAGTATAAATAAAAGGTTCGCTTAGAGTTGGATAAAATGCTTACAGCAGGTATTATTGAGCCAGTGGAAGAATCTGATTGGGTGAGCCCAATAGTAGTTTAGGAAAAGAAGCAGAAGGATGAAATAAGGATATGCGTAGATCTCAGGAAGCTGAATAATGCTTGCATGCATGATCCTTTTCCAACTCCATTCACCGATGAAGTGTTGGATAATGTAAGGGGATAGGAAAAATATTCATTCACTAATGGGTTCTCGGGTTACCATCAGATCAAGATTACGCTGGAGGATAGAAGTAAGATGACCTTCGTAACTGAGTGGGGATGCTTTCAGTATACTATAATGCCTTTTGGACTGAAGGACGTGCTGGCGATATTTTCACGCATAGTCATCACGGTGTTTAAGGACTTCATTCACAAGTTTATGGAAGTATACTTTGGTGATTGGATGGTTTTTGGGCTGGTGAAACACCATGTAGGCAACCGATGCTTGATGTTGGATACGTGCCGAAGGTATCAGATTGCACTCAATCTGAAGAAATTTTTGTTTTGTGTTCCTTTCAGAATCTTTCTGGGCCATGTGGTGTGTAGACAAGGATTAATGGTGGACCTAGATAAGATAGAAGTTATAATTAATTTGGAGGCACCAAGAAGTGTGAAACAACTGCGTGCAACGTTGGGGCATACGGGATACTATAGAAAGTTCATCAAGAGTTATGCCTAGATTACCACGCCAATGGAGAAGCTGCTAAAGAAGGATGCTACATTATGTTGGAATGAATAATGTCAGTGAATCTTAGATGTGTTAAAGGAAAATATGGTCACCATGCCAATCCTAGTCTTCCCAGATTGGAAGAAGGAATTTCATGTGCATGTGGACGCGTCATGTATTGCACTCAGAGCAGTACTGACACAAGCCAGTGAGGGAGAGTTGGATCACCCTATAACGTTTGCAAGTAGGAAGTTGTCTAAAGTTGAGAAGAACTATTCAATGACAGAGCACGAAGGTTTGGCTATGGTGTACGTGCTCTAGAATTTTAGACACTACTTGCTAGGCGGACACTTTAAGATGTATAGAGACCATCTGCATTGAAGTACGTGGTTAACAAGCCTGTGGGGGGGGTGGGAAGATATGCAAATGGCTACTGCTGTTTCAGGAATATGATTTCAAAGTCATTGTGAAGCTAGGATGATTGAATTCAGGACCAGATCATCTGTCGTGCATTGAAACAGGAGAGAAGCCTATCAATTTGGAGGACAGATTTACTGATGCGTAGCTCTTTGCAGTGCATGTATCTGACAATCACTTTGTATATATCATACACTTCCTGATGACGGGGACGACTCCAGAAGGGTATACTAGTCAACAAAAGGAGCTGGTGGTGCGCGTGGCAAAATTTTTTGTCATTGTAGGAAATTTATATAAAATCAACTCGAATGAAATTCTGCGACGTTATGTACCTGACTTTGAATGGAACAACATCCTCGATGAATATCATGGAGGAGTCGCGGGAGGAAATTATGCAGGAAAAGAAATAGCGCAGAAGATTTTACGCGCTGGGTTGTGGTGGCCAGCACTGCATAAGGATTCCAAGGCTTACTTTAAGGCATGTGATGCATGTTATAGGATGGGAAAGCCATTGCAGAGGGATGATCTACCTTTGAATCCGCAAGTGTCATTACAACCATTTGAGAAATGGGCCATTGATTTTGTAGGCTTGATTCAACCTCCAGGAAAGAAGATGGGTGTGCAATATATCATCACCGTGACAAAGTATTTGACCAGATGGGCGGAGGTGTAGCCCATGTAAGATTGTACAGGGGAAACAACATCGAAGTTCCTCTTTGAATATGTGTTGACTAGGTTTGGTTGCCCATAGATTTTGATGAGCGATCGTGGTATACATTTCCTTAATGAAACGATTAGTGCTGATGGAGAAACTCCAAGTTTATCATCAAAAGAGCACACCATATTGCTATAGGATAAAATGCATGGTGTATGGAGAATGGAGATACCCACAAAGGTCTTCCTGGGACCTTTGGCAGATTGTAAGATTATCTGCAGCTGTCACAGAGTTACATGCATGTCCATAAAAAATAACTAACTATCAAAGGAAAACAGATTGATTACCTCAAGCCTCTATGTAGATTTCCTGGAGAGCGCAATGAAGCTAGGTGGAAGTCCCCTGTGCCAGCTCCAAATCAAGTCCTGCACATAGAATAGACAAGCATAATCACAACATACAACCTTGATAACTAATACATGAATACATAAAAGACATCTAGTTACACATAACTAAGCTACTCATGCTAAAAGGTATTGGACAAACAAGTAAATGAATGATAGTACCAACACCACGGAGTAGACAGTACAACTGCAGTTCTATATTAATGCCGGAAGAGTGATTACAACCATCTATTGCATCATCCTTCCCTTACCCCTCGAGCTTCTCTCTCTCTCTCCCTTCTTACCAACTTCTTATGCTTAGATTTGAGACTATGCTCAAAAATCAAGTAAGTTATCCTTTCAAATGATCTGACCTCTATCACCATAGCCCTAGCTTTGCTTATGTAGCAATTGAGTTAGGGTTGCCAAGGTCTTCCATGAGTCTCCTAAGGTAAAAGCAATGATGTTTCCATTCTTTTCAGCTCTTTCCCATTTTCCTCCTTCATTAGGATTTAGAAATCCCACAAATAGGTCGAACTTGAGATGTTTCCTTGCTTTTCTGACTATATTTAGCAGGGAATATAGAGATATTTATGAGTCAATTTGCTCCTTTGACCTCTAGATGCTCATTAGGATCCACTAATGTTGTTCCAAAACTAACAGCTAGAGTTAGTAGGGTCACTAACGCTCCCTTAGGCTTATAGAGAAGCTTTATAAAGCATGTTGTCAGTGTTTAGCCAGCATTAGTGTGGAAACAAGGCTTGTGATCTTGGTTTTTGCTTTAGCTATCATGTCTTTCCCCTCTAAGTTGATGAGGGGGTCATTTTGCTATATAATAGATGCCCCCTAAAGTCTAAGATCAGAGGTTGTGATGATGGATGAAATACTTTACTTAATTGTAATTTTCCTTCTTCGACAAAAAGAGAGAGAGGATCAGAGCTTCGAGTGGTACGGGAAACCAGATACAACAAATATATATTAAAAAACTAAAATCATGTCCTGAGTCGGGCATTCCCATGCTCAGTAGCTATGTCAGAGTGATTTTCTTAGAAAAGAGATATGACGATGCTGGTCGTCGATAAGCACAATGCAGATCCGGTGTCATAATAGGATCATTCTAATGAGCTGTCTCCAAAAAACAATATACACAACTTAGGAGAGGAAGCAAGGCCTAGTGATGCAAGCCTCTACCCAAGGTCTTGATTTCCACTTCACCGAACAACATAGATCAATACATTTGAATATATGCATTGATGTCGAACATGCACGAAATCATTTGATTACCAGTCAATAATGGAGACCGTTAACAGACGCGAGGAAGGCCACCAATAATGGTGATGGTATCCAAGATGCACAGTACAGTCTAGCGAGTGTGAAAAATGTTTTCGTCGTCAAACACTCATAGAATCGCTTAACCAGGAGCCAATAATGAGAACCCCTGATCAAACACAAGGTGACCTATCACTAATGTCTGCAAGTACCAAGGCACTGAATGTGTTTCTAGGTTGTCTTCCTAGATAGAGTGTTGAAGTCGATAGGAAGATACTTGTCAAAAGGTACGCAATAATGTGTCCTACATCAATCGACATGAAACGGGACAAGAATGATTTGTTTTTTGAGGAATCTTTAAGCATTGGGTCTAAACGATAGAGGGCATGATGAAAGGATATGCTTGATGGGTTTATGGAGGAAACAAAAGGCTAACCCTTGAATAATAGAAGGCACGACAATGATTTTAACCATGCAACACTAGACTCATGAACACCAAAGAGTGTTAGGACACAGAGATGTAAGAACATCGTGGTATTTAGGCTAAAACTCATAGGATGGTAGGATTCATATTGAGAGGCCATCACTAGGAAGGTTTATCTGAGGGAGTGTCATGTTCAAGGGAACAACTACTGCAAAACCACGCTTTCTAATACTGAATGCATTTGTATTGTATACTTTCCCTGTTTGACTAGTTTAGTGAGTCTATATGGGTAAACTCGTCGATCTTTTCATATTTTAAGAGCCTGAAAAGGAATGCCAAAAGAGCGACTCTATGCCCTATCTGATTAGCTTAATGAGTCCAAACAGGCAAACTCATTGATCTTTTCATGTTTTGAGAGTTTGAAAAGGATCATAAAAAAAGAGACTCTATACCTCGTCTGTTTAATTTAATGAGTCCAAATGAGACAACTCGATGGTCTTTTCATATTTAGAGAGTCTGAAAAGAACGTAAAGAATGACTCCAGGGTGGTCCCTTTGTCATAGTTTTTAATTGGGTGCGACAAAAGGTTAATAGTATACTCGGATCGATTACTTTTCCATGAATTAATATATTGAATCCGGATAAAGAGAAACCTATGTTCCATAGATGTTGACCTCATTTTGTTACGAGTATGAGGAGACAGACTAAACTCATTTTTTGTTGTGAATTTTTAATGAGTCATGTGACAACAAACTCAATACCTTCATCAAATTTTAACGAGTCAAATGAAGAAAACTCAAGGTATCTTTTTCAGTTTATTGAGCAAGGAAAAAGAGGTAAAAGAACTACTCATTCCTTATTCATAGATTTAACGAGCCCGAAGAAGGGGAAAAACTCGGGGATTTTTCAATTTAAGAGCGAGAAATGGTCCCAAAAAAGTAAGTGCTCTTGCTGATACCGTAGATGTTTTAACAAGCCCGATGGCAAAAACTCGGGATTTTTTAGTTTAACGAGTGAAAAAAGTACCTAAAAGAATGCTCGGGTCATCTTTATAAATGTTTAACGAGCTTAAAGAAAAAACTTGGGATTTTTTCAGTTTTATGAGCGAGAAAAATCACCTAGAAAGAATGATCTAATGATCTTTTTCAGTTTAATGAGATAGAAAAAGAGCGAAAAAGAGTTGCTCGAATCGTCATTGTATGTGTTTAACGAGTCCAATGATGACAAACTCAGGGATTTTTCAGTTTTTTGAGAGCAAGAAAATATCCCATAAAATAAAAGTGCTCATTGAGAATTGCATGTAATGCTTTACTACTTTTCATTCCTAAGGGTACTTTCATCAAAAGCGAAAAAAGCTATAAAAAGGCAATAATTCCTATCCATATGGGTTCATGCATGATAAACAATCATGGGGAATGGACTACTTCCTCTTTAATGATTCCAAAAAATCATGTCTCCAAAACTAAATATAAGGAAGTTTTTTGAGCTTTCACATTCACCATTTTCACTATTTAAGAATTGTGAGAGTGTTTTGGAGCCAAAGAGGAGCAGATTTTCTATGGACCATTGCAGGAGATCCGGGCAACCATTCGATGTACCACCAGTCCCAAGTAGAGGCCAAAACCTTGTTCTATGAATTTTTTAACCTTTCTTATTAGTTTTTGGGGTGGATTTTTGCAGATCTGAGGTGCCCTAAAGCAGTATTTTTGCACTAACACCCTCTAGTTGGACTGTAGGGAGCGTTAAACACCCTATATGACCTGCTAGAGGGCGTTAATCCTCCCTGTATATCATTAAGGGGAGCATTAGAACTTGAGGGCGCAGTTTAAAACCTCATGCAGTGATTCCTGAAGTTGTATTGCCCCATTTTGACTGATTTTTAGGTTATTTTGCACATGTTTTAGGCCATAATGACTAGCCTATGGAGAGAATGGGCCCATGATAGCTAGGAATTGTTGATGCGAAATGATCTAGCATGCATACTTGCTTTGCACCGTTGTGGTTTATTGAAGTATGCAAAGTTGGAGTTGATGAAAGGGCAGGAGGATTTATTGAGATGGATTATCCAGCGCTAGGATGAACACGAGCAAGTGTTCAGGATTGTAGATCATGAGCTGGCTATTGACCATGATGACATATACTTTTTAATTGGTCTGTCGTGTCGTGGGGCACATGCAAACCTCACCGGGGGTAGGCCTGATCCACGATCTACCCTAGAGCTGGTGCAATCCTACTGCATCCCTGAGAGTGGACTTGTCAGCAACAGGGTCCCCATAGAGAGGATAAGGTCTAGGTCTATGACAACCATTTTATGGTTGATTGTGTGGTTGGCAGGGTCAAAGAGTCCCCACGTTGCGACAAAGGCCAAATTGTTGCTTGCAGTTGACTGTGTCCAACCACAGATGTTCAATTGGTGTGAAGCAGTGCTTCACCAGTTGAAGGCAGAGTTAACCACATGCAAGACTTGAACCCAACAAACTTTTGGGTATGGTACTCTCATAGTCTCATTCATTCTTGAGAGGGTACTTGTTATGTGCCCAAGGATGAGCTTAGGTCCCTTTGATCTGAGGGAGCCGAGACAAGGCTGATGGTCATCACTCAATCCTCTTACAGGAGGAGGACCAATCTGAGATTTCTTCGAGGAAGATTTCTTCTAGTGGCTTCGTGGCCAAATCATGATGATTGATGACTATGCTTATGAGGGCATGGACTTTACCAGCAACCCTGACTTGACGCTGCTGCCCGAGACCAATTAGGGTCCTCAAGGTGAGAATGATTTTTGAAAGTGCTTCAAGTATTTTTTAGCTTTTAAATGTTTATGTGATGTTTTTTATGGGTGAACAAGTACTGACATGAAGCTTTATACTTAACACAGATGTGGTGCCGTTACAACCTGCAGGCGAACCCCGTCATATGAGATGAGGAGGCCAACTACCTGTTGGTGGGGGGGGGGGGGGGGGGGGGTGATGCCAACAATCTTTGCGAGGTTCTGAGGAACCTGGAGGGCTTGAACATGGGTGTGCCCCCCCTCCTATGAGGGAGATTCTCGCTCATATGCAGTGGCACACAGTCGGTGTACTTGAGCAGTTGTTGTTCCCTCTTCGGAGGATAGCTAGAGTGGTTTTAGCATTTCATAAGCAGTAGGCTCTTTTTAGCAGGTGTTTTGGTGTAGCCAAAGGGTGTTGGTAGCCAGGCTTAGTAGCCATTTTGTACTTAAAACATCCAAGTTTTGGAATATTTCGATGTAAAAGACTAGATTTTATCTATCTATCTATATATATATATATCTATATATATATATATATATATATATATATAGATATATATATACAGACATTTTGGTATTTTGATGACATAAATGTTTTTTAAATTTTTTTGTAAAATTTTTAACTCTGTAAATTTTTACTTTTCATGCATACTTCTATAGTGAATGAGACAGATTCCAATCTAACACATAGTTTGCTAATGAATTTGTGACCGCATTAAATTCTTTAGGAATGTGTTCATATGTGATTATTTCAAATTGATGTTCCAAGAGTCGTACCCTTAAATAATGACGTAACAAGGTCGGATTACGAATGTGATAACGATTTGTCAATTGCATAACAACTAGCTGAGAGTCTAACCTGACCACCAGATTGGAGATGTCCCTTGATGACGCTTCAATGAGAATTGAAATTACGGACATGTACTCAGTAATATTGTTGGTGATGGTACCAAGAAAGACTCCTTTGGAACAAAATAGTTCCGACTTTGGTGTGTAGATGACCCAAGCACCTGATGTAATGTGCCATGTGTGACGATTGGCACCATTCGTGTATCCTACGTATGCTAAGGGTAACGAAGACATCTGCATTGTGAGAAGGATGTATGAGACAAATACTCCAATAAATATCAAAACAATCCAATCACACCAAAAAATGAAGAAAAACTTATAAATACATAAAATTATAAAGCACATGCCTAGTGCAATACTAGGCATAATACTTTTTCAGATAGAGCCCATTTCTGGGCTCGGTGAGCGGGACTCCTTCCTAGTCCTGAAGTTCACATGCCCCTTTTGAGAGGGATTTCTTGACAACATAGGGACCTAGCCATAAGGGTTGAAGTGTTCCTGCCCCCAAGAGGTCATGTTTTTGATCATAGAGCAAGACAAGATCTCCTTCTTTGTAAGAATGAGGCTTGACCTTTTTGTCATATTGGGTTTTTACCCGGTGCTTGTGAGCCTCGAGTGCCAATTCGGCATCTCGATGGGTTTCATCCAGTTGATTGATGTATCGTAGGAACTCTTCTTTGGCAGTAATTCCGGGTAGGAATTCAATGACTATTTGTAGGGAAGGGATCTGACACTCGGTGGGTAAAATTGCTTCTAGGTTGTAAGCTAGTTGAAACGATGTAAAGCTAGTGGCAGTTTTTATTGAAGTTTAGTATGCCCATAGTGCCGAATATAACATTCGATGCCAATTGGTTTTATGATTTCCTACCAACCTACGGATCATGGTCTTTAAGACACCATTGATGACCTCTACTTGACCATTAGCTTGGGGGTATTAGGAGGATGATTGATCTTGGCAAAAACCTAGCAACGATGTTAAGTTAGACATCATGTGATTCTGGAAATGAGACCCATGGTCTGTAACGATCGTGTGGGGTACACCGAAGTGACAGATAACCTGATTAAATAGGAATAGCACTGCGGTTTCCCCATCGGCCCAATAGGTGGGAAGGGCTTTGGCCCATTTCGTGAAATAGTCCACAACTACTATGATATAGTTGTTTCTAGCAGAGGAAACGGGATTGCAAGTTACGAAGTCTATCCCCCATTTGGAAAAGGGGTCAACAGAGATAATGGGGTGGAGTAGGGCCGGAGTAGCATGCATTTTATTTGTGAACACTTGACAAGGATGGCATTGCCGGATGGCCTTGACACAATCTTTGAAAAAGGTCGTCCAGTAATAGCCTGCGCGCAAGATTTTCTCTGCATTAGATATGCCAGAAATATGATTGCCACATGCCCTAGAATGGTATTCATTTAAAATTCGTTTTTCCTCTTCAGGAGTGAGGCAACGTTGAATAAATGTATCCGCACCATGATGATATAATGTATCGTTAATCACTAGATAGTGTCACGCTTGGTGGCAGATGTGACAACGGTCACATGTCGATAGTTCAAGGTGGAACCATTATGCTTGGAGGTAGACAAGAATGTCAGCGTACCAAGGGTCAGTGGTGTTAATAAGATAGACAAATTCATCCAAAAGAGGATCGTGGGCTATCTCGTTAGGATTGATGATGGGAAGGTCCAACAAAAGTTCGATGAAGACTAAGGAGTGTTTCGCCTTGGCAACTGTGAAAACCAAATCAAATTTTTGGAGGATCACTATCCATTTCGAATGTTTTCCTCCAGTTACTTGACGAGACAAAATATGTCTCATGGGATTCTCCAAGGTGATGACAGTAGTCTGTCACAACAGGATGTAGCGTCGGAATTGGTTGACAGCAAAGACGACTGCCAATGAAAACTTTTCCACATGTGAATATCTGAGTTTGGGCCTAGCCAGGGCTTTGGACAGATAATATATCACATGTTTACTCCGGTCATCAGGAGTTTGAACCAAGACCATTCCAAGAGAGGATGGCGAGGCTGCTAGGTATAGAAGAAAGTCATGGCCGTAGTTGGGAGCGCTAAGGAGTGGGGCTAATATAAGCACCTTTTTCAAGGAATCAAATGATCGTTGAGCTTGATCATCCCACAGATATGACACGCCCTTCTTAAGTAGGTGCATAAAGCCTTTTGTCAACTCAGCATATTTTATGAGGAATTGTCGTAAAAAGTTTGCTTTCCCTTGCAAACGTTGGAGCTGTAGAACGGATTATGGTTCGGGAAATTGAGTAATTGTCTTTACCTTATCGGGATCAACCTTAATCCCGTACTTGGAGACAATGAATCCAAGTAAGTGTCCAAAGTCGACAAAGAAAACACATTTATGCGAATTCAGACGGATGCTGTAAAACCGGCACCTAAGACAGATGGCTCTTAAATGGTTTAGGTGTTGCGTTCGTTGCTTGGAATGCGCTGGAAGGTCATCCAAGTAAGTTTGAATGATATGCTTGATATCATGAAATGCCTAGTCCATGCCTCTTTGAAACATTTCTCCAACATTCTTTAAACCGAATGGGATTTTTCAACAGGCAATGATGCCCCATGGGCAGACTAAGGTGATTTTGTGTTGGTCTTTGGGTTTTATAGAAATCTAGTTGTAACCTAAGAATCCATCCATGAATGAAAATGATTCAAAACTGACGTAGTCATCAATGATTTAATCGATGAATGGTGTTAGATAATTATCCTTGGGACACAGAGCCTTCAAGTTTCGATAGTCGACACATACATGGATGGTTCCTTGTTTTTAATCGACAAGAACTAGATTGGAAACCCATTTCGTTTAAGGAACAGGATAGATGAAACCAACATGTAACAACTTTTCCACTTCATTTTTGATAGTTTCTATTTTGCGGGGATGGATTGGTCGAAGCCTTTGACGGACAGGTTTAGCATTGTTGTAAAGCTTGATCTCATGCTCGACAATAGACGGATCTATGCTGGGGATTTCCTCATAAGACTAGGCAAATACATCGTGGAATTTATTAAAAAGGTAGGTGAAGCTTGCAATTTCCTCAGGATTGCAATCCACTCCAATCTGGATGTTTTCCACGATGCCTGTCTTGATAGAAATATCGATGCGCAATGTCTTTGAAATATTGCCCATGTTTCCTTCCGCCACCAAAGTTTGGATAGTCGTATAGGGTGAGGAAATGATTTTTGGTATGTCAGATGACAGGATTTGAAGAGGCATGTCCGAATCAGATATCGAAATACGATGGTGCAAGTCCTCCCAAGGTCACTCTTCTAAACTCATGATTTCTCTAATAGCTTTGTCTGTACGTAGGACTTGATTGAGTGGATCGAAATAAGTAGTCATTATGGGAGGGGCAGTGGTACCATTGGTTGTAACCAAAATGACCAGAGATTCAAATGTAGATAGAATGGCTTGGTAGGCCAATTTAGTTGGTGATAACGACATTTGTTTTTCGTAAGTGTTAATGTCTTAAGGAGCTGGTAAGATCCATGGATCGGTCTGTTCATGAGGAATGGATGAAAGCATATTGATTGTCTGTGAAACCTTGGGTGGATGAAGAGGGAAACAACCCATGAGGGAAGAATCCTTCAGTAGACCAGTACCGATACTGACGTAAGAGTCAGGTACACCACTTACTAGGGGTACAGAGCCACTTGGTAATGGGGAATAATCATGGGTGAAAAAGGACAGCTGGTACACTGTAACTACCTTTCCATCCAATGGAAATAGGTTGATGTGAAAGATAGTAGATACAATGGCCTTCATGACATATGTCCAACTGCGACCCAACAAGATATTATAGTCGAGATTTTTATCTATGACTTCTATGTCCACTGTTACTGTTTTCCCATACAAAGTGATGGGGTAGCTAGCTAGGTACACTTTTGGGATGAAAGTGTGGCCATCGAAAGCTTTAAGGGAATTCGATGGTGGAGATAGGGTTAGAGAACCCAAAGCAAGCCAACATGAAGCCAACATGGCACAAGTAGAAGCACCTTCATCGATGATAGTTCTCTGTATACCTGTACCTTTCGAAAAAATTTGCACCTGAAATGCAAGCTGGTGGGAAAGGGGAGGTTTACACTTTCCCATGTCAAAAATTGCAAGCATGGTATCTTGTGGGTTGATACCACCAATAGACGAAATAAAAGCTTTCATTTGTGATAGACATGTTTGTAATACTTTGAGCGCCGACATAGCCAATGGTGCATGTGCCAAATCTACTACAATGTTGTAGTTTTGGGTGGCACGTGCAGATGTATTGTGCATTGTGCATTGAAGTGCCCCTTTAAGGGGGCGAACCACAAGGTCAACAATCAGCCTTTCGATATGAAAATCATTGGGTGGCGATGGGTTTTGACTTGAGGAAGGTTCCTCTACATGAGCGACATGAGCTCCATAGGATTTGGCTCTTGTTTGTAGATCTACCGTTTCAAAGGTGTAAATGGTAGAAGATCCTTCACCAGCTGAAGGATGTTTTGAACCACCATTGCCCCCTTGTGGGGGTTGGGGTTGGTTTGCAATGAGGTGTTGTTGTTGTTGAGTGGAGAAAGGATTATTAGGGATAGTAGGGGTCCTACCAGTATACTTTTTAGCAATGAAATTTCTACATTCTTGAAGATGTGGGCAGTGATAGGTCATGTGGTCTTCAACACAAAATTTAAAAGGGAATTTGGTGGGTTTATCCTTTCCATCATCAGGAGGTGCAAATTCCTTCTGCTTTGGGTTTTGTTTCTTTGTTGACTACTCCTCAGAAGGAGCGGTCTTTTTCTTATTCTTCTTGTTCTTACCACTGACTTTTTACATAGACTACACAAAGTTTATCATGGTGGTAGGAAGAGCAGTCGATTTGGTAGAGGGGTCCACTGACATTTGGGTAATGTGACCCCTGAGTTTTTTACAACAGCCTTGGAGGTTGCGCTGATAATCCCATCGGCATGCGCTCCAGGTTGCTGAGTAGTGGAAGCATTGGAGTTGCGAGGGGCATTGGGGATTACGTCGTAAAGAGTTCCATGTTGAGATTGCAACAAGATGATGGAGCTTATTGAAAAGAGTCGTCTTCACTAAGTGGGCCCACAGGCAAATTATGGCGCAAGTTCTATTTTTGATCACAGTGTGGATGATCACAATGTGGGTGACCACAGTGTGGGTGACCAAAGTGTGGGTGACCATAGTGTGGGTGATCAAAGTCTATTTTTAGATTGGCTGTCAAAAATAGAAAAGTCAAATATTATTGTCTCATAATAATATTTGGACTATAAACTTGATCGTATTCTCTTGGAGCACTTCAGTTTGAGCTACAGATGTGGCCCATGCAGCTGTCAGAAGGAAGTACGCTTTTCTTATGAGTCAGTTGAGTTTTTTCATGCATGACTTCAGTTAGAACTCAATCAGTTGAGTTTGGTGGAGTTGATTGTGGAGTTGATGGAGTTGTGTTCAGTTTGACTTGGTTAAACTAGTTGTAGTTAGTCTAACTGCAAATAGACTAATGATGAGTTGTTAAACTAATTATTAACTCATAATACAACTATAGAATACATCAGTTAATTTAGTTGCATGTCAGTTCATGTTCAGTTCAGCAGGGACAGGTGTTAGAGAATCAAATTGCTATCAGTTGTGACTATAGTTGTGCATCAGATCTTGCACAATCAAAGGATTGAGTATGCCAATGAGTTTGCTCATGTATTTTCCCAGTTTGTAGCTTCTGCTCACGTCTTACACATTGTGAGTGATTCTTTGGAGGTGAAATACGAGTTTGGTAGACCATTCTCATTCATTCTTGAGCAGGTATTGAGCAGTGGAGGCAGGCAAGCAGTGGGATAGATTTGGAGATTAGATATGAGTTGTATTGTGTGTAACAGGTGGAGCTGGTACTGGATTGCTTGTGATAAGCATTGTACTTTGTAATGTTACATGGTCTCAATCATTAATATACAGATAGTGTGGGGTTTTTAGCGAGATGCTTTCCCCGGGTTACATACTGTGTTAATGTGTGAATGCTCTTGATGTTTTATTATTATTGATGCTGCTATATTGATGATCAACATAGAGGAGATTATGTATTGTGTATGTATTCTGCAAGAGTACATGATCAGGATAATCTCTGTTGAATATGTGGTAAATTATTCAAAATTTCTACATGGTATCAGAGCGAGCTAGATAATTGTAGAAAAAGTTTCTACATGGTATCAGAGCTGTTGATCATCAGATCTACTATTCAGGAAGTGTTTACATTCTATTTCTTCAGGCAGAGGCTATAATCGGGCCATGTAGCCTCTGGATTCATCCTTCCTTTGGAAGGTGAGATATCCGATGAATGCCCATACAGTCAATCTCTGTACGAGAAATATTGTGTTCTCACGAATTTTAGATCGAAAGCGGTTGAGTTTGAGCTCGTGGAAATCGAATTTGCAGGAGTGTTGTTGAAATGTCTTTCAACGGATTGCAAATGTTATTCGAAAGCAAGAGCGATCTGGCGCTCAAGGATAAACTCAGTAACAATAAGTATGAGAATGGATCTTCATCAAAGGTATCTGATGAAGAGAATTGTGCTTTGGCTGCCAAAGCAAAGAAAGGGAAGAGCAAGAAAGCTTCTCAGTCTGGTGCGAAAGGCAAGAAGCAGGATATATCCAAGGTGAAGTGTTTCCACTGTCACCAGCACAGACACTATGCCACTAATTGTTCGCAGAAGAAGAAGAACAAGCAGGTTGCTGGATCTTCAGCAGGAGAGGCTCTAGCCTCACAGTTTGAGCTTGATTTTTCATTGATCGCATGCTTGGTTTCAAGTGTGATGGGATCAGTGTGGTTCTTGGACAGTGGTGCGTCTTTTCACATGACGGGAGATAGAGATTTGTTCTCTGATCTGGAGGACAAAGATCTTGGAGTGCACATCGAGATGGGCAATGATGGTAGATACAGTGCGACCGGTATCGGTACCATTTCCTTTGAGAGGGAGTCCGGTAAACCCTTCGTATTGAAGGAAGTCATGCATGTTCTAGGATTGATGAAGAATCTCATCTCAGTGGCAATGTTAGAAGACAAGGGGTATGATGTTGTTTTCAGTGAGGGAAAGGCTTTCCTGCGCATCAAGACAACTGGTGAGACCCGGAAGATAGGGGTTTGAGTGAGGAACCTTTATCAGTTTCATGTAGATGGATGCGCAGCAATGGCAGGCAAGGCAGAAGGATTGGTGAGCCGGGATGATGGCGAGTTGTGGCACAGGAGATTGGGTCACCTTCACCATGGAGCCTTGAAGATACTGCAGCAGATCACTACAGGGCTTCCTAAAGGCACACTTGCGCAGTCAGATCAATGCAAGTGATCCGGATTTAAACAGGAACGCAACAAATTACAGAGATAACCATATACACAAAGATGCAGCGGAAATAATACTTCATTTCATTAATGGAAAATACTGAAACATGTTTACAACCAGAAATGGAAATAAACTAGCTAGGGCGATGGTAGCTTATCTCTGAGAAGAGATGTGATGGCTACATGCCTCTGAACTGTCTTACAATGAGGCTCGAAGGCCTATTTATTGTTGAGAAACAGTGGAAAAACCCTTAACATTCCAAAACCTAACCCTAGAAGATGAAACGCCAAACTATGGGGCCCCGTTTGGGCTAAGTTTGTACATCAACTTCCCGGGGTCGTAACTTTGGCATACGATCTCCGTTTGACGCATACAATAGCTCGTTAGAAAGATCTATCCGAGCACTATCATTGTTGGAACAGGCAACATCAGTCCATTCCATGGACCCATGTTGCCCCCGGATTCCCCAAAAAACGTCGTTTAGGGCCTCAAAACGGCTCCGGAAGTTCAGGACCCGAAAAACTGCTAAAAATAGTAAGTTGTGCTACAATTAAGGAAACTGAAAATGCTGAGAAGAACAATGGTGGGGGTCCAGGTGGACTTGGCAGGTGGCCACCAATATCCATCTGGATCATTCCTCCCCCCTTAGGAAGCAATGGTCCCCATTGCGTTGAGCTCCTCCATGAGATGAAGAAACTTTTGCTAAACTTGTTCCCTGGTGAGCCACTTGCCCTGCTGAAGGAGTTGGCCTGCTTTGACAACTCGATACAGTTGGATATTCTGTTGGCGAGTGTTCTTGATCTGTGTGTCCATGATCCGATCAGTTGCAGCTTGTTCCATGCAATCTGGATTTAATTCTGTGGGTTTGAGCTGTTCTGCAATGTCGGATGTGTCTAGCAATGGTGGAAAGTATGGCCGAAGGTGGTCCACATTGAACACTGGGTGCAGGCCAAGGAATGGGGGAATGCTGAGCTCAAATGAATTGTCTCCCATAGCCTTAGTAATGGTGTAAGGACCATATCGGAGTGGTCTCAATTTCCGATAGGCTCCAGTAAGGCGTTCCTTTTGCAAATGCAACCAGACTTTGTCGCCTACCTGAAACTTGTGTGGCACCCGATGTTGATCATGTCACTGCTTGTACTTGGCATTTGATTTCTCAAGAATGTCATGGACCTGCTGGCGAATGTGTTGGATGCGCTCAATGAAGCTGGTGGCCTTATCTGTTTCAGACTGGACATGAGCTGAATTTATGTGAGTAGCTGCAAGTGGCATGGCCACATCAATGGGGCATAGTGGCTGGAATCCCAAACCCACCTGAAAAGGGCTATGGCCAGTGGAGCTGTGAAGAGCTCGGTTGTAGCTGTGCTGAACATAGGGGAGGCTCTCGTCCCATGTGCGTGGATGCTTTGAGTTATACATGCGCAGAATGTGCACAATCATCCTATTGACAACCTCTGTCTGGCCATCAGTTTGAGGATGGAAGGCTGTGGACTTCGTGAGTTTGGTGTCCAGCATTGACCAGAGACTGGACCAAAATGTGCTGAGAAACCGACTGTCCCAATCTGAGATGATAGACTGTGGGATCCCAAAGTGCACCCACACTCGTTCAAAGAAGAGTTTAGCAGTGGCTTCTGCTGTGATATTCTTCTTGCAGGCCACCATAATGGCCATCTTCGAGAACCTGTCGACGACCACAAAAACACAGTCATTTCCATGCTTGGTGGAAGGAAGGCCTGACATGTAATCCATGGAGATGGATTCCCAAGGTCGACTTGGGGTAGGCAACGAGGTATAGAGGCCGTGCTTCTTAATGGTTGGTTTGGCAATGGCACAGGCAGTACATGATCTGATCTACTTTCCAACATCCTGTCGAAGATTCGGCCAATAGAAATAATTTTGCAGAACTGCCACTGTTTTCTCGACCCCGAAATGCTCAGCAGCCCGACTGTAGTGGGCTTCCCAAATCATCTTGGCACGCTCGCTTGAAGGAACACAAAGGTGACCGAGGTGGCATAATAGGGCATCCTGGAGGTGAAAATCTAGAACATGCCGACCCTCCAAGAGTGTCTGGTATGTGTGGCCGAATTCTGGGTCGCTTTTGTAGAGAAGTGGCCAATCAGAAGTCTCGTGCCCACAAGAGTTGAGCACGGTGGTTAACGCCATGATCGGTGGTTGACTGAGGCAATCTGCAACATTATTGGTGCTGCCCTTCTTATACTTGATATTCAAGTGGAACTGTTGCAGGTATGTAGACCACTTCTGATGGCGATCATTCTGCAATTTCCCTTGGGTCTGTATGAACTGCAGGGGTCGGTGGTCTGTGTGGATGACCGTTTCCTTCCCCAAAATGTAATGCTTCCATTGTCGGCAGGCCTGTACAATGGAATACATCTCTTTATCATAAGTGGGGTACTTCCGAACTGTGTCTGAAAGTGTTTCACTGTGATATGCCACTGGATGTCCATGTTGAGTAAGGACTGCCCCAATAGCATAGTCAGAGGCATCTGTCTCGATCTCAAATGGTTGTTGTAAATCTGGTAATGCGAGCACTGGTGCCGTGCAGAGGCGATCCTTCAACTCCATGAATGCCTTCTGTTGAGATTCAGACCAAAAGAATTTTGCTTTCGCCCCTCCCTTGGTGACTCGACTCAAGGGCCAAGAAATATGAGAAAACCCCAACACAAACCTGCGGTAGAAGTTGGCAAGACCTAGAAAGCTGTGGAGCTCTGTTAGAGTGGTTGGCGAGGGCCAATCCCGAATGACTTGGATCTTGGCTGGATCGACATGCACCCCCTGTTCATCAATGATGTATCCCAGATACTGAACCTGGGTCATGCCAAAAGTGCATTTCTCCAAATTGGCACATAACTTGTGTTGCCGCAGTGTTTGGAGAACCTGTCGGATGTGGTGGAGGTGCTCTTCCCAACTCTGGCTGAAGATCAGAATGTCATCCAAGTATACTACTACAAAGGAGTTGGTGAATGGCCGCAAGATGTCATCCATTAGCCTCATGAAGGTTGCAGGAGCATTCGTCAATCCGAAAGGCATAGCCAACCATTCGAAGAGGCCCTCCTTGGATTTGAAGGCAGTCTTCCACACATTAGAGGGTTCGATTGGTACCTGGTGATATCCTAACTTCAGATCGATCTTGCTGAAATATTTCGCCCCCTTTAGTTGGTCTAGGAGGTCATCAATCCATGGGATCGGGTACCTATTACGGACAGTGATCTTGTTCAGCGCCCGATAGTCAATACAGAGTCTCCACGTCCCATCCTTCTTCTGTACCAACACGATCGGGCTCCCATAGGGCGATGAACTTGGACAGATGTGACCTTTCTGCAGGAGCTCCTGAATCTGCCTCTTGATTTCATCGTTCTCCAGAACAAAGCGCCGATAAATTGGTCCATTGGGTAGCGGCGCACCTGGGGTCAGATCGATGGAGTGCTTGACTTGACAGTGCAGAGGAACCCCTGCCGGGGAGGTGAAGATGTCCTCGTACTCCTCCACAACCTTGTCCATCTGTAGTTGTCGTGCAGAGGGACCCCGTCTGGAGGCCGCAGCCACTGTCTTCTTCTTTCCTTGAGGGCATATCATCAGGAAAATGAATTTCCTGGTTTTGGAAATGATCTTACTGCATTGTTTTGCAGTAATAAAAGAGATGGCGGTAGGTGGTGCTACCTCTGGTATCCTGTACAACTTATTTCCCAATGTAATAATAACAGCACGGGGCCTTGATTCATACATAGCATTTCGCTTCCACAGGTATGGTTGTCCTAGTAATACATCACAAACTTCAAGGGGAGCAATGTCACACAATACCTCATCCGTGAAGGGCTTGATGTTGTATGGAAGGCGACACTGTTGGCTCACGCGAAGATCTCGTCCTTGGTGAAGCCACCCAATGGTGTATGGTTGTGGATGTGCTGTGGTCGGTAAGCCCAACCACTTCACGACCTCTGCCGAAATGAGGTTCTTTTGACTCCCTCTATCAACAATGAACTGTATCGGGGAGCCCTTTACCCACATCTGGGAGTGGAAGAGACGCTCCTCCTCCTCTGGATCTTCGGGTTCATTTTTCTGGATCTTTGCGGTAGCAACAGTGGCGCTGGGATCCGCATCAATGATCTGCTTCCCTTTTTCATTCCCCTTATCGTGTTCTGACTCAGAGTCGGAACATGCATCTGATTCTGAAACCTTTACCTCAGCCACCAGTGACTGCTTGGCCCCCGACACTCACTTGTGTTGTGAGTGGAGCTCTTATGGAACTCACACCATTTTCCAGTGTCCTTTCTCGGCTTCGCGGCGCTGTTCTTTGCTTGCAGCTTCGGCTGGTTTTCTTGGGCTGTCCCGCCTTGGCTTTGTCCTTTGTTCTGTGGTTTAGGGGCACCTTTCCCCTGCTTTGGATTCGCAGATCCAAAGTCTCGCTTCTTTTGTTTAAACTTCTGCTCGACCTTGACGGCATATCAGTATGCTGCGCCGAGCGAGGAGATGTTTAGGAATTGTATTTCTTCCTGGATGTACTTGTGCAGGCAGCCATGGTATTTGAGTATCAAATGTTGCTCCGAATCCTTGATACCCAACTTTGTGCGAAGGGTATGGAAAAGATTGGTGAACTCCAGCACGTCTTGGTCCCTTCCCTGCCGCAGCGTGGTCCACTTTATGTATTCATCCTCATAGCTTCCAACAGGGTAGTACTGCTCCTTGATGGCATCCTGGAACGAATCCTAGGTGGGTGCGGCTGAAAATAGTGAGCCAGTACTTTCATCCTTCTGCTCGCAGTAGGTTTCCCACCAGTCCTTGACGTGGGGGGCTGCTTTGAGAAGAGCAAAAACAATCTTTTCCCGACTCGAAAATTCATGAACAGAAAAATAACCCTCTAGCAGATTTAACCATTTATCTACGGCATCTGCATCTATCTGACCCTCGAATATGGGGATTCCAAAATTAACTTGTACCTTAAAGGGTGTGGCGTTTCCAGAGTAGCTGCTGGAAGCCGATGCGTTGCTTCTGGGTAGCCGCTGAAGGATCTGGGCAAAGTTGTCCATCATCGCGTTCCGTTGTCGCTCGAGGGCTTCTTCGAGCAAGATTTTGATGGGATCTCCTGCCCCCTCGTCTTTCTTCTCATCCGCCATGAGAGGCCATCGGGATTTGCAAGGCTGGTCTTGCAAAGGTTCAACTAGTTCAAGCCCTAACTCCTTATATCCCGACATTGTTGGGGACATGCAAAGAAAAACAGAGAAAAAGTAGACCACTCTGATACCACTGATCTGGATTTAAACAGGAACGCAACAAATTACAAAGATAACCATATACACAAAGATGCAGCGGAAATAATACTTCATTTCATTAATGGAAAATACTGAAACATGCTTACAACCAGAAATGGAAATAAACCAGCTAGGGCGATGGTAGCTTATCTCTGAGAAGAGATGTGATGGCTACATGCCTCTGAACTGTCTTACAATGAGGCTCAAAGGCCTATTTATTGTTGAGAAATAGTGGAAAAACCCTTAACATTCCAAAACCTAACCCTAGAAGATGAAACGCCAAACTATGGGGCCCCGTTTGGGGTAAGTTTGTACATCAACTTCCCGGGGTCGTAACTTTGGCATACGATCTCCGTTTGACGCATACAATAGCTCGTTAGAAAGATCTATCCTAGCACTATCATTGTTGGAATGGGCAACATCGGTCCATCGATCCATTCCATGGACACATGTTGCCCCCGGATTCCCCAAAAAATGTCGTTTAGGGCCTCAAAACGGCTCCGGAAGTTCAGGACCCGAAAAACTGCTAAAAATAGTAAGTTGTGCTACAATTAAGGAAACTGAAAATGCTGAGAAGAAAAATGGTGGGGGTCCAGGTGGACTTGGCAGGTGGCCACCAATATCCACCTGGATCAGCAAGGGGTGTACTTTGGGGAAGTTTGTGAAAGCCACCTTTCATGAGAAGGATAGTCGCACCACGACAATCCTTGAGAGAATTCACACAAACGTGTGTGGACCTTTCTCAGTTGCTTCGACAACAAAACACAGGTATTATGTGATTTTTGTTAATGATTTCTCTCGTAAGTGTTGGATCTTCTTCATGCAGAAGAAGAGCGAGACATATTCAAAGTTCTGTGAATTCAAAGCACTGGTCGAGAAGGGTCGGGGAAGAAGGTGAAGGCTCTTAGGAGCGATAATGGTGGTGAATACATCTCGGACGAGTTCAAGGATTTTTGCAAGCCAAAAGGGATTCGTAGAGAGCTCATAGCTCCCCATAACCCACAGCAGAACGGGGTAGCTGAGCGGAAGAACAGAACGTTTGTGGGTGCTGCACGGGCAATGTTGCATGATCAGGGCCTACCCCTTCACTTGTGAGCGGAAGCATGCAATACAGCAGTTTATGTGCAGAATCATTTTCCTCATAGGATACTTGGCATGAGTACACCTGAGGAGACTTATTCTGGTAAGAAGCCTGATCTTTCTCATTTGAGGATTTTTAGTGATAACGTTTACATGCATGTGACAAAGGATGCCAGGAAGAAGTTGGAGGCGACCGCAGAGGTTGGGATATTTGTGGGGTACACTGATACGCCCCACAACTATCGTGTGTATTTGCCAGACAGTGGTAAAACTGTTGTGCGACGGGATATAAAATTTCAGGAGGAGAAAGCCATGAAGTGTTCGCTTGAGAGGGAGCTACACTTGCATGCAGAAGAGGAGCTATTAGTTCCTAAGGATGAGCTTCAGGACGTGGATCAGCCACAGGACGAGGTTCATGGAGTGGAAGAGACCACTCATGCAGCGCCAACCATCAGAGGGTGAAAGCACTTGACAGAAGCTGAGCGACTGGCTCAAGATGCAGAGAAAGTTGTAGGACCACCTATAGCCCAACGCAGGCAGAGACAGTCACCTGATCGGTACACTGGATACATGGCTCTGATGAGCAAGTGTGTTGTGACTGAGCCATCCTCTTTCGAGGAAGCTGTGGAGGATCCTGCATGGGTAGATACCATGGTGGAAGAGTATGATTCTATTGTCAGAAACAGTGCATGGGAGATTGTTCCTAGACCGGAAGGGAAATTAGTGGTGGGTTCGAGATGGATCTACAAGGTCAAGCAGGCAGCTGACGAGAGTATGGAGAAGTACAAGGCAAGATTTGTTGCCCGAGGCTTTTCACAGATAGAGGGGATCGATTATGAGGAGACTTTTGCACCTGTCACAAGGTATTCTTCCATACTGTTACAGGGAAAAGTGTCTATTTAGAACTGCTCTATCCCACTAAGGTGTGACAGCTGCCTTAGAAACAAACAGAGAAAAACTACTTTTGTATTTTCTTTATGAATTATAGATAGAGAGGAATAGAAAGAACCAACCTGTGTCTTGCGCTAATCCTTTGATCCAATCCCTCTCTTCTTTGATAGTCTCCAGCTACCTACTCTCTTGCATGCCCAGCTTCACAAAGTACCTGTAAGATCACAGAAGCAGAACACTATACAAAGACATGGATCTATATTCATAAACAACTTAGGATCAGATTTAAGTTAGCCATACAAATGTAACAAGCATCAATGATACAAAAGCATGGAGGAGAACTCAAATAGTTTTTATTGATAAACAAGAAAAGATCCAGGAGGAGTTACAACCAGTGGTTCCAACCCAGCATCAACCTCCCAGCAAAGAAGCCCCTCTTCACCTCAAACAAATCATAAATCAGCCAACAATCTGATGTTTGTCTCTAGAAACCAATAACAATTCCTTACAATATGCAAAATTCCAGCCTCTGGATCTCTGGGATGAGGGATCCATATATAGATATCTGTAAGGAGGATGAGTCAGCTTGTGATTTGATTAGTGTCTTCTCTCTGTCAGTTCGTGCTTCCACTTGGAGACTGAGGGCCTCTTACTCATCCTTGGTCGAATTCAGTGAGGCAAGTGTCACAGGAGAAGATCCTGGAAGCTTCCTTTGCCTCTCCACCTCGCGGAATGACACTGCCATTTGCCATTTCTCGCCCATCGCACCCTACAGAAGGGAGTTTTGAAATGCAACGCACCCTCACAGTGTATTTAGGTGCAATGCAACGCACTTAGCCAGTGGAGTAGCTGAAATGATCTTGTTTTGACCAATTCTGAGCAGTTTCTGGTGGAGAACTTCTGGGAGAAGCTGTAATCTGTTGACCTTGTTCCTTTAGGGGTTAGAACAACACTTTTAGGGACTTAGGAGCCCTTGGTTTATGGACATTTCATGCTTGGAGTTGTAGGGCACAAAAATGTCTATAACAGTTGCCCCCTAAAGTATGAGGCCGTTAACCTTTTGGGATGGGTGAAATGCTTTATTATGAGGATCTGAAGTTCTTTCAATGCTGGGAGGAGACCTGTAATAAGATACAATACAATACATTATCTTCATACTGTTTTCATGATCTAGCTGAGGCGGGCATTCCCATGCTCAGCTTTATAAATTCATTTTCATGTACATAGGACAGACAATCGTTTGAGTGTAGACTGATGATTCTGATAGAGTCATCATCCTTTTGGTAGGATGATTTTCTGTGCTACAATGCTGTACATTTAATGTCTTTATTTCCCTGAATATATATCGCAGCCCGGATGGATGAAACTAGATCCGGGGTCTTCAATCTCGTCCGATCTTCACTCGAAGTACAAGTCGATCCATGTGAGAAATGTTTTGAAGTCGAACATGGAAAGACATCGCTTGATTACCAGTCAATGATGTAAACTGTTAACAAGCGCAAGAGGAATCACCGACAATGATAATGATCCTCAAGGTACTGCAGTACAATTCACGTGGTGTGAATAAAGGACTTGGCGTCGAACACCACGCAAAATATTTCGGTCGAAGGCCATTGATGTAAACCTGTCGCCGGAAGTGAGAAACTTGCCATTGAGGCATGCAAGCTTCAAAGTACTGAATGGGGTGTTCCTAGATCAACTTCTTGGATAATGAGCTGATGTCGACAAGAAGTGATCCGTCACAGGAGGGCCTTAATGAATCCCACATCAATGACATGGAACGGAGCAAATGATTTTGATGGAGGTGAAAACGATCTGATGATATAAGGTTCAGGGTGGTGGTCATGAAAGAATGGAGTATAATGTATGGTAGTGGGTGAGACACAGGTGACTTCTCTGGATGACTTCTCTTGAACATATCAGCGACACTGATGTGATGGATTGGTAGCATTAACCCCAAATGTGGATGGTATGGCGTGACCATGGTGATGTGACTGGTGAATGAAACAACCCAACCCGACTCGGACACGGAGTGGAAGTGTCATGTTCAAGAGTGACTTGCTACCAACAAAGTTTCTTTGAGTTTTCTTCCCAATTTTTCCCCAGTCATTGTTGACCAGTACCTCTTTATTTTTGTCAAGCTTGAGGAGGATAACATATGCTTGTTCTATAATTTTCCCTTCGGGCAAACCCATCGCTATGTTTTAACGAGCCTAGCGATAGTGAAACTCGTTCTCGTCTAAATACAAGTTTGTCGCTATTAATCTTTTTAACGAGTTTAACGACAAAGATAACTCGGTCCTTTTCAATTTTAGAGAGTCTGAAAAGGAACGTAAAGGTAACTCCAAAATTCCTTTTTCGTCATCTAATCCCTTAAGTCCGAAAAAGTATAAAACAATACAGAAGGAATGAATTTTTGATAGTTTTAACGAGCCGAACAAAACAAGCGCTCGATCTTTTTGTGTAATAATCCCTTAGGTCCAAAAAGATTAAAATCTAGAGGAGGGATAGCACTTCATGTCCCTTTAACGAGCTGGAGAGGCCAATGGCTCGGCAATCTTTTCATATTTTACGAGTCAGTTGAAAAGAGCTTAAAGGAGACTCGTCTTTTGAGGAACGAGTGATAAGACGAGTAGCAGCTGATTCTAGGTAAGGTTTGGAATTTTCCAATCATGGCAGTGTCATAAGGATGGCTAGTGAAATCACTCTTCGCAGTTGTTCCTCAAAATGGGTAAACAATCAAATGGAGGTGAATGATCGGCCAATGAAAAGTGGAGGTGACGGTGCAAACACGACCAAGGCTTTAACGGCTGAAGTACTACATTCACGATGGTTATTTACCGGGGGAATAGTTCATTTTTTAATGAGCTTAAACGCGGGTGGAAACATTTTCTCATGTCTTATGTTTATTGTTTAACGAGCTTGAACTATGTGCTAAAACTGCTCGATTAGATGGTCTTGTTTTGATTTTACCATAAATAGCTTTGTCCTTTCAAAGATCGTACTGTATTTTCAACTGCTTCATCAAACTAGTCAGAAATGAACAATATTTGCTTGAAAACGAGTTAGAACACTAATATTTTACTTTGAACTATGTAAAAGTAATGAAAAAGTGTTTTTTACCTCTCATTTTACCATTTCATTTGAACTTGGTTTGTTTAACCTTTGGAGGTGCTTTTCCCCCTTGATTTTCATCAGCTGATTTCGGGAGATTCTATGGACGATTCTCGGCGCCGTCTGGACCAGGTAGGAGCTAAACCTGAGCTCTTTCATTTCATGGTTTCCATTTTGCATTTTGAGCTTGATTCCTAACTTTTCTGAGTCCCTGGGGTTTAAAGAACTCGTTCTGCCATCAACGCACCCTCAGTGTATCGAAAACTGTGTTGAATGTTGGCCTGTCTAAAGGCTATCTGACATTCAATGCACCTAGAACACTGCTGCAGGTGCGTTGGGCGCAAAAAGAGAATTTGATGCACAATTTTTGATGGAATTTTTGCCTTTCTCACCAAAATCAAGACCTAACTCCTCTCTTGTTTGTTTTTCAGAGATCTTGGGAGTAATATGACCATTACATGGCGAGAACGTGAGCATGAAGAAGAGGACATGCTTGCCCTACATGATCCAGTTACAGTGAACGCGCTGCGGAACTGTGGCTTGCTGAAGTTCTTCCACATTTCTAGCATGAGACAACAGATCAACTTACTGCAGTATTTGCTTGATGCTTGGGATCCTACCAATCAGGTTTTCTAGATCAGGGGCAAATCTATCCCCTTGACTGTAGTAGACATCTATTTCTTGACTGGCTTGTCGAGGCGGGGTGCCCCCATCTCTTTGTCAGGTTCGGCTCGAGGAGGCGATTCTGTGAGAGATTATGTCCACTGGTACTGCAGAGAAGGATCTCAGTCGAGTAAAGCCGACAAGATCATCATCCGTGATGTCACTGACAGGTCCCTCAGGACTATTCTGTTTACTTTTGGTAGGATGGCCAGTGGTGCGGCTCTTCATGTAGCCAACCGATCTTACATGCAGCATGACTTGGAATGCCTCCAACCGAAGGTGTTCAACTGGTGCGACGCAGTACTTCTTGTGATGAAAGAACAGTTGACCAAGATAAAGAGCGACAGGTTGAAGAACTTTGGGTATGGTTCTATTTTGACCGCCTTTGCCTTGGAGAAGATACCACTGATGCAGCCGCAGTACATTGCACTCGATTTACCTTCTCCTACTGAACCACGTATGCAGATATGGGTTGACCATATGTCTAGGCATGCTGGCCAGTCTCAGATTTCATTTTCTGATACCTTCTTCAGGTGGTTTGATCGTCGGGAGATGGTTTATTCTAAGTATCCATATGCTGGCATGGACTTCCGGGGTGATCCAGATTTAGTACTGCCGGATGGCGAGCAGTGGGGCGCCATTGGTAAAATCTTTGACCATATTCCTGTTTATCGTTTTTTGTTTATAATGTCCTTGTGCTTTATTCTATCAAGACTTTAATAAAACTCATGTGTACATGTAGATGTTGGTCCTGTTCGTCCAGTAGTTCGCCTGAGAGTACCAGCTGCTGCCCCAGTAGGAGAGGCCGTCGGAAGGGCTATTCTTCGTGACCTCAATGTGGCTGAGACTCTCACAGCATTACAGGAGCAGGTTGAGGGCCTCTCTCTCGGTATTCCAGATGTGAGGACCAACGAGCTACCTTTGCGGTTACAGTGGCATACTACTGGTGTGCCCAGACGATGGACTCGTCTCTTACGCATGATCGCACAGGTTGTGACTTGCTATCACGAGCATCATTAGACTAGGGTGCCCCCTAGAATTTTGAGTTTTTGGGTCATTTGACCGATTTTGTCTTGGTTACAGAACATTATGTGTAAACCATAAACAGTTATATATATTTTTGATTTTCGGAGTTTTATTTTGGTTGAGCTACATGATCCACATGCAAAACTTTGATGGTGTGTTTCTTTTTACAAATGTTGCAAATGTCTACTAACACATAGTTTGCTAATGAGTCAGTTAATGTGTTTAAGTTTCTGGAAATATGTTGATATTGAATAAGATCAAATTGTCTTTCCAAATTCTTAACCCTTAGGACCATGTGATAAATAGCTGGGTTTCGGACGGAATATAAACCATTGAGTTGTAGTATTATGAGTTGTGAGTCTAGCCTGACTCGGTCCTTTTCAATTTTAGAGAGTCTGAAAAGGAACGTAAAGGTAACTCCAAATTCCTTTTTCGTCATCTAATCCCTTAAGTTCAAAAAAGTATAAAACAATACAGAAGGGATGAATTTTCGATAGTTTTAACGAGCCGAACAAAACAAGCGCTCAATATTTTTGTGTAATAATCCCTCAGGTCCAAAAAGATTAAAATCTAGAGGAGGGATAGCACTTCCTGTCCCTTTAACGAGCTGGAGAGGCCAATGGCTCGACAATCTTTTCATATTTTACAAGTCAGTTGAAAAGAGCTTAAAGGAGACTCGTCTTTTGAGGAACGAGTGATAAAACGGGTAGCAGCTGATTCTAGGTAAGGTTTGGAATTTTCCAATCACAGCAGTGTCACAAGGATGGCTAGTGAAATCACTCTTCGCAGCTGTTCCTCAAAATGGGTAAACAATCAAATGGAGGTGAATGATCAGCCAATGAAAAGTGGAGGTGACGGTGCAAACACGACCAAGGCTTTAACGGCTGAAGTACTACATTCACGATGGTTATTTACCGGGGGAATAGTTCATTTTTTAATGAGCTTAAACGCGAGTGGAAACATTTGCTCATGTCTTATGTTTATATTTTAACGAGCTTGAACTATGTGCTAAAACTGCTCGATTAGATGGTCTTGTTTTGATTTTACCATAAATAGCTTTGTCCTTTCAAAGATCGTACTATATTTTCAGCTGCTTCATCAAACTAGTCAGAAATGAACAATATTTGCTTGAAAATGAGTTAGAACACTAATATTTTACTTTGAACTACGTAAAAGTAATGAAAAAGTGTTTTTTACCTCTCATTTTACCATTTCATTTGAACTTGGTTTATTGAAGCTTTGGAGGTGCTTTTCCCCCTTGATTTTCATCAGCTGATTTCGGGAGATTATGTGGACAATTCTCGGCGCCGTCTGGACCAGGTAGGAGCTAAACCTGAGCTCTTTCATTTCATGGTTTCCATTTTGTATTTTGAGCTTGATTCCTAACTTTTCTGAGTCCTTGGGGTTTAAAGAACTCGTTCTACCATCAACGCACCCTCAGTGTATCGAAAACTGCGTTGAATGTTGGCCTGTCTAAAGGCTATCTGACATTCAACGCACCTAGAACACTGCTGCAGGTGCGTTGGGCGCAAAAAGGGAATTTGATGCACAATTGTTGATGGAATTTTTGCCTGTTTCTCACCAAAATCAGGACCTAACTCCTCTCTTGTTTGTTTTTCAGAGATCTTGGGAGTAAGATGACCATTACATGGCGAGAACGTGAGCATGAAGAAGAGGACATGCTTGCCCTACATGATCCAGTTACAGTGAACGCGCTGCGGAACTGTGGCTTGCTGAAGTTCTTCCGCATTTCTAGCATGAGACAACAGATCAACTTACTACAGTATTTTCTCGATGCTTGGGATCCTACCAATCAGGTTTTCCAGATCAGGGGCAAATCTATCCCCTTGACTGTAGTAGACATCTATTTCTTGACTGGCTTGTCGAGGCGGGGTGCCCCCATCTCTTTGTCAGGTTCGGCTCGAGGAGGCGATTCTGTGAGAGATTATGTCCGCCGGTACTGCAGAGAAGGATCTCAGCCGAGTAAAGCCGGCAAGATCATCATCCGTGATGTCACTGACAGGTCCTTCAGGACTATTCTATTTACTTTTGGTAGGATGGCCAGTGGTGCGGCTCTTCATGTAGCCGACCGATCTTACATGCAGCATGCCTTGGAATGCCTCCAACCGAAGGTGTTCAACTGGTGCGACGCAGTACTTCTTGTGATGAAAGAACAGTTGACCAAGATAAAGAGCGGCAGGTTGAAGAACTTTGGGTATGGTTCTATTTTGACCGCCTTTGCCTTGGAGAAGATACCACTGATGCAGCCGCAGTACATTGCACTCGATTTACCTTCTCCTACTGAACCACGTATGCAAAGATGGGTTGACCATATGTCTAGGCATGCTGGCCAGTCTCAGATTTCATTTTCTGATACCTTCTTCAGGTGGTTTGATCGTCAGGAGATGGTTTATTCTGAGTATCCACATGTTGGCATGGACTTCCGGGATGATCCAGATTTAGTACTGCTAGAAGGCGAGCAATGGGGCGCCATTGGTAAAATCTTTGACCATATTCTTGTTTATCGTTTTTTGTTTATAATGTCCTTGTGATTTATTCTATCAAGACTTTAATCAAACTCATGTGTACATGCAGATGTTAGTCCTGTTCGTCCAGTAGTTCGCCTGAGAGTACCAGTTGTTGCCCCAGCAGGAGAGGCCGTCGGAAGGGCTATTCTTCGTGACCTCGATGTGGCCTAGACTCTCACAACATTACAGGAGCAGGTTGAGGGCCTCACTCTCGGTATTCCAGATGTTAGGACCGACGAGCTACCTTTGTGGTTACAGCAGCATACTACTGGTGTGCCCAGACGATGGACTCGTCTCTTACGCATGATCGCACAAGCTGTGACTTGCTATCACGAGCATCATTACACTAGGGTGCACCCTAGCATTTTGAGTTTTTGGGTCATTTGACCGATTTTGTCTTGGTTACAGAACATTATGTGTAAACCATAAACAGTTATATATATTTTTGATTTTCGGAGTTTTATTTTGGTTGAGCTACATGATCCACATGCAAAACTTTGATGGTGTGTTTCTTTTTACAAATGTTGCAAATGTCTATCTAACACATAGTTTGCTAATGAGTCAGTTAATGTGTTTAAGTTTCTGGAAATATGTTGATATTGAATAAGATCAAATTGTCTTTCCAAAATCTTAACCCTTAGGACCATGCAATAAATAGCTGGGTTTCGGATGGAATATATACCATTGAGTTGTAGTATTATGAGTTGTGAGTCTAGCCTGACTCGGTCCTTTTCAATTTTAGAGAGTCTGAAATGGAACGTAAAGGTAACTCCAAAATTCCTTTTTCGTCATCTAATCCCTTAAGTCCGAAAAAGTATAAAACAATATAGAAGGGATGAATTTTCGATAGTTTTAACGAGCTGAACAAAACAAGCGCTCGATCCTTTTGTGCAATAATCCCTCAGGTCCAAAAAGATTAAAATCTAGAGGAGGGATAGCACTTCCTGTCCCTTTAACGAGCTAGAGAGGCCAATGGCTCGGCAATATTTTCATATTTTACGAGTCATTTGAAAAGAGCTTAAAGGAGACTCGTCTTTTGAGGAACGAGTGATAAAACGGGTAGCAGCTGATTCCAGGTAAGGTTTGGAATTTTCCAATCACGGCAATGTCACAAGGATGGCTAGTGAAATCACTCTTCGCAGCTGTTCCTCAAAATGGGTAAACAATCAAATGGAGGTGAATGACCGGCCAATGAAAAGTGGAGGTGACGGTGCAAACACGACCAAGGCTTTACCCGCTGAAGTACTACATTCACGATGGTTATTTACCGAGGGAATAGTTCATTTTTTAATGAGCTTAAACGCGGGTGGAAACATTTGCTCATGTCTTATGTTTATTTTTTAACAAGCTTGAACTATGTGATAAAACTGCTCGATTAGATGGTCTTGTTTTGATTTTACCATAAATAGCTTTGTCCTTTCAAAGATCGTACTGTATTTTCAACTGCTTCATCAAACTAGTCAGAAATGAACAATATTTGCTTGAAAATGAGTTAGAACACTAATATTTTACTTTGAACTACGTAAAAGTAATGAAAAAGTGTTTTTTACCTCTCATTTTACCATTTCATTTGAACTTGGTTTATTGAAGCTTTGGAGGTGCTTTTCCCCCTTGATTTTCATCAGCTGATTTCGAGAGATTATGTGGACGATTCTCGGTGCCGTCTGGACCAAGTAGGAGCTAAACCTGAGCTCTTTCATTTCATGGTTTCCATTTTGTATTTTGAGCTTGATTCCTAACTTTTTTGAGTCCCTGGGGTTTAAAGAACTCGTTCTGCCATCAACGCACCCTCAATGTATCGAAAACTGCATTGAATGTTGGCCTGTCTAAAGGCTATCTGACATTCAACGCACCTAGAACACTTCTGCAGGTGCGTTGGGCGCAAAAAGGGAATTTGATGCACAATTTTTGATGGAATTTTTGCCTGTTTCTCACCAAAATTAGGACCTAACTCCTCTCTTGTTTGTTTTTCAGAGATCTTGGGAGTAAGATGACCATTACATGGCGAGAACGTGAGCATGAAGAAGAGGACATGCTTGCCCTACATGATCCAATTACAGTGAACGCGCTGCGGAACTGTGGCTTGCTGAAGTTCTTCCGCATTTCTAGCATGAGACAACAGATCAACTTACTGCAGTATTTGCTCGATGCTTGGGATCCTACCAATCAGGTTTTCCAGATCAGGGGCAAATCTATCCCCTTGACTGTAGTAGACATCTATTTCTTGACTGACTTGTCGAGGCGGGGTGCCCCCATCTCTTTGTCAGGTTTGGCTCGAGGAGGCGATTCTGTGAGAGATTATGTCCGCCGGTACTGCAGAGAAGGATCTCAACCGAGTAAAGCCGGCAAGATCATCATCCGTGATGTCACTGACAGGTCCCTCAGGACTATTCTATTTACTTTTGGTAGGATGGCCGGTGGTGCGGCTCTTCATGTAACCGACCGATCTTACATGCAGCATGCCTTGGAATGCCTCCAACCGAAGGTGTTCAACTGGTGCGACGCAGTACTTCTTGTGATGAAAGAACAGTTGACCAAGATAAAGAGCGGTAGGTTGAAGAACTTTGGGTATGGTTCTATTTTGATCGCCTTTGCCTTGGAGAAGATACCACTGATGCATCCGTGGTACATTGCACTCAATTTACCTTCTCCTACTGAACCACGTATGCAGAGATGGGTTGACCATATGTCTAGGCATGCTGGCCAGTCTCAGATCTCATTTTCTGATACCTTCTTCAGGTGGTTTTATCGTCAGGAGATGGTTTATTCTGAGTATCCACATGCTGGCATGGACTTCCGGGGTGATCCAGATTTAGTACTGCCAGATGGCGAGCAGTGGGGCGCCATTGGTAAAATCTTTGACCATATTCATGTTTATCATTTTTTGTTTATAATGCCCTTGTGCTTTATTCTATCAAGACTTTAATCAAACTCATGTGTACATGCAGATGTTAGTCATGTTCATCGAATAGTTCGCCTGAGAGTACCAGCTGCTGCCCCAGCAGGAGAGGCCGTCGGAAGGGCTATTCTTCGTGAACTCGATGTGGCCGAGACTCTCACAGCATTATAGGAGCAGGTTGAGGGCCTCACTCTCGGTATTCCAGATGTTAGGACTGACGAGCTACCTTTGTGGTTACAGCGGCATACTACTGGTGTGCCCAGATGATGGACTCGTCTCTTACGCATGATCACACAGGCTGTGACTTACTATCACGAGCATCATTAGACTAGGGTGCCCCCTAGCATTTTGATTTTTTGGGTCATTTGACCGATTTTGTCTTGGTTACAGAACATTATGTGTAAACCATAAACAGTTATATATATTTTTTATTTTCGGAGTTTTATTTTGGTTGAGCTACATGATCCACATGCAAAACTTTGATGGTGTGTTTCTTTTTACAAATGTTGCAAATGTCTATCTAACACATAGTTTGCTAATGAGTCAGTTAATGTGTTTAAGTTTATGGAAATATGTTGATATTGAATAAGATCAAATTGTCTTTCCAAAATCTTAACCCTTAGGACCATGCGATAAATAGCTGGGTTTCGGACGCAATATATACCATCGAGTTGTAGTATTACGAGTTGTGAGTCTAGCCTGACAATTAGTCGGCATATACCATGTGTGATGGCATCAGAGAGAAGTTCTATTAACACGCTATATTCAGCGATGTTATTCGTTGATCGACCAATACATACACCTCTGAAACTTACTAACTCACTGCTTGGATCAAAAATGGCCCAAGCTGTGGAGGATATGTTCCGCGAACTACGACTCGCTCCGTCGACATATCCAACACATGACTCCAATAGGTTTGACATCTGCAACAAATGTAAAAAGTGGATTACTTGACCAAAATAAACACTTTAGCGAAAACAAAAATATAACAAAAGCACACAGGTTACCATTACGCATAGTAACACTTGAGGTACAACCCATTACGAGGTTGTGCCAGCGGAATTCCGTCATAATCCATTAACTCGTAGGCTCCTTTTGCTAACACTCGTTTAACAATATAGGGGCCCATCCATAGAGACTTAAATTTACCTGCTCCCAATTTATCGGATTCTTGGTCGTAAAGCAAGACTAAGTCACCTTCTGAGAAGACACGGGGTTTGACATTTTTGTCGATCTGCGCCTTGACTCGTTTCTTATGGGCTTCATTAGCCAAAGCGGCATCACGACGGGTTTCATCCAATTGGATTAATTCCAAGAAATGAGCTTCTTCTTCTAAAGTTCCGGGGAGGAGATCAATTGCGAGTTTGAGAGACGAGATTTCACACTGGATTGGTAAGACTGCTTCCAGGCCATATACCAGTTGGAAAGGTGTGAACCCGGTTGCATTCCTTACCGATGTTCGGTAAGCCCACAAAGCTGAGTACAGGATTAGGTGCCATCTTCTTTTGTGAACTCCAATCATCTTTTGCAGCATGCGTTTGAGGACCTTGTTGATTGCTTCAACTTGTCCATTGGCTTGCGGATAATATGGAGTAGATCTGTCGTGAGACAACCCTAGTTTGGCAGCTAATTCGACCATCATGTGATTGCGAAAATGTGATCCATGATCTGTGACTATAGCCTGCGGCACGCCGAATCTGGCGACTACATGATTAAAAAAGAAGAGGGCAGTTGTTTCACCAGTATTATCTAATGTAGGCATCGCCTCGGCCCATTTGGTAAAATAGTCAACTGCGACTATGATGTACCCATGCCCCCCGGTCGAGGTGGGGTTACATGTCATGAAATCGATGCCCCATTTGGCGAATGGCCCAACAGTAACTATTGGTTGCAGAGGTGCGGGTGGTCTTCTGGTTTTGCTATCGAAAATTTGACAAGCATGGCAACTTCTGACTGCGGTTATGCAATATTTGAACATTGTTGGCCAGAAGTATCCTGCTCGTAAGATTTTTTGTGTCGTAGCATATCCAGATTAATGTCCCCCACACGCACCTAAATGACAATCATTCAGGACTTTTTCGGCCTCCTCATGGGTGAGGCACCTTCTCAGAACTGTATCGATACCACGACGGTATAGTGTATCACCGATGATCATGTAGTCTTTTGCTTGGTATCGAATACGTTTTTGTTCAGAGTGGGAGGTGTTTGGCCTGTATTTTTGAGTTTGGAGATAAATGATTATATCTCCATACCACTCATTGCTTGCAGATATCAGAAACAAACTTTCATCTACGATTGTTTCTTCTGATGTGTCATCGTTGGACGACGATGGTAGATCGCACAATAATTCTGTGAAAACTAGAGCTTTCTTTGACTTGGATTTTACAAATTCCAGATCAAACTCTTGTAGGATTGCTATCCATTTTGAATATTTTCCCCCCAGCAACTGTCGCGACAGTATATAAGTCATGGGGTTACAATCTGACAGAATGGTTGTTTTCCGAAAGAGGATATAGTGTCGAAATCTCTGTATCGTTTGAACAGCTGCGAGTGCTAGCTTTTCAACGTAAGAATATTTGCTTTCTGTATCATTTAAGTTTTTATTTAAATAATATATAGGATGTTCAATTCCATCGACTTTAATCAGGGGCGTACATTAATGATGCTTTCATTAGGGAATCTTTTAAAGCATCAAAGGAAGCTTGCGCAACCTGATCCTAGACAAAGGGTACCTCCTTTTTCAAAAGACGTGTATAACCTTTAGCAAGTTCGGCGTAATTTGGAATGGACCTCCTCAGAAAGTTCGCTTTCCCTTGGAGTTTCTGAATCTAAAGCAAATTCGAAGGTGGAGGCAAATTTATGATTGCCTGGACCTTACATGGGTCGAGACGAATCCCGTCCTTCGAGACTACAAAGCCAAGTAAACAGCCAGAACTGACGCAAAATACACATTTGTGTGGATTGAGCCGTATCTTGTAGTGTCGGCAACGTAGAAATATCGCTCTTAAATGCTGCGGTTGATCAGTCCGCTTTCGCGAATGAGCCGGAAGGTCGTCGAGGTATGGTTGAACGATGTTTTTGATGTCATGGAAGGCATAATTCATTGCCCTCTGAAAAGTCGCCCTTGCGTTCTTTAAACCAAAGGGTAATTTTCGATATGCTAATGTGCCCCACGGACAAATAAATGCAGTCTTTGACTGGTCCTGTGGGCGGATATTTATTTGATTATACCCGGAGAATCCATCCATGAATGAAAAGATTTCGCATCCGGCGCATTCATCAATGATTTGGTCAATGAAGGGTGTAGGGTGGTTGTCCTTTGGACAATCTTGATTTACATCCCTATAATCCACGCACACTCTAATTTTTCCTTGTTTTTTCATAACAGGGAAAATATTCGATACCCAATCGGTTAGAGGAACCGGGTAGATGAAACCAGCATGGAGACGTTTTTCAACTTCTGCCTTAATGGCAGCGGCTTTCTTGGGGTGCACCTGCCGTAGCCGTTGTCGTACTGGTTTGACATCTGGATACATCTTAATTTCGTGTTCAACGATACTCGAGTCAATGCCTGGCATTTCATCATATGACCAAGCAAATACATCTCTGAATTCACGAAAAAGAGCGTCATATATCTCTAGTTCTGAAGGAGAACAACATTTGCTGACATGAATATTCTCTACAATATATGTTTTAGTCGAGATATTTATGGCGATAGTCTCTTCAATATTGGACAAGTTTCGCTCAGAATCCACCGTGTTTACAGTATTTGATAGGAATTCAAAAACTGAAGGATGATACAGGTCATCTTGATTATCTTCTCCACAATCCGGAAGAAGGGAACAATGGTGGGAATCATTCCATGGTGTCCCTTCAATTACCATAGATTGGACAATCCCTTCGTCGGTGGCATGCACTCGCGACCAAGGATCTGAAGGGGTACCATATTCTCTAGACCTATATATCCAAACGCTTGATGAGCGTTGATTTGGGTTTGCCTCCCATGCTAGGAACATTGATTGCTATAATATTTTCGTTGGGCTTGGGGGCAAAACCACTGCATGATCCATGTCGATATCGTTTTTCGAGATCTTTTTAGAAGATATAATGTTGCAGGTTCCTATCAACGCTACTTCTGCCAGATAGATTGGAGGTGGAAGAGTGAAAGTTCCCTTTAGTATAGGATCTTTTAGTAGGCCTACTCTGATATTCTGAAGTGAATGGGGGCTTCCATGGATCATGGGAATGCTTCCAGTAACTTGAGAACCATTGGGGAGGAAGTTTTGTTGATCGACGATTGTAATCCCTCCTTGAAAGGGAAATGCAATCTTTCTAAAATAGGTCGACACAACAGCTGCCATGGCATATATCCATGGTCTTCCAAGTAGGATGTTGTAATCAAGATTCCCATCGATGACTTCAACATCTATTTCTACCGTTTTCCCTCCTAGTTCAACTTTCAAGTTACTTAGGATACCATATGGGGTATATGTCCTTCCGTCGAATGCTTTTAATGTCATCAAAGATCGCGACAAGGTTGGAGATCCTAAAGTTTTCCAGCAACTCATCGACATAATGCATGTAGATGCCCCCTCATCAATAATCGTTCGATGAACAGTTTTGTTGAGGGCTTTCACTTGAACAAGGAAAGCTAGTTGAGCTGGTAATTGAGGATCATATCCTTTATGATCGAAGGATACAAGATTGGAATCCTTTGGGTCAATCCCACCAATGGCCGATAATAAAGCCTGCCTTTGCGATGGGCAATTTTGTAGTACTTCAAGAGTCGACATAGCGGATGGCGATTGGGCCAAATCTTCCACTATGTTATAATGTTGTGCCGCTCTAGTGTGGGGATTAAATGTCGACTTGTGTACTACTCCCTTTGGCGGTTTTATCGTCAATTCAGGAATGGTGGGTGGCACAACTTCTGTCGAAGTCGTTGTCGAACTACTTGGTTGATCTTTATCCTTGTTGTTCGACAGTTGTGGATTCCCATAATCCTTGTTCCTTGTCGATATCAAAGCATCATTTTGTTGTTTTGAAACCGACAACATTAGCACTTGAGACGGGGAAGCATTTTCACTCTCAACCAGATTTGTTCCTGGATTCAGAAACGGATCAGTTAACACTGCGGAGGTTTTCAAATTCTTGAAGAATTTCTTAAGCTCAGCCCTGTGTGGAAAATTTGCGGTCCAATGATCCTCATCGCATATAAAGCATGGATTTTTTGGTTTCCTATCTCCAAGAGGGTTTGAAGAATATTTTTCAGGTGATGATTCCTTCTGTTTCTTCTTCTTCCCTTTGCCTTTCTTCTTGCTTCCTGGTTGTTTGGTTTCTTTGCCTTTATCTGTCGATACGGCATTTACTTCCGAAGCAAGAAGTTCGTCTTTTGCATTTTGACCTGAAATCTTACGGGAATTTTTGGATGTAGCCTTTGTCGATTTCGTGTATGTCGTGCCAATCAAGCCATCGCCAGCATGAGAGTCATTGTTTGATTTAGGAGGAGGAGGAATTGAGAATTCCGGTCTAGGGGCGTCAGGTATTTTATCGTAGAGTGTGCCAGACTGAGTGTAAATCAAGTCCAGATATTGCGCACGAGCGATAACTTGCTCTTCTGTTACGACTCCCCCCTTTGCCACATCTTCCATGATGGAAGGCAGTAATGAATTGATAAACCATTCAGCTAACAGCTGATCGGGGACATACGTTTTTACCATTCTACGACGACGTCGCCACTCATGTATATGATCAGCTATGTGAGTGGTCGTTGTCTGTTTGAAATTGGTAAGAAGTTCTGTTCCTGTTTCGTACCTTATTGGTAATTGAAAATGGGTTAAAAAGGTTGTGGCTAAGGTACTGAAGTTGTCGAACGAAGCTCTAGGCAATTCGATGTACCATTTTGCGGCCGGACCCGTTAACGTCCTCTGAAAGAGGTGAAGTCTTATCGAATCATCATTTAGGGTGTTTGATGAACACCATAGATGAAAGGTCATCACGTGATTTGATGGATCTTCACTCGGATTTCCATTAAATTTAGGAATATCTGATGGAATTTTATGCGGAATCGCTGGCCACCAAGGGGCGTAAGCAATTGGATCGTTTGTTAACCGATTTAAATCAGGTAACTCTAAAGTTGCCACAAAGGGTAACTGTTGGTTCAGGTTAGGTGAAGCATACCCAGGGTAAGATGGGATTGCCTGAGCAGTTGGTCTTTGCATACCGGCATAATGCATTTGCTGCTGGTATGTTTGGTAAGGTTGGTGGACATGACCATTGTAAAATGGTTGATTTTGACCGTTTTGAATGTACGGCTGTCCACTGTTAGCAAAGATTTGCTACTCAGAACCATGGTATACTTGTTGGAATTGCAGTTGTTGGTATTGCACCAGCCATGGTTGTGAAGCCATGTGCTGTTGCCCGATACTAACAGTTTGACCAAGATGAGGGGTAATTGTACCCGTCTGAACTTGTGTCGCTCCACTAGTCGGTGATTGTGGTTGAGTCGCAGGGTCAAGGGGCTGTTGCATTACAACCTGAGAAACCTGAGGTTGGCATACAACAGGCAGCACTTGAACTTGCGACACCGTCACAATAGCTGGCGTAGTCGGGATATTCGACATAGGTACGCATTGTTGCATTGAGTACACAACTCTTGGTTGTTGAGGTAGTATAGGTACCCAACCACTTGAGGTAATTCCAGTATAACCTGAATGTTGTTGTGAACTCCCGTATGGATATCCTCCCGGAGGGGATAATGAAAGGGTATACTGCCCCCCATACGGTGGTAATCCAGAACTCAAGGGAATTGTTTGCCCTTGGGGGCCGGACTACCCAAATTGACCTCCAAATGGATCAATTTGTTGAGACTCAACATAAGAGTTTCCGGATATTATTCTGGATGAACAAACAGGAACGGACCATACTGTCGAAATAGCCCCTGAGTGGGCTCCTTCTAGCGGCTGAGAGCTAGTCGGGACAGATGGTATACCGGCGAACATTGTTGGAGTGATAGCAGGGAGTTCTGCCGTCGCTGTGTCAGATGACACAGTCCTAGATGTTGACGGTTGTTCAGACATTTGTAGTCTATCCAAAAGATTACCTAGCAATTCTACAGGAGCTTCCGCTGGTGGTAGACTAACTTCCGAAGAAGAAGGATATAGAATGATCTCGACTCCAAATTGCGTTGGAGTACTTGTTTGAGGATCTTCTACAATTTCTTCTATGGCAATCAGACCAGGTGGAAGGGGAAGACCGTCAGGTCCGTAAAATATTTCTGGTGCCGAAGAAGGTGTGAAATCGGCAGCGATAGATGTTTGAAGAGTAAGACTCTCTGAACCGGTTGTAGATGGAACTGGTTCGGTAACACAAGTGTTTACTCTCAGACTAGGATCAGTATCACTGTCCTTCTGTGGCTGCTGAACTTCTTCTGTAGAGGCAGGGATTCCAGAAATGTTTGGAGTAATCGGAGCTTCTGATGTCGTTGGAACACTTGTTCTAACTTTAATAGGAGATTTGGAACTGGTTAACCGAGTTCGCTTTGTTCGTACTGGTTTCGATTCCGGAGACAAAGATGGTTGACTCGTAAGCCTCCGCGAACGACGGGGTTTCAATTGACTTTCTTCCACGATTGTGGATTACTTGATCAACTAAAATAAAGGGGAAGTATGTTTCCGAATTAAATGAATTTTAGATGCTTTGACACAACTCGTTTTTTCAGTTTTTAAGAGTCGAGAAAAAACAAAAGATGACTCTAGTCTCCTTCGATTTTTAATGAGCCTGAAGTGACAAGTGCTCAGATGGACCTTTTTCGTTAAGGAGTCTGAAAAGGAACGAAAGGGACTGCTTTGGAGGTCTAGGTAGAGGGAGTACCAAACCAATCGCAAAACTGCAAAATACTTTTTACGGTACGGCAGTCAATCTTCCCGAATGTTGTGTTCAGTGCATTGCGATCGATAGGGCAGCAGACACGACTTCCTAAGGATAAAGGATTTAAGCCTATAGGGGTCTCCCAAAATATACTCGACGGTACGTGGGAGCACAAGTCCGTACTGGCACTTATCGTCTCAAAGTGGAGGAATCACCCAACCATCAGTGAGGACAACAGTTACCAGGCATTACGACGCCGGAATACGTCTCTAGCCTAGACCTCTAAATGTTGTGCGTTAAGTTCCAAAGCGTTGTTAGATTCATTGAATTTATTTTAAGTTGATCTTGTTTATGAAGTTTGTCTTTCGGGTTCACCACGAGATGTAGATGTAATTCCTAAAATGCAATCTAAAGATGATAAACAAACTTTTATCTCTTTTGTGCAGTGAAAATCCTAACTACTAGGGGAAAAGAAAGACAGAATCTTTTCACAAAGAGCAAAGAGCACACTGTAAATGCACTTTCCTAAATCAAGCCAAACAGACTGTTTATATGCAAATGCACATGCATGTATTTGTTTTCGACTTTCTTAGTATTGATGCTAAAAAGAAAGTTGATGTACAAATCTGAATTTCTTTTCAAGCGACAAATATAAACAAGCTCTTTTTCGAAATCAAAAACAGAGATGATTACGACACCTTACGATTTTGAAATGAACACTCGTTCTTGACATTAGAAAATTACAAATTCAGACCAAAGGCAATAGTAACAGTATAATCGACCATCAACAGCAATCAAACTTTCTCCTATGATCGAAATCGACACTTGCGACAGATTCAAATCAAAGGACGATAGTACGACTATTCTACTTTTGCAATGGAAAACTGTAAACGACTCAACAAACACACAAAAACATCTACAGTTCTTTTGTACAAAGGAGGCGGAATAACAGCAAGGAAAAGAGGTTTCAAACAGACATATACTGATCATAGGCAGCAAAATTCAGGGATAGAATTGGAAAGAATGAAGCACAAGAACCACAGCTGCACAGAGCTAGTCTGATCAGCGCACCTGTAACACAGAGAATCTAAAATGCAGCGCAGGTTGCCCCTTCAGGAAGTGCGCTGAAATTCAGGATCTCTAAACAGTACCTGCGCTGGGCCAGAAACGAGACTCTGTTCGGGTTATGGGTCACAGTTTGCAGTTCAGTCCTTGGTTTTTGGCCGAGTAAAAAGCAATCAGTAATGCAACAATCAGGGGTAGATCTAAGGAGGATCTAAGAGCTATCACAAGGGCAATCAGATAGTTTGTGAATCAAATGTTTAAATCATAAACAGATCCAGTGAATGGATTGAAGCAGCAGTTATCTACTTTGCATTTGTTATGGCAAATGCAGTTCGAAAGCTACTTATAAGTTTATGAAACAAACAACAAAGAATGATACACAAACAAACTAATTAGACATTCCCCAGTGGAGTCGCCATTTTGTTACAGGGAAAAGTGTCTATTTAGAACTGCTCTATCCCACTAAGGTGTGACAGCTGCCTTAGAAAAAAACAGAGAAAAACTACTTTTGTATTTCCTTTATGAATTATAGATAGAGAGGAATAGAAAGAACCAACCTGTGTCTTGTGCTAATCCTTTGATCCAATCCCTCTCTTCTTTGATAGTCTCCAGCTACCTACTCCCTTGCATGCCTAGCTTTCAAAGTACCTGTAAGATCACAGAAGGAGAACACTATACAAAGACATGGATCTATATTCATAAACAACTTAGGATCAGATTTAAGTTAACCATACAAATGTAACAAGCATCAATGATACAAAAGCATGGAGGAGAACTCAAATAGTTTTTATTGATAAACAAGAAAAGATCCAGGAGGAGTTACAACCAGTGGTTCCGACCCAGCATCAACCTCCCAGCAAAGAAGCCCCTCTTCACCTCAAACAAAGCATAAATCACCCAACAATCTGATGTTTGTCTCTAGAAACCAACAGCAATTCCTTACAATATGCAAAATTCCAGCCTCTGGATCTCTGGGATGAGGGATCCATATATAGATATCTGTAAGGAGGATGAGTCAGCTTGTGATTTGATTAGTGTCTTCTCTCTTTCATTTCTTGCTTCCACTTGGAGACTGAGGGCCTCTTACTCATCCTTGGTCGAATTCAGTGAGGCAAGTGTCACAGGAGAAGATTCTGGAAGCTTCCTTTGCCTCTCCACCTCGCGGAATGACACTGCCATTTGTCATTTCTCGCCCATCGCACCCTACAGAAGGGAGTTTTGAAATGCAACGCACCCTCACAGTGTATTTAGGTGCAATGCAACACACTTAGCCAGTGGAGCAGCTGAAATGATCCTGTTTTGACCAATTCTGAGCAGTTTCTAGTGGAGAACTTCTGGGAGAAGCTGTAATCTATTGACCTTGTTCCTTTAGGGGTTAGAACAACACTTTTAGGGACTTAGGAGCCCTTGGTTTATGGACATTTCATGCTTGGAGTTGTAGGGCACAAAAATGTCTATAACACATACGGACGATTCTTGCTCTCTCAGCACAGATGGGATGGCACATTCATCAGATGGATGTGAAGACTGCGTTCCTCAACGGAGTCATTGAGGAGGAGGTGTACATTGAGCAGCCCGAAGGCTTTGAGGTCTTCAGCAGCGAGTCGCATGTGTGCAGGCTCAAGAGAGCGCTGTATGGGTTGAAGCAAGCACCACGTGCTTGGTACACACGGATAGACAGCTATTTCACAGGACTTGGATTCTCCAAGAGCGAGGCGGATCCTTACCTATACCAGATTGTGGTGGAGGGTAAGTTGCTTATCATTGTACTGTATGTTGATGATTTGATTCTAACAGGTGATGAGCTGTTGATACTGTCATGCAAGAAGGATCTTGCTACAGAGTATGAGATGAAGGACTTGGGCCTCCTTCACTATTTCCTAGGATTGGAAATATGGCAGCGCAGTGGTGGACTGTTTGTTTCTCAGGGCAAGTATGCTCGGGAGATATTGGAGAAGTTCAACATGCATGGCTGCAAGCCTGTTGATACTCCTCTTCCTGGAGGTTGGAGGAAGGAGGATACCACTTCGGGAGAAGAAGTGGATGCCACTGTTTATCGAAAGTTGGTGGGGTCGCTGATGTATTTGGTCAATGCACGACCTGATATATGCTATGCAGTTAACCAGCTTTCACAAGCTATGGTTAAACCTACCAAGCTCTTCTGGAAGGCGGGCAAGCATCTATTGCGCTACTTGAGAGGCACATCGGGATATGGTTTGTGGTACAGACAGGAGGATGAGGTGAAGCTATGTGGCTTCACGGATGCAGATTGGGCAGGGAGCCCAACGGACAGAAAGAGCACATCAGGAGGGGTCTTCAGTATTGGATCGACAGCAGTTTCTTGGTACAGCAGGAAGCAAAGATCCGTGGCACTCAGTTCAGAGAAGGCCGAGTATATGGCAGCAAGTTTGGCTACATGCGAGGCTATATGGATGAGGAAGATTCTGGTTGGTTTGTTCAGTTCTCATTTGGATCCTACTGTGATTTACTGTGATAACCAGAGTTGCATTAAACTCTCGGCTAATCTTGTATTTCATGATAGATCTAAGCATATTGACATCAGGTACCATCATATCAGAGATTGTGTGCAGTGGAGGATCATGTTTCTTTCATACATTCCAACGGAGGATCAGGATGCTGATATTCTGATGAAGGCTCTCACCAGGAGCAAATTCGAGTACCACCGAGGCAGGATAGGGGTTGCTGATAATCCATATCTTGTCGAGAGGGAGTGTTGAGATTGCAACAAGATGATGGAGCTTAGTGAAAATAGTAGCCTTCACTAAGTGGGCCCACAGGCAAATTATGGCGCAAGTTATATTTTTTATCACAGTGTGGATGATCACAATGTGGGTGACCACAGTGTGAGTGATCACAGTGTGAGTGATCACAATGTGGGTGACCAAAGTGTGGGCAACCACAGTGTGGGTGATCAAAGTCTATTTTTAGACTAGCTGTCAAAAATAGAAAAGTCAAATATTATTGTCTCATAATAATATTTGGACTATAAACTTGATCGTATTCTCTTGGAGCACTTCAGTTTGAGCTACAGATGTGGCCCATGCAGTTGTCAGAAGGAAGTACGCTTTTCTTATGAGTCAGTTGAGTTTTTGCATGCATGACTTCAGTTAGAACTCAATCAGTTGAGTTTGGTGGAGTTGATTGTGGAGTTGATGGAGTTGTGTTCAGTTTGACTTGGTTAAACTAGTTGTAGTTAGTCTAACTGCAAATAGACTAATGATGAGTTGTTAAACTAATTATTAACTCATAATACAACTATAGAATACATCAGTTAACTCAGTTGCATGTCAGTGCATGTTCAGTTCAGCAGGGACAGGTGTTAGAGAATCAGATTGCTATCAGTTGTGACTATAGTTGTGCATCAGATCTTGCACAATCAAAGGATTGAGTATGCCAATGAGTTTGCTCGTGTATTTGCCTAGTTTGTAGCTTTTTCTCATGTCTTACACATTGTGAGTGATTCTTTGGAGGTGATATACGAGTTTGGTAGACCATTCTCATTCATTCTTGAGCAGGTATTGAGCAATGGAGGCAGGCAAGCAGTGGAATAGATTTGGAGATCAAATCTGAGCTGTATTGTGTGTAACAGGTGGAGCTGGTACTGGATTGCTTGTGATAAGCATTGTACTTGTAATGTTACATGGTCTCAATCATTAATATACAGATAGTGTGGGGTTTTTAGCGAGATGCTTTCCCCGGGTTACATACTGTGTTAATGTGTGAATGCTCTTGATGTTTTATTGTTATTGATGTTGTTGTATTGATGATCAACGTAGAGGAGCTTATGTATTGTGTATGTATTCCGCAAGAGTACATGATCAGGATAATCTCTGTTGAATATGTGTTAAATTATTCAAAATTTCTACATGCCAGACTGTGAATATATTAGATCTAATTGTTGGGCACGACGTATGGATTGGTCTTCTGTGACTGCACCACCTAAGGTGACATCTTTAGTGATTTGGGGGAGTAGGGACTTGCAAAACCAGTCTGCTAAGAGATAGTCTAGGAGGGGAGCTTTAACTAACCTTTTCCTACTTCTCCATTCATGTATATGATCAGAGATGTGGGTGGCGGTATCCTGACGTAATGAGGTGAGGAGTTCCGTCCTGGTCTCATAGCGGATGGGTAGCTGGAAGTGCTTTAAGAATTCCATCGCTAGAGCATCAAAGGTATTTACTGACGTGTGTGGCATCTCGATGTACCACTTGCCTGCGTTTCTAGTAAGGGTGCAAGGAAAAAGAGATAAATGGATACTATCATCCACCATGGAGTTAGAAACACACCAAAGATGATAGGTGGTGATATGGGTACTCGGATCCTCCCCTTGTTTCCCTTCAAATTTGGGGATGTCTGTCAGTATTTTATGTGGGATTGGAAGCCAGAGTATGTTATGATAGATGGGGTCATTTGTAAGTTTGTACAAGTCAGGGATATCCAACGTTGCCAAAAAAGGTAGAGTGTGTGATGCCCCTGACAAGGACCAAGGCGATGACATATGACTTAAGTATCCTTGCGGTCCTCCCATCGTTTGAGTCCCAATATTATACATAGGTTGCATGGTATAGTAGTTTCCTTGGGGTATGGTATTGTAATGTGGATTTCCATGGGGATTGTGATACTGGGGTATAACATTGCCCCCAGGATAAGTAGTGCCCCCTTGACCCATTTGAGGTTATGAGTAGGGTGCCCCCATGGATTGGTTGGGACCTCCATGAGGATTCACGCACACCACATAACTAACCATATGTCCTTGATTGACATAAGGAGTGCTCATGTTAATCAGTGATTGACCATGCATGCCTGAAAATGGAGGGGGTACTGTTACATTCCCTACCGGTATATGCATATTGGGAGTGCCCCTAGATACTTGAATATGGGGGTTAGAACTATACAATGGATGCCAACCATATTGTTGGTTGAAAGGACTTGTGCTAACTGTGCTATATTGAGCGTTATAAGGAACGTTGTATTTAGCACTTGTCAAAGGTATTGAGTTTGACACTGAGGGGGTGGAGCACGGCATAGGTTGGGTTCCAATCGTGGAGGGTGTCATGTGAGTGTTAGTACCTAGGACAAACGGGATAGCAAGGTTCATCATCAACGGTGTGGTGGTGACTATCGACTGGGGAAGTGGTGGGGGACCAAAAGTGTCCACAAAGTTCCATGAGCTGTTAGTCATTGACGAGATGGATGGAAATGTTCCAACTAAAGTCACAAGGGGTACAGGTGCCACACAAACCAAGAGTGGGTCCAACAGATTCATGAACGGAGGGTTGTAGGGAGGAAGAAATCCTACAGTGAAGAAATCCTCAAGTAAAATTGAATCATTGGTTGTCCAAACAGATTCTGTGTGAGATCTTGAAGATTGATTTCCCAAAGATGGGGAATCTGATTCACTAGAGCTCGGTGGATCTTCCATAATGAGTGGAGGAAGTCCTAACAATCATCTAGATTGACAACGAGGGTCGAATGTAGCCATGGTGACCGTTAATTTTTATCAATAATTTTTATCGTGATATTTGTTAAAGTCTCAATGTTAACACTCAGGTGCCTAAAAAATAAAAAATAACAAATAAAAAATACACTAAGTGAAACAATCAGCAAACAGAGGGGAATGACCCTGTCTGATAAGCGCAGATCACTGGAGATGAAACCTAGTGTCACAATGAATAACAGAGAGGGTTGGCCAAATGTACAGTTATGGTTACTCTAGAGCTTCGCCCAAACCTCAAATTGAGGGGCCAAGTACTCTCGTGAAGATGAGCACCCTCCCAAAAACTAAAGATAGAGTAGGTCCGTCTGTGTTAGGTACTAGGGCAGCCCACCCCAGTCACCTTGTGTAAGTCCCTAAAAGTATGGCCACTAAGGATACCTCAGATCACAGACACTATTGGGGGGGACATAGTCGTAAACAGTATGTTGTGTGGGCAGGCTACTTGAGTCCCCAACACAGCTCCGAAATCCCCAAAGGGATCCCCCATACACAAAATACCCAAAGGAGTTGCAAGCGAAGGTGGGATACCTTCACTTACAGTCCGATGTTGTCTCGTATTTAGCTCCACTTTGACTGGAGTGGTTTCGGTCAGTATGAGTGTAGAATGAATTTTCTCTCTTTTAATGACACTAGTTTTGGTTTCTGATCTTGGGCAGTTTACTCACACTGCCTATCCCAAGATCCTAGCTTGAACTAATGTTTGTTTGCTCTATAAAGGGTTACTGATTGATTTTAGGTCAATTTTATGTGTGCTTTTTTAGTGTCTTCAGTAGGGGTGTTGACATATGATGTGTGGTGGGACTCTGACTCAAAAATCATGCAAAATACAATGCTTGAATATATTCAATTCGATGAAATAAGATGTATTCTACAAGTGAGAGTCTTTCATACATTCATATTTGTTCCATGCATCCTAGTCATTAATACACATGCATAACCAACATAAATCTTTCCAATGCTTTCTTGAAACCAAAATAAAGTAGACTTTAACCAGCTAAGCAGAAGAATGAATAAAAAATGTTGATTTTTCGTTTATAAAAAATGTTTAAGAAAGAAAAAGAAACTTATTTTCTAAAAAAAAAAATATTTTAGGACACAGATCTTGCTAACAAAGTACAACTGCAAATCCTTTTTCAGTCCATGAGCAGGTTTCCCATCCCTTTGAGTTTACAGACACTGCTACATGTCAAAATTTGGGTGACTAACACTTTGTAGCAGAGGTCACAGAGAGTTACTTGGTCCACTAATGCACTGCTTGTGCAGACACAGAGCTTTATAAAGCTCTGTTTTCTCTGCTAACCTGCGTTAGTGTGGGAAAAGGGTTCAAAACAGGGCTTTAGGGATGAGATCCAGGGGTGAACATATGAGGGAAGAATGAAACAAGGTCTTGATGGGCTAGAAAAGGAATGCAAAAGTATGGGGAGGTCTAGAAGGTGGAGGAAACAAAGAATTGTCTAGGTGAACCGGGAACTAAATGTATAGTCCCCAGTGGAGTCGACAATTCTGCTATAGGATAAAATGCATGGTGTATGGAGAATGGAGATACCCTCAAAGGTATTCCCAAGACCTTTGTCAAACTATAATATTATCTGCAGCTATCACAGAGTTACATGCATGTCCATAAACAATAACTAACTATCAAAGCAAAATAGATTGATTACCTCAAGCCTCTATGTAGATTTGCTGGAGAGTGCAATGCAGCTAGGTGGAAGTCCCGTGAGCCGGCTCCAGATCAATTCCTGCACATAGATGAGAAAAGCATAATCACAACATACAACCTTGATAACTAATACATGAATGCATAAAAGACATCTAGTTACACATAACTAAGCTACTCATGCTAAAAGGTATTGGACAAACAAGTAAATGAATGATAGTACCAACACCACGGAGTAGACAATACAAATGAAGTTCTATATTAATGTTGGAAGAGTGATTAAAACTATCTATTTCATCAGCCTTCCCTTACCCCTCCAGCTTCTCTCTCTCTCTCTCTCCCTTCTTACCAACTTCTTATGCTTAGATTTGAGACTATGCTCGACAATCAAGTAAGATATCCTTTCAAATGATCTGACCTCTATCACCATAGCCCTAGCTTTTCTTATGTAGCAATTGAGTTGGGGTTCCAAGTTCTTCCATGAGTCTCTTAAGGTAAAAACAATGATGTTGCCATGCTTTTCAACTCTTTCCCATTTGCCTCCTTCATTAGGATTTAGAAATCCCATAAATAGGTCGAACTTGAGATGTTTCCTTTCTTTTCTGAGTAGATTTAGGAGGGAATATAGAGATATTTATGATTAAATTTTCTCCTTTGACCTCTAGATGCTCATTAGGATCCACTAACGCTATTCCCAAACTAACAACTAGAGTTAGTAGGGTCACTGACGCTCCCTTAAGCTTATAGAGAAGCTTTATAATGCTTGTTGTCAGCGTTTAGCCAACGTTAGTGTGGAAACAAGGCTTTTGATCTTGGTCTTTGCTATCATGTCTTTCCCCTCTGAGTTGATGAGGGGGTCATTTTGTTGTATAACACATATCACCCACATGCTAATGGAATGGTTGAAGCATTTAATAAGATATTGGAGAACGCGTTGACGAAGGTTTGCAATGCACAAAGGAACGATTGGGATGTGCACGTATCCATGGTGTTACGGGCTTACAGAATTGCAAAAAGTTGACTGGGTAGACATCTTTCAGGCTAGTTTATGGCATAGAAGCTGTGATGCTGACGAAGTACATTGTACCTAGTCTACGCATCACGACGTTCATAGGAATTGCAGATCGCGAAGCCTTGGAGGAGTGGCTCGCGCAACTGATAGAACTTGAAGAAGACATATTTTTGGCTGGATTACACTAGCAAGTTCAGAAGGAGTGCGAAAAGACATGGCATGTTTGACACATCAAACTGCACACCTTCAAGGTAAATGGTTTAGTTTTATTATATGACAGCAAGTTTGATAAATTTCCAGGAAAATTTCAGATGCATTGGCTGGGGCCATATGTTAGGTCCCTATAATACTAGTGATTACCCCATTACTATTGTAGTTGTATCCCTTATTAATATTGTTGTGCCCCTATTGTCCCCATATTGTTATTACTGTATAGAATCCCTCTATTGTTATTTTTGTGCCTTTATATTATTATTGTTAGGTCGGCTAGGTTATATTGTGACTCCTTAGACTCCTATATATAGAAAGGAGGTTTTGTCATTTGAATAATCAAAGAATCATTCATTTGTGTAATGTAAAGGAAGTTTCCCCCTCAAAGAGGCTGAATTCTAAGGCGTTGATCTATCTTTTCTATCTTTTTGTGAGCTGGTTTCATAACATTTGGGATTAGAGCTTTGGATTTTAGGGTTTTTCTGCTCCAAATAGGTCATCATGGCATTTTTGCTATAACTTTTTTTCTGCGACATTTCAGAAGAAAAAAAAAAACCCATTTGAGACGAAATCACATTGAACCTCAGGTCCAAATTTCAAAGCTTTTTGCACGATATTTACGAAGATATGATCTGAGGAAGTTGGTCTTTTTGTAGACTCCTGAATTATATTCCAAATAGGTGACCTGAGGAAAATCATTATAACTTTCTCCCTAAGCATTGGATTGAAATTTCGTAAGAAGGTACAGAAAGAGGACGGATTGTAGTTTCTTTTATATATTTTTCACAGCTAAAGGTCGAAACAGGGACACGTGGCACATCGTACAAGTTCGCTCTACTGAACTAGTCTATAATCAGGTCACTGTGGGAGATTTGGCATAACTCTTCCTTGGAGAATCCAATTGGGATCAGCGTGGTGGAATTGGAAAGAGGACACAGAGGGCTACTACAGGTCACAATTTCAGTACTGGATGATCCAAAATTATAGAGATACATCAAAGGCAATATCAAGATCCTACAAAGTGAAAAAAGGTGTGTAGATTTTTAAATTTTTTCTTAAGCTTGGTTTGAAAAAATATTTTGAAGGAATTCATAGGGCATAGTAGAGCATTATTATCAGTAACTGATGCCTCTAGGAAAGAAAATGCAAACACCTAGTAAGCAACCTGAAAGCTCTAGCATGACTCATGAAGAAGGGGAAGAAATGCTACATGATATATCAAAATTACAAGACCAAGTGCAACAAATTTCACTCTCACAAAAGCTAACAGAAGCTAAGATAAATGGCGTGGAATCTAAGATAAAGGGTGTGGAGGCTAATATTGATGATTTAAAGATAGATTTGACAAATTTTCTACAAGAAATACTTACTAATGGTGAAAGGGTAGTAAAGGAAACTCATGATGCGAACAAAAGAAATGTTAATCATGATTTCATAGACTCTAATGTTGGATCAAAGACCCACCATATTCCAAAAATCGATATGAGGAAGTTTGATGGCAAGGATCCCACAACATGGATATTATAGATGGAGCAATTTTTTGATCTCAATAATGTGCAAAACACACAAAAGGTACGTATTTCAACTTTATATTTGGAACCAAATCAATTTGTATGGTATCAATGGCTTTGCTCTCGTAAACAATTTATCACTTGGGCAATTTTTACGGAAGAATTAATAGCACATTATGAGGATACAAAAAGAAACACTTTTTTAGCCAGTTGATAAGTTTCAAACAAAAGGGTTCAATAATGGAGCACATTAAGGGGTTCCAAAAATTGAACATAAGGGTAAAAAATATTCTAGAGGAGCATAGGATTGATGTGTTCATAGGGACTTTAAAAGATAATATCCAACATGATGTTCGCCTTTGGGAACCTGATTCATTAGAGAAGGCATTTAGGTTAGCAAGAAAAATGAAAAGCAAAATTATGGCAACCAGGAAGAATACCACTCACAACTATAAAGATGGAAGTTTTGTTGCCCCTAGTCTTCCACAACCTATAAGGTTGACACCACAACAATTGGAAGAAAAAAGAGCAAAAGGACTTTGTTACAGTTGTGATAGGAAATACACTAAAGGTCATAAGTGTGTTGAGAAGAAATTATTCTACATATATTGCAAAGAGAAAGAAGAAAAGGAACAAGAAAGGTCAAAAGAAGAGGATATACTTCAGGAACAAAACCTAGATAAAGAAAAAATGAATCTGACCATATCTTGTAATGCATTGGCTGGAATTACCACTCCTCAAACCATCAAGATAGAAGGACAAATCAAGAAGAAAAAGGTAATAGTGTTGATTGATTCAGGGAGTACCCACAATTTTCTTCATTGTAAGTTAGCAAAAGAATTGAATTGCTTCCTATATCCAGCACCAGAGTGTCAAGTGATGGTTGCAAATGGAGGAACAATAAATTGCTCTAGAAAGTGCCATAATATCAAGCTATCCATGGGAGAATATGTATTGACTAGCCCAATGCTTTCCATTCCAATGGGAGGTGCTGATGTTGTACTAGGAGTCCAATGGTTACAATACTTGGGTACAATAGCATTTAATTTTCAAGAAATTTTCATTATATTTTTTACGAAAGGAAAGGAAGTTGAATTAAGGGGTATTGTAGGGAAACCGGGAAAGATAATCAGCTCTAACAGGATGACAAAGCTTCTAAAAAAGGAACAAAGAGGTGTAATTGCACAACTATGTTCGCTAGATGTTTCCACATCGAAATCATCTATTTCTCTAGATCTCCAAAAAGTCTTGGACAATCATTCCAAGTTATTTGAGACTCCCAAAGGTCTCCCACCTATTCGTGATCATGATCATGCTATTCATCTGATTCCAGGAAGTGTTCCTCCAAACATCAGGATGTACAGATATCCCTATGCCCAAAAGAGTGAAAATGAACGTATGGTTGTAGAAATGCTAGAGGCTGGTATAATTCAACCTAGTCAACGTTCTTTCTCTTCTCCAGTAGTATTGGTGCACAAGAAGGATGGATCATGGCACATGTGTCCAGATTATAGGGAGCTCAAAAAGCTCACTATTAAAGATAAGTTTCCCATTCCTATCATTGATGAATTACTGGATGAATTGCATGGATCAATTTACTTCACCAAGTTGGATCTTCATTCAAGATATCATCAAATCAGAATGAAGACTGAAGACATTCCGAAAACAGCATTTAGAACTCATGAGGGTCATTATGAATTTTTGGTCATGCCTTTTGGCCTTACCAATGCACCTTCTACATTTCAAGGTTTGATGAATTCCATTTTCAAACCCTTCCTTAGAAAAATTGTGTTAGTATTTTTTGATGATATACTAATCTACAGCAAGTCTTGGAAGGATCATGTTGAACATGTTGACAAGGTGCTACAACTATTGGAGGAGAAAAAATTATATGCAAAAAGATCCAAATGTTTCTTTGGAGTACAAGAGGTGGAATATCTAGGTCATATTATATCTCATGAAGGAGTTAAGGTAGACCCTAGCAAAATTAAAGCCATTAAGGAATGGAAAATCCCCACATCCATAAAGCATCTGCGAGGATTTATCGAGTTGACAGGGTATTATCACAAGTTTGTTAAGAATTATGGGAGAATAGTAGCACCTCTAACAACATTATTAAAGAAAGATCCATTTTCATGGACTCCAAAAGCAACAAAGGCCTTCGAACATCTTAAAGACGCAATGTGCCAAGCACCGGTCTTAGCTATATCGGACTTCACAAAAACCTTTATTATGGAATGTGATGCTTCAGGAAATGGAATTGGTGCTATTTTAATGCAAGATGAAAGACCCATTTCTTTTGAAAGTCATCCAATCAAGGGAAATTTTTTACACAAAGCTATTTATGAGAAGGAAATGATGGCAATACTACATGCACTTAAGAAATGGCGACCCTACCTAATGGGAAGACACTTCAAGGTAAAAATGGATCATGATACCCTTAAATACTTTTTAGAACAAAGATTATCCTCTGAAGAGCAACAAAAGTGGGTCACATAGATGTTGGGTTATGACTTTGAAATCATCTACAAAAAAGGGAAGAAAAATGTGGTGGCAGATGCACTCTCAAGAAAGGATGAGGATGTGGAAGCATTGTTGTGTGCCATTTCTACTATCTAACTATATTGGATAAATGAAGCAAGGGAGGAATGGAAGAATGATGAAGAAGTGTGGGCACTTATTCAAAAGTTACAACAAGATTCCAGTACATCTGATACATTTAGCTGGAAAAATGATTCATTATGGTATAAAGATCACTTATACCTCTGTAAGAATTCGCAACTCAAACAAAAGATTCTTATGGAATTGCACACTTCTCCCTTAGGAGGGCACTTAGGATTTTAAAAAACTTACCACAGGGTTAAGAAGGAATTTTTTTGGGATGGCCTTAAATCAGATATTCAAAAGTTTGTGGCGAAATGTTTGGTTTGCCAACAAAATAATGTTGAAACAATTAAGACCCTAGGTCTATTACAAACTTTATCCATTCCAAGCCAACGTTGGGAGGAGGTTTCAATGGATTTTATCACAGGTTTACCCAAGTCTGAGGGAAAGAGTGTCATCATGGTGGTAGTTGACAGACTTACCAAGTATGCACACTTTTGTGCATTATCACATCCATTTAGAGCCAATACAGTTTCTACTGCATTTATGGAAACAATTCAAAAGCTACATGGAAACCCAAAGATTATTGTAAGTGACGAAGATCCCAGTTTCACTGGAAATTTTTGGACATAATTTTTTTCTTGTCTCGGTACTCAATTAGCTCATAGCTCATCTTATCATCCTCAATCTGATGGGAAAACTGAGATAGTAAACAAATGTTTGGAAGGATATCTTCATTGCTTTGTATCTGATAAAAAGACACAATGGGTCAAATGGTTGCCTCTGGCTGAATGGTGGTATAACACTTCCTTCCATACAGCAATAAAAATGACCCCATTTATGGCACTTTATGGATATCAGCCCCATCCATCACATTATGTTTAAGAGAAAATTCTAAGGTTCAAGCAGTGGAACATCACATCGAGCATCAACAACAAGTCCTCCAACTCTTAAAGGATAACCTTGTGTTGGTGTAGAATAGAATGAAACAACAGGCAGATCAACATTGCAGTGAAAGAAGTTTTGATGTAGGTGATTGGGTATTCCTACGGCTACAACAATATAAACAAATGTCCCTCAAGAAAGCTAAGAAGGATAATAAATTATCACCCAAGTATTATGGTCTGTACAAGGTGTTGCAAAAGATTAGTACTATGGCATACAAATTGGAGCTTCCTGCAGCTTCTTGAGTTCACCCAGCTTTCCATGTTTCATGTTTAAAGAAGGTTATAGGTGAAAAGCTCCCAGTTCAAACAATATTGCCAAAACTTGACGAGGAAGGAAAAATTATATTGGAACCGGAAGCAGTCACAGAAACAAGAACTTGACAGCTACGAAATCAATCAATTTTGTAGTATATCATCAAGTGGAAGAACTTATCCACTAAATATTCCACATGGGAGGATGAGAATTTTATACAGAAGCATCCAGAACTACTCAAGCGTTGAGGACAACTTTTTTGAAGGAGAGGGGCATGTTAGGTCCCTATAATACTAATGATTACCCCATTACTATTGTAGTTGTATCCCTTATTAATATTGTCGTGCCCCTATTGTCCCCATATTGTTATTACTGTGCCCCATAGAATCCCTCTATTGTTATTTTTGTGCCTTTATATTATTATTGTTAGGTCGGCTGCGTTATATTGTGACTCCTTAGACTCATATATATAGAAATGAGGCTTTGTCATTTGAATCATCAAAGAATCATTCATTTGTGTAATGTAAAGGAGGTTGCCCCCTCGAAGAGGCTGAATTCTAAGGTGTTGATCTATCTTTTCTATCTTTTTGTGAGTTGGTTTCATAACACCATATGTCATCAAGGAGATTACCGATGGTGGAGTAGTTCAACTGGTTAAATTGAATGGAGATTCATTTCCCAGAAATGTAAATGGAAACCGATTGAAGCCATACATCGAGGATCTGTCCAGATGACTATATGATGGAAGCACAGTCTTAGTGCTCTAGGTAGCTGAAAGGAGGCACGGGACTATAAACTAGACTACCCTTATTATAGAGCTGCGCGACTGGGGGACTGTGTTGGCATTTTGGCACAGGTGTGGCGCTTTGATACAGGTGTTGTCCTTGATGGCAACTCTCTTTGATGACAGATCTCCATTCAGACTACAGAATAAAGAGAAATCTAATATACGCCGGTTAATCAAGTCCAAGTTGCGTATACACGCTGGTGATATGCATGCTAAGTCGCATATACGCAGGAGAGCTATATACGAAGGCGCGTATACACGCAGATGCATGAACAAAAAAGGACGTATATGTCAGGAAGTTTCCTTTTGGTCCATGGTAGTTAGTCCTCGGTACTTGTGCCCATGTCTTTGGACCAAAGTACCTCGACAGACGTGTAGATCTCTAGTTTTGAAGTTGATGGTTTTGGATTTCTATGGTTTTGGCTCTTGGTATTGAGCTACGCCTAAGGCTATATAAGGAGGAGAAGATCATTAGGCAAATTATCTAGAAAAGGCTTGAATATCTAAAGAAGAAAGAGATCTAGTATGCAGGTTCTGGGTTGCTTGATCTAAGCTAAGGAGAGATCACTTCGGTTGATGAAAGACTAGATCTAAAGGATAGATCGGGGTCTAATGATTTGAAATGCACTATTATGATATGGTTGATTATGCGTATTTCTAGATCTGCATACTGACGCAATGTTATGTTCTGGGTCTAACTGATGTCTGGTACAGCTGCAAGTTGATAGAATTTATTTTTAGATCTGTACGCAGGTTGGCTTCGTTAAAAGCGCGTGTATACGCGGGTTTCTCTCATTGAAGTAGCGTATATATTTTGGAGCTTGATTTTTTGAGTTACAGTTGGGTCTGACTGTTATTGCAGAGTTCTGTAGTCTGCTCTATGTTCTGGTAACTGGTGTTTGACAGGGTTTCAGTGGTTCAGTGATTGATGATGCTAGTATTGGATGTTTTGTGCTTCAATGATTTGTTGTGAAAGTTGAATGAATTGTGGTCTTCAGATTGTAACGTTGTGCTTCAGGAATATCCAGTCTGAAAATGTATGAAAGGTGGTACCTGAAAGAAAGAAGATTGTAGGCCAGCACCTACGTACTAGTATCTTGGCTAGTACAAGAGCAAAGGGGGTTGGAGCTCCCTTCCAAGGAAGTTTGGAGAACGAGAGAAGGTTGTAGCCTTCTGCAGGTTGTAGCCTGCGTACTGGTATAAGGCTGCACCAGTACAAAAGGATTGTAAACTGAAGTTTCATATTAAAGATAGAGACGACTTGCAGCAGGTGGTTTTCACCCACATTGGGTTTCCACCTTATATCTTGGTGTTCATATGTGTGGTTCTGTGTGATCTGTTCTACTGCATCTGTTTACTCTTAATATGGTGAATAATGTCCTCATGCACTTAACTGAAGATAAACTAACTGAATTATAAGATTTCTAGTTATACGTTGTTTTCTTTATTCACAGTTGCGTGTACACGCTGGTTCACTTAACGAAAGTAGCGTATATGTTTCTGAGCATTGAAAAAGTTTTATAGTTCTGATAATACTGATTCACCCCCCCCCCCCCTCTCAGTATTATTTCCAACAATTGGTATCAGAGCAGGTCCTTCAGAGAAGCTTGATCGCTTGAAGGTAGATCGTTCACCATGAGCAACTACGAGAGAGAAGCATCAATCAGGCCACCGATTTTTGATGGGACAAACTTCAATTATTGGAAGGTAAGAGTTACTGCATATCTTCAATCTCTTGGTACAGAAGTTTGGGACATTGTAGAAACAGGCTATGCTTTTCCTTCAGCTACTCCTACAGATCCAGCTGAGAAAAAGAAGTATGAAACAAATGCAAAAGCAGTCAGTACTCTATTAGGAAGTATATCCCAAACAGAATTCATGAAGGTAATGCACTTCAAATCAGCAAAAGAGATATGGGACAAAATGGTCACGAGCTATGAAGGAGATGAACAGGTAAAACAAGCTAAACTTCAAACTCTCAGGATTCAATATGAGACTCTCAAGATGTATAATGATGAAAGTGTTGCTAATTATTTTCTTCGAGTAGATGAGATTGTTAATTGTATGAAAAATTTGGGTGAAGAAATAAAAGAGGCTATAGTAGTTCAAAAGATTCTAAGATCATTATCCCCCAAGTTTGAATCTAAAGTATCTGCAATAGAAGAAAAGGAAAATCTCCGTGTTCTCACTATGTCTCAGCTACATGGAATTCTAACTGCTTATGAAATGAGAAAGGGAGGTCCATCAGACAGAAGGGAAGCTGCTTTTAAGGCATCAGGCAAAGAAGATTACTATGAAGCAAGCCATGTTCCAGAAGAAGAGGAAGAAGAATCAAATTTTGTCAGAAATCTTCAAAGGGGTTCTGGAAGGTTCAGAGGTAAGCTACCTTTCAAATGCTTTGCTTGTGGAAGAGTAGGTCATTATGCTGCAAAATGTCCTTATAAGGATAAAGGAAAGGAACCTGCTAGATGGAACAAGAAACTAAGTGCAAATAAGAAAAGATACTACACCCATGAAGATAGTGATGGTCTATCAAACAGTGATGAAGATGAACAAGGTAATAAATATAAGTTGTTAATGGCATTTGAAGATGATGATTATGAGGATGCTGTAGATGTGAATAACCTCTATGATGAAATTACTAGACTCAAGAGATGTATAGAAGAAAAGAGTGTGATCATTGATACTCTACAATTTCAAATTGATGAAAAAGAAAAACATCTTGAAAAACTAGAAGGTGAAATTGTTGGTCTCAGAAAAGAAATTGAGAAAACAAAAGCTATTAATCTTAAGTTTGTCAAAGGATCTGAAACCTTGGATGAGATTATCAATGTGCAGCGGTCTCCTCTGATCAAGACAGGTCTTGGATATAATGGAGAAACATCTCAAGCCTCTACCTCTAAAAGTTATCTTGATGCAGCAAGGAGAAGCGAGCAAAGGCCAAATAAAAGTCATCAGGTGAATCAGGGACAGTTTATCTCAAGAACAAATAAAGACCATCAAGAAATTCAGGGACAAACAGCCTTAAGGACAAACAGAAGCTACAATCAGCCACAGGTAAAATCTTCCCAATTTGCTCCAAGAATGAATAGAAGCTACAATCAGTTGGATGATAGATCTGATTATCGCAGAAGTTTCTTTAATGGCCAATGCTTTTCTTGCCATAACTTCGGTCACAAAGCAGCTCAATGTGTTGCCTACAAAACAATCATGACTAGAGAAGCTCAAAAGCAAGGGAGAATGACTGGAACCATGAAAAGGACTTATAACAATTTTTCGGTTCTTGAAAATGAAGTTGAATGCTCTATTTGTAATAACTTTGGTCATGAAGACTCTGAATGCAGGAGCAGATTCCGGAAGACAACTCAGAAGGAACAAACCTCAAATGTTAGAACATGGAGAATAAAAGAATCACAACCAGAAAGATGTGGGATAGCCTTTTATGCAGAAGGTCAAGAAAGTCTATGGTACATTGACAGCGGATGTTCGAAGCATATGACAGGGGACAAAGAAAAGCTTGAGTCATATACCGCATTAGAAAAGGGGAAGAAAGTTTCTTTCGGGAACGATATCTCTGCAGCCATAAAAGGAAAAGGTGTTGCTCCGTTGAAAGAGGAGGTCAAAGCAGGAAATGTTTTATATGTTGATGGATTGAAGCATAATCTTCTCAGTGTCAGTCAGATGTGCGATCAAGGAACTGAGGTAATATTTAGATCAAATGGATGTTGTGTTCGCGATCTTGATACAGGTAAAACAGTGATCAAAGGAAGAAGGACTCCAAATAATCTATATATCTTTGAGGAAAGACAACAATGCTACTTAAGCAAGGATGATGAACATTGGCTATGGCATCGGAGGTTGGGGCATCTAAGCTTTTCACAAATAAGGAAAGCATGCAAATATCAGGCAGTTCGTGGTCTTCCAGATATCAAAATTCCAGACAATACCATATGCAAATCTTGTCAATTTGGAAAGCAAACCAGAACTAACTTTCCAAAGAAGGAAGGATCAGCTAGCATGCCTCTCGAGCTAGTCCATACAGATGTATGTGGTCCATTTAGGAAGAGGACACCTCGAGGAGAAGAATATCTGATATTATTCATTGATGATTTCTCCAGATTTGTTTGGTTAGGGCTCATGAAGCACAAAGATGAAGCATTCGAAAAATTCAAATCCTTCAAAGCCTTGGTTGAAAATGAATCAGGACACAAAATTAAGTGCCTCAGATCTGACAGAGGTGGGGAATTTACCTCAAACGAATTTTTCGATTTCTGTGAAGAACATGGGATAAGAAGAGAATTCTCTACAGCTAGAACTCCTCAGCAAAATGGGGTTGCGGAAAGAATGAACAGAACAATCCAACAAATGGCTCGTGCTATGCTTGATGAATCAGGTACTCCCACAACCTTCTGGGGTGAAGCTGCACATGCTGCGGTTATTATTCTTAACAAAACAAATGTCCGAGTAAACAGCACTCAAACACCTCATGAGCTCTGGAGTGGTGAGACTCCTTCGGTGAAGCACTTCAAAATCTTTGGGAGCAAATGTTATATTAAAAATACTGATGAGCAACTTGGCAAACTTGAACCAAGAGCAGATGAGGGCATTCTTCTTGGTTATTCTCCACATAGCAAAGCATACAAGTGCTACAATAAAAGACTTGGCAAAATTGTTGACAGCATTGATGTAGTGGTTGATGACAAGGGATATATTCCTAGGCAAGTTCACCATGAAGACATTGAAGAAGATGAAGGTTACCCTCAAAGATGGAATGATGAAGAAGAAGAACCTCAAGAAGAAGAAGAACCTCAAGAAGAACCAGAGGAGCAGACAAGAATAGAAGAGAAGACTCCATCCAGATATGTTCAAAAGAATCATCCGGAATCTCAGATTGTGGGGCAGAAAGAAGAAGGAGTACAAACAAGAAGGACACTTGCAGAAGCTTCAAGCTATTTGGCATTACTCTCCTCCACTGAACCACAAAATGTGAAAGAGGCATGCAAGGATGAATGTTGGGTCAAAGCAATGGATGAAGAACTTGAGCAGATCGAAAAGAACAACACTTGGGAATTAGTTCCTAGACCAAAAGATAAAAATGTAATAGGAACAAAATGGGTCTTCAAGAATAAATTGAATGAAAATGGAGAAGTAATTAGGAACAAGGCCAGACTCGTTTGTAAAGGGTATGCACAGCAAGAAGGAATAGATTTTGAAGAGACCTTTGCTCCTGTGGCAAGACTTGAGGCTATCTGAATGTTCCTTGCTCTCTCAAGCTTTCAAAACTTCAAGGTATTTCAAATGGATGTGAAATCAGCCTTTCTGAATGGAGACTTAGAAGAAGAAGTATATATTGAGCAGCCAGATGGTTTCATTCTTGGGAATGATCCAAACCTTGTATGCAGATTAAAAAAGGCTCTCTATGGACTCAAACAAGCTCCAAGGGCTTGGTACTATCGGTTGGACAAATATCTTCACTAACAAGGCTTTTCAAAAGGATCAGCAGATAGCAATCTCTATATAAAAGTTGAAAATAACAAATTGCTAATTCTTGTTGTTTATGTAGATGATATTATCTTTGGCAGCAATGAAGAGACTATGAGTCAAAACTTTGCCTCGGTTATGCAGAAAGAATTCGAAATGTCACTACTTGGAGAATTGACATATTTTCTTGGATTGCAAATTCAACAAAATGAAGGAGGTATCTTCTTGTCTCAAACCAAATACCTCAAGCAGATCTTGAAGAAGTATGGCATGGAAGAGTCAAAGCCAGTATGTACACCCATGGTTACAGGATGCAGCCTCAGTGCAAATGATGAATCAGCAGCATTTCACCAACCCACTTATAGATCCATGATTGGGAGTTTGCTCTATTTGACAGGTACCCGACCAGATATTACACATGCAGTAGGAATTGTTGGAAGATTTCAAGCCAACCCAAAGGAAACTCATCTTCAGGCAGTCAAAAGAATCTTCAAGTATCTTCAAGGGACCCAAAACTATGGCTTATGGTATCTTAGAAATACAGATCTCACTCTTCATGCTTACACAGATGCAGATTGGGCTGGAAGTGTGGATGATAGGAAAAGCACAAGTGGTGGTGCTTTCTTCATGGGTTCCAGATTAGTATCTTGGTTCAGCAAGAAACAGAGTTCGATTGCCTTATCTACAGCTGAAGCAGAATATGTGGCTGCGGCATCTTGTTGCACACAACTTCTTTGGATGATGCAGACCTTGCAGGACTTTCAAATCACTTGCACTCCACCAGTTTCTATCTTATGTGATAATACTAGTGCAATCAGCATTTCAAAGAATCCAGTCATGCACTCAAAGACCAAGCACATACCAATCAAGTACCATTTTCTCCGGGAACAAGTGCTTGAGCAGAAGGTCAAGTTGGAGTATGTTCCTTCTAAGGAACAAGTTGCTGATATTCTCACAAAACCACTGCCCAGGGAAACTTTTGAATATCTCAGACAAAAGCTGGGAGTAGTTGATGCTTCATCCTGCTGTTGAAGCTTGTCTGTTCTACAGAAAAGTTGGTATACGCAAGTTACGTAAGGTATATACGCGTATACACGCGGATTTATGCGGGGAAAGTCGCGTGTATGGTGTACGCTTGTTGCAGAGATTATATCCGCGTCCATACGCTGTTTTGTACAGGATAAATCGCGTATATGGAGTTCTGAGCAGCAAGGGTAAACTCTGGTTTGAAAAGGTCTGAGATGGGTATGTCAGAATCCTTCAGACACAGTTTCAGAAGGTGCAGCAGGCACAGGTTCAGGGGGAGCAGCTTAAAAGTCTCATAAAGCATTGTTGGCATTTAGATGTTTTGGTTATTGGTTTCAGGAGAAGGAGCTCAGAAAGAAATCCTGGTTGCTGATCTAAAAGATGTTTATCAGATGCTGCTGGTGACTTTCATAAGTCTTGGTCTAGACCTGTTGTCTCTATGTCATGTATCTCTTTTGTGATATCTCTTTTATGATGTCAAGGTCATGTAACGGCCTATGTTGGTTTCCCCACTATGCCTGGGATGATTGATGTAATATAATTGGTTGTTTCTGATGTGTCCCCTCTTGGTAGGGAGTATGGATGTATGTATTGAGTCTTTTGGTGATAGGAAGGTTCCTTATGGTGTAGAAGTCTTGGTTCTTGTTGAAGAACATCTTTTACAGATCTGGCCTACAGTCAGGGGGAGCATGATTCAGCACAGCCAAGCAGAGGTATCAGCATGTACTCAGGGGGAGCATAGCCCTTTGCCCTTGATGACAAAGGGGGAGAATGATTCTAAGGATCTTGAGGTTGCCATCAAGTCTAAAGGGGGAGATTGTTGGCATTTTGGCACAGGTGTGGCGCTTTGATACAGGTGTTGTCCTTGATGGCAACTCTCTTTGATGACAGATCTCCGTTCAGACTACAGAATAAAGAGAAATCTAATATACGCCGGTTAATCAAGTCCAAGTTGCATATACACGCTGGTGATATGCATGCTAAGTCGCGTATACGCAGGAGAGCTATATACGAAGGCGCGTATACACGCAGATGCATGAACAAAAAAGGGCGTATATGTCGGGAAGTTTCCTTTTGGTCCATGGTAGTTAGTCCTCGGTACTTGTGCCCATGTCTTTGGACCAAAGTACCTCGACAGACGTGTAGATCTCTAGTTTTGAAGTTGATGGTTTTGGATTTCTATGGTTTTGGCTCTTGGTATTGAGCTACGCCTAAGGCTATATAAGGAGGAGAAGATCATTAGGCAAATTATCTAGAAAAGGCTTGAATATCTGAAGAAGAAAGAGATCTGGTATGCAGGTTCTGGGTTGCTTGATCTAAGCTAAGGAGAGATCACTTCGGTTGATGAAAGACTAGATCTAAAGGATAGATCGGGGTCTAATGATTTGAAATGCACTATTATGATATGGTTGATTATGCGTATTTCTAGATCTGCATACTGACGCAATGTTATGTTCTGGGTCTAACTGATGTCTGGTACAGCTGCAAGTTGATAGAATTTATTTTTAGATCTGTACGCAGGTTGGCTTCGTTAAAAGCGCGTGTATACGCGGGTTTCTCTCATTGAAGTAGCGTATATATTTTGGAGCTTGATTTTTTGAGTTACAGTTGGGTCTGACTGTTATTGCAGAGTTCTGTAGTCTGCTCTGTGTTCTGGTAACTGGTGTTTGACAGGGTTTCAGTGGTTCAGTGATTGATGATGCTAGTATTGGATGTTTTGTGCTTCAATGATTTGTTGTGAAAGTTGAATGAATTGTGGTCTTCAGATTGTAACGTTGTGCTTCAGGAATATCCAGTCTGAAAATTTATGAAAGGTGGTAACTGAAAGAAAGAAGATTGTAGGCCAGCACCTACGTACTAGTATCTTGGCTAGTACAAGAGCAAAGGGGGTTGGAGCTCCCTTCCAAGGAAGTTTGGAGAACAAGAGAAGGTTGTAGCCTTCTGCAGGTTGTAGCCTGCGTACTGGTATAAGGCTGCACCAGTACAAAAGGATTGTAAACTGAAGTTTCATATTAAAGATAGAGACGACTTGCAGCAGGTGGTTTTCACCCACATTGGGTTTCCACCTTATATCTTGGTGTTCATATGTGTGGTTCTGTGTGATCTGTTCTACTGCATCTGTTTACTCTTAATATGGTGAATAATGTCCTCATGCACTTAACTGAAGATAAACTGACTGAATTATAAGATTTCTAGTTATACGCTGTTTTCTTTATTCACAGTTGCGTGTACACGCTGGTTCACTTAACGAAAGTAGCGTATATGTTTCTGAGCATTGAAAAAGTTTTATAGTTCTGATAATACTGATTCACCCCCCCCCCTCTCAGTATTATTTCCAACAGACTGCATGGAAAGGAGGAATGTCACAACATCAACAAAAGCACGAAGGGAGCTATGTTATAGAAGGAGAGACCATGCAGGGCAGCCATAAATTGACCGTTAAGGTCACTATTCATGATTTGACAGTAAGAAAATGACTAAGAGGAGTGGGGGGGTGGCATTTAAGACATAATTTAAATGCGAGGTCTTTTAAAATATGCCACCAATCCACCATTTATGAATGGATTTTTGGGGGAAGGTCGGATTTGAATTCGAATTTGCCTATAATTTATAAATGGCCACCCTACAAAAAACACTTTACATTCTGAGAGTTGAGGTGTCAAGCTATCGATTGCACATGAACCCTACGAGTTTTGATGCTTTGGTGGCTAGTTCAGTGTTTGACAAGTTGCCTAAGGAAACCCAGGAGATCCTTAATAGCTTGATGTCGACACCTGTGGAATATGCAGGTGCTGGAGGATCGATGGCCTCTGAGGGAGCTACCCCTGAGGTTGTAAGTGTGGAGATGCCCGTCGCAGTGATAGAATCACCGAGGTCACCTAGGCCAAAGCCTACGTTGATAGGAGAGGCTTCCAAGATGAAGAACGAAAAATAGAAAGTGACGTAGTGGATGCAAGAGTCACCAAGGAAGCACCAGAAGAAAGAGAAGCCCGCCACGCAGGAGAAAGGAAAGGTGGTCAACCTAGAATCTGACGAGGGCACTGAAGAAACTAGTATGGGCGCAGAGGACATTGACATTGAGGGTGTAGACCCTATCTCAAAGCTACTAGAATACATTCCTCCGCGTCGGGGTAAGGTGAAGATCCCAAATGACCAAGACGAGGGAAAGTTTATGCTTAATACACTCCTGCTGCTAGAAAATATCATCTTTCCAAGCACGGTCCCCCATCTAAGACTTGAAGAATGGGACTTGGTGAATACGGAGTGGTTCCCCCACCTGGCTATTGATAGTTTCATGTAGAGGGTATTCTATAAGGACTCAGGTGTCACCACGTTGGAGTCAGTGAAGTGGATTTGTGGGGTGGAGAAGGCAGGATTGTTGAATGTTCTATGGGTGCCGCATTACCACCGCGCATCCATAAACTTAATAGTTATCAAATATTTGTTGTGCCTGGTGCATGGCAGGTGCCTTTGGTTGGAGGAGCCAATCCCTATAACTAATATGTTGATCCATAGGACCACCCGGCTACCCCATTCAGGAATAAATCCAGCCAAGGCATTTGGCAGAAAGTTGGGCAAGCGCGATCTCACTGAGCGAATGAAGGAAAAGTTTAAGCTTGTTAATAAGCCATATGGATACTCAATTTCAAGCATAACCGACCCCGTGGTCAAGGTAGCCACCCAGATCTTGGCTGGAAAGATAATGCGGAAGTGTCGTGCAAATGAGGTGCTGACACTAGTAGTTTCATTAGCAGCCTAGTTCACGAAGGGCATACAATTCAATTGGGTGCGCTACCTCTACAGCGAGTTCCTCGCTAACTGCAGAGAAGCGCAGGATCACAACAAGACGCTCCACTACCCTTGGTTGTTGTTATCAATTGTGTTGGATGCATGGCAGTTGCCACAGGACTTTCAGTTTCCTTCGATTACGATAGATTTGCCAGAGGCAACAAATTTTTCTTCGTTATGGGCCACGAAGGACACTGAGCGGGTCCGTGAGAGCAAGGTATTCTAGGTTTTGATGGAGATGAGCATCAATATGGCCATCAATCGCAAGCCAATATTGTCACCAACTGTCTTTGAGCAATTGTCAAGATACACGGAGTTCAAAGCAGACTTCCATTGTATCTCCATCCGGCCGTGGAAGGACCCATAACAGAAATGGTATGATCTCCCATACCTTGCGACGGATGATGCGATAGTAGCGATCCTCGATGGTTGGCTAGCAGAATGGCACAAAACCTCAGATTTATTCGATGGATCCAGTAAGTCAGCAAGAAAGAAGAAGAAGGAAGAGGCATAGTTGAAAATGCAGCAGATGGTTGAAATACGAAAAAAGGAAGCAGAGGAAAAATCCAGAGCTAAAGCAGAGCGCATCGATAAGGAGCATGCAAAAGGGAAGGAAGAGGAGGAAGAGCATGACTCTAACAGAAGTAAGAAGTCTCCTTCACCATAGATAGAGGATGAGAAACAATCTAAACAGGGTGGTGGAGACCAGGAAATCACTCCCTTCTGGGTGAAGCAGAATTGGGAGCAGGAAAGAGAAGGGTCGTGGAAGATGTCCAAGGCCAATAAGTCATCGCTCGACTCGATCACCTTGACAAAAGGTGAATTAGACGACATTGGGGATAAGGTCAGGGACACGATTGCAAAACTGTTGCAGTAGTTTGAGTAGCAGCAGAAACAAGCCTTAGTGGCCATTCAAACAGATTTGTGCGAGCTTTAGATCCAAACTACTCAACTACAGGCCGGTGTAGGGCAGGGCACTGTGGCGTCAACTAGGCTAGCACTGGGGACCAATACAGTAGTGGATATGGTCCACTCCTTGGATCCTCAAGTTGTCGTGCTACCTGATGGAGCCCTAAGCGTGGAAACAGAGGCTGACAGGGTTGCTTTAAGGAACATTGGTCTCAACTTGGCCATGCTCCCAAGCAAATTCCCTCATATGCTGCAAGCAGGGGTGATCGTGGAGCTGAGGGCCCGAGAGCAGTGCGCACTGAGTGTGATTAATGAGAAGAAGATTAAAAAAGAAAAAAAAATTGTTGAGAAAACATATGCAATAGAAACTTGGAAGAAGGTCTAGGATAAGAACGAGCACATAATAGCAGTGGTAGCAGAGGCGTGTAGAACCGTTTCAGAACTGTGCATCCCCAAAGAAGCATTGGTGGAAGCCAAGATTCGGAAGTTGGCTTCAGGTGTGGGCGATGCCAAGACTGAGGTAGCCAAGGTTTAGTTTGAGTTGAACCTTAAGATTATAGAGCTTGAGTTGAAGTACCAACCTTTGACTCCACCAGAGGTTAAATAATAGCATAAGGCAGCTGTCAAGGATGCAGTTGCTAAGGTAGATAATGCGGTAATGGATTGCATTGTGCTCTTTGAACAGTTGCTGGAGGTACTTACCAGTCTGTAGGAAGATCCTAACCTACAGAGGTTAAATACTGAGGTGAGGGATTTACAATAGCGGTACAGCAAAGCAAGACTGACAGTGCGTACTGTCATCATCACACAGAGAGTGACAAAACTACAAGAAGCAAAGCAACTGAAGGAACAGGCGAAAGAAGTGCAGTGCAAAGATGCAGTACTCAAGGCCAGATTGGGGACTTGGCTATATGAGGCCTATGTGCTCACTGCCACCATTGAAGGAAAGTTGGCCAGCCTATAGACAATACAACAGAAGATCCAGGTAGATAGTGTAGGACCAACAACGGAGCAGCTAGTGGAGCAGGTTAAGCAGGTAGTGACATAGTGTACCGTTGAAGTTGCAGTGGTGCAAGTAGAGATGGGAGGTCTCCACGACAAGATATCTATGCCATACGAGTGACTTGGGGGCAAGTCACCATATTTGTGTTGGGGGCCTGTTGGGAACAGGTCCCCTAGAGTCAATTTTGGGGTTAAAAGCCCAAGTTTTGGGGCAGAAAGCCCAAGTTTTTGTATAAAAAGTGTAAAGTCTCCGCATTTTGTGGTCACGGAGCATGAATATGTAAAGTTTCATAAAGGATTTTCCCCCTTCTTTTATGTAAGTCATGTTGGCTTTAGGAGATCTACCCATGGTTCGCGAACCATGGGATTGTACAAAAAGGGAAATCTTAGAAGAGTCTAAGGCATATTAGATTTGGTAATGTAATGGGTTAGTAAGAGCTAAGAGTGAAGAGTCTTAGAATATGAAAGAGGCTCTACAGCTGTGTGCGCAGAGGCCTAGGGTAGAAGTCTACAGCTAAGTGTGTGGATCCTTGCAGCTGTGTGCGTAGGGTAGTCAGAGTTTGTAAGGAAGATCTAAAGCATTAATAAAGAAGATTATGCAGGGATTACATGTGTTTGATCTATTTACTTCTCTTACGAATGCATGCAATTATGTTACGAAGAATATTTGGGTTTATGATTTAATTCTATATTGATGTGCAAATCTATATGTTTTACTTTGTTATATGAACACAAGTAATAATATATGTTTACATGAAGAATATCTCAATGCATGTTGAAGTTATCAGATACTTAAGATGATCAGGGTAAATACAGAGGTAAGAATAATTATAGAAGCATGTAAGTAGATAAATCACCTGTTTAGGGTCCGCGGAGGACGATTGCAAACCTTCACGAAGGTCTTAAAGCCGAAGAAGAGAAGTATATCGATAAGCCCTAAAAGGATTATCGATCTGTGCGAAGATAGGTTTAGGGTAGAAAATGACATCACTACCATCTCTGGGTGTGAAAACTTGGTTCCTTCATCCCCCCATATTGCTTCAGGTGATACTTCAATCTGCGCTCCACAGATTGATGCCAAAAGGGCTAGTAGTATAGGGATTTTCTTGGCTAATTAATGTTGAACTTGGGTCAGGGCCCATTAAGCCAAGAAGCCCACTGATGAACCTCTAAATATTTACTTTCTCCTCCTTGAGAAAAATTACATACCTCAATAGCTCCAAAAACTTGGTGACATACTCATCACTAGTTAACTGACCCATTTTGAGTTCATAGAACTCTTTCACTTTATTATCATAATATCGCTCAGATAGGTATTTCTCTTTGAAGAGCTTCTCAAACTCTCCCCATGTAAACTCCTTCTCAGAAATGACTCTAATGTTCTTAGAGCCTTCCCACCATATGTTGAATTTCACTTTTAATTTGTACGAAGAAACTCTAATCTTCATATTCTTTGAATAGTCATGTATCCTGAAAATTTCTTCATTCCTAGCAGCCAGGCTTCTACATCCTCTGCTTGCTTCATGTACCATCAAATGTAGGTGGTTTTTCCTTCTTAAATTCCTCAGGCATATGATCCCTTTATTTTTTTGTTGAATGATGGTGATGGTGAGAATGGTAATGTCTTCGAGCATTAGGCTTAGAGATTTTTCTTGAATACTACACGTGCATTCTAGTTCCTCCTCTTGGGGTGCCAAAAAGTTCACCTCCGAGCACAATGTCCTCACTTCCTTTCTTGTGCCTTTTCCTGGATCTTCCACCATCTCCTTCATTGGTGTTTTCTTCTATTTCTTGAAGGTTTTTTCTTTTTCTATGACTTTCCCTCCTCTCAGATTGCCTTTACCTATGCCAATCCAAGAGACTTTGCAGGATAACTACATTGATCGCAGCTTGCCTTTCTTGGGCCCTTACTAGCCTCTCATTATCATACTTAAGGCTTCTCATCTCTTCCCTTAGGCTTCTCAAGGTATCCATTCAGTCTGGGGAATGATTCCCTCCCCCTTGGCCAACTCATTTCTCTTCTTCATTAGCTTTGACCCCATTGCTTTTGTGCCATAACTAACTGAAACGGCATACATCCATTCCAGTCTTCATTACTGTGACTTCTTTAGTTTAATGTTGCTTGTGATGTGTTTTCAATCACACAAATGCAAAATCGGGATCAATATTATAACATGGAGATTTTTCTACAACAAAACAGTCATGTTAGTGTGTCAATTAAATTTACAAATCATATGTGTTGGGTCAATTTATTGAGTAAATTAACATAAGTATTTTATTATCAATCTGGGTTTGTAGAACTTAGAAGCATGTCCAAAGTCTATGGATTCCAATGGTAGTCAATTTCAGAAGATGAAATAGAAAGATTGAAAGAAACGCATATTACAAATATAAACTCTAATTAAGTAATTTTTAATTCACTTAAATAATATGTGGGATGAGGCTCCTAACTTAGGAGAACCTGGTTGTCCTTCCCTACAATACTATTTCCATGAAGAGAAATGAAAAAGCACTAATTAAAAATGGTTTATGATGCAAAAGATGTAAAAGAAGAGGCACCTAACTAAGGAGGACTAGGTTGTCCTTCTTCACAATTCTACTCTATCATAATCACCATTGCTTCAAAATAGAAATGCAGAAATAACTTCAAATAAGAAAAGGAGAATGAAATTTAGTTTTAGTTCAAGATCAAATAGAAGGGGAATTTAACTTAAATTCATGTGTGTCCCTTCATATGTAGATTAGAATTAAACCAATATTCATTCAACAATCATCACACATCTAAATACATTTGAAACAAGAACTAATTTATGAAAACTATGAAAATTTAACCAAGAAGTGCACTTAGCTTGGTGTGGGGGCCCTCCACCCTTGCCTTGCACACTTGAAGAAATCTCAGCTACAACAACTTTAGTAAATCAACCAAGCATGAACAACAAATTGAAATGAAACAGGTTCTTCAATTAACTTTCAGTCTTCAAAGAGTCTCAAAATCAGATTACATAAATTCTACATGCTTAAGCCTTCAATAGTCTTGGCTTAAATAGAGAAATAATAAACAAACTTGACTAAAAAGTCTCTAACAACATTATCTATCTTGGTCGAATCCACCAATTCAGTTACACAAAATTTGGAAAAATCCCAAAAATCACTCATTTTGGCCTATTTCCTAGGGATTTTCTGGATAGCAGGTCTTGTTTGACCAGCTTTGACCGGGCCTGTTTAATCTTGGTTTGAACGAAATAATAGGAGTTCATTCAATCTTAGTTCCCAAGCTTTCTAGAACTTTTCTTAGCTCGTGCCTAGGTGTCCTACAAGTATGACATCAATGAAGTGTTGATCCCCCGTTTTGTTTCCATCACTACTGTTTTCCATCCATATTTAGACCTTTTTGGCACTCCTAAACCTACTTACTTGCTATTCTACTATCCTAATCACTGTCCTAATCTCCATTTTGAGGTAAAGTCTTTTATGATTACATTTTCTATTTATTGGTGAATTTAAGTAGATATGAGTAGTTAATCCCTAAACTAGCTAATTATTATGATCGAAGTGTAGTCCTTCCAACAGATGTGCAGGATGACAGCAGGAAGAAGCAAGTAGTGAACCATGGTTCCCCACTTTCGTACTCAAGAGCTATCTTGAGTTCGGTACTTAACAACACAGGAGATAAGTGACCGTATGTTTCTAGATGGCAAGATTACCTCTAGCCATACTTGAACGCATTCGATTCCAGCTACACCAAGGATTCATGATTATCCTCTCTGACTGGAGCAGACACTAATATTAGAATCGGTTGGAGGTTGTTGAACCAATTTGGACCAGTTGTTCAAACCATCCGATTTGAAGGAGTAGATTAGTTGGGCTGTTACGATTTACCATCTTTAGTTCAGTTGTTTAAACTTAATTAAATGCCTATAAAAGGTTGTGATGTAATATGTTAGAGCTAGCGAACAAATGTTGAAGTGGTTACTGTGTATTGCATGACTTATTTTTAATCAAAAATGTTTACAATGGTTCTGCCTTGAATTCGAATTAAACGTTGGTGATTTGCTGGTGATGACAAGTTGATTACGATTGAAATCTCTCCCTTACTGTAAGTTAGTCAGCTCCCAGGTGTGGCTGGGCCCACCCATCTGGGTTAGCTTTATACATTGCATAGTAGTAACTCTGTGTGTTAGTTACAGTTGATTCTTCATTCTATGCTATTTATTATCAGTTTGGTTTGTTGCATGGAGAATTATCTTAGTTTCATTTGATTATAATATGCTAATGTGTTGATGCTCTTACAACCCTTTGTTTAAACAATCCAAAACCAAAATCTCTGGGGTGATTCTTGTTTTTTCTCTCGGGACAAAGTCATACTCTGCTCATAAACCTCACCATCACATTGATTTGCAATTGACATAGATGTGCATGGAATCTATCGAACTACATGGTCATTTAATGATTGAGAAGAGTTTGTTTATCCATTAACAGTGTCGAAATCACTTTTAAATACTTAAATCAAATAACATATTCAACGATAAGGGATGAATGGGATTCGAGTTAGTTTAGAGTGAGATCAGTCCATTCCAAAATCATTTCCTCATTTCCTCTAATAACTGGATAGGTTGAATCTCTTTTGAATTGTTTTATAGGTGATGTGACATAAGGAAATACTTGTCGATTGTTTGAACACTGTGATTGGCATGAACTTGGTTTGATTTTCAATTGATTGGATTGATGTTAGGTTGTTTGTATATACAAATAGAACACTGCTTTCAGAATATCAATTTGAATGATTTGTTATAGTTAAGTTTTGCGTGGTAGATAGATTTCTCGATTGATAAGTGTGTGAATCAAACTTAGAATGCAAAAAGGGTGTTTAGTGTGATTAGTTGGTAAAGCAATTTCATTAGTTTTGTTTTGATTACCGATTCCCCTGTTTCATGTGATAGTTGATTTCATCAGTTTCGTTTGGACTATTGATTTCCCTTGTTTCGTGCTTGATTATATTTCTCATAATTTAGATGCCTGATTGAATGTCAACAACAATGCCTTGATTTTAAATAGGGTTACTTATAGTTGAGGATTGGTGTGATTGTAGGGCGATTTAAAGGACAGTTTCTCAGAATTGTTTGTTGGATTGCCATGTATTGAGTAGAATTAATGTTTGAAGTCATTCCATGATTAATTAGGACCTGTATGCAGTTGATTGAGAACACAAAATTAAGTTGGTGGATCAAAGAGTGAAACAAAGTGTTCAGTTCAGTACTTAACTCCAAAATATTTGGTAGGGAACGAGTCAAATAAGTATAGATTGCTTGTTGAAGCTAGAATTAGAAGTGCTATCACAAATAGTGAATCCTTATTCCTTTTTGAGTGTGGACTGTAAGAATTAAAACTAGAACTCGAGTGTTTTTTATTGATTAAGTCTGGTGTACTAAGTGTTCACTTGAAATTAGTAGTAAAGAATTCAGTAACTTGTTAAGTTTGGATTTCAATCCTAGGTTAAGTTCGTAAATATTTTGAAGTCTTTAGATTAAATTTGATTGTTGGGTTTGCTGATATCAGCTAGATGTTTGATTTATTTTAAGCTTGAAAGCATTTGTGTGTTTATTACCCCGCTAATTATTATAAGGAAATGTTACAACTCTAATCCAGCACTGAACAAAGAAAGCGCAAGGCAACTTGTGCTTACAAACCCGGATTGACAATTAATATTAAGAGGTTTAATTCACCAATTTAATCTCTCAACATTTTGGTGTCGTTGCCGGGGAGTTGTCATTTCAATTTCAGGTAACCATTATAATTTGAGTTTCAGGATCTTGCAGAACTGTTAAAGGGCAGAGAGTGTATGGTAAGACATGATTGAAGAGCCACGCATCCACTTTTGTGGGGTTGCTCCAAAGTTTGACCAATCACTGCTTGTTCTTGAATTTCTATTTCTTTTATCTTTATGCGTAGGAGTACAGGTAGACCTAGGGATAGCAAGGCTAGATTTATTTCCAGTTCTAAATTTCCTACAACTTTTGGATCAGTTAATATATCCATTCTTACCGCTGTTAATTGATGTGCAGGATTGAGACAAGAAGGAGCAAGTGTTGATGCCAACGTGGTTTCAGATCAGGAATTCTTAGATCAAGGGGAAAGGATCCTTCAACAAGTTGTCTTTGACAACCCTGTAGAAGAACTAGTAGAACAACAAGACCTCTTGGATGAGAAATCAACTAACATCAACCATGTTCCAATACCCCCTGTTCACGCCATAATCAGCAAACCCCAACAGGTGCCAACTGCAGAAATGGATCACCAAGATTGGGAGGACAAACATAATGAAGAACACCAGGAAGAGGGAGAAGGTCCTCGACGCAACAAGAACCTCTTTAGAGGGAGAAATCAAGAAGACAAAGAGGAGGTTACCTTTGGATTCCTTATCCTAGATGTGACTCATTGTTACCGGGAAAAGTGTCTATTTAGAACTGCTCTATCCCACTAAGGTGTGACAGCTGCCTTAGAAACAAACAGAGAAAACTACTTTTGTATCTCCTTTATGAACTATAAATAAAGAGGAATAGGAAGAACCAACCTGTGTCTTGCGCTAGTCCTTTGATCCAATCTCTCTCCTCTTTGACAGCTTTCAGCTACCTGCTCCCTTACTTGCCCAGCTTCACCAAGTACCTGTAAGATCACAGAAGAAGAAAACTATACAAAGACATGGATTTATATTCATAAATAACTTAGGATCATATTTAAGTTAACCATACAAATGTAACAAGCATCAATGATACAAAAGCATGGAGGAGAAACTCAAATAGTTTTTATTGATATACAAGAAGATCCAGGAGGAGTTACAACCGATGATTCCTGACCCAGCATCAACCTCCCAGCAAAGAAGCCCCTCTTCACCTCCAACAAAGCATAGATCACCCAATTCTCTGATGTTTATCTCAAAACCAACAGCAATTCCTTACAATGTGCAAAATTCCAGCCTCCAACCTCTGGATCTCTGGGATGAGAGATCTATATATAGATATTTGCAGAGGTGTGAGTCAGCTCTGGGTTTTTTATTAGTGTCTTCTCTCTGATAGTTCTTGATGCCACTTGGAGATCTCATTGATCTCTTACTCATCCTTGGGCGATTTTGAGAGGCAAGTGTCCCAGGAGAAGTTTCTGGAAGATTCCATGATCATCCACCTCGCAAACTGTCTCCGCCACTTGTCTTTTCCCGTCCATCGCACCCTCACAGTGTATTTAGGTGCACTGCAACGCACTTCCCGTGTGTACAAGGTGCGATGCAGCACACCCTGGCCATGGAGCAAGTGCATTGATCCAGTTTTGACCAATTTTGAGTAGTTTTTCATGGAGAACTTCTGGGAGAAGCTGTAATTTGTTGACCTTGTTCCTTTAGGGGTTAGAACAACACTTTTAAGGACTTAGGAGCCCTTGGTTTATGGACATTTCATGCTTGGTGTTGTAAGGCACAAAAATGTCTATAACACTCATGACATCACAATGAAAATCATTCCAATGGCATCTCTCCCATTGTTCTACGGTAAATCATCTAAAGATCCTGATGCCTTTCCTTTTGAATTCAATATTTTATGTCGTAGTTATAATTATTATGACGATGCTCATAAACTTAAATTATTTCCCGCCACATTAAAATATGCAGCCCTTAGGTGGTTGATGAGTCTAGGACAACACATTATAGACACATGGGATGACATGAGATCAGTTTTTCTTAAAAATTATAAATATTTTTGTAAAAGTAGGGACATCAATGATATCATTAGGATGCAACAAAATGAATATGAAAACCTAGAAGAGTATCTTGAATAGTTCCTATACAACTTCCACAAATCCCATGGGTCTAACCTAGATGAAAATATTATCAGAACTGTGTTCCTAAAAGGGCTGAGAGATGACTGCATTGAAACATTAAACCTGCCCAGTGGTGGAGACATTTATAAAAAGCAATTTGTTGAATTCATTGAGCTGTGTCGCACCTATTCGATAAGCCAAGCCAAACTACGTAAAAAGCTTCGGAAACTTAGAGACAATTATAGAGACTATGTGCAAAAGAAAACTGTGGCTAATGTTGTTACAAGAGTCAAGCTGGGGAACCTATTAGACAACTTTAAAATTGATTTCTTGAACACAATTAGTGACCATCTAGATACCGTGAAAATTAAACAAAAGCAAGAAGCCAAGAAGGCAGCCATGGTAGTCTTTTGTTCCAAGTGTAGGCATAAACATGCGGTAAGGGAATGTCCTTTAAACACCATTGAAGTCTGTGGAATCTGTACCCTAGAACACCCGATCGAGAAGTGCCCATCACTTCCTGGCTTACAGGCCACCTACAAGGGGAACACTGAAACCATTGACCAATCTCAAGCAACCAAAGACCCACCTGGAGAGGCCAGAGATAGAATGTGTTTCCAAATCTAAATCCTCAAGGTTATAGCCAGACTCAACCATGGACCTTTCCTGTATCCTACCCTCCTTGGGTTGCTCAACAACCACAAAATACTGCCTAGGGCCAGAATTGGAGGACAAACCCCTATGCCAACAACTATCAACCTCAGCCCCAATTCTATGCGCCTTATCCAAATATGCCAAGTACTTCATATAATATGACCATGCAAACCTATCAACAAGCGTATAACCCTAATATGTATCAACAACCTATGCTGCCACCATCTCCTTTGCATCAATTATTACCTGCACCTACTAACCCATCATCTTCGTAGCCACCTGTTACCATAAACCCACCCTGCCCTACATTATTGCCTACGCAACCCGTACCTAACCCAAGTCATAATAGGTTACCTCAACCATTGCAAAACATCGATATTCAGCCTTTTCCTACATACATGATCACTACCATTCCTATGAATGAAATCCAATTAAGATCGGGAAAGATAGTCAACAAAGGAAAATCAGTTGTTGTCATCCAAGAAGAGGTACCCTCCATGTCATCTGAAAATCATTCACAAAATGAAAAACAACAACCACAGAAGGAAGAAGAATCACCTGAACCACCGTACCCGCAAAGAATAATAGTAAAGAAGGAAGAGGTCCCACTTGAATATGACCTGGAAAATGAAATTAGGATTGTCTGTATTAAAATCCCACTTTTACAAGCATTTAGAGACATCCCCATATATACCAAAATTGTCAAGGATCTTTGCATTAAGAAACCGAGAAGGAAGGGGCATAAGAACCAGAATGTCAAAATCATGAGCCAAATGTCCACTATGATCTCTGACATGCCTGCAAAATACAATGACCTCGAGAATCCCAATGTCACTATTGAGATAAATAGAGTACTTCTGCCAAACACTCTTGTAGATCTAGGGACAGCAATAAACGCAATGACTTATGAAACAATGATGTCATTACAGCTACCTGGACTTAAAACCATCCCTATCCTTTTAGAATTGGCAGATAAATCTGTCGTTAGACTGATAGGATCCTTGGAGGACATATTAGTTACTATTGCCTCTTGGAAATATTTCATAGTCATTTCTCCAAAAACCTCTAGGCCCGTACACCTGGTAGTCCTAGGGCGGCCATGGATGGCAACGGTTGATGCCATCATAGGATGCATAAATGGGGAAATGATCATTTCTAATGGTCCTCAAAATCAAACATTTTCTATTTTTCCACCTTCTCAGACGACTATTGAAGTACCATTATGGCTCGAATACCCATATAGAGACGAAGACTGCATGTTCCCCTTATTAACATTAGATGAGTCTAGAGGTCTCCAGGAGCATTCTGATGAGCTTTCTTTGTAGCATTTTTTAGCAGATAACTCTTGTATCAATTATCCCATCTCTTTTAATGATTATCATCATGTGTTTAGTGATGATTTTCAGGAAACTTGCCACCCAGCTGTCTTCGCTTCATTTGCAGCAATGGAGGAAAGCCATGAGCTCACCACAGAACTAGTGGAAATATTTGAAGGGAAAATTTTACATATTGGTACAGGATTGACTGCAGAACAAAAGCATCAGTTGATGAGTATGGTTCATAAACAAACTGAAGCATTCACATGGTATTACTTGGATATGAGGGGTATACATCCAGAAACTTGCATCCACCATATCTATAAGAATGAAGAAATGAGACCTGTTCGGCAACCACAAAGGCATATGAACCCAAGATTAAAAGACATTGTCAAGGAGGAGCTTTAGAAACTTTTGGCTACAGATTTCATCTACCCCATTTCTGATAGTAAGTGGGTGTCACCTATGGTAGTAGTTCCAAAGAAGAACGGCAAGTGGCGGATCTACGTTGACTACAGAGAACTAAACAAGATCACATTCCACGACTATTGTCCATTTCCCTTCAATGATCAAGTTCTCGACACGCTTTTAGGTAAGAAATATTTTTATTTTCTAGATCGTTACAATGGGTACAATCAAATACAAATAGTTGAAGAAGGCCAGAAGAAGGCTACCTTCACATGCCTATGGGATACTTATGCATATAAAGTCCTTCCCTTTGGTCTTTGTAATGCCCTCACCACTTTCCAAAGAGTTTTACTTGTCATTTTCTCTGATATGATCTATGGCTATGTGGAATTCTATATGGATGACTTCACAGTCTATGGAGATGACTTTCCACAGGCTTTGGAAAATCTAGAGAAGGTATTGATTCGTTGTCAAGAAGATGATCTAGCCCTTAGTAGCAATAAATGTAGAATGATGCAAACTAAGGGAATTGTTCTAGGCCATCATGTGTCATTTGAAGGGATTCAAGTTGACCCAGTAAAAATCGAGGTAATTTCGCGTATCCCTATTCCGAGCTCACAAAAAGAGGTGAGAAGTTTTCTAGGGCACATAGGATATTATCAATGATTTATTGATTATTTAACTAGAGTTGCAGCACCATTATTTAAATTGTTAACTAAAGATGTTGACTTTGTATGGAATGTTTAATGGCAACAGGCTTTTTAGGTACTGAAGGAAAGATTGTCTATAGCTCCGGTGCTAAGAGGGCCAAATTGGTCCTTACTTTTAATATTTGTATAGATGCTTTAGATACTACATTGGGAGTAGTTTTGGGACAAAGGGAGGATAAATTTCCCTATGCCATTTACTTTTTTAGCAAAAATCTTTCTCCCGCTGAATTAAATTATACGGTTACTGAAAAAGAGCTGTTAGCAGTCGTGCACGCTATAGGGAAGTTTAGACATTATATTACTGGTTATGAGACATTTTTCCATACTGACCATTCTGCTATTAGATTTTTAATGAATAAACCTATTACTAATGGTAGGATAACTAGATGGTTGTTGCTTCTACAAGAATTCAATATAACTATAATTGATAGGCCTGGAAGAGATAACTTGGCAAATGATTTCTTATCTCGTTTGAATCTTACATAGAGAAGCATGCTGACACCAGTACTTGACGAATTCCTAGATGAAGCTCTATTTTCCATTTCTACTATTACTCCTTGATTTGTTGATGTTGCCAATTATGTGGTACCAGGAAAACTACCTCAAAACATGTCGGCCCAAGACAGGCATAGTATAGTGTAGCGCAGTGCTAGTTTCTCCTGGATTGAGGGAGACCTATTTTATACGGGGCCAGAATTGATTATGAGGTGGTGTGTGCGGGAAGATGAAATACATGATAAACTAAGTGCCAGTCACAACGAGCCTTGTGGTGGCCATTTTTCCAATAAAAGAACAACATATAAAGTTCTCCGTATTGGATACTATTGGCCTACCCTATTCAAAGATGCCAAGAAGTTTGTTTTGAGTTGTGATGCTTTCCAATGAAATGGGGAGACCAGTTACCTCCAATGAAATGCCTCTTCAACCACAAATTTCCATTGAACCCTTTGAGAAGTGGCCATTGGACTTCAGCACAGTGCCCAAGAGAGGCATAATATAGTGCAACATAGTGCTTATTTTTCTTGGCCAAGGCATCATTATGGGCGTCCAACTTCATGTTAGAGTCCCGTACTTGCTGGTTCACATCCCTTATGGAATGGAATAAAACTTTGTATTTATTTTCCTATTCCCTAATCTTGGTGATTGTTTTTCGTAATTTGACAAGATGGATCTTTAAATTTTCTTCGGCATCATATGTAGGAGCTTTGGTCGGGGTCATCAACTACTGTGAGGTACTACCTCCAAGTGAGTTTCCTTTATGTTCCTTTGGGGAAGACTGATGCGGGGTGGCCTTTGTGGTGCTCTTGCTTGTTGAATGTCAAGTGGGAGACAAAGTCTCCATATCCCATGCGGTATCCATAGGGATTTTCACTTTGGTTGTGGCGTTGGGCTCTTCTCCAAGGAGCCACGACCAAAGTGAAAAACCCTGTGGATATTGCACGGGATATGGAGACTTTGTCTCCCACCCAACCTTCACCAAGAAAGAGCACCACAAAGGCCACCCCACATCAGTCTTCCCCAAAGGAATGTAAAGGAAACTCACCTGGAGGTAGTACCTCGTAGCAGTCAACGACCCTGACCAAAGCTCCTACATATGATGCCGAAGAAAATTTAAAGATCCAGCTTGTCAAATTATGAAAAACAATCACCAAGCTCAGGGAATAGGAAAATAAATAGAAAGTTTTATTCCATTTCGTAAGGGATGTGAATCAGTAAGTACGGGGCTCTAACATGAACTTGTATGCCAAAAATGATGCCTTGGCCAGGAAAAATAAGCACTACGTTGCACTATATTATGCCTCTCTCGGGCACTGCGCTGAAGTCTAATGCCCACTTCTCAAAGGGTTCAATGGCAATTTGTGGTTGAAGAGGCATTTCATCGGAGGCAACTGGTCTCCCCATTCGTTGGCAAGTGTCACAACTCAAAACAAACTTCTTAGCGTCTTTAAATAGGGTAGGCCAACAGTATCTGGTATGGAGAACTTTATATGTTGTTATTTTATAGGAAAAATGGCCACCACAAGGCTCATTGTGACTGGCACTTAGTATATCATGCATTTAATCTTCCCACACATAGCCTCATAATCAAGTTTGGCCCCATATAAAATAGATCTCCCTCGATCTAGGAGAAACTAGCACTACGCTGCACTATATTATCCCTCTCTCAGGCCGACATGTTTTGAGGTAGTTTTCTTGATACCGGATAATTGGCGACATCAATGAACCAAGGAGAAATAGTAGAAATGGGGAATAGAGCCTCATCTAGGAATTCGTCAGGTATCGGCGTCGGCATGCTTCCCTACACAAGATTCAAACGAGATAAGAAATTAGCTGCCAAGTTATCTCTTCCACGCCTATCAATTATAGTTATATTGAATTCTTGTAGAAGCAACAACCATCTAGTTATCCTACCATTAATAATAGGTTTATTCATTAAAAATCTAACAGCGAAATGGTCAGTATGGAAAAATGTCTCATAACCGATAATATAATGTCTAAACTTCCCTATAATGTGCATGACTACTAACAACTCATTTTCAGTAACCATATAATTTAATTCAGCGGGAGAAATATTTTTTCTAACAAAGTAAATGGCATAGGGAAAGTTATCCTCCCTTTGTCCTAAAACTGCTCCCAGTGCAATATTCGAAGCATCTGTAAAAATATGAAAAGGTAAGGACCAATTTGGCCCTCTTAGCACCCAGTTGTAGACAATCTCTCCTTCATTACCTAAAAATATTGTTGACAATCAACATTCCATACAAAGTCAACATATTTAGTTAACAATTTAATTAATCGTGTTGCAACTCTAGTGAAAGTCTCAATAAATCGTCGATAATATCCTGCGTGCCCTAGAAAACTTCTTACCTCTTTTTGTGAGCTTGGAATAGGGATACGCGAAATTACCTTTGTTGGGTCAACTTGAATCCCTTCAAATAACACATGATGGCCTAGAACAATTCCCTTAGTTTTCATCATTCTACATTTATCGCCACTAAGGGCCAGATCAGCTTCTTGACAATGAATCAATACCTTCTCTAGATTTTACAAAGCCTGTGGAAAGTCATCTCCATAGACTGTGAAGTTATCCATATAGACTTCCACACAGTCGTGGATCATCAGAGAAAATGGAAAGTACAACTCTTTGGAAAGTGGCGGGGGCATTACAAAGACCAAAGGGAAGGAATTTATATGCATAAGTACCCCATGGGCATGTGAAGGTAGTCTTCTCCTGGCCTTCTTCATCTATTTGTATTTGATTGTACCCGCTGTAACCATCTAGAAAATAAAAATATTTCTTACTTGAAAGCGTGTCCAAAACTTGATCGATGAAGAGAAATGGAAAATAGTCACACAATGTGGCCTTTTTTAGTTCTCTGTAGTCAACGCAGATCTGCCACTTGTCATTCTTCATTGGAACTACTACCAGAGGTGACACCCACTTACTATTAGAAATTGGGTAGATGAAATCTGCAGCCAAAAGTTTCTAAAGCTCCTCCTTGACAATGTCTTTTAATGTTGGGTTCATACGCCTTTTTGGTTTCCAAACAGATCTCATTTCTTCATTCATATAGATATGGTGGATGCAAGTGTTTTGATGTATACCCCTCATATCCAAGTAATCCCATGTGAATTCTCCAGTTTGTTTACAAACTATACTCATCAACTGTTGCTTTTGTTCTGCAGTCAATCCTGTACCAATATGTAAATTTTTCCCTTCAAATATTTCCACTGATTCTATGGTGAGCTCATGGCTTTCCTCCATTACTACAAATGAGGCGAAGACAGCTGGGTGGCAGGTTTCCTGAAACTCATCACTAAACACATTCTGATAACCATTAAAATAGATGGGATAATTGATACAAGAGCTATCTGCTAAAAACTGCTGCAAAACATGCTCATCAGAATGCTCTTGGAGACCTCTAGATTCATCTAATGTTAACAAGGGGAACATGCAGTCTTCGTCTCCATATGCATTTTCAATCCATAATGGTACTTCAACAACTGCCTGAGCAGGTGGAAAAATAGACAATGTTTGATTTCAAGGACCATTAGAAATGATCATTTCCCCCTTTTTGCATCCTACGACGGCATCAGCCGTTGCTAGCCATGGCCGCCCTAGGACTACCGGGTGTCCAGGCCTAGAGGTTTTTGGAGAATTGACTATGAAATCTATGGGGTATTGCTGAGAGGCAATAGTAACTACTATGTCCTTTAGGGATCCTATCGGTCTAACGACGGATTTATCTACCATTTCTAAAAGGATAGGGGTGGTTTTAAGTCCAGGTAGTTGTAATGACATCATTGTTTCATAAGTCATTGCATTTATTGCTGCCCCTAGATCTACAAGAGTGTTTGGCAGAAGTACTCCATTTATCTCAATAGTGACAATGGGATTCTTGGGGTCATTGTATTTGGCAGGCATGTCAGAGATCATAGTGGACATTTGGCTCATGATTTTGACATTCTGGTTCTTATGCCCCTTCCTTCCCAGTTTCTTAATGCAAAGATCCTTGACAATTTTGGTGTATATGGGGATGTCTCTAATTACTTGTAAAAGTGGGATTTTAATACAGACATTCCTAAGTACATTTTCTATGTCATATTCAAGTGGGAACTCTTCTTTCTTTACTATTAGTCTTTCCGGGTATGGTGGTTAAGGTGATTCTTCTTCCTTCTGTGGTTGTTGTTTTTCGTTTTGTGAATGATTTTCGAATGACGTAGAGGGTACCTCTTCTTGGATGACAACAACTAATTTTCTTTTGTTGACTATCTTTCCTAATCGTAATTGGTTTTCGTTCATAAGAATGGTAGTGATCATGTATTTAGGAAAAGGTTGAATATCGATGTTTTGCACTGGTTGAGGTAGCCTATTATGACTTGGGTTAGGTAGGGGTTGCGCAGGAAACAATGTAGGACAAGGTGGGTTTATGCTAGCAGATGTCTGCGAAGATGATGGGTTAGTAGGAGTAGGTAATAATTGATGCAAAGGAGATGGTGGCAGCATAGGTTGTTGATACATATTAGGGTTATATGCTTGCTGATAGGTTTGCATGGTCAGATTATATGAAGTAATTGGCATATTTAAATAAGGTGCATAGAATTAGGTCTAAGGTTGATAGTTGTTGGAATAGGGGTTTGTCCTCCAATTCTGGCCCCAGGTAGTATTTTGTGGTTGTTGAGCAACCCAAGGAGGGTACGATGTAGGAAAGTTCCATGGCCGAGTCTGGCTATAACCTTGAGGATTTTGATCTGGAAACACATTCTGACTCTGGCCTCTCCAAGTGGGTCTTTTGGTTGTTTGAGATTGATTAACAGTTTCAGCTTTCCCCTTGTAGATGGCCTGTAAGCTGGGAAGTGATGGGCACTTCTCGGTTGGGTGTTCTAGGGTACAGATTCCACAGACCTCAATGGTGTTTAAAGGACATTCCCTTTCCACATGTTTATGCCTACACTTGAAACAAAAGACTGCCATGGTTGCCTTCTCGGCTTCTTGCTTTTGTTTAATTTTCATGGTGTCTAGCTGGTCATTGGTTGTGTTCAAGATATCAGTTTTAAAGTTTTCTAATAGGTTCCCCAGCTTGACTCTTGTAACAACATTAGCTGCAATTATCTTTTGCACATAGTCTCTAGAATTGTCTCTAAGTTCCCGAAGATTTTTTACCTACTTTGGCTTGGCTTCTCAAATAGGTGCGACATAGCTCAATGACTTCAGAAAATTTCTTTCTATAAATGTCTCCACCACTGAGCAGGTTTAATGTTTCAATGCAGTCATCTCTCAGCCCTTTTAGGAACACATTTCTGATAATATTTTCATCTAGGTTGGACCCACGGGATTTGTGGAAGTTATATAGGAATCATTCAAGATACTCTTTTAGGTTTTCATCTTCATTTTGTTGCATCCTAAGGATATCATTGATGTCCCTAATTTTAAAAAAATCTTGATACTTTTTAAGAAGCATTGATCTCATGTCATCCCATGTGTATATAGTGTGTTTCCCTAGACTCATGAACCACCTAAGGGCTACATATTTTAATGTGGCAGGAAACAATTTAAGTTTATGAGTATCGTCATAATAATTATAAATCCAACATAAAATATTGAATTCAAAAAGAAAGGCATTGGGATCTTCAGATGATTTATTGTAGAACAATGGGAGAGATTCCATTGGAATGCTTTTCATTGTGATGTCACGAGTCACATATAGGATATAGAATCCAAAGGTAACCTCCTCTTTGTCTTCTTGGTTGCCCCCTCTAAAGACGTTCTCTTTGTGTGGAGGACCTTCTCCCTCTTCCTGTCATTCTTCATTGTGTCTATCCTCCCCATGTACGCGAGCACATCATGCAAATGAGGGACACTGTGGCTCAATTGAAGAAACTCGAGGTTGAAATATCAAATACCTTCCTGTTGCACTACATCTTGAACACCCTTCCGCACCAATACGAACCCTTCAAAATCTCATACAACACACATAAGGATAAATGGTCAATTAAGGAACTCATGACCATTTGTGTTCAAGAGGAAGGGAGACTAGTGATGGAATTGGGAGAAAGTGCAATGCTAGCAACACGTGGAAAGGACAAATCTCAAGCCAATAAGAAAGGGAAAGGTAAAGTACCTCCCCAAGTCGATATCAAGAAGGTTTCCAAGTGTTTCTTCTGTAAAAAGAAGGGACACATGAAGAAGGAATGCGCCAAATTTTAGAAATGGCTTGCGAACAAAGGTAACCCAATCTCGTTTGTTTGTTATGAGTCTAATATGGTTAATATCAATATTAACACCTGGTGGATTAATTCTGGATCAACAATTCACATTTCAAATTCCTTGCAGGGTTTGCAAAACCTAAGGAAGCCAGTGGGAAGTGAGCAAAGCATCTTATCAAGAAACAAGATGGGCTCGCATGTGGAAGCTATAGGAACATGCTATTTAACTTTAAGTATTGACTTTGTTTTAGAATTAGAAAAGACCTTTTATGTTCCAAGTTTTTCTAGAAACTTGCTATCAGTTTCAAGACTTGTACATTTTGGATATTCCTTCAACTTTTCATAAATATCTTTCAGTTTATTTTATAAATTGTGTTGGGAATCGTATTTTGTCTAATGGTCTTTACTACATTAATTTACAAAACAATTTCACTTATGATTCAATGCATGTTCACACTGGCACTAAAAGATGTGTTATTAATGAGGATTCCTCTAAATTATGGCACCAGAGATTAGGTCATATCTCCATAGAAAGAATTAAAATATTGGTAAATGAAGGGGTACTTAATACTCTGGATTTTACTGATTTTGAGACTTATGTGGACTGCATAAAGGGAAAGCAGACCAACAAGTCAAAGAAAGGTGCGAATAGGAGTTCGGACATATTAGAGATCTTACATACTGATATATGTAGTCCAAACATGGACTCACATGGTCAGAGATACTTCATCTCTTTTATAGATGATTACTCACGATATATGCATCTCTACATGCTTCATAAAAATAATGAAGCATTAGATGCCTTTAAGATATTTAAGGCTGAAGTAGAGAAACAATGCAGCAAGCAAATTAAGATCATGAGATTAGATAGAGGTGGAGAATATTATGGTATATACACAGAAGATGGACAAGCACCTGGGCCATTCACAAAATTTCTTCAAGAGCATGGGATTGTTGCCCAATACACCATGCCTGGTTCACCCGACCAGAATTGTAAGGACCTGCAGTCCTTGGAGCATCCTTATGTTCATGCGACGAGCTGGTTATCCCTCGGATGCGTGATTTAGAAGAAGTACGAAGCTCAAATTCACATGTGCGTGAAGTTATGCGCATAATAGAAGAGGGCGAGCTGTTTATATGGCATGGGGAGCAGTTGGCTCAACCCACGGGCCGACCTACAAACATAGGCAAGGCGACATGTATTATGAACGAGTTTGCGATGGAGTAGGAGTGTTGGACGAGTCGGCTGGGCAGCTCGACTCGCCCTACCATTGGTATAAGTTAACATTGCGTTGGAGGCATTTGAAGACATCGCTCAAGCATCTTCGCTCGTCGAAAAGGAACAAGTGCGTGGATAAGGGGAGCCACAACAATAAGGGAGGTCGTATATGGTGATGCACCCAACCTTGGGCGAGGCTACATGAAGGAAATATGTTGTCTTGGTTTTGGGTGAGGGCGTGGGCAAGAGTCGCTCGTAGAATGAAGAGAAGGGCGTGCACGAGTGTGTGGCACCCAGATTGTGCAAAGGAGCACCCGATAGCGAAACGAAGGGTGAGTGCCCGGTTTGTGTGATGACTTGACACGGGTTCTTGGGTGACTCGGGTGAGCGCCTGCCCGTCGTGCAAGTGTGCACGGTGTGACTTGGTAAAGTGTTGAGATTGTGAACAAAGGTGTGTCTCGAGTAGAGGCGCCCGTGTGTGGCGACTTGGAGGCGCGCCCAAGTTGGGCAAACAACACGATCGTGTGACGAGGTGAACGAAGGGTTGGTGAGTCGTGCAACGACTGTGCGGAGGCGCCGACGAGCTGGGCAACCGAGTTTGCTGAAGTTGAAAATTGGCTAAGTGTAAATTTTGGGTTTCCCAAGATTTAACTTGCACTTTGTAAAACTAAAGATTGTATAATATATTGATTCGGGCAGACTCATATTGGAGGGAGTTGCCCCTCCATTTATACTGCTGTGCATTTCTCTTGTATAATGTTGTTTATGTGAATGTTATGGGCTTTCACTTGTATAAAGGAACACATTAATAAGACTTGGTTGCGAAACACAAACTAAGTAGGATAAGTGGAATGTTAGGTGTAGTCTACAATTGTAAGTATTGGTGAAAAGAAAATGATTGGTAGTGCCGCACCTCACTATAAGCGGTTGAAAGAGTACCACAGGTGTAGGGGCGTGACAGTTGGTATCAAAGCTCATGGTTGAAGCTGGTGGACTGAATCAAGGAGCTGATTCTACGAAGACCGAAGGCTTGGCAAGGAGCTCAATTTTTGCAGGTGACAGGTGGAATATCAGGGTGATTCAGGTGAATGGTGAAACAGGTTTAGCAGAGGAGAAGCTTTGTGCTTGGGCCAAGCTGAACGACAAGGCATGGTAGGTTTGGAAGAATGTGAAGGGAAGCTCTTGCTTACCTTATATAGGCTGAATCGGATGAAAGAAGAAAACCCTCGGATTCGAGAGGAACTTGAAGTCTTGGAAAAGAATGTTGAAGACGAACTTCTTCAACTTTGTTGGACAATGGGGTAAGATGAAGTTGCAGATTGTGCTAACAAGGAAGAGGAAGCTGTGATGATTGAGGATGTTGCAGACGTGACAACGATGGAGGATGGACTTGAGATTGATCAAGTTGGACCAGTATCGTGCAATTTGCAGACCTGGATGGATGAGGATACTCACATAGAGGGGCCTCATGATGGTGATGATGATGTAAGTACTATTGATACTTGTGTTTCATTCAAGCTTTTGGGAGATGAACCATATACAGGGAAGGGCAAAGTCAGTTTGTCGATGCTAGGGAGGATCTTACCATGGATGTCTATGATGAGACCTTGTATGGAGAAGCAAGGATTGTTGACTGTTGCAGGACTTGTTGGGGTTGTTTGTGACCTTATGGTAGAAGGTACAAAGGCCAGTGACAAGGGAGGAACATGATGATCGTTGCGAAGGATTGGGTCATGCTTTAGCCACATGGAGAATTGGCTAAGTTCCCGGCATGACTCATGGATAGATTGGAGGGCACACTCTTGAGTTATGATGATACTTGGGTGGACTTGTCATGGCCGAGACCAAGAGCAAGTCTTGGTGGAACCTTCAGTGGGGGAGCTATGATGGAAGGGACTCATGATGATGATGACATGGTTAGGTGACCGAGTTCACTAGATTGAAGATTACAGACTTGGATGGGATGACCGATTGTTGTGATGGGTCTAATTGGTTGGACTACATGGGCAACTTAGTCATGGACATCAGGTTGGAGACATGGAGCATGGCAGTCTTATGCAGGGACATTATGCAGGAGCACTTGTAGAGGTGTCACTTATGGGCATCCAATGAGAAGTGCCAAGGCAGGAATGTTGTGCAGGTAGATTTGCTGATGTGACATGGAGATGTTTTGCTTATAAGCCGATGGAGTGGTTGTGCACTTATGTACAGCAAGGCCATGGACTTGGATGGAGTTGTGAGCAGGCTATGAAGCATTCCTACTACATGGAGAGCTGAGGCATCTTGCAGAGACCTTTGGGCTGAGACTTGTATGCTTGCTGAGATGTTGGTTGGAGATGACTCATGGAGCTCATGATGACTTGAGGTTGTGACTTTTAGGGATTTCATCTATGGTGGACTTGGAGGATCTAATGCATTGAGGAGCTGAGGTCAGAGACTTTAATGCAGAATGGGGTCCATACTTTCAAGTACATGTATGGGAATGGCTTGAAAGAGTGACTTGATGTGGAAGATCGATATGAAACACTTTGGAGTGATGGAGTTACAACCATGATGATGCCTTGGTGACAACACTTGGGCATGGGTTGAACCGAGACTAAACAACTTTTGACACATGGGAGTTGATTGATTTACAATCATGGGTAGCACATGGATAGATGAGACAGGTGTGTACTTGTTTCTATGACAAACTTGAGGGATGTCACATTGCAAATATGATGGAGGTTGCTTCATGGAGCTGGATGTGGCACATCGAGAGTCAGAGTTTGATGAGAAGGTCTCTTCATATTGAGGAGATACACATATGGATGATGATGTGGCGTAGATGTGGCTGATTTCATGCAGCACATTGGTACCAAACATCATGGACATCATGTTGTAGATGAGATGAGGGCTACTTCATGGACCTGAGCATGGCTTACACTTATATGGAGATGGATTCTTGATTGAGTTGGGGATTGTCGGGATGTTCTGAGAAACGACTGATGATGGCATGAGGATGTTCACTCTCATGGTTTGAGCATGACAGTTGGACTGATCACCCGACTAGTTCAAACATGGGGTTGAGAAGTGTACAGAGATGTGTTAACATTCGTTGGAGTATCATGGCAGCAGTTCACATGAGGACGATACATGATGAGGTCAACACGAGATGTTGCAGGAAGCATGTAGCTTGGATGGAAGGACCAACCTTCCACGATGGGGAGCAGCATGTGGAGATTGTGACAGGGTGGTTGATGCTCATGGATTGAGATGATTTCCGATATATGACATACCGATAGGGATATACCTTGATATGGTGATCTTAGTGACAGATGGTTGCCGGGACGAGACATGATGGAGACAGTGGTTCTACATATGTTGCAGGGATTTTTGTAGTATGTGGAGGAGTTGACATCATGGACGAGACAGATATTGATATTGGTCTTGGTGGATGGCTACCAGGATGGTATGTTGTCGAGGACGACAACGATTTTAGGTGGAGGAGGATGTAAGGACCTGCAGTCCTTGGAGCGTCCTTCCGTTTGTGCGATGAGTTGGTTATCCCTCAGACGCACGATTTAGAAGAAGTGCAAAGCTCAGATTCACATGTGCGTGGAGTTATGCGCATAATAGAAGAGGGCAAGCTGTTTATATAGTGTGGGGAGCAGTTGGCTCAACCCACGGGCCAACCTACAAACATAGGCAAGCCGACATGTATTATGAATGAGTTTGCGATGGAGTAGGAGCGTTGGACGAGTCGGCTGGGCAGCTCGACTCGACCTACCATTGGTATAAGTTAACATTGCGTTGGAGGCATTTGAAGACATCGCTCAAGCATCTTTGCTCGTCGAAAAGGAAGAAGTGCATGGATAAGGGGAGCCGCAGAAATAAGGGGAAGTTGCATATGGTGATGCGCCCAACCTTGGGCGAGGCTACATGAAGGAAATGCGCTGTCTTGGTTTTGGGTGAGGGCGTGGGCAGGAGTCGCTCGCAGAACCAAGAGAAGGGCGTGCACAAGTGTGTGGCGCCCGATGGTGAAACGAAGGGTGAGCGCTCGGTTTGTGCGAAGACTTGACAAGGGTTCTTGGGTGACTCGGGTGAGCGCCCACCCGTCGTGCAAGTGTGCACGGTGTGACTTGGTGAAGTGTTGAGATTGTGAACAAAGGTGTGTCTCGGGTAGAGGCGCCCGTGTGTGGTGACTTGGAGGCACGCCCAAGTTGGGAAAACAACACGATCGTGCGACGAGGTGAACAAAGGGTTGGTGAGTCGTGCGGCGACCGTGCGGAGGCGCCGATGAGCTGGGCAACCAAGTTTGCCAAAGTTGAAAATTGGCTAAGTGTAAATTTGGGGTTTCCCAAGATTTAACTTGTACTTTGTAAAAGTGAAGATTGTATAATATATTGATTCGGGCAGACTCATATTGCAGGGAGTTGCCCCTTTCTTTATACTGTTGTGCATTTCTCTTGTATAATGTTGTTTATGTGAATGTTATGGGCTTTCACTTGTATAAAGGAACACATTAATAATACTTGGTTGTGAAACACAAACTAAGTAGGATAAGTGGAATGTTAGGCGTAGTCTACAATCGTAAGTATTGGTGAAAATAAAATGATTGGTAGTGTCGCACCTCGCTATAAGCGGTTGAAAGAGTACCGCAGGTGTAGGGGCGTGACAAGAATGGTGTAGCAGAAAGAAGAAACTGAACATTATTGGACATGGTGTGGAGCATGCTTAGCAGCTCCAATCTTCCTAAATCCTTGTGGACTGAAGCACTTAAGACGACAGTGTATATATTAAACTGAGTTCCAACCAAGGCTGTTCCTAAAACACCATTTGAATTATGGAAAGGTTGGAAACCGAGTTTGCGGCATATGCGCATTTGGGGATGCCTGTCTGAAGTAAGAATATATAATCCACAAGAGAAGAAGTTGGACCCAAGGACCATTAGTGGGTATTTCATTGGATATGCTGAAAGGTCTAAAGGTTACAGATTTTATTGTCCATCTCACAACACTAGGATTGTGGAATCAAGAAATGCAAAGTTTCTTGAAAATGACTTGATCAGTGGGAGTGATCAAACCAGGAACATAGTTTCTGAGAAGGATCATTCAGAATCTCAACCTTCCACCTCAAGTGATAGATTGGTTATTGTTCACAGCACCCCTTAAGTACAAATTGGTGTTGAACAACTAATTTTTGAAGTTCCACAAGCTGTTGACGGCATTCAAGTAGATCAGGTAGTTCAAGAGTTGCCAAGAACTTTTGAACAATGAGTTGAACCACATACTTCTCAGGAAGATGATGGTACAACATTAAGAAGATCTATTAGACCAAAGATATTAGCAATTCATGATGATTATGTTGTGTATCTGTAAGAATCTCACTACAACATTGGAGTTGAAAATGATCTCGAGTCTTTTTCACAAGCCATGAGTTGTAAAGAATCAGAATTATGGTACGATGCCATGAAGAAAGAGATGAATTCTATAAAGAGTAACGAAATCTGGGATCTTTTGAGTTGCCTAATGGTGCAAAAGCCATTAGATGTAAATGGGTCTTTAAGACAAAGAAAGACTCATTGGCAACATTGAGAGATACAAGGCAAGACTTGTTGCTAAGGGATTCACTCAGAAAGAAGGAATCAACTACACGGAGACTTTCTCTCCTGTATCTAAGAAAGATTCCTTGAGCATTATTATGGAAGTAGTAGCCCATTTTGACTTGGAGTTTCAACAAATGGATGTGAAAATGACATTTCTCAATGGAGATCTAGAGGAGGAGGTTTACATGAAACAACTTTAAGGATTCCCCTCTAGTGATGGTGAGCAATTGGTTTGCAAGCTTAAGAAATCCTTATACGGTTTAAAACAAGCATCCCGCCAATGGTATTTGAAATTCCATAATGTAATTTCTTCATTCAGTTGTGTAGAAAACATTATGGATCAATGTATATACCTGAAAGTCAGTGGGAGTAAAATATGTTTTCTTGTTTTATATGTGGATGACATTTTGCTAGCTAAGGGTTTGCTGCATGAGGTGAAACAATTCCTCTCTAAAAATTTTGATATGAAGGATATGGGTGAGGCATATTATGTCATTGGCATTAAGATCCATAGAGACAGATTCCGAGGCATCTTAGGTCTGTCTCAGGAAACCTATATTAATAAAATTTTAGAGATATTTCGGATGAAGGATTGTTCACCAAGTGTCACTCCCATTGTGAAGGGTGATAGGTTCAATTTGAACCAATGCCCGAAGAATGACTTTGAAAGGGAACAAACTGAAAACATTCCATATGCTTCTGCTATCGGAAGCCTAATGTATGCTCAGGTCTGCACAAGACCTAACATTGCATTTGTTATGGGAATGTTGGGACGATATCACAGTAATCCAGGTTTAGACCACTGGAGAGCTACAAAGAAAGTAATGAGGTACCTTCAAGGAACCAAAGACAACATGCTTATTATAGACGGACAGACAACTTGGAAGTAATTGGCTACTCAGATTCTGACTTTGTTGGATGTGTTGATTCATGTAAATCAACATCAGGATACATTTTTATGATGGTCAGTGGAGCTGTATCATGGAGGAGTGCCAAGCAAACCTTGATTGCAACTTCCACTATGGAAGCCGAGTTCGTCTCTTGTTTTGAGGCTACTTTACATGGTGTATGGCTTAAGAGTTTCATTTCTGGGCTTAGAATTATGGATTCTATTTCTAAGCCATTGAGAATGTATTGCGACAATTCAGCTGCTGTTTTTATGGCTAAAAACAACAAAAGTGGGAGTCAAAATAAACACATCGACATTAAGTATTTAGCTATAAGGGGACGTGTTAAAGAAAAGAAAGTGGTCATTGAGCACGTCAGCACTGAGTTGATGATTGCTGATCCTTTGACTAAGGGCATGCCACCATTGAAATTCAAGGATCATGCAATGAATACTTGGTTCCATTATGTAGTTTCTCATTGTATGGACAATGTTATTTTAATGAAATTATTGATTATTGTGATGTTTTCCTCATATTTATGTGCACCTTAATTTGATTTGAGAGAATTCATCTGTGTAGGACCAAGAATAAACATAAGGTTTATTCATTAAGAATTGTTGCCACATAAATTATAATAGCAACAAATACATAGTAATACATGGAAGATAATACTTGTCATTAGAGGACTTATCGCCATGATTCATGTATCTATTACTTAATACAGATTATCAATGGGTTTTAAGATGAGACCTTAGATTGGAAGTATGGACTAAGTGGGAGAATGTTAGCTCCCTTAATGGCTATTAACGGCTCCTTTACGACCGCCGATGGTTTGGAAACGGTCTGCCACTGATTTGCAGTTAATTAATTTCTTGTTGGGAGCTCCTGGAGTGGTCCATTACTCCCTCTGCAGTTCTCTACCATGTTCTGTGGAACACTTGACACATAGCCAACAAAAGCTTGATGGAAGCTTGGCTATAAATACTTCTGTTTGGTCCCCAAGCTCACTCACTTAATCCCCTTCAGCCTTACACCATCAAATTAGAGTGAGCAGAGCTTGGAAGTGCCACACAGATCAGAGATTTTGGGTCGCATGTTCAATCCCCGCCATCAAGTTAGCTCGGGGCTTACGTGCAACTACACCTTGAATTGTTCTTTGTTTTGTAAGAAAAGTCCTATAAATTTGTAACCTTTTGGTTTACCTTTTCTTTTCCCTTCTGGCGTTTCTGTTATGAGTCTGCAATACGTTGCTTGGCTTTTATGAAATGTCATCATAAGTAGTTGCCTGTTGATCAATACAGACGTAGAGGATTCTAAGGCTGCCAATGACCCTGCCTCTAAGTGAAATATTCGCCATAATATCCTGCGATTGGCAGTCCTGTTTTTTGCTGTTGTGAAATTTCAGTGTTGTAGCTGCTCCTTTATTTCGGTTCCATGGGAGTGCTCCTCATGGTAAATTTAAATAATGTTGCTGAATATAATCGGTTTGAGTGGAATTTACTTTAGCTAGCAGGCTTTAAATTGTGAAGCGACCTGGAAGCTTTGTGTACGAAATACATCGTGAGTGTGAGTAAGCATCAATGGCCGAAGGTATGATTTCTTGGGTATACAAGTTTTTCGATTCTTTTAAGTGTTTATTCCGCATTATAGAATCGTTATTTTGCTTACACACAGAGCATAAAGTAGAAAGTGATAGGGTGTTTTGTTAAGCCACCCGCTGATGTGAAGGTCATCTGTTGGAAACTCCATAGACAAAAATCTAGCCATGCTAAGGGCTGGTGTGGCAAGTCAAATGTGATCCCGGGTGATTTTGATGGATGCTACAAATTAGTCTTGCAGTCATCTCAAGACTCGCATAAACTAGCAAACAAAAAAATGTAATAGTTTACTTTTTATTTTTAAAACCAAATTTATCGACATTAGTGAAACATTTAACTCAAATAACTTAATTAATAATAATTATTTATAAATAACAATAAATTTTACCATTTTCAAAAAAACAAAACAACTCTAACCAATATAAACATTTAAATACATTTCATAATTAATTTATAACATATTTTTTTTTTAGGGAAACATGCACTTATAAAAAGTATAAAAAAAATAATTTATAATTAAAAAGTTATAAATAATTATAATAAAAATTTAAAAATTTTAATATATAATGGTGATGATGATAATTAACGTCTATTAAGACCAATGCCGTGTATCATCCACTAATTATATATTTTTTAATATAATCTTCAAGCGGCTAATTATATATATATTTTTAATATAATCTTCAAGCGGTATCGGTCCACTAATTATATATATTTTAATATAATATTTATTTTTGTCCCATGTACTAATATTTTTTAATATAATCCTCAAGTGCAGTCCACTAATTATATATTTTTTAATATAATATTTTATTTTTTCCCCAGGTACTTTCTAGCCTAGTACGAAAGAGATGTGGTAAGGTTATGCTATGTTATGTGATGTTAACATTTTAACTTGGTCAAATTATATAGCAATAAAAATACAAAAAAAAAATATTAAAATATAAAAATAACTTTAATAATTATTATTAATAATTAAAACATTTTTACTAAATCAAATTAGAGAAAAATAATATAAAAATAATAATTAAATCCTTTGAGGTGCACATCTCTAGGGTTAGGTTAGGGTCAACTCCCTTATTGGATGAAAAAACGATCTACCTGCAATCAAATACTATCACCCTGTAAAATCAATGAGTAGTTATAAGTAATTGGCACAAATGGTTTCAAATCCCACGAGTAAACATTTTTGACGTGGGCTCAAAAAGTAAGTTCCCAACCTTAATCTCAGCTCTTGGTAAATCATGACTCTTAATCTCGGCTCTGGATAAATCATGACTCTTGATAAATCATAAATTCTTAACATATATATACCATGATTAAAGAAAACACATTTATCTCGTAATATTATTTAAAATAAAAACATAATTTACTATTACCAAAATTTACAACATTACAAATTTCTATTATAAAAAAAAAAAACATACGATGGGCTATAGGATTAAACAGCGTCTATATCCCGCACCAACCACTATTACACAACTTAATTCAATGACGGCACGCGCCCAAAACTAGGGGCTGTGCACAGGTCCTCTCGTTAGCTTCGACCATCTTGCTCTTTCTCTTCAAAAATAGCAAAGACCGCCTCGTTTCTGGTTCACGGTTAGCAAGCCCTTGATGCCGGTTTCTGGTTTATAGTTGGCCAGCCCTCCATGCCGGTTTTCACGTTATTATCTATTTCTTGGGATGGCAAAGAAATATATGGGGTGTGAGCGCTGAGATATTATTTTTGTGGGCTCCAATTCTATGTTTGTTATGTCAACCCTGAAGAAAGGAAAGCACACAAGATTTTCTCTCTGAATAGTTGGGTGTAGATGCCCATTTGGTTTTTCATTCTCTACTGCTTGTTTTCTTGATTGTCAGCAATGAGCTCTGTGAGCAGCCTGGGCATAGGCCTTAGCGTTGTGTTTGCATGTTTTCTGTTATCAGTCATGATCTTCTGCTGGAAGAAGCGATTCAATAATCCTTCTTCCCCCTCCTCCTCCTCTTCTTCACAGCACATGATGAATGACAGGGAAGTAGAGGAAGGTGAGATGGGAAGTTCCGGACAAGTGTTTTACTTTTTGTGCTGGAAGAAGCACCTGCAGCAGGGCTCCATTAAAAATTCCACAGCACTGAGTGCCAATTCCCCAAACCATGCGAATGATCGAACAGTAATAAAGGGAGCCAAGCGCCAAGAAGAGGAAGAGGAGGAGGAGCTAGTGTTATCCCCAGAATCCCCTGTTGAAGATGTTGAAGGTTTCATTAGCAGGCTTTTCCCACTTCAGAGAGAGGGATTAATGGGGCCTAGCGAGGTAATGACCATAGAGGGGTTATTGCGTCCTCCCAGGTTTCTTTTCACCATCAAGGAAGAGACTAAGGAGGATATGGAGTCCGAGGATAGCAAGTCCAGTAAAGGTGGAAGGACCCACAAGGGCCGCCATGGCAGAAGCTTAAGCGACCCATTTGCTCAGATGAGAATGGTGGACATTGCAGTTGAAACTCCTCCATTTCTCACCCCTTCATCTTCCCCTCCTTTCTATACTCCCCTGGAAACCCCTCCCTGGACCCCTCTTCATCCCTCTCCATCAAATTCCCCATTAAATAGATGCCTTGAGTCTCCAAAACCCTGTGATAAAGCAGGAAACTATACTCCTCTAATGGAGATGTGTGATGGATCCCTCTCCTCCTCTCCCCATTGCAATTCAGGTGATGAGAATGCTTCCTACATCACCATTTTTGTTAAAAGATAATGCCCACTTCAAGTCTCAGAATATATCAGAACTGCAGCAATTCAAGGCCACTTGGGTTTGTTTGTGGGTGTCCATGGAAGCAGATCACAAGTTCAACTCTACAGCAAGAAGCACTGAATCACTGAAGTAGGACAGTAAGTAGATGAATATGAAGATGAAATTGACAGAGTTTTGATCAACTCAACAAAAGCTTATCACTTGGGTTGAATCAGGTGTGGCAGCTATTATTCTTTATCTAAAACATCATTCTCCGTTCTATTTTAGCTGAAAAGATTTTTGTTTCAGACTACTTCAGAGGGGATTGTTGATCTTCATTCCTTTCAATCTCTGGTGTTAACAAAACTATTCTGTATTTTTCTTTTAGCTTTCTGGGGTACTCTCTGGTCTGTAATGTCTGATGTACATTGTAATTGGACATCTTACTGCAACAGTCAATTGCAAAGCTTACTACTACAGTTATATTCAGATTCCATAAATTGGATTTTATGAAAAACAGTTGATTGACTTATTGTCCCTAAAGCCAACTTTATATCTTCACTATCTATTTTTATTCTCCATTATTTATTTTTGTTCATTGCTTCACTGTGCTTTACACAAACTTTATATAAATAATACCATATCTACACATATCTTCAATGTTCCATTTTTCTTTGTTCATTTAACTTTACAAAGGCATTACTTGTACCTCTTTGTTCATTGAAGTAACTTTACAAGATATTACTTGTATTGAAGGCTATGCTAATTAATTATCTACTTGTATTATAAGATTAGTAAATGCAGTATTACTTGTATTAAAAGTCTTTGTCAGTCAGAAACTGTTCTTTAATGTCAAGTATCTGAGTTGATGTACATTAACATGTTTTTCAAACTTCAACTTTAAGGTGGGAGCTTCTGAGCTGATGCACAATCACTTGTTTTTCAAGGTGGAAGTTTCCTAGTACAATAACATGTTTTTCAAACTTGAATCATTTCGTTTTTTCAAAGTTTCTGAGTCAATTTACCATAAAATCATTGGATGAAATAACATAAAAACGCAATAAATTTATTGAAATTTAATGAATTTTCTTTTGGGTAAATATAACACTTCATCTTTTGACAGTTTTACTTTTCTTTTGTTTTTTGGTGTCTACAAATCAATTTATGGCATTGGCAACTGCCTTTATTGAGGTGTTTCAAAAGTAAATATAACCATTAAAATTTAAAATTTAATTAAAATGTATTATAGGATATGCTTATATAGAAGGGTTGAGTTTAAGTTAAGATTAACTTTAGTGTTAAAAGGAAGAAGATCAATTTACTTGTGAAATATTTATGAAATGTTATTACTAAAATTATATAATTTTTAATTAATAACAATCAATTTATATATAAAATATCTATTAAATGTTGTCACCAAAATTATACCATCTTTATGTATTATAAATTAATATCAAACTAAATTTTCCCATCTTTGTTCACATGTGTTTTCATAAATATGTTGGATCTGCAATGGATTGGCATTGTAAATGGGCTGGATCTGGACTGGATTTTCATCTTTTGGGCATGTTCTTACTGGGGTTTTACTGTTTTTTTATATATGCAAGGATGTTTATTACAAGTTTTTTTATTGTATCAGAAATTGGGATGAGTATTAATGATTTCAACTGTTAACACAGTGTTCTGCAATCTGCTCTTTATGTTTCTTTGGACTTGAAAAGAGTGAAGAGGGAATGTTCATGCTGCCTGCTTTAACGACAAGGAAATTATGAAGGACACGGTTTATGTGCAGTCTCAGATTAAAAAATAGCGTACTACTGAAAAGTCTAATTCATACTCATTATCATTTATGTTTTCAAAGTAATGGATTGTCTTAAAAGCATCACCCTGAATGCTCTGGGACGTTGGGACACTGTCGTCATAAATATGGATAAAATATAGTTCAATAATATAAGTGTTTATATATATACATAATATATATATTATTTTAATAAGTTATTAATTTTATTTATTTTTATAAAATTATTTTTTAGTAAATATGGATCACAAATTAATAATTAAACATACATTTTTAAAATAAAATATATAATAATTAGTTTATGAAATAAAATATATAATAATTAGTTTATGTGTTTTAGATAGATGGTGATTAGGTGTTTTGTTAAGATATTTTTTAATATGAAGATATTGGTTCAAAATTAATTCACCAATTACCTACTTCGATCAAAATGATATATTACACATAATAAAGATATAATCCTACCAATTTTATCAAAAAATATAATAATTAAAATTAACCTAATATCAAAGTCATATATTTAATATGATAAAGATATAATCCTACCAATTTTATAAAAAATTATAATAATTAAAATTAACCTAATAACAACTTGTTTGTTTTTTAAGTAATCCAAAAGTAAATTTGACAATGAAGGGTCATTATTAGTTGTGGGTTCATTACCCAGTCAAGGTGTATCATTCTTGGTTTCCTCGTGAATTGATATAAATTTTTCCAAGGTCCTGATTATTTCCAATGTCCCTGCTAACCATGAATTTATAATAATAGAGAAAATCATTATATTCGTTATAAATGTGACCATTATCCAATCCGATATCTCTTTAAGTGGCTCGCGAGTCATACTTAACAACAACCAATCATTATAGTTAAAATTTAGGTCGGTGATGCATATCCAATGAAGTTTTTTTTTTTTCAAAGTATCGCGTAAGTCATACTAATAAAAAAAACCAATCATAAATGATAATAAATTATTTTAAATTTATTTTATTTTGATTATTATAAAAATATAGATATATTAAATGGATTTGGTTATAAAATTGAAATTAAATATAATATAAATAAAAAAATTTATTTTATTTTGATTATTATAAAAATATAGATATATTAAATGGATTTGGTTATAAAATTGAAATTAAATATAATATAAAATTATTATTTAGGGTTAATTAGGTTTTTTATGGTGGAAAAAATAATTATTATTTTCTAGATTTAATTGTGGTTAAAGGTTTTTATGAAATGTAAATAAGTTTGTCAATATTTTTTTTAATGTTAACTTTATTACAATTAAAAGTAAATATATAACAAAATACAATTTCATATATTAATAGTGATATAAAATTTTCATCTTTTTATATCATTCTCATTTTTTATTGTATTAAAATTTTGATTTAATTTTTATGGAATATCAACTAAATATTTTTAGTAGTATTGAGTACAAAGAGTTGTTGATAATATTGCCAAAATATCATGATATATCATAATATTTTCAGCAAAATAATATATTGCTAATTAAATATCGTGATATTTACAACATATTGTCAACCAATTTTTTTACTTTTAATTTGTCATTTTTCTTTGTTGGTATTGGAGAAGGAAGGGGAAGAGCTCCGTGGTGGTTTTCAAGGAGGGATTGAGGATCAAACAACCATTATCATTACCAACCAAAATTATTTTGTGGATCAAAGATTCATGAACAGTGAGACAAACTTCATTTCTTTCATTAATAGGTCTGTTCTTAAAAACCCCTATGTTAATGTTTTTTCATAGATTTTGGGTTATGCTTGCTTGCCTCCTTGCCTAATAGCATTTTTCTTCTTTGTTTTTTTACCATTTGCTATGATTTTCATGCCCATGAGCCAATGGAAAGGTTTCCTCCATATTTGGATAATAAGCTTCATTTTTTTTTAACTTTCTTATGCACCCTCTTATTGTCATTTTTCATTGCAAATAATGTAGTAAAAAAATATTTTTTTTAAATGAGGTGGCCATTATTTTTTGTGTACGGGGTTTAATGCCAATTTTTTGTTTTTTTTGTGCCCTAGGTTTAAATTAATCCACTACAAATATGCCAAAGCCCTTGGACCCATTTTGGGAGTAAGGGGAACTTGATACTCAGACAAATAGGGCATATCTAACATGCAAATTGTGTGGGGAAAAAAATGAAAGGAGGGATTACACGATTGAAATACCATTTGGCTAGACTCCCTGGAAATGATGTTGGGCTTTGTGTGGAATCTCGTGTGGAGCTTATACAAAAAGCTCTTGAAGCAATTGACGAAAAAGACAAAGAACGAAGAGGCAAAAAGAAACAAGGTTGAACATGTAGGTAGATCTTTCGGGATATCTTATTATGAGTTTGAGGCTGAGAGTAGTGGGAGGGGCTCCACAACATCACCTGCTAGTGCTAATGTTATTGGGAGTGGGAGGTCATCTTTTTTTGTTCCACGAACTGAACATGGAGCACAACCTTCTACAAAATCAGTTGTTAAAAAAAAGGAGAAGCAAGAAGCAGATATAGTTATGGGGAGGTGTCTTTTCTTGAGCTACTTACCTCTCAGCATCACCAAAGTCAATCCATTTTGGCAGCCAATATGTGATGTTATTGCTATTGTGGGCCCAAGGTACAAAAGTGCTACATATGAGGAGTTGTGGAGGCCAATCCTTCAAGCAGAAAAGCAGGACATCAACTCTAGATAGGCGGAGTTGAAGCATGCATGGGAGGTGTTTGGATGCACAGTGATGTCTAATGGTTAGACAAATAAAAAGGGTAGGACCCTTCTAAATTTCTTGGTATGTTGTCCTAAATGTACCATGTTTATTAAATCAGTGGATGCATCAACACATGTAAAAGATGCAACATTGATATATGAGTTAGATGGGTTCGTCTGAGAGATTGGTGTGCAAAATGTGGTGCAAGTCATAACAGGTAATGTAGCTAATTATGTGCATGTCGGCAGGATGCTTATGGAGAGGCACCACACATTGTTCTGGACTCCATGTGCAACACATTGTATCGATTTGTTGCTTGAGGATATGGGGAATCTCTCCTTCATCAAGGAGGTGATTTATATGGCTAGGAGAGTCCCCAAGTTTATATATAGCCATGCTTTTGTTCTTAGCCTCATAGGGAGATACACTAGAAACAAGGAGTTGCAGCATCTTGCAATCACACGTTTTTCCACTAACTTTATTACCCTCCAGTCTTTGCTTTGATGCGAGTTTGAGTTGAATCAAACTAGTGTGATTGTAGATACAATAGAAGACATAATGGGAGAGCCATTACAAAAAAGGTGTACACTGACACATTTTAGCAAGGATTATAAGAAGTGTGCTCAACTAGTGAACCTATAATAAAGGTTTTGAGATTGGTAGATGGGGAGAAACATATAATCGCTTATTTGTATGAGGCCATAGATAGGGCCAAGGAGGTCATTTATGCTTATTATGCAGACAAGAGTTTTGTTGGACTTAATAGACAAATGATGTTATGGGATGTGATTGATAGTTGGTGTACAGGGATGCTTCATTGACCCATTCATGCAGCAACACTCTCCCTCAACCCTGCGTTTTCATACAAATGTGACTTTGATTTTGATGGCAAGGTGATGGAAGGGTTTCATTCCTGTATTCATAGGATGGTACCTGATCTTAAGCTTCGTAGCAAAATCAATCACGAGATATAGTTTTATCGAGATTATGTTGGCCTATTTGGCTTTGATGATGCTATTCGGGAAATGACCCTATTCATGCCATGTAAGTGACAAGTCATGACTCGTTAGAATTTTCAATTTAGAATTTACTTATTTATAATTCTAGATTTTTTAAATTCAATTATGTTTTATTTGAAAATTTTATTAGGTTTTAAGTTTTTAACTTTTTTATCTCTTTATTTTGTTGTAGATATTTGGTGGCGAAGCTATGGTGTAAGGGCAACAAATTTGTAGAAATTTACCATAATAATTCTAAGTCAAACTTTTAATTCTTCAGGGTGTGAGCGCAATTGGAGTGTATTTGAGAAAATACACTCAAAAAAGCAGAATAGGTATAACTTTGAGCTTCCGCCTTTAGTTAAGAAATTACATATATTGTAATTTTAATTTATGGCCCTCAAGTGTCAAGAGTTGACTCATTAGTTTTTTTTACATTCTTATAGGTTGGAGTTCTCATGCCTCAATGATTTAGTATATGTGCATTACAATCTCCGACTTCGAGTGAAGCATGTAAAGAAACCAATGGATGCAGATGCCATTTCCTTAACCAATATTGATGTGTTGTCTCGGTGGATGGTGGAGTTTGAGGTGCCCATCTTGGAAGAGTCACTTACATGGTTAGAGGAGGAACCATTAGTATAGGGGAAACAAGAGGAGGACTCGAGGGAGGAGCAACACGAGGAGGAGAAGCAGGAGGAAGAGGAGGATATTGTGGGAGTGTCAACATCAACACCATCTGCTATAGATATAGGAAATCACAACTCCATACCTAACAATCATTATTTGAAATTAGGTGCAGGGTTAGGACCTTCAACTGCTAGGGGCAGGTCTGGCAAACAACCCATCATGTTTTATTGTAAAAGGGGGAGAGGGCACTGATCTCAGATAGCTAGCTACTAGTTTTATTTATTTTGTTACATATAACTCATGCTGATGAGATACTTTTATATATGTGATATTATTTTGTATTGGTTCTCCACATTTGAGTCCTTGATTGGACAATGATCAGGGATCAACACGATTTGATATTGCCTTTGATGTACCATTTTTATTTACATCCACTACATCATATATATCAATGTTGTCTTCATTTTTATGTGTCAATGTGTTTATTTCATGTTGTTATTGCTTTATATGTTTAATAATATGAAGAAAAAAATAAATGTATTATGCATTTTTTATGTTTGCCAATATTTTATGATATTTTCGTTGATATTGCCGAAAAGATGTTTTGAGGACCCTCACCGATATTTTGTCGATACCAATATCTTCAACGCTGGTTTAAATATATGTTAAAAGTAATTATAACATTTTTTTCTTTTAGATTTAATTAAAAAATGTTATAAAACTAAATTAAAATAAAATATATATAAATTTTTTTTATTGTGAAATGGGTTATGGCTTTTGGATATGTGGTATTAATAAACCATGGTATTGGCCCATGTTATCGTAGAAAATGTTATTTACAAATTAATTGTATTGAGAGATGCTCTCCAACCCATTATGGTAAAGAAGTTGTAATGTAATGTAATGTAATGTAATATTTAACCCTAAAAATAAAAATAAATCTAAGTGATCAAAATAAAATAAAAATAACAACATGGTATTCACACATGGTATTAATCCATGGTATTCATATGGAATATAGCCTATTTAAAGGGTGAAATTAAACTGACCTAGATCCATCTTAACTCCAGATATACCAAGGGAAATGAATAAAATCTCTTTACACTCATATATCCCCCCTAAAGATATGTTAGACAAAACATTAAATAGCCCATATATTTTGTTTTGTTGGTTTGACCCAATGAGATTTTGAACATTGAATCATGTGGTTTACATTACTTTATAAGATGGAAATGGCCAAAAAATTGTCCTCCTAGGCATTAAATAGTCCATAATAATATTTAATATGGCCACATCTTTAATTCAATTTTGTTTTTGAATTTTAATTACTCAAATTTATATTGTTAACCTTATATTAGTTTGTTATTATCTTTATTATTAATCTTCTTATATTAATATTTTATATATTAATTATTAACATTAATATTTTTATAATAATTTCCAATAAAATCTAATAGTAATGTTGACATCATCTTTATATTAGTATTATAAGTTATTAATATTTCAAGTTTTTCTTTTTAATTTTCTTTGTCCTAACTAATTTATTAACAGTCAACCTAGACCCATCTCAACTCCAGATCTACCAAGCCCTAGCCCTGAGAGGGATCAAATCTCCCAAGGTGCAAACTCTTTTTCGAAAAACTTGAGGAAATGTTTTCACTTCTAGAGATTTTGTCCCTTTGGAAAGATGGTTTAATTAGTAATAATTAATAATTATAACTATTTATTTATTTATTTATTATTATTATTATTATGTAATTTCACTGAGTCAAAACATTTTAATTAATGATTATAATTAATAATTTTACTTTTATTTTTAATGTAATTTGACTAAGTCAAAATGCTTAGATAACATAACATAACCTTACAACATCTCTTCCATATTGGGCTCTCGACACAATAAAAATAAATTATATATATATAAATTTATAAAATATTTTGAATGTGAAATGAGAGATGGTTTTTGGGCATGTGGTATTGATGAATCATGGTATTGGTCAATGACGTTGTAAGAAAACCTATTTACAAATTAATAATATCTATTGTAAAGTGAGAGTGAATATCCATGGTTAAAAATATTGTTATAAAGTACTAAGTTTTTATGTGCTTATTAGTGAAATTTAAATATGGTCACAAAATTATTATTTTAATTTATATGGTAAAATGGATCTTAATTTATAGCCACTATTTATAATTTATATATTTGAATGTGATAGAGAGTTTAAATATATCTCAACACTAATTATAATATTTTTGGTTTTAGATTTAATTGTAAAATGTTATAAGTCCATGGGTTTTGGATGGACGGTGATCCCGTGCTATGTTAAGGCACTCCTTGATGAGAAGTCACCGGTTCAATTCCCCACTCTGATCGGGGTGATATATTGGACATGTTGAAGTAAAGTGGACGTGAATATTCATGGCTAAAAATATTGTTATATTATAAGTTTATTGTAAATACTAAAGTTTTTATGTACTTATTAATTAAATTTAAATATGGTTACTGCATTATTATTTTAGTTTATAAGATGAAATTGATTTTAACTTATAGCTACTATTTATATGTCATATATTTTAATGTGATATATATATATATATATATATATATATATATATATATATATATATATATATATATTCTTTTATCTAAAAAGTTATTAGTAATTTTATTAATAAAAACAAAAATATAATATAGCAAATTGAATTTTATTATTTTTATTACTTTTAACTTTGTATAGACACTACATCTCCCTCATACTGGGCTCTATATTTTAATACATTACACCTACACATACTATGTTGTAGAGGAGCGACCAACCTTTATTTTTTACTTTAATTTTTATTTTTTATATAATTTTACGGAGTCAAAATGTTTTAATTAATAATTTTATTTTTTATTTTTATGTAATTTGACTGGGTCAAAATGTTTAGATAACATAAACATTACAACAACTCTTCCGTACGAAATAGAGAGTGTCTCTTAGCCCAAAAATGTAATAAAAATCAATTAAAAAAATTATTTAGAAAATATTTTGATTGTGAAATGAGAATGAATTTTGGACGTGTGGTATTGATCAGCCATGGTATTGGCCCATGGTATGGTATGGTTAATAATATCCAGGGTAAAGTGGGGTGAGTATCCATGGTTAAAAGTCCTGTTAGTTGTAAGTATTATTTTGATTGTGAAATGAGGGATGATTTTTGGGCATGTGGTATTGATGAGTCATCGTATTGGCCCATGGTATAGTATGATTAATAATATCCATGGTAAAGTGGTGGTGAATATCCATGGTTAAAAATCTTGTTGTATTGTAAGTATTAAGTTTTTTTGTACTTATTAATGAAATTTAAATATGGTTACAAAATTATTATTTTAATTTATATGGTGAAATGGATCTTAATTTATAGCTACTATTTATATCTTATATATTTTCATGTGGTAGAGTAGATTTATCTCAAAAGTAATTATAATATTTTTTTTCTTTTAAATTTAATTAAAAAATGTTATAAAACTAAATTTAAATAAACTATTTATAAAATATTTTGAATGTGAAGTGAGAGATGGTTTTTGGGCATGTTTTATTGATAAGCCATGATATTGGGCCATGGGATTGTAATGAAGGCTATTTACAAGTTATTATTATCTATGGCAAAGTGGACGCCAATATTCATGGTTAAACATAGTGTTATATTGTAAGTTTATGTGCTTATTAATTAAATTTAAATATGGTTACATAATCATTATTCTATTTTATAAGGTAAAATGGATCTTAACTTATTGTTGCTACTTATATACTTTAATGTAATATGTATATTGTGATTTTTTTAAATCTAAAAGGTTATTTGTAATTCTATTAATAAAAAAAAAATTACAATGTAACAAATTTGAATTTTATTATTTTGTTTACTTTTAACTTTTTACAGACATTACAACATCTCCCTTGGGCTCTATATTAATTTTAACCGACATGTAAATGTTTACCCATTTACATATTATAAATTGGACATATAATATAAATCGAACATATTAAGTCCACATGTAAAAATGTTTACAAACTTTCTTATATTACATCTACATATTACGTCTATATTAGGCTATAGAGTGCCTCTTGGCACAATAAAAATAACCCTATAAAAAATAAAATGACCCATGGTATTCATGTGGAATATAGCCTATAAAAATGACCCATGGTATTTATGTGGAATAAGGGGACATTAAATCATACCAAGGGCATAGAGGGATCAAATCTCTTGACATGCAAACCTTTTAGTAAAAAGAGATTTGATCCCTCTGGATCCACAGATAAATTCAAAATTTTAAACTAATAAAAAAAAAATCCAATATATATATATAAATAAAATAAATGTATTTTCTTATTTATATATATTAATTACAATAACATGTTTTTTTCTCTACATTTATTATAAGAAAATAAAAAACGAGAATAGATTCCTTCCTAAGATATTAAACCTTTATTATAAGCTAAAACCAAAATAGATTCCTTCATAAGATATTAAACAGCTACAAGCAAATAAATATTTTTTTCCCAAGAAGTATATTTCCTTTTAAAGAGAAGTTGCATTCCAAAAATGTCAAAGCATTGATAACAAGAATGTGTATATAACATTGCAGGTGTATAAACTATATTAATTAGGTTGGTACATTTAAAAAAATAAAATGAAAAAGAGTTCTGAGCCTAATTAGGAAAATAAGATTCAACAATCTTCCAATGAAAAAAAAAGTCATTTAGCTTATTAATTCGAAAAAAAAGAGTCATTTAGCCTATTAATTCATTATAAGTAGAAATTATGATGAGGATGAATGTTCTCTTTCATCATGTGTTCATCCATAAGAGGAGCAAGTTGGTCCTAGAAGAGTGTTTCACACATTGATCGCTTTCGAGTTGTATTTCTTATACACATGAAGCAGAGATATTTCGTATAAAATTTAATTAAATTTCGTTGGTCTAAAAGATGGTGTAAAAGTAGGTTTTGAAATATAAAAGCACTTCTTTTTTTTCATTTTATCACCAAGTTTAAATCGTTGAAGACTTCAAGTTTACCCCCATTTCTATCCGTGGCCAATTTCAATAGGTGTTTTAGGGTATGCAACTTTACCCAATTATCACTACCCATATCTAAATGTTATCTAAAAAAATAACTCGAAGATTGAGAATGAAACATACCACCCATAATTTTAAGCCTTTGGCTTTCATCAGCCTTGAGGAAAAAATTGATCTATCTCTAAATCCCTGATTTGCTTTAGTGGCTTCTTCTTTGGTGTCTAATGATTCCCTTGTATGAATACTTGATTTTATAAAACACTCTAAAAGAGAGTGATATTTTGTGATGCAAATTATTAAAGAATCTATAATTAAGAGTGCCCTATGATTTGACAGTAGTAGTTCTTCCATCTACTTCTTGAAGCTCTTTATTAATGAAGAACCATTCTAAGAGCATAAGATACTAGTGAGAAATGAGGCCTCTTTCCATACTTATTTACAAAATAAGCAATTCAAGAGGATGTGCTAGAGGGATCCTTTACTTGATTTATATAGGATGTAGTAATTTAAACTTGACCAAGCTCTTTATTAGAAAATATCTGGAGTGGAAGCTTTATTTCTCGATGCTACACAAAAGAATAGCTTAGCCTTCAAAGGAACCTAAATTTTTCAAACTAGTTTCCATTGCTAAACTTCTTCTTGAGGCTCTACTAAGAACATAGTCTTGTATCTAGCACTTGTTCTATGTAACTGAATGGGATTGTATGACCACACAAGTGCATCCTCTTGATCCCTTTGTTTCTAATACTTGTTGTATAAATCCCAATGTGGTTGTATGACCATTTGAGTGCATCCTCTTAATTCCTTAATTTAATAGAACAAAAGACAACTTGTTCATCATGGATTCCCATTGTTATGCTATATGCCCTACCAAGTCCAATTCTCATGCTTGATTCTATTCATGGATCCAAAAATTACCTTGACTAGTAGCTAAAGCATCTTCCAATGTCACTATGCCTTTGGATCTGAGAAGTTAAATTAAAAATTCAACAACGTATGTTCACCATTGTTACCAATCCATGCTTCCTCCCCTATTCTAACATTTTGGTCATTTGTTATATTCCAAGCAAGGCATTGACCTATAAGGGGGAAGACTAGAGTTAGATATTTCCATATAATAGAATCCCTTGCTACAAGTTTTATTCTAGATCTAATCCAATCTTAGAGTGAAATGGGATATGTGTGCTTTAATTTGATCACATCCTGCCACAACCCTAGATAGTGCATGACCCTCCAAAGGATTTTGGCATCCAAAGCTTTTTCAAAGTGGTGAATGTTCTTTAGCCCCCAGTTGGCTTAGTAAATTATTTCCATTTTATTGATGGGAAACCATGTTTCTATTTCTTTCCCTTCCAAAGAAAATGGAATCATCTTCTTATCATCTTTTCCAAAATACCAATACGATTAAAGCCTAGAAAATGCTAGTCAATTGGTATTGCCTCTTGCACATATTTGACTAATGTCAATCTACAACCTTATGCACTAGCTTGTGATTGTTTTTTCTTATATAGCCATAGCTAATATCTATACTCTTAATCAATTGGTTTCAGCACAAAGCTCAAGTATCTCAATCCTTTATTGAATTTTTGGATCTAAAGTAGTGATCTGATTGTGAGATCTTAGACAATTATTAACGTATTACAGACTCATGTGCATGGATATGCCTATGTTACTTTATGCAATGGATCGATAAGATTGCGAAATACATAGATAGTGAAGTAGTTAAAGAACATAATAGCCAAACACATATAAAAACAACAAGTTTAATAAGGAGTTCACCCAACACTCCTGGGCTATGTCTCCTGGTCCAACCTTTAGTGGTGACCTCTCTATTATGTCTTCAAAAACAGAGTTTTACAAAAGTGAGCTCAAATTGAACCTCACACAACAGATACAAAACAATAAGGCTTTACTTGGATCCCCCAAGTCTCTTTTGAGTACACAGACTCTCCTCCCTGACTCTCTGTCTCTGTCTTTACTCTGTCTCAGCACTGCCTCTCTCTATTTGCTCTCTGTCTGTGGCTTTAAAACCAATCAACATTGTCTGTTCATTTCTCCTTCTCGGGCTCTTTGGCTTCCCAACCTCTATCCACTTAGATCCCCCTCTGAGCATTAGCAATCATTCCTAAATGCTTGCAGGGATGGTGGCCACCTGTTCTGTAATGGAATGGGTCATCGGACCTTTGAAATCCCCGAAATAACCAGTCTCTGTTTACACAAAGAAATACATTCAAAACTGTGAAACTCTGCCAAATTTCCGTTTATCGGACTTGAAACATTATGAATCCACCTTATAACTCCTATCGGGTCTACCTGTATATCGACATCGCATCTCCACCATTGATCTGGGAGATCCAGATCCAATGGCTGTGGTTCATTTCAGGTGGCTCTTTCGTACAGGGGTTAACTGCCCGATAAGGGTGGTTTTCTCTCTCCTTAGCTTGGACACGTGGAAGCTAGTGTATGGGATCGGGCAGAGCCCGGCCCAAACCACTTACCACCTTTGGCTCGCCCGAAATCCTGCTTGTATCGTGATTTCCCTTTTATATTTAAAATACATTAAAATATGAAATCCCGCTCATATCGGACTTGAAATGTTATAATATCGCATCTATAAGTTCCATCGAGTCCATAATATCGCATCAGGCGCATTTCCTTTGTAATCCATTCATTTGGCGGAAATGCGAAATACAAAGGAAATTGTCGCTTTCTAGATTTCAAAATATATAGAATATCGTCTATAACTCCATCGGGTTCGGTTGTCGCAAGCCATATGTATATCGGCCCCGCTCCATTGTAATGTGCCGACGCGATATTGTGATGCGATTCATCACAATTGCATATCGCACATACCCCAGGACGTTGTAAGCGCTCCTTTGTATTTGCCGATAACGATACTGCAATGCAACTTGGGCCGTCGATCTGCGCGCTTGATCGATGGTCCTCATTGACTACGCTGATAACTATCGCAAGTTCCATATGGTGTGCTCCGAAATCCTCCGCTTGCCACCGTCGATTGTGATTTGCTGATCGGATGTGGACTGTTGATTGGCCAGATCCGACGAATCTGATACAAAGTTGTTTTAAGCCTCCGATAAGCCTGTTTTCACTACTTTCTCCATGTTTTTTCCTCCTGATAGTGTAATCCGACTTTTTAATAGGTTCTTCTTTTGCGATAGTTTTGAATGTTTGAAGACTTAGAGGGTTTTCTAGGATCCATTTGGATCATGCCTTCCCACTGAAAAGGCTTTTGGACCACCAAAAGTTGGTTTTTAAGCATCAATCAAGTGAGGATACAACTTCCTCACTTGTCCAATCTCTATCCATCTTGCACAACTTGGTTTTGAACCTTTGAGTCCGATTCTGAGGTACTCAACATCCCCTCTGAACGTAGTTCTCACCTTCCTGTCTAGAACTGTATATTCCTACAACGCATTGAGATATTCAGGGAATAGATCATCAATGGAAGGCAACTGACTTTGCTCTTTGGGATCTTTAATAAATTAAGGTTCAAACAGTCTTAAGTTCTTTGCATTAACTATTGAATAGATGTGCATGTAAGTTGGTAAATCAAGGCGAAAAGCGTTCTCACCAATTTTCTCAAGTATCTTGAACGGCCCATACCTTATTGGCTTCAGCTTCTTACCTTCACCTTGCATTCTGTCTTTGCTGATGTACAACCAGACTTGATCATCAACTTGGAAGCTATGCTCAATTTGATGCTTATCATGCCTTGCCTTGTACTTAGCCTAACTTCTTTCCAGTTGTTCCTGCACTGCCTGGTGAATTTCTTGGATCTGTTTAATGAACTTGGTTGCTTTGTCCACATCACTGTGTCCATCAACTGCTATGTCTTTACTAAAGACAAAATCCAAGGGAGACCTGGGTGTAAAACAAAAACTCTCAAAAGGAGATCTTTGTGTAGAAGAATGTTTAGCACGATTGTAAACATGTTGCACATAACACAAATGTTCATCCCAAAGCTTGGGATGCTTGCTACAATAGCCCCTGAGCAACTAGATCACTGTCCTGTTGACCACCTCTGTTTGACCATTTGTTTGTGGATGAAATGCTGTGCTCTTCTTCAATCTGGTGTCCATTAACTTCCATAGATTTGATCAAAACTTCCCAACAAATCGGGAATCTCGATTAGAGACAATAGAAGTGGGTAACCCAAAATGAACCCATACATGCTAAAAGAACAACTTTGCTATTTGTTCAGTTGTAATCTGCTTGTTACAAGGTATTAAAATACACATTTTGCTGAACCTGTCCATAATAACATATAAATAGTCATGACCTTTTCTATATTTTGGCAGTCCCCCAACAAAGTCCATGGAAACACTTTCCCAAGGATGAGAAGGAACTAGAAGTGGAGTGTACAAGCCTAGTTTTCTATTGCTGGGCTTGCTTTTAGCACACATGGTACACCCTTTTATATATCTAGAAATTGTTTCATGCATTCTTGGCCAATAACAAAACCTTTTTAGCTATGCAACTATTTTACTTACACCAAAATGACCTGATATTAGAGAAGTATGTGCTTCTCGGATTATGTTAACTCTTTCAGTTTGAGGAATGCATAACTTTCCCAAATGATATAAGAGTTGGTCCTTAACATGATAATCCAATTCTTCTACTTGTTTTCCATGACTTAAAGTTGCATATACATCTTTAAAATCTACATCTTGAGCATATTGTTCAATGTAGCTTTCATGCAATACTATGTTATGCTTAAGTATAGTAGATGCAGTTATGATTGGTCTGGATAACATATCTGCATCCTTATTGTGTATGCCTTTATTATATCTAATGACAAGATGAAACTGTTGTAGAAAACCCATCCACCTATAGTGTCTTGATTGCTGCAATTTAGTTTGTGAGTGCAAATATTGAAGTGGCTGATGATCAGTATGTATAACTGTTTCTTTGCCCATTAGCTAATGCTTCCGCTTTTTCACACTCTGTACTAATGCATACAATTCTTTATCATATGTGGGATAATTAACTACTGCAGAATTAAATGTCTTAGAATGATAACATATGGGTTTACCATGTTGCATCAACACTGCTCCCATGACATAGTCACTGGCATCTGTTTCGATCTCAAATGGTATTTGAAGATCTGGAAATGCTAGTACTGGTGCTATACTAATATTTTCTTTCAAGGTGTCGAAAGCTTTTTGTTGTTTGCCTCCCCACTGAAACACCTTGTTCAATCCTGTTAAAGCATGTAAGGGAGCTGCAATCAAGGAAAAGTTAGCAATAAATTTTCTCCAATATTGTGCTACTCCTAGGAAGCTCCTAACTTCTGTAGCAGATTTGGGTTTAGGCTAGTTCACAATGACTTCAACCTTAGAGGGATCTATCTCCAATTCACCACCCCCTACAATATGACCCAAATAATTCAAAGATGTTTTGCCAAATTCACATTTTGATAGTTTAACATAGAGATTTTCTCTTTTCAAAACATCTAGAGTCTACTTTACATGCTTCAAATGTTCTTCCCATGTTTGACTGAAAACAAGAATGTCATCTAAATATACAATTACAAAATCATCAATAAAAGGACCGAGTACATCATTAATTACTCTCATGAAAGTGGCAGGAGCATTAGTTAAGACAAAAGACATAACTAGCCATTCATACAACCCTTGCTTTATTTTGAAAGCAGTCTTCCATGCATCTTGTTCTGCAACTCTGACCTGATGGTAGCCACTAAAGTCCAACTTGGAAAAGTAAACAACTTCTTTTAGCTGATCTAATATATCATCTATGCGAGGAAGAGGATAACAATTCTTGATCGTTATTTTATTCAGTGCTCTGTAGTCAATGCACATCCTCCACGAACCATCTTTCTTTCTCACCAACATGATTGGAGATCCACATGGTGATGTGCTTGGCCTTATGAACCCTTTGTCGAGTAGCTCTTGTACCTGCTTCTTGAACTTTGCATTCTCTAAAGCGGATAACCTGTGCATTCCGATGTTAGGAAATGGAGCATCTTGCTACAAATGAATATCATGTACTATTTCCTTTTTGGGTGGCTGACCTTTAGGTTCTTGAAATAAGATATCTTATTCTAAAACAAATTTTCCTAAATCAGATTTCTGTTTAGCATCATAGCCTTCAAATACATTGGTTTTATTAGGAGTCTTTTCTTTTACAACATTAGTAAAAATTACTTGCATGAGTTTACAATTCTTTTCATCTGCCCTAAGTTTATGAGAGTGTAGTTATTTTTGAGCTGATGAGCTCTTACAATATATTCTATTCCATCTTTTATGAGTTGATACCTATTTTCAGTTCTATAGAAAATTGCTTTTCTATCATACAAGTAAGGACTTCCTAAAACAATACCACATATATCCAGGGGAACTATATCTAACTTAACCTCATCTACAAAAGTTGACCCAAAAGCAAACCTAAGTTTACATTGTCTAGTCACTTTTAGCTTTGCTTTATCACATACCCAACCTAATGGATATGGCTTCTTGTGAGGTGTGGTTAGTAGTCCCAACTTCTTTACAATTGCTTCAGAAATCAAGTTTACTTGTGAACCACTATCAAATAAAGTATCAATCTTTTGATGCTTGGAAATAACTCTAATATGAAAAATCTCATGTCTTTTCCTCCCATTGTCTTCATTATCAATAGATTGTGCAGAATTACTAGTAGATGCTTAAGAATTTTTACCTTTTATACCTGTGGCTGTGACTGTTGTTTCATCACCTGAGTCTGATCCCAAATCTTTCTGAATAGCAGCAGCAGTCTTCTTCTTCTTACCACAGAACTTCTTGGGTTTCAGCTCCGGATGCAAAGACCAGTAGTGTTCATCATCATGTCCATCCTTCTTACAGTGAGTGCATGAAGAATTTTCATTCTGTACAATATTTGTCTTCCTCTCTTTCCATTTTTGCTTCTTATTTTCCTTGTTCTTGCTTGCAGTGGGTTTTGATGATCCCCCAATCTCTTGGTTCACATTCTTGCCTCTAGCCTCCAGATGTGTAGCTTGAACTGATACCTCATCTATGCTAGTAGGGTTAAACATAAGAATGGTGTGCCTCAAATAGTTGTGTAGACCACCTATATACTTTAAAAAAGTTTCAGGTGAGTCTAGAGAAATGCCTAGAATTAAAGCTCTTTTTCTAAATTCCTAGGTATAGCTTTGTACACTTTTCCCCTTTAATTGGCGAAGAGTTTGCCAACTCATCATTGCTTGCTGCATATAAGCCAGTGGATAGAATTGGTTTTTAATGGCAAAAACAAATTCATTCCAAGTAGAAAGAATTTTACCATGCTTCTTCAAATTAGCTTGTGTCCTGCCTTCCCACCATACTAGGGCAGGTCCTCCAAGGGGAAGGTTGGCCAGCTGAATCTTTCTCCTTTCTGAATTGATGTTCTACACCCTGCAATATACATCAATATGTCTCATCCAGTTATATAGCTTTTCTACATTTAATTCTCCATCATATATTGGCAAATCAAATTTTACATCTAATTTAATCAAAGATGTTTTCTTCTTTTTATCTTCAAGGCTAGAAGGAGGTGTTGATGGAGGAGGCTTTTCTCCTTTCCCTTTGCCTTCTGAATGGCCATCTAGAAGAGGTTCCTCTGTTCCTTTGTCTTGTTTGGAGGTTGAAGGACTTTCACCTCGACCTTTCTTAAATTATCAATACATATCTTCTACTATGGCTCTCATGGTCATGAAACTGTCCATGAACTGAGAGTCTGATTCCAAGGGAATTTCTTTTTCCATTTTCCTCCTGGGATAGACTCTTCCAATTTCTGGATTAGCTTCAACCAGTTCTCCTTCTCCTAATTTGATCTTTGACCTAGTTAGCATTCAACAATCCAACACAAGCTTGTTTAACCTTAGCAACCTAAAGTTCTGATACCACTTGATCTGATTGTGAGATCTTAGACAATTATTAAGGTATTATAGACTCATGTGCATGGATACGACTATGTTACTTTGTGCAATGGATCGATAAGATTGCGAAATACATAGATAGTGAAGCAGTTAAAGAACATAATAGACAAACACATATAAACACAAAAAGTTTAATAAGGAGTTCACCCAACACTCTTGGGCTACGTCTCCTGGTCCAGGCTTCAGTGGTGACCTCTCTATTATGTCTTCAAAAATAGAGTTTTACAACGGTGAGCTCAAATTGAGCCTCACACAACAAATACAAAACAATAAGGCTTTACATGGATCCCCCAAGTCTCTTTTGAGTACACAGACTCTCCTCACTAACTCTCTGTCTCTGTCTTTGCTCAGTCTCAGCACTGCCTGTCTCGGTTTGCTCTCTATCTGTGGCTTTAAAGAAAATCAATGTCGTCTATTCATTTCTCCTTCTCGGGCTCTCTGGCTTCCAGATCTCTGTCCGCTTAGATCCCCCTTTGAGCATTAGCAATCAGTGCTAAACACTTTCAGGGATGGTGGCCACTTGTTACGTACGGAATGGGTCATCAGACCTTTGAAATCCCTGAAATAACCATTCTCTGTTTACACAGAGAAATACATTCAAAACTATGAAAGTCCACCAAATTTCCGTTTATCGGACTTGAAATATTATGAATCCGCCTTGTAACTCCTATCGGGTCTGCCTGTATATTGACATCGCATCTCCACCATTGATCTGGGAGATCCAGATCCAATGGCTGTGGTTCATTTCGGGCGGCTCTTTTGTACAGGGGTTAACCACTCGATAAGGGTGGTTTTCTCTCTCCTTAGCCTGGACACGTGGCAGCCAATGTATGGGATTGGGCAGAGCCTATCCCAAACCACTTACCGCCTTTGGCCCACCTGAAATCCTGCTTGAATTGTGATTTCCCTTTTATATTTAAAATATATTAAAATATGAAATCCCACTCATATCGGACTTGAAATGTTATAATATCACATCTATAAGTTCCATCGGGTCTGTAATATCGCATCGGGCGCATTTCCTTTGTAACCCATTCATTTGGCGGAAATGCGAAATACAAAGGAAATTGCCGCTTTCCAGATTTCAAAATATATAGAATATCGTCTATAACTCCATTGGGTCTGGTTGTCACAAGCCATATGTATATTGACCCTGCTCCATTGTAATGTGCCGATGCGATATTGTGATGCGATTGATCGCAATCGCATATCACACATACCCCAGGCCATTGTAAGCACTCCTTTGTATTTTCCGATAGCGATACTATGATGCAACTTGGGCTGTCGATTTGCATGCTTGATCGACAGTCATTGTTGACTCCACTGATCACTATCGCAAGTTCCATATGGTGTGCTCTGATATCCTCCGCCTGTCACCACCGATTGCGATTTTCCGATCGGATCTGTACCGTTGATCGAACAGATCCGACGACTCCAATACAAAGTTGTTTTAAGCCTCTGATAAGCCTATTTTCACTGCTTTCTCCATGTTTTTGCCTCCGGATAGTGTAATCCAACTTTTTAACATGTTCTTCTTTTGTGATAGTTTTGAATGTTTGAAGACTTAGAGTGTTTTCTAGGATCCATTTGGATCAAGTAGGATACTTGATTTATTTCTCTTTCTAACCTCTCATTTAATCCATTAAAGGATATAATGGATTTATAAAGGTTTATTTCCATTTTCATTGAAACCCCAAATAGCTTTAGAACTCTATCGATATATTTTTCCTCTCTAAGAGAACTTGCATTGAATAGAATAACATCATCTACAAAGAGAAGGTGCGTTATGATGGGAGTGACATCAATGTCAAGGCCTCTTGATATACCTCTTCTCTTATAGCCTTAAAAAATTCTACTTAATTCCTCAACAATGATGACAAGTAGGAGGGGAGACAAGAGGTAAACTTACCTCGGTCTCTTGGATGATCTAAAAACTATAGAGTTTGATCCCTAGATAAGAATAGAAAAGGAAGTTGAGCTTAGACATCCTTCAATTTGATTGATAACCAATAAACTAGAACCAAATGAAGAAGAACGAGTTTAAGATATGTCTAATTAGCCCTATGTTGGTGGTGTTGGACCCACTAACATTCAAGGGATCTCCCCGATATGAAGTCTCAACTAGACCTCACGCCATTTGGTGTAGGAGTCCCATCTGGTATGATGGCCCAATTGCCATTATCTTAAAGATTTTCCTTAAGTCTTGCTTGTCAGCACATGAGAGTGGTTTGTTTTGTCTTCGAACAACGAGGTTCGCATGTCTGGTGAGTGCTTTGTGTTACTTGTGTCAAGGTTCTTTCATTGTAGAGGGAGAGGGTGCGAGTGAGTCTCAAGTCGAAAGGGAATAGTCCCAACACTGTTAGAGACACACAACACAGCAGGACATGTGTAGCTTTCGGTGGAGTAGTCCACACGGATGCGACAGTCACAAACACAAAGTGAATAGATAGCATGTACAACACCCAACGTAATAGTCCACACAAGTGCGACGGTTTTTATAACAAGTTTATGAGAATGAGTCTATCGAGTGTCCAACAGAATAGTCCACACGGGCAAGACAACGTTAACAACTTATATAAAACATTTCCAATAGCATATGTACTAAGACAATCGAAATAGTTCAACTATCTTAATACAAGTTAAAGCAAGATGCATTACAAATGTCCAAAGAATAATCTTACAAACAAATACAATACAAGTGTGAAAATGTGTTGGCCTATTAACAGGCTTCTGAATTAAGCGAAAGTTCCAAGACACATCCATACACTGTTACATCACTAACCCCAATAGCGGAGTGTTGGAGCCACTTCTCACTCCTCAAAGAAAATATTCCAGACTCTCAAGGCTATTTGGGAGGAGCCAAGGTCAAAAGTCTTTTGCATGTACAAATGAGGGGTATATATAGCGAAGGGTGAAACTGACCCTTGTGACTGTTCGACTTCCATCATGACTATTTAACTTACATGACTCTTCAACTTTACATGGCTCTTCAACTTTACATGTGGGTCTCTTTGACTTCCACGTTACATTACATTGATTACAATAGTATGGCCCACAGTAGTGATGTGGCCTAGATGACTCATGACATGACTCGACACGACAGAGCTGGTATGTTCATGCTGGTGGTGGTGCCCATGTCAAGCTGCAGTGTTGTTGAGTTATGAATGTGCTCTTGGTGTATCATAGCTTCACCTCCGCATGGCAAGGTGTGCAGGTTCTTTGATGGTCTTGGTGTTCTTTTGATGTTGCACATTCATGTCTCTCCTTCATTTGTACTTGGCATGCTTCATGTGTTCATCCATTCGCGAATAAGTATCCTAGCATGCGCTCCTTGTTCATCTTGTTCGTCATCACGCCATGTCTCATCCATGTAGCTGTATCTGCAATCACTCATGACAAGATGGAATCAAATCCATAAATTTCCTAGTCTACCATGATGCATCATCTTTTGTTTTCAGGTGTAGGTGACTAGGAGAGAGGACACGACTCTAAAACTGCTCTGAGCACATTTCAGGCTGGGATGCGGGCTCTGGGAATTGTCAAGAAAAATTACATAGAGGTCAATGAGAGGCTGAGATGGTCAGTCCGAATCAGCAATGACTATCTGTGGGATTTGGTTCGCTGAAGGGTAGATCTATGCAAATTTTCCAGGGAGGCAGTGCAGGCAGCAGGGAGGACACTGGTAATGAAAACTGTGCAGATTCTCTGGGGAGGTTGGAAACGAACTGCGGTAGCTTACTGGACAAAATTGCACAAAACTGGGAGGCTGGATTGTAGGACATGCCTTCATAGTTTTCGGGCTGAGCAGGGTGTTGGGAAGCTGGAGGACAACCCATGAAAACTGTGTAGTTTTCAGGAGGAGAAGTAGGCCGTCTGACAGGGTTACTGGCTAATAGACTATGCAAGTTTTGAGGATAGTGTAGTGACAAGAAGAAGGCGTCTGTCCTTCATGTATGCACAATTTATTTAGTTAGTAGAGGAGGGCATGCTGGCATCTTCTGCACAATTTTTTGGAGGAGTGAAGCCGAGGGTCACTGGCCGGTCAAACTCTTTGGTTGACATGCGGGAAGCTTGATTGGTTTTCTTGTAGACAACGCAATTTGAGATGGCTTGCTGAGAAACTTATACGTTATTCTCGGTGATAGCCAGTTGGGTAAATTCTAGGATTTCGTAGTGTAGATTGCCTGGGAGGTAACCTTAAGCTCTGCGCAATTATGGCTCGCAATACATGATCACTGAAGGCTGAGACTGCGTAGTGCATCTTAGTGGAGGTTTGACTATTGGAGGGCGGTCAGGTCGACATATCTTCAGTAAAATGACTAAGTGTGTAAGCGAGTGAACTTGCGCATGCATGACCTTACGAACACACACTCAACACGACTTGATGACAAGACACTTCAAACCAACAAGACAACATACTTTCAGTGTGACTGACCAATGGGTACGAGCTTGTGTTGTTTTCTTCCTCACACTTAAAGGTTGAGTTAACCGATGGTGTCATACCCTACCACCCACTTCCATTCATTCTTTTGAACACTTCATCAAGGAGCTTCATTTAGCCTTTGATCAGTATGATTACCAAGATGTCCTTAAAAGGATTAATCAAATAATAATGAGCCATAATAAATCAATAGAGGATTTTTCTAATAGATTCCTTTACCTTTGTTATGAGTTTCTTGAAGAAGATACAAATTTGGATTACTTTAAACAAAAGTTTGAGCATTTAGTTCACATCTCTTTTCATGGTGAATCTAAACCCCCAGATTTTTATGCTTCCCTAACTTTTGTAAATCATGACAAACCTCTAATTTCATAGGGGGAACCTACTATTCCTTTTGTTCCTTTTCCTCCTCCCTTTCTAGTATCGGTTAGGTGCTTCCTGGTGATAATGTGGAAATTGGGAAATTTGCAATTCAAATGGCTGATCTGTCTCTTCAACCTTCATCCATTTCTCATGATCCATATCCAATGAAGGAAACCTTGGAATGGTTTATGGAGCCTAAGGTGAAGACTAATCCCTCCATTCCATAATATGATGTTAACACTCATAATTTCAGTCCTAAATATGGTTTAGATATCTATCATCCTCTATCACCTCTTTCTCACGATCCCTTGCCCCTTGATATGCTTGATCAGTGTTTTCCAAATCCAAGCAGTGATCAGGTGCAAGACAATCATATTTCACGGGTAGAGGAGCAGAAAGGTGAATATTTTTTTCTATCTTTCTACTTTTTTTCAAATTCATCTATGTCAAGATAATGTTCCTTCATTCTCAGTTGATTTAGAATCTTCTAACCTTGGTAGCCAATCCAACAAACCTAATTTTCCTAATCAATCTAAAGTCGTGGGAAACCATCATTCCAGTCATGATGAATCTATTGACGTATATGATGATGAATTTCCAAGTGCACCAATTGATCTTTCGGTTTCTGAAGAAGATTTTAATTTCAAAGATCTAGATCTAGAATTTGATTCAATCAAAGAAGATGTTCCTATGGAAACTTCCTCTTCACGTCACTATTCCTTGTGCTCTATTGTTTTTAATGTAACAACTTATGAAGAAGATACTCCATGCTCTTCAAGTTCATCATCTAATCATTTGGATTTTGAATTGACAAGGAAGTGAGGTTATCCATGACAAAGGAGGAAACAATCAAATCATCAAGTATTCATTCCATTCCTTATCATTTCCAGTTTTGCATGAGGAAAATTCCTTAGTTTAGGTTACTCATGAGATTGATTCAATCTATTCATCCCTAAATGTTCAATTAGAAGAATATTATGACTTTAGTAATCTGTTTGTTGAAGTTGAAAAATATGATCAAACTAGTGATGCAGATGGATGCCATCTAGATAATAGTGGCCATGTTAACTTAATTGATAGCAGTTATCCACATGAAATTTGCAATCTAACTCAAGCCTTAAAATGTAGTTATCCATCTTTTTGAAGTTTCATAAATTTTTAGGCAATTGAGGCACTTCAACTTTTGTTGATGGTTATGTTAGGTTCTTGCAATCTTGATGAGATCCTCGAACCATGTCAGATTTGGATATCCTTATAGAACTCTTTCTTTAGTATTGTGTCACTGGATGAAAACTCTTTCTTGAAATATTTTCAGTATTTTAGATATAGTTTTTCTAACTTTCAAGACTTGGTTTCTGATCAGATAAAATATTAGGTTTTAATTTATTCATCTCGATGCAAATATCTTGTATCGAATTCGGGTTTGGAATGTATACCTTTCATGAATACACATATTTGTGAAGCTTATCATTTTGATTATCAAGATAAAGATCAACATTGGCCCAAGGATTCATATATGTTAATTTATTTAGTGAACAATTAGCTCCTAATATTCATCGTGAATGTTATTAAACTAATCATCTTGGTTCTATACCAATTAACCCTTTTGAACAAAATTCAACTCTTTAATCATTTAGTGGATAAAAAACCTCATGTTGATATGGATACTAGATTTGATTTGACATATCCTTCTAACCATTTTTTAACATGTTGTTTCAATTGGTTTCCTAGATTCACAAGGCCAGTAATTGTTTCTAATTCCTCAAGCTTTTGTATTACTAGTATGGTATGCAATTGGACACAAAGAAAACCAATGGAGAATCGAGAATCTCATATGCTAAATCATCAATTTGGTCATAACACTGGTCATGAAAATTGTCACTCGATGAATCATTTTCCCATCAATACACTTCATGGATGTTATTCTACATCGATTGATCTTATCGATTTTCCTTATAATTTGAGTGTGCTAATTGAAAGTTCATTCTCTCAATAATTTTAGGGGTTTCAAAAGGATTGTTTTGAATTCCATGATCAAATCTATGACTGGCTAGAAGCGTCTTACTTAGAAAGCTTGTTTACTAATAACAAGCTTCGATATTTCTTTATGCTTTATGAGAAGTACAACACGAATGAAGATTTATCCACAAGAAATCTTCAAGGATTGTATGAATGTTGTTCTAAAAAAAAGGTAAGGTCGTTGGTTGGTTGAGGTTAGTTGTTATTGAACATCTTTCCACCTTTAGCAAAGACCTTCAATATTTTGTGCAAGTTGTTCAAGTTATTATCTTCTCTTTTGTACATTATTATATATCAGTTATTAATCATTGGTACCTTTATGTTCGCAGGTCAAGAACAGTTATGGTGGTTACATTGGAAACCTCATTACACTTAACCTTAACCTTTTAGCTCGTTAGGTTATGAGTAGGTCTAGCTGCATCCTAGTTTCCCTATACATTCATCCTATATTTTCTCTCTTAGTTTTACCTTTGTTTTCTTACCCTTGTCCTGCATTGCCATATGTTCAACCTCCATTTGGTTTATTCTTTTGGTCTTGTTTTGTTGTTTATATTTCCTTTTATTTCTTGTTTTTCTTAATAAGACTTTGCATGAAAGGTACTCTTGTTAGGATCAAAGACAATGTGGCAAAGCTTCAAAAGGGAAATTGCGATGATGAACAACTCTTGGCTAATATTTTACCATCTTCCCTATTTGGCTTTATATATTTTTTAAGTCAATGATGTTTGAATGGAAAATACAGTCCATTCAAATGGAAAGTCATAAGTTGAACCATGATGCCCGCATCTATTGTAGTATCCTCATCCCTTGATGCGATATTGTAATTGAATGGTGTTTTTCTTGATGATCCAAATGAGTAGAGAAGGGAAAGGGGAAAATAAATAGCAAGAAAACCAACATCAAAGGTATATATACTTGTATCTAAAGGAACAACCTCTTGTGCTCCCAATACATTGGGATCCCTCTTCTGCAGCCCCAATGAAATGATAAGTGCCTAAGCATAGTTCTATAAATAAAATAAATAAAGGGTGAAAGAAGAGAAAGGATTCCTACATAGAGAGGTGAAAAAATTAACTTCATCAGGGTACTATTTAGGCTCGCTGGCAATGAAGTGATGCTTGTGTTCCTAAAGTGGCTCTATTGGGGTACTGTCCAAGCTTGCTGGCAGTAGAGAAACACCAGAGATAAAATCTCATACTCTAATTATCTTTAACTCGCATTACTATATTACCTTCTTCAAGATCTAAACAATTGTTATTTCACAAGCTTTGTAAATGTGTTTAGTCGAGAAAAGGAATAGAGGAGACTATATACATAACCTGGTCAAATGGGGAAGCCAAGGTAATCCATGCAATGAATCAATACTTCTTGTTGACTCCTGAAACTACATATCTCCTACACACTTTCCTAGACTTTTCCCCTCACCTAGACCTTATAAGCTACAAAATCATTGCATATTGATTTTAAAAGAGCATTTAAGTGGTTTTCTAACTATGTTTTTGTGTTTGCTGTTTGGCTTAGATTTTGCTCATTAGCTGTGGAATGCAGCCACTTTTTGCAGCTGGTTTTGTTAAACTCCAGGTTGCAGGTGTCATTAGGCAAAACAGGACACGTGGGCAAATCAGGAATGACCTGGACATGGATCAGGTCCTATTGGTTCAGCTAGATTCATTAAGGAAAGCCGCGGTCAACGGTGGTCAAGCGGTGGTCAAACAGAGGAATCCTACAGCAACAGGACTCCGTTTTCAAACATGTGAAGGATTTGTGGCCATTCCTAGATCCTTGGGGTCATGTTGACAGCTGTAGACTGCCCCACGATGCGAATCCAACAGCCACTTTTGATAGATTGAATAATCTCGGCAACCATTATGCTAAATTCATGGACGTTGTCTTTTACGTGTCCTCTGTTGATGTAGTTTCACAGGAAAACAATTATGAAGCTTTTGTTATAAATAACGCATTTCCAAACACATAGAGTTAGTTTTTTTGTTGATGTAATTTTTCTGTTAAGTCTACTATGCCGTGACACTAATCCCACTGTGGTAACGAGAGGATTCGTCCTCTATTTTGAATTATAAAGAAGACTCTGTTTTTATATGACTGCGTGAGCATAATTTTGGACTGATAGCCTATTGACCAAGGCCGTGCAGAGGGCCCCTGCATGCTGAGGTTTCGTTTTCCTTACTGCTGTAAAGTTTTATGCATTGTTTCTTTATTTTCATTGCACATATTTCATAGTTATCCACCTGTGTATATTTCATTTACTATGGTATTAACATTTCATTCCTGTACATGATCTTTCAAGCTTTGTATATTGTTAACATTGATCAGTGTGTGTATGTTTTAGGATAGAGTAGGCCCGTGCATTTTCATACAATTTTTGCAATAATTAGTGACATGGAATTAGCCTCTCCGCTAGCTTTGCTTTTCTTAATTTTTTAATTCCAGTTCTGTTTTTTTGATTTCAGTGTTATTTACTTGCTTTTTTAGTTAGTTTAGATATCAACTTGCTCATATCATTGACGTTATCTCCGAAAGCCATAGCTTAGACTACCTGGCGAGGTATCGGACTATGAATGATGTGATTTGATTTTAGTTTTACTTTTCTGCAATTAGACATCAACTTGCTCATATCATTGACGTTATCTCTGAAAGCCACAGCTTAGACTACTTGGCAAGGTATCAGATTATGAATGATGTGATTTGATTAGTTTTACTTTTCTGCAATTAGACATCAACTTGCTCATATCATTGATGTTATCTCCGAAAGCCATAGCTTAGACTACCTAGCGAGGTATCGAACTATGAATGATGTGATTTGATTTTAGTTTTACTTTTCTACAATTAGACATCAACTTGCTCATATCATTGACGTTATCTCCGAAAGCCATAGCTTAGACTACCTGGCGAGGTATCGGACTATGAATGATGTGAATTGATTTTACTTTTACTAGATCACAGTTTTTGATTTGTTTGAGTGTAGTAGCTTAATTCATTTTTCTGTATTTAGACAGCAACGGAGGTAATGGTTTCATGATCAGTAGTTCATTATTTGCTTGATTTGAATAGAAACACATTTTTATTCTTGTTCAAGTATTAATTTCACCACTAGTATGTTCTAAGACCCTTTGAAGTGTTAAGTTCTGGAAATCATTATAAAAGACATAATTGCCTTAAAATCTATATCCATAATTGCCTTCTAGAGTATTCTTAAAACTCAACGATAGGATTTCCATTCATATTAGGAGATAAACGAAGATAAAAACCCCCAAAACAAAATAAAAATTGAAAACGACAAAAAGGTAAGAAAGGGGTTTCCTTGCACATATAGTGTGCCACACTTCATCAGTCTACGACTCCCAGATTGATAATTAGTGTAGCAATTTAGGACACACTAAATTGACTAAACATTTTGGCACTGCTGCCGGGGAAGTGTAACTAGGTAGCTGATCTCTTACATAAAAAAAAGAGGAAAAAATTGATAACTTCTTGAAGTATGCTCTCCTCTTGCACCTAGTGTGATCTGGAGGATCAGAAAAGAGAGTTGTTAGTTCAATAATTTCTTGATTATGCTCTCTTCTTGCACCTAGTGTGACCTAGAATATCAGAAAGAGAATTATTAGCCCGACTTGAAAAATAAAAATAAAAATAAAAAAATGACATGCATAGAGCAAGAGATTCTAGGGGAAGGTTTATAGCTAGGGCCAAAAGTTCGATTTTCACAACTCCAGCTACTTCAAGGCATAGACAAGATACACCTCCATCATCTCCGACTCACACTCCCAGCCTTAGGATTCCTGGAATTCAAGGGGCAGCAGCTGAATTAGGAGACTCTCCCACACTATCCATTAAATCTAACCTAGGAGAAGAACCTTTCTTCACTTCTACAGGGGAACATATTGTAATCAAAGAAGTAGAATCACCTGAAGAAGAGGAGGGAGAAATTCTTCCTCGTTCGCCATTAATAGAAGAACCAGAGGACTCTGAGAACTCTGAGGAAACTATCATGATAGAGGAATTAGTAAATGGATTTGGAGGAGGGGGTCAAGGTAGAGGAAGAGGAAACAATGGAGGAGGTAGAGGTAACAATGGGGGAAATATGGATGGAGATAACTCATTTGGATTCCCTATAGCTGATGAGGAAACCCATACAACAATGAAAAATATTTCACCATCTATCCTCCCAAACTTTTATGGGTTGCGAAGTGAGGATCCTAAAACATTTCTATTTGAGTTTGAAGTCTTGTGCCGAACCTATGACTATATGGAAGACTCTAAAAAACTCAAGCTGTTTCCTTCAACATTGAAAGGAGCTGCTTTGAAATGGTTCATGGGATTAGTCACTCATTCTATTAGGACTTGGAATGATATGAAACAAACATTGTTGGATATATACGTGGATTATTGTATGCCCACCAATCATAAGGATGAGGTATTCAAAATGATGCAAAAAAAATATGAAAACTTGGAGGATTTACTTGAAAGATTTCAATACAACTTAAAGAGAGAAAAAATGAGTAATTTAGATGAGGAAACCTTGAAAGCCCTTCTATTAAAAGCCATTAGAGATGAATGGATAGATATTTTAAACATGATGGGGAAGGGAGATATTTCTCAACTTCCACTCCATGACATAGCAGAATTATGTGTCCATCTCTCAAGGGGAAAATCTAAAACTGGAAAAGGGCCTAGAGATCCTTCTCTTCTTAGAGCAAACAAATCTGCAACTGGATTAGTAAGTAGGGCAGAGATTGGCAATATGCTTGATGAGTTCAAAACTGATATTCTAGGGAGCCTTAGTGAACAACTAGACACCCTTAAAATACAAAACAAATAGAAAGCAGAAGCCGAAGCCTTAGCCATCTTTTGTCCAAAATGTAGAAAGAAACATGCTTTAAGGGAATGTCCCTTGGATGCAAAAGTTGTAGAAACATGTGTGATTTTCTCAGAAAGCCATGAGACCAAGGATTGTCCTTCAATTCCTGGGCTCAAAGATGTCTTTCAGGAAGATCCAAATTCAGTAGAGTCCCTTTGTTTTGTTTCGAGAAGACCATCGCAGTGGCCACAAAATCAAGGATTTAACAATCCTATGAACTTTCAGCTCCCACCAAATTGGAATTCTTGGCAACAACCTTGGCCCCAATCTCAAAATCCATACCAATCATGGGCACAAGGGATGCAAAATCCTTATGGGATATTTGCTCAATTTTATCAATATCCTCCATCTTTTCAAAATCAACAAAATCCACAACTTCCAAATCAAAACCCACAACTTTCATTACCATTTCCACAACAACAACCTTCTCAACAAAATCCAAATTCTCAACTCTTGCTTCCATGTCAACAAAAGACAAATCAACTACCAGCCCAACCATTGCCAAATCCCAACAACAAAAATCCTTAGAATGCTTACACGGTAGAAGGACAATAATTTCCTACCTATATGATTGTTCCTCTCAATGATGTACAACTCAGGTTTGGTAGAGTTTTAGAAAAACCTTCTATAGATGTTCAAGAGCAAGATACCTCTGAGGAGGATTCTCTTAAAGCCAATAAAGGTTCTGAGGAAGCATCTCTTCAAAACCCAAACATTCAAAAAGAAAAAGAAAAAGAGTCAACCCCCACAACTCCTATAGTTGAGCAACCTGCATCTTCATCTACACCTCCTTTCCCTGAACGATTACAAATTGACAAAGGGGTAGAAAAACAAATCTTATTGCATGACTATGATTTTCTAGATGAATTAAAGAATGTCTGTATCAAGATTCCCTTGCTACAAGCCATTAGAGAGATTCCTATTCTAGCAAAAACAATAAAGGAGTTGAGTCTTAAAAGACCAGGAAGGAAACCAAGAGATACAAGAAGAATCCACCTGGTAGGAAAAATTGCAGATATCATGATGGGAAAAATTACCATGCAGAAATATGTAGATCCAGGTAGTCCAATTGTCAAGACACATATAAATGGGATAGAAATTCCAAATACTTTGATTGACTTAGGGCTGCTATCAACATTATGAGTAGACAAACTATGGAACAGCTTAAACTTCCTAATCTTCTTTTTACACCCACCTTACTGCAACTTGCAGATAGATCAATAATCAAACCAAATGGTGTATTAGAAGATATTTCAGTTTCCCTAGATTCTTGGGAATATCCAATAGATTTCATGATTTTGACTCCCAAGAGTAATTTAGGAGGGCATCCACTCATCTTAGGAAGACTTTGGCTAGCCACAGCTGATGCTTTCATTAGTTGTAGATCTAGAGATATGTACATTTCTAATGGTAGTTCGACAAAGAAATTCAATCTGTATCCTCCAGCAAAAGCAATTATAGAAGTAGGAGACAATGAATGGGTCGATGATGAGGATAGTATACAACCTGTCTTTACCATTTCTGAAATTAGTGAAGATAGTCAAATTCTGAACACATTAGAAAATTTTGAAACACCTTCAGAATATGACCATACACAATTTCAGTTAGATTCTGATATTGAGTACTTATCATCAAGACAAATGTCTCTTTACTCTATGGAAGAGTTCGGTAGTTCTACCATTGAGATTTTTCCAGGTAAAACATTGAATATCAACAAAAATTTGGAAAAATCACAACAGGAAGAGCTAACCAAAATCTTGCAAAAACATTCTACTGCATTTGCATGGGAGTATACTGATATGAAAGGTATTGACCCTAAGACTTGCATCCATCATATCTATATTGAGGAAAACAGTAGGCCAATTAGACAACCTCAGAGAAGGATGAATCCAAATCTTAGGAAGATAGTGAAAGAAGAGCTCCAAAAACTACTCAATGTAAACTTCATTTATCCAATTTCAGATAGCTGATGGGTTTCTCCTTTGGTTATAGTACCCAAAAAGAATGGTAAATGGAGGGTATGCATTGATTACAGGGAATTGAACAAAGCAACTTTGAAGGATCACTTTTCTTTGCCCTTTATCGATCAAGTATTAGATACATTAGCAAGCAAAAAGTACTTTTCATTTCTGGATGGTTTTAGTGGTTATAATCAAATTCAGGTAGCACCTGAAGATCAGGATAAGACCACATTTACCTGTCCATGGTGAAATTTTTCTTATCGAGTGCTTCCTTTTGGACTATGTAATGCACCCGCAACATTCCAAAGAGCAGTACTAGGAATTTTTTCTGATCTAATCCATGATTGTGTAGAGGTTTATATGGATAATTTTATAGTTTATGGTGATTCATTTGAAGAGGCATTAGAAAATTTGGAAAAATTTCTTATAAGATGTAAAGAAACAAACCTTTCACTAAGCCATGAAAAATGCTTTATGATGTTTACTGAAGGTATTGTTTTGGGACATCATATCTCAGGGGATGGGATTAAAGTTGATAGATCAAAAGTTGAAGTCATCTCCAAGTTGCCTATTCCAAATTGTCAAAAAGATGTTAGAAGTTTTTTGGGATTCACTGGATACTATAGAAGATTTATAGAAAACTTCACTAAAATAGCATCTCCACTCTTCAAACTACTTACAAAATACTGTGAATTTAAATGGGGTCCTGAATGCCAAACAACATTTGAAACTTTGAAAACAAGAATATCTGAAGCACCTATCTTGAGAGGACCAAATTCGAAACTCCCTTTCCATATTTTTATAGATGCTTCAGATACAGCTTTAGGAGCTGTGTTAGGTCAAAAAGATTTAGTTCCTTATGCCATTTACGATACCAATAAAAATTTAACTCCCACTGAGTTGAACCATACTGTGACTGAAAAAAAGTTCTTAGTTGTTGTTCATGCAATCAATAAGTTCAGACATTATATAACAGGCTATGAAACTTTTATTCATACTGATCATTCTGCAATTAGATATCTAATGAACAAACCTATTACTAATGGCAGAGTTATAAGGTGGCTCCTACTTTTACAGGATTTCAATATTACTGTGTTGGATAGACCAGGGAAACAAAATACAGTAGCTGATTTCTTGTCTAGGATTCAGAATACTAAAGAAGATTCTCCTGTAGAGGACAAGTTTCCTGATGAATATTTATTTGCAGTAACTACAAAGACCCCTTGGTATGTAGATGTAGCTAACTATTTGGTTACAAGGAAACTACCTCCACATTTATTTCCTAGTGAAAGAAGAAAGATTATTCAGGAGAGTTCAAAATATTCATGGATTTCTAACGAATTGTTTAAAACAGGGCCAGATCTTGTGATCAGAAGATGTGTTAGGGAAGATGAAATGCCTGATATCCTCAAAGCATGTCATGATGAAACATGCATTGGACACTTTGCTGACAAAATGACAGCATATAAAATCCTCTCTTTAGGATATTATTGGCCATCCCTCTTCAAAGATGCAAAACAATATGTCAAAAGGTGTGACAGCTGCCAAAGAGTGGGGAAGCCTACCCTTTCAAATGAAATGCCATTGCAGCCACAGGTACTCATCGAACCCTTTGAAAAATGGGCTTTATATTTCATTGGACCTATTAACCCACCATCTAAACAAAGAAAGTATATATTGGTATGTACTAATTATGTCACTAAATGGTAGAAGCCAAAGCATTATTTTATGCTACTGAGCATTCAGTTGTTAGTTTTCTTTATGAGGATATTTTTACTCACTTTGGTGTTCCAAGAGAAATTGTGACAGATCAGGGAAGTCAATTCACATCCAACCTGGTGGAGAAGTTAATGGAAGAATACAAAGTCAAGCACAGAAAATCTACTTCTTACCATCCACAAGCAAATGGTCAAGTGGAATCTACAAACAAAGTTATTGAAGGCATCATCACCAAGACTGTTCATCTACACAGAAGAGATTGGGCAGAAAGGCTTCCTGAAGCCTTGTGGGCCTACAGAACTACATGGAGAAATACAACAGGACATTCTCGCTATGAACTTGTTTATGGGAAAGAAGTCTTGCTCCCCATTGAGTTCCAAATCAAAACTTTCAAGATGGCAGTTCAGTTGGGAATGGATCTATCAGAAGCCCAAAAGAATAGAATGGAGCAGTTGAATGAGCTAGATGAGATTAGGCAAGAAGCAATCCTAAGAACTGATCTAGTTCAATATCAAAGAGCTAAGTGGCATGACAAATACATCAAGGAGAAAAAGTTTCAAGAAGGAGATTGGGCATTGCTATTTGATTCCAAGTTTAAAGATTTTAAAGGAAAATTTCAGACTCATTGGCTTGGGCCATATGAGATTGACAAAATATTTAGCAATGGAGCAGTAAGAATCAAAACCATTGATGAACATAAAACTCCTCTTATTGTGAGTGGCCACAGATTAAAGATCTATCATAAGCCACTCTCAAAAGAGGAATTTGTGAAAATCTTTCAAGATAGTTTTGCAATAAGGCTGGTGAAGAAGAATCCTTCTTCTTCACCAGCCTAGTCTTTGTTCTTTTCTGTTTTTATATATAAAAAACAAATAATGTGTATAAGCCTGAAAACCAATCCCTAATTGGCAGTCTTATACCGAAAATACAGGGCGAAAATCAGGAACTCCTGACGCCCTATATTTTCCAAAAAAAAAAAAAATCTCTTTTCTCATTGTATTCATAGTTTCATGACATTTCACTTCACTTCATTTCACTCCACTACATTTCACTCCACTCCATTTCACTTCACTTCATTTCATTTCATTCTGCCAATAAAAACCCTCTCATGACCAGTTTTCATTCACTCAGTCATCATTTATCCATCTCCATTCAGTAATATGATCACTGTGTCAGTTTCCGCAGCTGAACCCAGTTTTCGCAACCAAAAGCTAATTCCGCAGCCATCACTCTGTTTTTCAACATTGACAATCAGATGTTAGTTAAATGATCATGAAAATCAAATGCAGGTATGGCAAACGGAAGATATTCTAAAGATATAAAACACCTAGAAGCATCATCAGGAAGCAGCCAATCAAAGGTCAGTGGACGGAAGTGGTAAGTTCCAAGGTATGAGCAAATTTCATTTCAAATAGCGTTTTAAAACACATTTTGCATAGTTATGAAAACACTAGCTCCATTATATGTAATGATTCACCTTGATAGCTTCCATAACCACTCCATGGCCTTTACATAATTCCACCACGAACCTTGCATTAATTTCTAACGGCTTTATGATCCATCTCCGAACTTAACTCGTGTTCAATCATACTTTGACACTCCATCTGTTAAACTGGGTAATTATGAGGATGTGATTGATTTGGTCACAACTCTTTCCTACCGCACAAATTCCACAGCCATTTTGTGAGCATGCTAACGTCTATTCCGCAGCCGTCTAGTTCAAAACTTTGCCGGGTTCACTCTATTTCCATACTGCCCAATCGAAGTTGCATTTGTATTTTTGGTCTACTCACATAAGCCTTCGTTTATGAACCCATTCTAGCCTTCATTCTGTGAACTCATTTTCGCTACCTATTCTCTGTTCCTCCATTTACGACTACTAGTTTTTCTCCACAGTCCTTCTACATTCCCTACAAGCACAACTGTCTCACCTCCGTCAGTCTATCATTCACGCAGACGTATTTTAAAGTAGGGGAAGGAATGGGTCCTCTATTGAGAGCAGAACTGGAAGGGCCCAAATTTATGGAAGGGTATCCGTAATTGAAAAGCATGCTAAGGAAGGCACGGTGGCTACAATTCCTTCAGAAATTCAGAGGCTACAACAAAGAAGTTACGAAGACTTTTGCGAGGTCTTTTGATGGCGTGGAAGCTGAGGTTGGAGACCTTAAATTCTTAGTCACATAGGCATCCATAGCAGCCGCAACGGAACTCCCATAAGAGGGAGAACGGTGGTTCAAAAATAAAATCTTTGACGAGAGAGCATGGAGGGTTATCCTACGAAATCCAGGTATGGATATAACCATTTTCAAACGAGGAATCCCTGTCTCTGCTTTAGAAGAAAAGTGGGCTAGTCTATTATTGATAATCCAGAAATTCATTACCTGTGAGGGACGATTTGGGTCAATGTATATGTACCACACCCGGTTGCTGATGAATTTTCTAGAAAATCAAACTATTAATTTGCCCTACTTTTTGTTAAATAGTCTGAAAAAATGTCCATCACCATCCAAAAGAATTTGGGGGACGTAGAACCCCACCTATATCATCACGGCCTTGTGAAAATTTTGATAGAAAAACAATTGAAGGAAAAGAAGGACACCTGGGAGCAGTTTTTGGTTAGAAATTTCTTTCAAGATCCACATGAAACACCTGAAAGCAGCTCATCAAGGAGAAGCAGAAGAAAGAAAACAAGTGTTAGAATTCAGGACACTCCTACTAACATAGTTAAAGAAACTAGTAGGGAAGAAAAACTGTCTGAAAGTAGGAAGGAAAGAACTGAGGGTAAGAAGCCAAGAAAATCAAAAGGGAAAAGAAATATTGAGGCTGTCTATCAAACCCCAAAACCTTCCTCAGAAGAGGACCACCAAATACTGTCTGAAAGACTAGTTTACCTTCAGGAACAGTCAGCTGCAGCAAAGAGAAAAGGGAAAGAAAAACAGAGTGTGGAGAAAGAAGACACTAGTTCACAAAATTTGAGGAGGAGCTCCAGACTTAAAGGAAAATTGAGGAAAGCACAAACGAAAGGGCCCCACTTTATTGATTTAGGAGGGGAAACATCGGAACAACCTTTAGTAATCCCTCCTGGCCGTGGCCCACACCATACTCCTATTCCTCATCCAGATTTTGAAAATAGTCCTTCTCGGCCAAATTTTGAGATCAATCCTTCTCAACCAGATTTTGGGGATAGCCCAAGGAAGACTACACCTGAGATAGATCCAATCCAGCAAGAAATGTATGATTACATTGAGGCGTTGGAGAAAACTGCCACAGACCAAGGCACTTTATCTGTCCAGCCTAATACAACCCAAGAAGCTCAAATCCAATCACTAAAACAGGAAGTTTTTGAGCTGGAGGTCCTAAATAGACACATCAAAAGAGAAAATGAAACATTGAAAGAACAGGGCAGGTTAGATAAGATTATTCACGACAACACCATGTTGCATCTTGGCCTATGGCAGAAGAAAAATAGAAAATTGAAGAAAAAGAACAGGAGGTTGAGCAGGGCTCTCATCAACCTCAAATTCAAATGCCTAATGAGAAAGCCGAGGATGACAGTGGTCCCAAGAAAGAAGAAAAGAAGACTGGATGTGTTGGCAGAGGTCTCAGAACACATGAATTGAAAGGAGGGTCAAATTTTTGGTTGCATGGGGACATGCAACACCTTCACAATGGGGGTATGTTGAGTCCTGAAACTACATATCTCCTACACACTTTCCTAGACCTTTTCCCCTCACCTAGACCTCATAAGCTATCAAAATCATTGCATATTGATTTTAAAAGAGCATTTAAGTGGTTTTCTAACTATGTTTTTGTGTTTGTTGTTTGACTTAGATTTTTCTCATTAGCTGCAGAATGCAGCCACTTTCCGCAGCTGTTTTTGTTAAACTCCAGGTTGCAGGTGTCATCAGGCAAAACAGGACACGTGGGCAGATCATGAATGACCTTGACATGGATCAGGTCCTATTGGTTCAGCAGGATTCATTAAGGAAAGCCGTGGTCAACGGTGGTCAAGCAGTGGTCAAACAGAGGAATCCTACAGCAATAGGACTCCATTTTCAAACACGTGAAGGATTCGTGGCCATTCCTAGATCCCTGGGGTCATGTTGACAGCTGTAGACTACCCCACGATGCAAATCCAACAACCACTTTTTATAGATTGAATAATCTCGGCAACCATTATGCTAAATTCATGGACGCTGTCTTTTACGTGTCCTATATTGACATAGTTTCATAGGAAAACAGTTATGAAGCTTTTGTTATAAATAACGCGTTTCCAAATGCATAGAGTTACTTTTTTTGTTGATGTAATTTTGCTGTTAAGTCTATTGTGCCGTGACACTAATCCCACTGTGGTAACGAGAGGATTCATCCTCTGTTTTGAATTATAAAGAAGACTCTGTTTTTATATGACTGCGTGAGCATAATTTTGGACTGATAGCCTATTGACCAAGGCCATGCAGAGGGCCCCTGCACGCTGAGGTTTCATTTTCCTTACTGCTGTAAAGTTTTATGCATTGTTTCTTTATTTTCATTGCACATATTTCATAGTTATCCACCTGTGTATATTTCATTTGCTATGGTATTAACATTTCATTCCTGTACATGATCTTTCAAGCTTTGTATATTGTTAACACTGATCAGTGTGTGTATGTTTCAGGATAGAGTAGGCCCAGGCATTTTCATACAATTTTTGCAATAATTAGTGACATGGAATTAGCCTCTCTGCTGACTTTGCTTTTCTTAATTTTTTAATTCTAGTTCTATTTTGTTGATTTTAGTCTTATTTACTTGCTTTGTTAGTTAGTTTAGATATCAACTTGCTCATATCATTGACGTTATCTCTGAAAGCCATAGCTTAGACTACCTAGCGAGGTATCGGACTATGAATGATGTGATTTGATTTTAGTTTTACTTTTCTGCAATTAGACATCAAATTGCTCATATCATTGACATTATCTCCGAAAGCCATAGCTTAGACTACCTGGCATGGTATCGGACTATGAATGGTGTGATTTGATTTTAGTTTTACTTTTTTGCAATTAGACATCAACTTGCTCATATCATTGACGTTATCTCCGAAAACCATAGCTTAGAATACCCGGCGAGGTATCGGACTATGAATGATGTGATTTGATTTTAGTTTTACTTTTCTGCAATTAGACATCAACTTGCTCATATCATTGAAGTTATCTCCAAAATCCATAGCTTAGACTACCTGGCGAGGTATCAGACTATGAATGATGTGAATTGATTTTACTTTTACTAGATCACAGTTTTTGATTTGTTTGAGTGTAGCAGCTTAATTCATTTCTCTGTATTTAGACAACATCAGAGATAATGGTTTCATGATCAGTAGTTCATTATTTGCTTGATTTGAATAGCATCACATTTTTATTCTTGTTCAAGTATTAATTTCACCACTATTATGTTCTAAGACCCTTTGAAGTGTTAAGTTCTGGAAATCATTATAAAAGACATAATTGCCTTAAAATCTATATCCATACTTGCCTTCTAGAGTATTCTTAAAACTCAGGGATAGGATTTCCATTCATATTAGGAGATAAACGAAGATAAAAACCCCCAAAACAAAATAAAAATTGAAAACGACAAAAAGGTAAGAAAGGGGCTGTCTTACACATATAGTGCGCCACACTTCATCAGTCTACGACTCCCGGATTGATAATTAATGTAGCAATTTAGGACACACTAAATTGAATAAACACTTCCTAAATGACTAAGTCTTTGCACTCGAAGGTAGATCTAAACAAAGAAGCTGGTGTTAACACTAGAAAATTTTTCACATATTTGTACAATCCAAAATATGCCCAAACTCGTCCAGCAAAACGTACAAGTGAAGATTCTTCCAGCTGAAGACATTATCAAGTTCAAAACAATTAATTTCTCCTAAGGTCTTATGTGTAAAATTGGACTCCACGACTTATCCTTAGGAATAAATTACAACTGCGTGGCTTTTTCTTTGAAAGTTTCATGTTTGGAGAAAAATTGGACTCAGCAAATTCAGGACCACTTCCCACACTTGGAATATGATTCCCTAACATGTTCTTATAAAGGACAATCAAATTTGAGTCATCGTGGAGATATGCAGCCCTCAAAGGAATCCTCTTGTGTTGGTTATGATTTGGGCTGACCCAGGTTCTATCTATACTATGCACCAACAAAACCCTCAATCACTGGTCCTTTCGACAACGACCTGCAAGCAGATCGTAGTCTCACCTGAAGTGACCATCGAAGGATGTAGAACCAGGTTTCTGTAGCCTTGAGGGATGTAGAGATGTGGTATTGTTGTGTTTTCTTATACTTAGCATTCATACATTACTTCACCACATTACATTCATTCATTAAATATACCATATAAATCCATAAAACATCACTGTGTTGTAATAACATGCAACTGTAATAAAATGCTATGCTACAACAAATAAAAATCAAATGTACACATGAATACACCAATTTTACCATGGTTCATCCCAATGTGGGACTGCGCCCATAAGAACTATTGCTTATAATAATGAATATTGTACAACAAATAGTTCTTGACCTGTGCACTAAGCTGCAGACTCAAGCTTATGTGCACTCAGTTGCATAGCCTTCCCTTTGGCACAAAACCACAGAGTCACAAAGATTCAACCATTCAATTCAATATGTGATTCTAAGATTAGTCTCTCCTCTATTACATCAAGGAATATATAAACTATTATATCAAGGGATATATCATCAAAATACCATGGTCCACATACCATGGACTCCCCTAATACAAGCTACTAACGTCCAAAAACCATTCATCTTTTATAATATTACATGCTTTTTACAAAAAGGAGGGGCTTCGACTCGCCTCAAATCCCCCACACCACATGATATATCTACTATATGGTCCACTTGGCACTTCACTACTCTACTGCATGGTCCACTTCACACTCCACTGCATTCTTTATTTCGCATTCTGCTCCACTAAATGCAGATTCTTCACCAAAATCTAGGCCAAGTCAGGTTGCGCCCAATAGGCCCCCAACACTCACATGTGACTCATCTCAAGTCACTCATCTACTTTGCCTTTGATTTTTGTTGCGATGTTGTTGTAGGCTTCATTGAACTTCGGCAAAGTCTCTGTTACCTACTTTTCCTTCCTGCACACTTCCTCCAGCAGTGCCTTTGTCACATGTTCTGTAGCATTCTATACCAACACTGCCTCCCTCTATCGAAGTTGTTGAAGCTTCTCATCTAATGCCTGTAATAGTTGGAGGGCCTCATCTTGCCAAGGTTGATTCCTCTCTGTTAAGACCTGTTCTTCCTTCTTCAACTCCTCAATTTTATTCTGGAGGGCCTCTGAATCATTGATCTTCCCAAGCTTTTGTGAGATTGGTAGGGTCTTTGCAGATGCCTGAATTTATTCCAACTGCTGCATTTCTTCCTGCAGTTTCTACATATTTGTATATTCCTGCGGCAAAGTCCAAATTTGTAGATTTTCATCTAAGAGTTTTCCACAGTCTTCCACTGCTATGGAGATGCTGGCCATTGTAGTCTTTAGTTCATTCTCCCTCTGATCTCTCACTTCCTATGGTGTAGTTGGTTGCAGCTTCATTTGTAGCTCAATGATCTTCATTTCGTACTTGAATTGCACTACGAAAATTTTCTCCTTGTACCCCTTTACTGTAAGGTCGAGCTTCGCGACCTTGTCTTCCACTGGCTCTTCCTCTCAAACATCAAGGTCTGGAATCTCTTTGCATGTTGCTTCCACTGCCTCCTTGATCTTTTGGTGCTGCTATGCTACTTGATCCCTCTCTTGGATCACCTAGTCGAGCTTCTGCCAAAGGGAAACTCGCTCTTTTTCTACTTGAATATTTAGCTGTGAGGTGTGTTGTTTTTGCAACCTCAACTCTTCTATATTTTCCAAGTGCAACTTGTGTAATCTTTCCAATTACACTGCTGCGATATTCATATTAACATGCTTCCATTCCTTAGCTTGCTATTGTAGTTCAACGGATTCAAAATATAGGGCTCCTGTAGGTATCTATGCTAAACTTGTTGCAAGTGTAGGTTCTACATGAATTTCTACTCCAACCATTTCCTCTATCAGCGCAGTTTGTTTGATCGTCTGCACCAGTGTCTTCAATTCTCTAATCCACTCATGCACACCTGTGAGGAGTGTGCCATAGAGTTCCTCTACTTTGTTCCAAGATTCAGATATCACCTCCTAAATCCTATCTCCGTTCTACTCTAGGTCTCCATCAGTAAGGACCATTGGTGTGATATCCTTTGTTTTATCTGCCTTCTTCTTTTTCTTGATCTTTGTGGCAGCGTCGCCCTATGCTTTTCTCTTTTCTGTGGCACCTTGTTCTATTTTTGCATTTCCAACCTCCTTATTATCTTAACTCCCTCAGGAGGATCCTGGAGACCCTCATCATGTTGCTCCTCTTCCTCTAATTCATGCTCATCCTTGTTTTTTTCCTTGTCTTTTCCACTTGCTTCACCATGCTGCAAAGTGTCCTCCTCTTGTTCTGTCACACTGTATCCTTCTTCTGCCTCCGATGCAGTCGTTGTTATAGCTCCAAATCTCACTCTTATGGTTTGTGATGCTGCACTCATGGCCTAGGGCAACCCCTCCTTCCAGACCTGGTCCTAAAATTTAAAAAACAGTGTTTTATCCCTTATACGCGACATTGCCCTGAGTTAAACGCGTGTACATGCGGGTCTGTGTATACCCAACCCGCGTGTATGTATTAAAACACTTAAAAAAAATAAATAATTCCTTATTTTCGGGCGGAGATCGCGGGTTTTACCTGCTGATCACCTGTTAGTGCCCGTGGCCCAACTGTTCCCAACCAACTCCTAACTAAAAAACTACTTTGGAGATGGTATAAAAAGACATCAAAGGGAAGGCCTAAGGGAGAGAAAAAAGAGAGCAAGATGACTATGCTAAGATTTTCCCCTTAGACCAGGTCTGAAGTCCTTGGTGCTTTCTGCACTTCTCCCATTTTGCATAGGAAACCCTTGTTTCCATGTGTATTGGTGATCATTCATCCTTTATATCACCATTGAGTAAGACTTGGAAGGAGCTCTTGTTGGAGGCTTGAGGCTGGAACGAATCCGGGAGGAAGCTTTGCTTGGAGCCTGCTGAAGGTGTTTCAGGTGAAATCTTTCCATTATATGTACTTTACTTGCCTTTATATAAAGAAACACGTCTTGGTTCCCGAAACAATCTTTCTTTGTGCTTATGAGATTCTTGTTTTGAATTCTTATGCAAGTAGTTACTTAAAGATTTTTATAACTAACTTTATAGCATGAAGATGGTTTATGTATAAGTATTTGTCCATGTACTGCTGTGTTCTTTGATTTGTTTGTTTTACAGGTCAAAGGAGAAGAAGGGAACTCCAAGAAGGGTTTGGACCCTAAAGGCCTTCTCGAACGTAGGACCTTAGGTACGTACCCTCAACATTAGAATTTGCTTACAGTAAAGATAATGGCTGTGTGTGTGTTTCTTTGAATAAGCAATTTTCAGTCTGGTAGAGTCTTAACCCAAGGGACCCTAGGGGCACTTTCCCCTCAACCAGAATTGGCGACTCAGCTGGGGAACAACACTCTTGTTGTTCCTAGTTTGGGTAGTCTTCAAGCCAATCAAGGCTCAGCCCCTCTGTTTGCTGGCTCTAACTGTCTGATCTGTTCTTGAACTCTAAGCTTTTCCAGTTTTTTCAGTCTGTATTTTTTATTTTTCTTGAAAATCTTCAGATACGCTGTTTTGCTGGATTACAGAAGCGTATATACGCAAGTTTAACTAAGTGAACCCGCGTATACGCAGGTTTCCTCAGTTACAGTCGCGTGTACACGCACTCTGCACATCACTGCAGGCACGTATATTATATAATTTTCAAGATTTATAAATTTTCTTTTTGCTGAATGTTTGTCTGGTGGTTTGGGTCAGTTTGAAGCAGTCATTTTCCAGTAACAGTCCTCTGTTTAACAGGGGGCATCTTGTTCTGAACTCTCTCTAGTTATAAGGAGTATTAGTCTTGTTTTCGTTGATTGCAAGCGTCATTGTTTTTGACACACAAGATTTCGGGTTAAGAATCTTGACTGCTCTGTTTTGATAGAGTAGGAAGATTGGATTCAATCTTTGTGTTCATTTTGTTTTGGTGACCCTTTTGTTTGCTTAACGAAACCATTTTTGTGACCATTTGCTCCTTCGTTTCGGGAAAGTTGTTTGTTACCATTTTCTTGAAACTTGTCTTTTGATCTTTTGGACTTTCATTGCTGCTTTTGATTGTCAAGAGCGATTTCAAACACATTTATTTTTGTTGGGTTTTCATCATTTGAAAGGTGTCAATTCGCAAAAGTGTTTGGTTGCCTATTCTTCAATCATTAGTGTCAGTATTTTTGAGAGCATTCCTTGAAAAAGACTTCTTTGTTGATTGAAAGAAAATCTTTTGAAAGTTTTGAGTTTCGCTTTCTTAAACTTGCTTTTCATTTGATTTCCTTTTTTGCGAAGTGAAAGTGCTTTATGTTTATCTTAGAACTTGTTTTTATTGTTTGGACGAAATGATTGGTAGCACATCATATTCTATCTAAGCATTTTAGTGGCAAGACAAATTTGATAAGTGAGCAACTTTCCTTCTTTGTTTGCAGAGTAGTCTTAAAATCTTGCATTCACATATAGTTGTTGCATTAGGATAAATTTACATCCCTTTTTATGCATACATAGCTTTGTTAGCTTTTGTGAGTGTGGAGTCTGAAAAGAAAGCAAAAAACTTTGTTTTATTTGAAGTTCCTCTAAGCCCTATAGAGATTACTTTTCATTGAAAAACGAAAAGTGCATGTGCATGTAGCTAAGTTTTATTAATTTCTTTTGCGTCAAAAAACACCACTAGTTTCACTTCCGTTACCTTGTGACTTGAAGAACAGCCTAATAAAATCAAGCGCTAATTAAAATCCACTAGAACTTTTTGTTTTAGTCAGTTACACCAACAAGTTTAGGATTTTAGGGCCTTGGATTAGGCGAGTGGAGAGTTAACTCTCCAAGGCCACATAAAACGTCAAACATAAGAGTCTGAATAACGAGAGAAAATCCAATAGCGTTAGGAAGACCAGGAAAGCTCCGGATCTGGGAGTTAAGCACGAGGGTCTGTGAAGACAGGAAAGAGAGATACCCCCTCTCCTACTTGTCCGAACTTACCTCACGACTGTTCCGCTGGCTTCTGCGACGAGTTGGTATCCATAGTTGCCTCTTCTAGGGATCTACATAGGTGGCTGCGGAGGGGAATCCCGTGGCACCTGAGGTTGACATTGCATCACTCTCGACAGTACTACTAGAGGGCACCCTTGCGAAGCTTGGGGGCTTGCACCGGCACAGGCTGTTGTTAGGAGGTCAGCGTAACTTCCTCTGTTACCTTCGCTGATAGGACTGGGCCGTCATTATCCCAGACTATCTTCGGAAGGCCCCTGACTCCACTTTCTTGTATTTTGGTGTCCGGTCCTCATCACCCGGAGCGGAAATACTCGGAAGTTGTTTGACTGGCTGTATCTTTAGGGACTTTATAGTGTGTGCTCTTTGTTCCTTGTATATAGTTGGCTTTAGGTATTTTTGTCTAGTCGCGTTTGGACTTTGTGTTCTGAGTGACTGGCTTACCACTCTACCAATCTTGAAAGGCTTTTGGTCGTTCTTTCAGAAGTTGTGGAGTTGCCTCCTCAAGGGCAAAGGTTTTGGTTGCTTACCCATATTCTTTGAAGAGTTATTTCTATATTCCCGCAAGGGAAAGGGTCTTTGGAACAATTACATATGGCCAATATTCCTGTGGAAACCAACCAAGGTGCCCTCCCAAAAGGGGATCCTTGTGCTTTTCCTTTCTTTGGAAACGTTGGTACTCCCTTGATGGCCACTTTGAATATTCCTGGGTTGAATGTTGGACTACCCATTTGGCTGTGGTCCACTCCGAATATTCCAAATGCTCTTGAAGCTTCTCAGTTGAATGCTTTATTTCAAGGGCACCACATGGGTGCTAATTGTTCATCTTCTTTCAAAGAGAAATCTGGGATTCCTTATTCTCCTCCTCCTTGCAACAAGAAATCTAAAAAAAGGAGAAAAAGGAAGTCAAAGAAGAAGAATAAGTCTATCCCTTCATCTTCCACCTCTGCGAGTCATGTTGGAGATGAGTCTTCAGCCACTGCAAGTCATGCTGGGGGCACAAGTCTAGTCACTGCAAGTCACACTAGCACTTCATCTTCAACCTCTGCGAGTCATGTTGGAGATGAGTCTTCAGCCGCTGCAAGTCATGCTGGGGGCACAAGTCTAGTCACTGCAAGTCACACTAGCACTTCATCTTCAACCTCTGCGAGTCATGTTGGAGATGAGTCTTCAGCCGCTGCAAGTCATGCTGGGGGCATGAGTCTAGTCAATGCAAGTCATACTAGCAAAGAGTCACTGACCTCTGCAAGTCATGTTCAGGACTCTCCGCAAACCACTGCTAGTCATGTTGGCGGAATGGAGGTTGATAAGAAACCTGGACGTAGAAGTTTTAAACCTAAGTTCCCTTGTAAGATATGCAAGGGAGACCATCTTACTCATTTATGCCCTGGTATTCCAGAGGTTCAAAGGATATGGTCCGAGTCTGAAAGTAATTCTACTCCTAGATCTGATATGGTTTCTCATCAATCCCATCAACCATTGGTTGATAATGTGGTAGAGCCAGTGCAATCGCTGGCCGATTACACTCCTCTTATGGGGGGTGAAGTGCCTAAAAAAAGAGTTTGTTTGATCTCTAGTACAGAGTCTTCTGGTATAGGGGGCATTCCAGTTTCTTCGAATGTTCCCCCTCCAAGTTCTAAGAGTGTTTCCTTTGATTGGGATAGTCTTGTTGAGCCTCATCTTCCTTCCGCTGCACCTTTCCAAATAAAGGTCAGGGTTAATTCCACAAATGTCTATCGATGTATGGTGGATGAAGGATCCTCTACAAGTATTATATCCTCTCTTACTTGGAAAGCTTTGGGTTCCCCAAAGTTGTTGACAGCTCAGAGTCAGTTGTTAGCCTATGATAGAAGGCCTGGTGAATCTATGGGTGTTCTTCCTCAATTGCCTATCACTTTAGGTGGGAAGACTATCTTAATCGATATGATGGTGGTTGATAGCCCTTTAGACTTTAATATGCTACTTGGGCATGATTATGTCTATGCTATGAGTGCTGTGGTGTCTTCACTCTTTCGAGTAATGTGCTTTCCTCATAATGGGAATGTTGTCACTATTGATCAGCTTGCATCTGATAATCACCACCCTAATTCGACTTTACTGCAGAATGCCCCTTGGTTTGTTCCAAGTGTTCAAGTAGACTCTACCCCGCCACGGGTCAATTATGTGGCATTGAATCCTCAATGTTCAATCGCTTCTAAGAAGGATCCTTTGACCTATTATTCTCCTTCTTGGGACTTGGTCCCGGCAGTTGACCAAGAGATTCATCCTATAGGGACATGGGACCCTTTAATTCCCTCTTTTGATCCCTGTAGTTCTCATGATTTCTTAGAACTTGTTTTGCCTTCACAGGAGGAACTCTTTGAAGCCATGAGTTATGACTACCAAAGGAGTCCTTGGTCCGATCCCTGCAAGGGGTTTGTCCAGAAGAGCTATTATGCGTAAGCTGCAAGGCTGCGTGATTCCCTGTACCATATTGTATATATGAGGTACGCATTTTCAAGTTTTGTATCCTATAACACAAAGATTTTATATGGAGTTTATAAGTGGGATGTATTAACTTCGTGTCTAGTGTTCCTATTTATGTTTACAGAACTTGGAAGATTTCTCCTTTGGAAGTTTATGGTTGGTCCGTTCTGACAGGTATTGGTTCTCGAAACTGGCATATAGGTTAGGTTTTTTCCACCTGCATTGTGCATTTATCAGTTTCCTTTCCCATTTTGCCTTAGGATCGACCCACCAAGTTATGGTGCGGAACCTTCTCATTGCTTAGAAGTATCATGACTTGTGTGGTAGAGCCTACCTTATCATGGGTGCCCTAGTTAGTACCTTATTTTCGCTTGGCACTCATGCAGATTTTTCATCCCTAGGCTCGGGAGTCCTCTGTAGTCTCGCCATGACTTATGCGTTGAAGACTCATTCCTCTTTGCTTCTTCGCTTCGTTCTGGCCTTATACCCTAGAGGCTCCTATATGTGTCGAGTTGTACTTCTGCATTGCATGTTGACCATTTGCACCTTTTGGCCTAGAGCCGGCTTCACTTGGACTCGTGTTTAAGCCAACTTTTGACCATGACGTCTGCAAAATCAACCTTGCATACCTTTGACTTCTGCAGCTTGACATACCCTGATCCGTGGAAGGAACATACCTTTGAGTGTCATCGACCAGTTTTCACCTCCATGCATTGAGCATAGGAACGTTCTTTTCCCAGGAACTAGATCATCTGTTTCACCGACACTCGTTCTTTCCACTGTACCATAGCATTCTTTTATTCTTTTTCCGGCTTAACAGAAAAAGACAAAAAAATTAAATATTCCAAAAAAAAAGCGGGAACAGGGACATTATTTCCATTTATTGTTGGCAGCTAGAGTCAGTCGTGTCGCCCTTGAACAAAGCACTCAAAACAAAGTCTCCTCCGCATGGGTGGGATTTAGTTTGACTTAGGTATGCCATAACCTTGTTATTGAGTCAGTTCTCCCCCGATTGGTTATCTCTTCCAATCATATGGAGGGTTCGTTCGTGCCTCCTGCATGGCGAACTTATACAGAGTCATCATATGCTGCCACATAGTCACATTGAGTCGTGCTTTTGTTCAAGGGAAGTTAGCCTGAGTCGGCCTCTCTGCGGTGTCTCTTGACTCATTTTTCAGTCGGCCATCCCTGGTTGTCAGTATCATGTCTATCATCACATCAGCTATATTGGTCCTTTGCTCGTGCCGGTTTGAGAAGGTCCCCATTGACTTCTTGCTGGCGGGTCTTGTCCTTATCGACGACGACACCTTGCTCTGAGGACAGGCCTAGAGCCGCACCCTGGTCCTATTTTCATTATTGATAGGTCACCTTGTGCTCAGCATCGATCAGTATCATGGGTCTTTGACTGAGTGGTTTCCCTTGTGTTCGACATCAGCATACATTATCACACATTGGGATTCGTGCAGTACCTTGGTTTCCATTTGACCCTATTGGTGGATACCTCGCCTCTGTGTCAGCTTTCATTATTGGTTGGTTCAGAGGGTTTCTGCCGTGCGCTAGCCACATCTTGTGTACGCCGGAAACGTACTTCGGTTGGGTTACTACATCTTTTTCGTCCGATTCCTTCCACATTATTGGCCTACGGGTTACACTCGCGCTAGATTGATGGAGGATGCCTTAATGCCTTCCTTCTAGCGGATCTTTCCCTATCAACTCCGACTCATTGCTCTGGGGCAAAGATCTAGAGTCCATTTGGCAGTACCTTGGGGTTTGCAGTCATTAGTGGCAGATCCTTCGCTATCGACAGTGGGAAACCATCATTGTCTCCTGATCGATAGATTCTTACAGGTGTTCGACTTCAGCTCATCTATTCACACTTGTTAGATTGTACTGGGTACCTTGACGCTCATTATCATTATCGGTGAGTAGTCTCACGTTTGTTAACGGTATACATCAATGACCGGTAATCAAACGATTTCTCACATGGTCGACTTCAGATCATTTATTCCCATGGTGTAGAAATGTACCACGGCGGTCGGTGAAGACCTCAGGTTGTATCAGCATTCATTGGTTCACTTGACAGTTGCTCCTGTTGCTGCTAGTTGACACCACTCCACCTTATATGTTGCAGTCAGTCATGGCGACATTCTATATGCTGGCACCTGAGTTTGCAGTGTAGTACCATCCTATTCCATCATGTTCAGTTGGTACCTTTTGGGATCAGTCTTTGATATCAGTGATCCGTTGCACCTTTCAGCATCATTGACAGTCTTATATGTGATATTCAGACATGTACTTGCTCATTATGATCAGATGATCCATTATGTATCTTCCAGTCATTTATACTTGTATACTTAGTGGATCCGCTTGTACTTGATATGTGGACATGCTTTACTTTTTCTGAGCATGGGTATGCCCGCCTCAGACAGTGTTTCTTTCTGATCTCCTTTTGGTGGCTTGGCAGGCTGAATTCTGGTGAAGTCCTCCTCGGTTTCTCGACAAGACTTCCTTTCCGTGTACTTACATAATATATTTCGGCCATCATGTTCCCCTTCTGACCTCATATATTAGGGGGAATCTGTTATAGCTCCAAATCTCACTCTTATGGTTTGTGATGCTGCACTCATGGCCTAGGGCAACCCCTCCTTCCAGACCTGGTCCTAAAATTTAAAAAACAGTGTTTTATCCCTTATACGCGACATTGCCCTGAGTTAAACGCGTGTACATGCGGGTCTGTGTATACCCAACCCGCATGTATGTATTAAAACACTTAAAAAAAATAAATAATTCCTTATTTTCGGCCGGAGATCACGGGTTTTACCTGCTGATCACCTGTTAGTGCCTGTGGCCCAACTGTTCCCAACCAACTCCTAACTAAAAAACTACTTTGGAGATGGTATAAAAAGACATCAAAGGGAAGGCCTAAGGGAGAGAAAAAAGAGAGCAAGATGACTATGCTGAGATTTTCCCCTTAGACCAGGTCTGAAGTCCTTGGTGCTTTCTGCACTTCCCCCATTTTGCATAGGAAACCCTTGTTTCCATGTGTATTGGTGATCATTAATCCTTTATATCACCATTGAGTAAGACTTGGAAGGAGCTCTTGTTGGAGGCTTGAGGCTGGAACGAATCCGGGAGGAAGCTTTGCTTGGAGCCTGCTGAAGGTGTTTCAGGTGAAATCTTTCCGTTATATGTACTTTACTTGCCTTTATATAAAGAAACACGTCTTGGTTCCCGAAACAATCTTTCTTTGTGCTTATGAGATTCTTGTTTTGAATTCTTATGCAAGTAGTTACTTAAAGATTTTTATAACTAACTTTATAGCATGAAGATGGTTTATGTATAAGTATTTGTCCATGTACTGCTGTGTTCTTTGATTTGTTTGTTTTATAGGTCAAAGGAGAAGAAGGGAACTCCAAGAAGGGTTTGGACCCTAAAGGCCTTCTCGAACGTAGGACCTTAGGTACGTACCCTCAACATTAGAATTTGCTTACAGTAAAGATAATGGCTGTGTGTGTGTTTCTTTGAATAAGCAATTTTCAGTCTGGTAGAGTCTTAACCCAAAGGACCCTAGGGGCACTTTCCCCTCAACTAGTCGTCCATTCTACGGGCCACTGATGTACTAGTGCGAGTAGATCATCTTCTGTGACTAAGTATGGTAGGGGATGCCATTTATTCTTTGTATCCTTGTGAGCCTGTATACAAAATTTTTGAAATTCAGCTTTGAACTTTGCAACAATGTTATACTGTTTGTATAGGCTCAGTGACAGGTGAGGGTGTTGGTTCACTAACATATGCAAATCCATATGATACAATATGAAGAACATCTTGTTCTCCATTGCTCACGATGGTTGGGTGGTAAACCATAGTGAGGCATACTGCGCGACTTCACAGACATATGAGGTTACCGGGGGGAGCTTTGAATCCTCTGGCTCTCTCCATGCTAACATAGAAATAATCAAAATTAACCATGCATAATGGAATGTGTTACCTTTATCCTGGACTTTGAGGCAATCATCCATAATTTCCTTGCATAGGTAATCAACCCAATTGTACTAAACCTCGTTGGCACACTATGCAGCTAATGAAACCACTCATGTAGGAACTTCATTCACCCGACACTTTCTCATGATCTTCCCAACCAATATGCGGGTTGCGAAGCAAACTTCCTGGTCAATGATTGAATTTATTTCATATCCCCTCTTTTGTTTTTCTATCCCAAACTTCTTCTTCATACTGTCTGCTATAGCACGATCCTGGTCTTGTCCAATGAAGTCCTCCGCGGGGTTTCGCCCTTGCTATGGTAGTCTCGTGATCCTCCAAATCAACATTGGGTCTATAGGGATCTTATTTCCCATCCATAATCCTCCATCATGCACTAGAATGAGCAACTGTTGCACACATGTTGTGCTCCCTAGGCTTCTGCCAAAGTGTGACACGTTTAACATATTCAGTAGTCCTGACTGTGCCAACCCATTTTCCCACTACTATGGTTCTAGCCTTGTCACTTCGCTGTTTGGGTAGTGCATCTGTTTCAAATACTGGTCTGGTGTGAACTGATGGTACTTCTTCCTCTCGTTAAAGTCATAATCTGTGAACTTCAGCTGCAGAATTTTCCCTAAAACTTCTACTGAAAATGGTACTGCTTCCAACAACAAGGGTGTAAGGGTACCATACTTCACATCCTTTGATTCTTTCAGTGGTTTTGCATTTGGTTTCCTCACTATCTATGACTTTCTTAGGTTGTTGTTGAGGCTTGGAAGGTTTCTTATCCTGTTTCTTCTTGGTTCTCTCTTCCTTGGTCAGTTTCTTATCATGTTTCTTCTTGGTTCTCTCTTCCTTGGTCAATTTCTTATCCTGTTTCTTCTTAGTTATCTCTTCCTTGGTCGGTTTCTTCCTCGACGATATCTGTTGTTTTTGTGTTGATGTTGTTACGGTTGATGCTACTATAGGTGATGCTACTATGGGAATCTCAACTAATGCTACGAGCATACTTGTGGCTTCCATGATTCCAGATAAGCTTTTCTCTTGAAAACTACACACAATTTCTTCCCAAGAACGCTCAAATGACATACGATAGCTAAAACTTTTGCAATTTCTTTGCACTCTCAAGGCCCAAATTCTCAATTCAGCAAAGTGTTCAATCTGGGCGAGAGGTGGATTTTTATAACGGTTTTGAGTTTCTAACCCCATCATTATCTTATACTTTGTTCAGATTGTGCTCTGATTCTTTTCATTAACTTCATATCTATCCTTAGATCTTGTCAACCTGTCCTCATAGATGTAATTTTCCGCGTATTTTAACGTTAACTTTCCCTTTTAAAGGTCATCGTTTTCTGGTGAAATTCGATGCATCCCATATTGTAGCCAACATCTATCTTATTTCATAGCTTCTATGTACTTCGACATAATTCGGACTATAGCGAAGTCACTCCTTACATTGAATCTCTCTGCAACATAGTTTATAGTCTAGTGCCCACTTTCAACTACAGGTGGCACTAAGACTCTTCTCCTTTCTTCCTTAGGGCAAAGCTGTAGGGGTAGGGTTGTCCTTATACAGATTCAAACTACTTCCATTTACTCTTCCTTGAATCATTTCTCCATTTAACTTTGGTAATTGAATTGCGCTTCCATCAGTAACATGCTTGATAATATAGGGGCCTAACGAATGCATCTTGAATTTCTATGGAAATTTCACAAACTTATTATCATAGAGGAGAACAAGGTCTCTTACCTGAAACTTCTTTTGCCTAATATGTCTATCATGCCAAGCCTTTTCTCTTTCTTTTTGTACTTGCTGATGGAAACCTGCTATAAATCTGTCTTCCTCTAAAGCAATCAATTGGGACATTCTCTCCTGCATTATGTTAGGGTTTTCCATATTTGTAAAAGGTGCAATCCTTAGGCTAGGGACAATGTATTCCATGGGAATCACAACTTCTTTCATGTAGTCCTATAAGCCCATAATACTGTTAGAATTCTAAGTTCCTAGTCATCTCTGTTCACATTTCATACCTTAGTCAATGCATTCTCCAAGATCTTATTAAATTATTTGATTATTCCATTGGTTTGAAGGTGATAAAGAGTACTCTTCTGATGATAAAATTGGAATTCCTTTTTCAATTCTTCAGTAGTTTTATTCATGAAATGCGAGCCTTGGTCATTGATCAAGATCTTTGGACATCCAAATATCGACAATATGTATTCAAAAATAAACTTCGCAACAGTATCTACGCTGCATTCCATTACTGGTTGTGCTTTGTGATGAGCCTCATAAATGGGTAATTATATGGGCTCATTTTACCTCCTAAACTAGTAAAATCAACCATTCTCTTAGCTTATTGCATGAATTTTTGATTATATTTATGCTTATAGAGTGAGTTGAGTGAGTTATGATGCCATGTGGTCTAACATGTGTTTAATGCAGGTTATTGATGATTTTTGAGGTCAAAGTCAAGGATCCAGTGGACAAATGGAAGAAATAACTTGAAGTGGACAAAGGAGAGGAATTATAGGAGGGAATCCCCCTCATTTATTACTCCTCACTTCGAATTCACCTTCATTCAGCTTAGAGTACAAGCAGCCAAGTCATGCACTAGAAGGTAGCCGAGAAAGTGGAGGATGACTAATGATTATCTCGAGTTTTGGGAGCCAAGCCTCCCTGATTTTAAGGAAGCTATTGGTAGCTTCATTTGTATAAGTAGAGATGCCTAGGGCCTCACTAGGGTCAGATTTTTGTTAGTTTTTTGTTGGATTTTTTTTGTACTTTTGCTTATGTAAACTCTGCTCAACTTCGAGCTTATTATTTTGACTGTTCCATGTAATCTTGTTATTGTTTTGGAAATAAAGATGGAATACTTTTTGAGCTAGCATTGAGTTACCTCAGAGGGCTGAAGCTCTTGGGTTAGGGCCCAATCCAAGTATCCAAGCTCCTCTTTAATTGTATTTGTTTGTTTTATTTCAGTTTGTAGATTAGGTTGTTGTTAGATGAATTTCTTTTATGGTGAAGAATAGGTTGCTTTTGATGATTCAATAGTTTGCTTCCATTTCTGCTCTCTATAGAAGGTTAAGCAGTGATAAAGAAAATATCCAAAAGGCTAGCAAAAGTTCCTTGGCCTCTCTTCCTCCCTCTGGGCCCATGATTTGAGGCAAAGAACCTCTTTCTACCCCAAAAACACATATTTTCCTCATTCATAGGACTTCTAGTGTTTACAACATTTTTGTTGCTTAATAGTATAGTTTTCTTTGCTTTAGAACTTCTTCATCATGCTAACTTCTTTATTTACCATAGCCTTCTTCCATGCTTTCCTTTCTTTCATCATTTATCAGCATTTCCTTTCATAGATCACAGTTTAGATTAGTTTGATGCAAAACTCTGTTTTTCTAGATGCACTTATTTCATTGCTTGCTTAATCTCATTGGTTGAATGTCAGTTGTTTATGTAGTAGATATCTTCTAGTAGTAGGCCAACCTATCAACCATCCCATCCTCCATCTGATCCATGCCCTATAGGTCACCCAAGTCTCCCCTCAATTCTGCCTTAGTTTCCTGCATTTTCCATAGAATTTCTTCCTCTCTCCTTGAGCAAATCCAATCATCTTTCTCTCTCCTAATGATTCTTGGTAGACCCTAGGTGCCCTAACACTTCATTCCAACCTTCATCCACCTTTTCCACCCACTCTCACACCCTCAAAACAACCAAAACTGCTCTCGGCCTCCTCCTGTAGGCCTCCTGTAGAACACTGTTTTTCCTCCTATAGATTTCTTGTGTCCTCTTGTAGATTTTCCTGTAGGCTTTATTTTTAAGGCTGAGTGTGGGAAAAGCCTTCATAATGCCACCTGAGACCTCCTAGGACCCAACCACACCATCCTACATCCTCACAAGTCCCAAAACCACCCTTCAACACCACCTATTCTCTGCCACATTCACAAACAATAAATCACATGCATGTCAAATTCACATAAAAATACATAAAAATCCAAAAAGATGTGTTTTGCTCATTTAATTCCAGAGATAGCTTAGTTAGATGCTGTTTACTTCCTTGAGTAGGTAATGACATTCTTTTCATGGTTTTCATAGTGCTTTCTGCAAAAGTAGGATTAGTTGGTTAATTAAGATTTACTTGGTTTTCTTTACATTTCAGTCTTTCTCCTTTCAGCAGTTAGAGTAGTATCTGTAGAGTAGTATTTCTCTCATTTCATCACATATAGAGCTTCTTCTGGAATTCATAGAAGTTGGCTTGAGCTCCTAGTGATCTTGCATCGGCTGACCAAGTGACAACCTAAAGTAAGATCTAGTACTTGTGCATACAACACCGTCACTTTCAAGTTTGTTACAAAATAACGGGTTGATAAGAGTAAAGAAGGCAGCCCAGGAGTTGCAACATTATTGCTACAATACTGGTGCTCACCACTTTGGCCCATCTTATCAAGTAATCAGTTGTTGTGATTATGTACCTTGCACCAATACTTTTTCTAGCTGGGTTGATGGGTCCAATAAAATCAATAGCCCACATATCAAAAGCTTGCAATGTAACTTGTGGTACCAATGGAATATCATCTCTTCTTCAAGGTTTTTCTATTATCTGACACATATATCATGCTCTGCAATATTCCTTTGCATCTTCATGTAATGTAGGCCACCACAATCCTGCTCTCAAAAACTTATGTGTGGTAGCTTTTTCTTCATAGTGTCCACTAGCTGTGCCATCATGAGATTCTGCTAGAATCATCTGTATTTCATGTTCAATAACATATTTGCACAGTATTTCATCTGGTCCCATCTTATATAACTATCTTGCTATCAATTAAAAATCAGTTGCCTTAACTACTAATTCTTTCTTCTCCTACATAGTATACTTTGAAGGAGCCATTATTGTGGTAAAAAACTGAATGATATCTATAAAATGGTCATATGCAACTTTGATTGCAAATAACTGTGCATCAGGGAGATTATCTTCTATGCTAGTTGGTTCTTCCACTGTTTCCAACCTTAACAAATGGTTAGGTCCCACATTCAATCTTCTTGGTTTAACAATGATCTCAAAGTCATAGTATTGAAATAATAGTAACCATCTACAAATATTTCCTCCTAAGATAGGTTTATTAACCAAATACTTCAATGTATAATGATCTGTGAAAATTTTAAAGTGTTATCCCAACAAATAGTGTCTAAATTTCCGCAAAGCATACACCATAGCCAATCCTTCTCTTTCTGTAGTGGTATAATTCTTTTCTTCTTTAGATAATTTCCTACTTGCAAAAGCTATAGGATGATCAATTTCTCCCGCACTAGGTTGTGACAGTACTACTCCCAGAGCTATACAAGAGGCATCCACATGGACATGAAATTCCTTATTCCAATCAGGGAACACTAGTATAGGTGCAACTACCATATTTTCTTTCAATATGTTGAGGCCCTTTTGACATTCTTCATCCCACTGAAAAGTTACTTCCGTCTTTAATAATTTCTCCATAGGTAAAGTAATCTAAGCATACCCATTGATAAAATTCTTGCAATACCCTGTATGTCCCAATGTAGTGCGAAGCTGTCTTACAGTCTTACGTGGAGAAAAGTTCACAATGATAGAAATCTTAGCATGGTCCACCATTATTCCTTGCTTTCAAACAATATGTCCCAATAATGTGCCAAAAGGTACACAAAATATGCACTTCTTTAGGTTCAAAGAGATCTAATATTGTCTACATGCGTCAAGCATAAGTATTAAACTTCCAACATGCTTGTTTAGCAACCCAAATATTTTCCTATCATCAAAGTATACTTCTAAAAATTTGTGGATATATTCCTCAAAAGTTGCAACCACCACTCTAGAAAATATACCAGGGGCATTTTTCAATCCAAAAGGCATTACTTTGTATTGATATAAGCCCCATTCTGTAGCAAATGTGGTCTTATGCCGATCTTTATGTGTAATCCTAATTTGATGATAACCTAAAAATCCATCTATAAATGAGTAAGCCTCCTAGCCTCGTACATTGTCTAGTACTTCATTTATGAAAGGGTAGGGAAGGGATCATGTAAGCATGCATAATTCAACTTTCTCAAATCAACATAGATCATGATTTCTCCTTGAGTTTTTTTCTTGCGCCACCATAGGACTCACCCATTCTGATTCTTCTACTAGTTCAATAATTTCTGCTGCTATCATCTTATCCATCTCTACCTTCACTTTCTCCTTATACTTTGAGTTCAATCTATAAGTTATTTTCTTGACTGGCTTCACATTAGGTTTAAGGGGAATCTTCATAACTCCTAGATCTCCTACTATACCCTTCATTTCTGAAAACTTTGTGGGAAATAGTTCTTGGTATTCATGAAGTAACTCTCTAAATTTACTGAATGTCTCTTCATCCCAATAGTCTCCTATTGTTGCAAACTTGGGTTCCTTTTCTAATCCTATGTTCACTTTCTTGGTCTTCAGTGGCTTCGTCATATCTAGTATCTCTAATTCAAGTCCATCTACTTCATCATATCCTTTTGATTCCGCTATGTCAATTCTACAAGGATATTCTTCCTCTTCTACAGTAAGGTAATATCATTCTAGTGCATTTTCTACCTGCGCAACCCAATTAGGTTGTTTCCATGTCAATGGGGTTGCATTCTCAAATATCTTCTTCTTAACTGTCTAAAGAGCCAAATCCATTTATGGACAATCATCTTCAAAGCTGAATGTTAATATGAAACCATCAACCATGTCTAACCAATCCACAATACCATGTCAAAGCTCTATTTCTAGGTACCAGTTCTTAGGGATTGTTTCTAATATGTGAATGAATCCATGTACCCATTATTGCTGTGGAATCTCCTTCCACGTTGTAGTACATAACTGGATATGCTCCCTAGGAATAGTTTTACCATCTTATTTTATCTCTATTTATGTATCTATCTGTCCAAACCTTATCCACATAAATCTTTGACATTCCTGTCAACCTTCTATATTCTTTTTGTGTGCACCCCACCATCTAGAAGGGGTAGATTTCAGTTCTATATCCAAGGCTAAAAACCTTTGATTCTCTGGAACTGGTTCTTCATAATCATCAAGAAAAGTACTTACATCACCCAAGCCATCATAAGAAGGTAGATTACATACCTTGGATGTCATACAGTGAAATGATTTGGTGATTCTTGCACAACGCCTTGTAGATACTTCATGTAACTATTCTGCCAATTCTCTAATTCTTCTTTCGAGTCTAAGGTACAAGAACTATCATGCTCCCAAGTCAACTTGGTTTCTATAGTAGGGTTAACCCAATCCTGTTCATTTGTTGTCATTTGATAGATATTGTCTATATCAGCTATGTAGTTCTCTTCTCTAACTAGTTCTGTATATCTTTCTCCTTTTGATGGATCCAAGAGAACAATTACTGTCATATTACTTCCTTCAAATATCATCTGTCTCTTCTTCAGATTAATTATAGCCATATTATCAAATTTCCAGTCAAGTCCAAGCAATGCAGGATAAGGGTTAATATCATCAATGATCTCCATTACTTCAAAGTCAATAGTTGTGCGAACTCCTTCAATATTCACTATTACACCTGGTAGTCTTCCTAAGGTGAAGATCTTTTACTGATTTTCCATCCTTAGCTGAATAGGCGATTGTTGTAGCTTTGGCTTACCCATTAATTCCCATGTTTGCTTTGTCAAAACATTATCATCATAGCCTCACTTCTCTTCCATTTTTCTTATGTCGATGAAAATTATTCACTGCGCACATTTCAACTCATGATGTTTATTTTGATGCACAAGAATATATCAACTCCTAAAGCCCTTCTACAACCTTTTGATCTCTTAATAATTTTATACAAGTTTGCAGAAAACACTTTAAAGTACCTACTTAATTTTTTGAATCATGGTCTTGTGTCAGAGCTCAATCCTGTGTCGAAGCTCGGTTCTACGTTAACGCTTGATTCTATGTCAAACCTTGATTCTCCGTCAAAGCTTTATTTTGTATTGAAGCTGATGATACATCGTTGTTTCTTTTTTGTTCAGCCTTTGGCTATGCACTAGAGGTCAAAGCTCCATCATCCATAAGGCTTCGCTTTGCTTCCATAAACACTTATTTTTCCTTCTGAATGCCAAAAGTAAGAGATTTCTCAATAGTTTTTCTAACCCATGCAGTTTCAGATTCTTTCTTTTCATCTACTTTATCACTACCGATCGCAAATCCACTTCTAGTAACAATACTAATTCACAATTCGTCATTCCTTTTTTTGGCGGTCATCATTTGGATATTCTGTGTCAGCTGCTGATTTATTTTTTCTCACATATTTTCCATGATTACAGGCATTCTTCAATTACATGGTCAAAATATTTATAGTACTTACATGTCATAGTAGGGTTCTGACAACCTCTTGCAAAATGACCTGTCTAGCCGCAGTTATAGCAAACAATCTATCCACATCCTCTACCAGCTCCAACATCTCGACCTCTTCCTTGGTAGCCTCCTCAACCACCGCGTTGTCCACTTCCTTCATGTTAATGTTCTTTTTCTTGCATTCTATAAGTGTCATCACTACGCTCCATCATTAGTTCATAAGCTCGACAATTATTCTCATGATGTGCTACTGATTTACAAAATTTTCAATATAGGTTCCTTGGAGTCTACACATATTTATGTAAAAGATAACAATCTTCTAAGTGATGTTGGCCTCTGGTCTTACATATCTCACACCATATGCTAGATCCTGCATTTAAGGGATTCAGCGCCCCACTAGCCATGTAATTTGTAAATATAAGACATTGTTATTTGGAATGGCCCTCCAATCTACACTTTGTACATCATACTTATTCTCTGAATTATTTTATTTTCTTTATATCTTGTGTATGTAGGGTTAGGTTCGCCAACTAAATCTGAATATGTTGCATACCTGCATTAGTATCTCCTATAGGTGAAGCTTCCAACTTCATCGCAATATGCAAAGCTTCGACTTGACTTGTTATCTTTTGTTGCATCAATGGTAATCTAATATGCGGTAATAGCGCAACTATAAACCATTCTTGATGTTGCTGCGAAGCTATTTCGAAGCTCACTTGATCAAACAATTCCTTAAATATTTGATCAAATTCCAAAACAGACTCAGTAGGCTTCTATTTAATTTCTTTTAACTCAGTGATGCATTGCGACTCAGAGTTTGACTTCTTAAATTCTCTTATCAATGCTTCTTTAATATCTGCAAATGTTCTAATCTTATTATTTGAATACTTCGTATACCATCTCAATGCTTTATGTCAGAGCATCGTAATGAGTTTCACTTTCTTTATATTTTCCTCGTTGATCTGCTTCGCAATCCATACAGCTTCACATAAAAACCAAAACTGATATGGATCTTCTGATCTAGTTCCTTTGAAAACTGGTAGCTTAATATCATCAGCCATATTTCTTTTTGAAGTCTTTTTGAAGGGGGAGGGGGAGGGGGATGGGGAGAAGTAATGGGAGGTGGATGGGGGGTAGAGTGGTAGAAGGAGGGGGAGGGGGAGGGGGATGGGGAGAGTAAAAAATACCCTGGCTCTTGCTGGATTTTGGCTTCTGCAAACTCTCAAGCTTGGAATGTGAATACTGTGAAGCTACCTGGGGCTTATCAAGGTCGCTATCTTCCCTTTCACTTTCAGACTCACTCGAAAGAGGATTATATTCAATCTCTACAAAGGTCTTTGTGCATCTATTCTATATATTTTTCCACTTCACTTTGTTCCAATCTCTTTCTTAGATTTATTCTCTTTTCTTCTAAACATAAGTAAACTAGCAATCTGGCTGCATTCGTAAAACTCATTTTTCACATAGAAGAATATTAATCTAGAGTTTCGAAGATTTCAAATACTTACCTCGTAATTCTTTGAAGAATAATCATTATGCTTCCTTGTAGGAGACAGTCTGGTCTACTGGGAACTCAGTAATACATCCTCCCAAGATGCTATCAATCCAGAAATCGACAACTCTTGAAATCTTGTTGTCAATGTTCTTGAGTCGTTTTATCAATTCAGGAGTCCACGCCATAGGTTATCTGCCTTTAAAACAGGTCTTTCTTTTAGTCAACCTTGATATCCACTCTTATAGTTCAATAGGAAATGATGCGAAGAAAATTTCATATGGATCTGTGAAAATATATCTCTGTAACCAAGCTTCAGAATTTAGATGAGGGTTTATGTTCTCTTGATATGAAAATTCTCGCTCCTTTGATTCTATCCAATCTTGAATTTCCTTCTTCGACGAATGCCACATAAACATATCCCTCAAATAGATCCTAGTCTCATAAACAAAACCATTTGTTGGTTTAGATTGGGCTGACCCAGGTTCAATCTATACTGCGTGCCAACAAAACCCTCAAATAGATCCTAGTCTCAACAATGGAACCATTTGTTGGTTTAGATTGGGCTGACCCAAGTTCGATATATACTAAGCGCCAGAAAAACCCTCAATCACTGGCCCTTTCGGCAATGACCTGCAAGAAGATCGCAATCTCACCCGAATTGACTATGGGAGGATGCAACACCAGGTTTTTGTAGCCTTGAGGGATATGGAGATGTGGTATTGTTGTGTTTTACTATACTTAACATTCATACATTACTTCGCCACATTACATTCATCCATTAAACATATCATATAAATCCATAAAACATCATTGTGTTGTAATAACATGCAACTGTAAGAAATTGTTACGCTACAATAGATAAAAAATAAATATACACATGAAGACACCAATTTTACCATCGTTCATCCCAAAGTGGGACTATGTCCACAAGAACTGTGGTTTATAATAATGAATCTTGTACAACAAACAATTCTTGACTTGCACACTAAGATGCTGGTCGTCTACGCACTCAGCTGCAGACTCAGGCCTCTGCCCACTCAGTTGCAGAGCCTTCCCTTTGCAACAAAACCACAGATCGCAAAGATTCAAACATTCAATTCAAGATGTAATTCTAAGATGTCTCTCTCCTTTATTATTTATTCCTATATAAATCTTTACATCGAGGGATATGTCATCAAAATACCATGGATTCCCCTAATACAAGCTACTAAGCTCCAAAAACTATTCTTCTTTACAATATTACATATTTTTTACAAAAAGGAGGGGCTTCGACCCACCTCGAAGCCCCAACTCCACTCGGTATATATATTGTATGGTCCACTTGGTGCTCCACTTCACCACTATGTAGTCCACTTCGCGCTCTGCTACATTCTTTACTTCGCACTCCACTCCACAAAATGCAGAGTCTTCACCAAAATCTAGGCTAAGTTGGGCTACGTCCAACATCTTGTCCTAATCATAAGTCACTTTCATTCATGAACCAAGAGAGGGAAGAGGGATTCAAAAAATTCTATATAAACAAGCCATTGGAGAACTAAAGAGAAGACAATGTTATGCTGGAAAAACTTCTATCAGATAAATCCTACATTTCATTGTTGAAGAAAAATAAGTAGAGCATTAGTATGTTAAGAAAACTTCTTTGCAACAATCCATTATTCTAGTGTAAGAAGTGTCCACCATTGGAAGAGTCTTCATACTTCATTGATAGAGAGGAGAATCTTGCAAAGAGATTGAGGAAAGGAACCTCCTTGTCGAGGATTTTTTAGCACCATTGCTCTGGCATGTGTCACTTTCACTTTCTTTAAGCCTTTGTAAGTGTCGTTTTCAATTTTCACTTACTTTTGCATGTTTAATCTTTTGGTTAAGGAAGTGTCGCATTTGGTCAAAGGGATTCATTTCTACATTTGGGAAGGGAAGTTAAGATGCATTATCCTACACTACTTTGTAGAAAATCTGTATGTAGGTTAACCTGATAATGCAATATAAATCAAAGCAAAATAGTATGACCTACTTCTACTATCAATTTTCGGAAGCTTAAAGATCGAGTTGAACAATATAACTAGAAGAAGAAGAATCAATGCACAATACACATGAAAATACTTTGGGGAAAGCCTAAGCTAAAAAACCCCACTATCTATATTATCATACAAGGTGGAAATACATAGGAATTATACAAAGCCTTAGCTCTCATAGCTAGCCATATCTCAGTACAATCCTCACAGATGCTCACAGTAAATCTTGGCTGCTCTCCAACCTTCCTCTCTGCCCTCCAAGCTCCTATTTCCTTGAGCTATTCCTATTGGATGATTCACCTTCAACCAAGTGGAACACTGATCTCACACACTATCAGAACTACAGAATCCTCAAGGAATGATTCCTTGATTGCATGCATGAGTTTTCTTTATAAGAAAACACATGCAACTGACAATACACTATCCTTGACTTTAATCTCAACTGGATCTTTCTCAGAATAGACATGCATGAGTTTCTGATGAGGGAATCTTCAGTTAACTGGAGTACACTAGTTGAGTGCATGCATGCATCAACTGACTATTAACTCTCTATTAGTTCCTCAAACAGTTTGGAGTTAATTTAACTAGATTTAACTTAGTAAACTGAGTTAACTAATTACAACTCAAATATAACTCAATCTTGTCTCCTTAATTTAAGGGATAACTCTTGCATGACTTCAGAAAGACTTCTAACTTGAATTTCTCCAACTAATTAAGTCAACATAACAATTAATTATTTTCGAGTAGATGTTAAGACTAAATTCGATTTTAATTCACAATTTAATTCAAGGACAAATTAAATTGGAATATTCTTGTTGCCATATTTCAACACTCCTTCTCAACAAGAAAGGGATTATCTGCCATCTCGATCCTATCTCTATGGAACTTGAGTTTACACTTTGATAATTCCTTTGTCAAAATGTTAGCATCTTGCTCCTCTGTTGATATATACTGCAACAACATGATCCTCCTCGCTACACAATCTCTGAGATGATGATACCAGATGTCGATGTGCTTGGACCTATCATGAAATACTAGATTCTCAGAGAGTTTGATACAACTATGATTATCACAATAGATCACAATTGGATCCATCCTCTGATCAAACAAACCAACTAGGATTTTCCGCATCCAGATGGCCTCACATGCTGCCTGATTTGCAACCATGTATTCTGCATCTAGCAAGCTGAGTGCCACAGACTGATGTTTCCTGCTGTACCAAGAAACTTTCATTGACCTAAGGTTGAAAATACCTCCTGATGTGCTCTTTCGATATGATGGACTACTTGCCCAATCTGCATCAGTGAAGCCTTGTAGCTTCACTCCCTCTATCCGTTTGCACCATAATCCATACTGAGTTGTGCCTCTGAGGTATCTCAATACATGCTTTGCCGCCTTCCACGACATCTTGGTAGGCTGAACCATCGCTTGACTCAGCTAGTTCACCGCATAGCAAAAATCTGGTCGTGTGTTCACTAAGTACATCAGTGAACCCATAAGCTTCCTATACACAGTATTCTCCATTACTTCTCCTGAAGTAGCATCCTCCTTCCTCCAGTTACTAGCTAGAGGAGTCTGCATGGGCTTGCACTTCTCCATGTGGAATCTCCTAAGTATCTCGTTGGCATACTTGCCCTGAGACACAAACAACTCCCCATCCTTCTACGACACTTCCATGCCAAGGAAGTAATGCATGAGATCCATGTCTTTCATCTCGAATTCCATGATCAACTGATAATCACCAATCAATATGAGATCATCAACATAAAGTACGATAATCAACAACTTACCTTTCACCACGATGTCGTACAGGTTCACATCCGCTTCACTCTTTGTGAAGCCCAAGCCGGTGAAGTAGTTGGCTATCTTGGTGTACCAAGAATGAGGTGCTTGCTTCAGCCTGTACAACGTTCTCTTGAGTCAGCACACATGTGACTCATGATTGGAGGTGTCAAAACCTTCCGGCTACTCTATGTACACCTCTTCCTCAATCTCGCCATTGAGGAATGCAGTCTTCACATCCATCTGATGGATCTTCCAATGCATATGTGATAATAGTGCCAACATTGATATGATAGATGAGTACCTTGCAACAAGAGAAAAAGTCTCATCATAGTCAATCCCCTCGACCTGTGAAAAGCCACTAGCAACAAATCTTGCCTTATGCTTCTCCACACTACCTTCAACAGCTTGCTTTACCTTGTAAATCCAATGAGAACTCACAACTGACTTGTTCTTTGGTCTTGGAACCACGTCCTACACACTATTACGAACTATGGAGTCATACTCCTCCACCATAGCATCAACCCAAATTGGCTGCTGCACTGCTTCCTCAAAGGAAGATGGATTGGTCTCAACACATTCCCCAGTAAGGGAAATGTATCCAGTGTACCTCTCAGGTGACCTCCTCTATTTGCATTGAGAAGATGGTGCTCCCACATTCTCTCTCACATCCTCCAAAAATATTTCAGCTTCTCTTGTGCACTTCCGTCCATCTTTGGAAGACTTTACTTGAGTGGATGTCTCCACTCCTGGAACCTCGACATGCGGCTGCTCCGCATCAATCTGAGGCTCCTCCTCCTAGGAACTGAAAGTTCCTCCACAGCCTATAGTTGGAGCTTCCTCTCAAGGGAAACTCGCATGGTCTTCTTCTCATCAAACTTGAGATCTCTATGAGCCACTGTCCTCCGACTGGAAGGAAAGTACGCCTGATAGTTGTGAGGTGTATCAGTGTACCCCACAAGTATCCCCAACTCTTATGTCGACTCAAGCATCTTCCGTGCATCCTTTGTCACATGGAAATATCCCAATGCGCCAAAGATCCTGAAGTGACCCACATCTGGTCTCTTACTGGAGAAAGATTCCTCTGGTGTCTTCATCCCAAGTATGCAATGTGGGCTTCTATTCTGTAAATAGACTGTTGTGTTGCATGCCTCAACCCATAATTGAAGTGGTAGGCCTTGGTCATGCAACATTTCCTGTGCTTCCCATACAATAGTTCTATTCTTCCTCTCGGCCACCCCATTCTGCTTTAGGTTATGAGGTGCTGTTAACTCTCGTTTAATTCCTTCCACTACACAGAAGTCCTTAAACTCTTGAGGGACATATTCTCCATCGCTGTTGCTTCTTAAGGCCTTGATCTTCTTCCTTGACTCTTTCTCGACCAAAGCTTTGAACTCACAAAACTTTGTGAGAGTTTGGTCATTGTTCTGCTTGAAATAAATCTAGCATTTACGAGAATAGTCATCAATGAAAAACACATAATACTTTTGCTTTGCTGTGGATGTCATTGAGAATGGTCCACACACATTAGTATGAACTCACTCTAAGATAGCCTCTGCTCGATTGTTACGATCATGAAAGGAAGACTTGGTGTAATTTCCCAAGGTACAACCTTTGCATGTGTCAAATTGCTCAAGTTTACCTTTGGGAAGTCTTGTAGATATCTGCTACATTATCTTCAAATCCCCATGATGCAAATGGCCCAACCGCCTATGCCACAACTCGCCAATGTCTTGGCTTTGCACAAATTCTGCTTTCATACTCAATGCTGCACAATCATCTACCTCTAGTTTATAGAGATTCTTCACCCGAATCCCTATCCTCTCAGTTTGACTTGTGGCTATGTGTCTTAGTAATTCCTTTCCTTTACTAAAGACAACATCATAGCCCTTGTCTTCCAACATTGTGACCGATACCAAATTCTTCTTCAGTCCAGGCACATACTTCACATCTGTAAAGGTGATAGGAGCTCCATGCTCCCTCTGAAAAGAAACTGTGCCCACTATTGAAACACTATACCTTCTGTCATCACCCATCTCTATGTGCATCTTGAGGTCTTTCTCCTCCATGGCACTGAATAAATTTTTATCACCGGTCATGTGGAATGAGGCTCCATTGTCAAGATACCAGACTGTTATAGACATATTTGGGCATTGCAACCCCAATCACATATTTCCATAAACCAAGGGCTTCTAAGTCCCTAAAAGTGTTGTTTCAAACCCTAAAGGAGCAAGGTCAGCTGATTACATCACCTCCCAGAATTTTTCCATGAAAATCTACTTAGAACTGGTCAAAGCAGGACCATATAGACTGCCCAGTGTTAAAGGTGCGATGCATCTCACCTGCCACATGCAAAAAGTGCGATGCATACTGGAAAGCCCTTTCATAGGGTGCGATGAGCGAGAGCAGACAAATGGCACAAGCAGTTTGCTAGGTGGAAACCCAGAGAATCTTCTAGAAACTGCTCATTTGACACTTGCCTCTCTGAGTTCGCCCAGGGATGAGTAAGAGATATAAAATCTCCATGTGGAACCAAGAACTATCATAGAGATGACACTAAGCAAAATCCAAGAAGCTGACTCACCTCCCTGCAAATATCTATAAATGGATCCCTCATCCAAGAGATCCAAAGGTTGGAATTTGGTAATTTGTAAAGAGGTGCTACTGGTTTCTCTTTGAAGACATTGTTGGGTGATCTTACTTTGTGTGAGGTGAAGAGGGCTTTCAAGCTGGGAGGATGGCACTGGGTTAGACCAAGTGGTTGTAATCCTCTCTTCTATGACTTTTACTAATAAAGCTATTTGAGTTTTCCTCCATCTTCTTGTGTATCTCTGAATATTATGTTTGTTATATGCATTTGCATGGTCAATATATATCTGATCCTATATTGTTTATAGTGAAAGATCTCTATGCTTTGATGGTATTATGCTGTTGTGAATCTACAGGTGCTCTTTGAAGCTAGACAATTAAGGAAGCAGCGGCGAGATTCTGTCAAAGGGGAAAGGAAACAAGCAAGGAGCCAAGTGGAAGACTAAGGTTGGTACTCTCTGCTTCTTTCCCATCTCTCTCTCGTAAAGGAAAAACCGGTGACTTTAATCTGTTTGTTTCTAAGATAGCTACCCATGTTAGTGGGACTAGTAGCTCTACATAGACACTAGATTTCCCGATAACAAAATGGCGACTCCACTGGGGAGCGATTAGTTTGATTGCTTGTCTCCATTTGTTTGATTCATAAACCACAGACGGAGCTTGAAGTCAAGCCAGCTAGCCTTCGAACTGCATTTGCTATGCAAGTGCAAAGTAGATCAACAATGCTTCAGTCAATCTCCGGGTTTGTTTATGAGCTGAACAATTGACTTGCAAACATCCTAAGTGCCCTAGAGGTAGCTTTAGTAACCTCATTAGATCAGCCCTATACTTTGTAGTTACTGACTATCATTTGCTCGGCCTAAGTCCCTGGACTAAACTGCAAACTATGACCAAAAACCAAGCTAAAGTCTTGTTCCTTGACCATTTCACCCTCTCCTTTAGGAAATCTGGATGCATCGCACCTCCCATGTGCAGTAGGTGGGATGCATCCCTGTTTCCATGTGTTACAATTGCGATGATCAGACAAGACTAGATCTGCCTCCAGATTTTGGTTTTTTCTTCACTGTCTTAAGTTTTATTCAGGAGTTTTGCTGTCTGTGATCAGTAGACCACTGTTGAAACCCCCTTCTTTGCATCCTCCAACCTCTATTGTACAAAGAATTGTGAATGTTTTTATGTATTGTGCGCCATTTACAGTTCTCTTTTACAAGATAGTAGCTTAATCGAACTGTTGTCTTTTGATTTGGAAGTGTCGCAAGTGTCGTTTTTAGTCAAAGAAAAGAATCCCATTGTTCTTGATAGTCGATTACACTATTACTCTTGTACTTGACCTGAATTTATAAGTATTTCAAGTGTCAAAGGCAGTTTCCAATTCAAAATCGCAAAGTGTCGTCTTGCCTTCCTGTCGTTTTTTGAAAAGAAAATTGTTAGTACTATCGCTTTGAAAGAAGAAATAATTCAGATTTGTAATTAGCATTCTTTTTGTCATTCACACATTAAGAAAGTGAAAACAAATACATGCACGTGCATTTGCATTTAGACTGCTTGTTGATTTTGATTTAGGACAGCGCATCTAGTGTGTGCTCTCTGCTCTATGTTGAAAAGATTTCATTTCTCTTTCCTTAGTAGCTAGGATTTTCATTGCAAAAGAAGATTAAACGACTGTTTATCATCTTAGATTGCATTTTAGGAATTGTATATCTACATCACGTGGTGAACCTTAAAGGCAAACTTCTTAAGAAAGATCAACTGTAAAATAAATTCAATGAACATAAAAACGCTTTGGAACCTAATGCACAACATCTAGAAGTCTAGGCTAGAGACATATTCTGGTGTCATAAAGCCTGGTAACTATTGCTTTCATCGTAGGTTGGGTGATTCCTCCTCTTTGAGACAATAAGTGTCAGTACGGACTTGTGCTCCCACGTACCGTTGAGTATATATTGGGAGACCACAATAGGCTATATCCTTTATCCTTAGGAAGCCGTGTCTGCCACCCTATCGATCGCAATGCACTGAACACAGCATTCAGGAAGATTGACTGCTGTACCATAAAAAGTATACTGCAGTTTTGTGATTGGTTTGGTAATCCCTCTGTCTAGATTTCCAGAGCAGTCTTTTTCGCTACTTTTCAGACTCCTTAAAGGAAAAGCTCCATCGGAGCACTTGTCACTTCAGGCTCATTAAAAATCGAAGGCAACTAGAGTCATCTTTAGCTTTTTCGCGACTCTTAAAAAGTGGAAAAGAAATTTGTGTCAAAGTGTCTAAAATTCATTTAATATGGAATAACATTTTCCCCTCTTATTTTGAGTTGATCAAATAAATCCACAATCGTGGAAGAAAGTCAATCAAAACCCCGTCGTTCGCGGAGACTGACGAGTCAACTGTCTTTGACTCCGGAAACCAAACCGTTCCAGGTCAAGCGAACTCGTTTAACTAGGTCAAAGTCTCTTGGTTTGTTTGAAACTTGTGTTTCAACATCCTCTGAGACTCTAGTTTCTCCAACCATTTCTGGTATCCCTGCCTCTACAGAAGAAGTTCCGCAATTACAAGAGGACATTAGAACTGATCCTAATGTAATAGTAAACACTTCTATTCCTGAACCAGCTCCATCTAGGGTTGATTCAGGATTGGTTACCCCTCCAACATCTGTCGCTACAGAATCTATACCTTCTTCGGCACCAAAAATATTTTACGGACCTGACGGTCTACCTCTTCCACCTGGATTGATTTCTATAGAAGAGATTACGGAGGATCTTCCATCCAGTACTCCATCACATTTTGGGACTGAGATCCACCTATATCCTTCTACATCAGAAGTTAATACCCCTTCATCGCAAGTTCCTGTAGAAGCGTTGGGAAGTCTTTTGGATAGACTCGATATGTCTAGACAACCATCGACATCTAGGACTGTCTCGTCCGATACAATGGTAGCAGAACCTCGTGCCACCACTCCGACAATGTTCACTGGTGTACCATCTGTCCCAACTAGCTCTCAACCGCTAGAAGGGGTCCACTCAGCGACTATTTTGACAGTATGGTCTGTTCCTGTTTGTTCATCCGGAATAGTATCTGGAATCTCTTATGTTGAATCTCAACAAATTGATCCTTCACAACATCAATTTGGGCAGTCTAGTATCCAAAGGCCAATCATTCCCTTGAGCACTGGATTTCCACCATATGAGAGTTCACAACCGAATTCACGTCAAATTGGAATCACATCCAGCGGTTGGATGCCAATACTGCCTCAACAACCAAGAGTTGTATTCTCAATTCAACCGAGTCTTCGTGTGTCGAACATCCCCACTACACCAACTATTGTGACAGTGTCGCAAGTACAAGCATTACATGTTATATGCCAACCTCAAGTTTCTCAGGTTGTTGTACAACAGCCTCTTGTCTCCGCGACACAACCGCAATCGCCAGTTAGTGGCTCCTTAATTGGGGCGACTCAAGCGCAAACAGGTACTATTACCCCTCATCTTGGTCAAATGTCTAGTATTGGGCAACAACAAATGGTTTCACAACTGTGGCTGGTGCAATATCAACAACCACAATTCCAACAAGCTTACCAAGGACCTGAGCAACAAAACTTTGCAGGTAATGGGCAGCCGTATATTCAAAATGGTTATAACCAATGGTCTCAAATTGGTTATCCCAAACCACCTTATCAAAGTTATCAGCATCAAATGCATTATGCTGATATGCAAAGACCCACTGCTCATGCGATCCCATCTTATCCTGGGTATGCTTTGCCGAACCTGAACTAACAGTTGCCCTTCGTGGCGACCCTAGAGTTACCAGATCTAAATCGGCTAACGAACTATCTAATTGCTTATGCCCCTTGGTGGCCGGTGATTCCTCATAAACTTCCATCAGATATTCCTAAATTTAATGGAAATTTGGGTGAAGACCCGTCGAATCATGTGATTACCTTCCATCTGTGGTGTTCATCCAACACTCTCAATGATGATTCGATTCGGCTTTGCCTTTTTCAGCGAACTTAACTGGTCCGGCAACAAAATGGTATATCAAGTTGCCTAGAGCTTCATTCGATAACTTCAACACCCTTTCCACAACCTTTTAAACCCATTTTCAATTACCAATAAGGTATGAAACAAGAACAGAGCTTCTTACCAATTTCAAGCAAACGACGGCCACTCACATATCTGTTCATATTCATGAATGGTGACGTTGTCGTAGAATGGTGAAAACATATGTTCTTGATCAGCTGCTAGCTGAATGGTTTATTAAGTCATTGTTACCTTCCATTACAGAAGATGTGGCAAAGGGAGGGGTCGTCACTGAAGAGTAGGTTATTTCTCGTGCGCAATATCTAGATTTGATCTATATTCAGTCTGGAACGCTCTACGACAAAATCCCCGATGCTCCCAGACTGGAGTTCTCTGTTCCTCCTCCTCCTAAATCAAACAAAGACTCACACACCAGCGACGGCGTGATAGGTACGATGAGCATGAAATCGACAAAGGCTACATCTAAGAAAGCCCGTAAGATTTCTAATCAAAATGCGAATGAAGAAATTCTAGCCTCGGAAGTTAATGTCGTGTCGACTGACAAAGGCAAAGAACCGAAGCAACCAAGGGGCAAGAAGAAAGGGAAGAGAAAAAAGAAGAAACAGGATGATTTGTCTCCTGAAAAATCTTCTGCAAACCCTTCTGGGCAAAAGAAACCCTCTCAGCCATGCCTCATATGCGATGAGGATCATTGGACGAGAGATTTTCCATATAAAGCTGAAGTTAAAAAATTCTTTAAGAATTCAAAAACCTCAGCAGTATTGACTAATCCGTTTCCAAACCCAGGAACCAATATGGTTGCTAGTGATAATGCTTCCCCATCCCAAGTCCTTATGTTGTCCATTTCAAAACAGTAAAATGATGCTTTGATATCAACAAGGAATAAAGATTATGGGAATCCACAGCTATCGAACAACAAGGCTACTGATCAACCTAGTAGTTCGACAACAACTTCAACCGAAGTTGTGCCACCCATCATTCTTGAGCTAACGATAAAGCCATGAAAGGGAGTTGTACACAAATCGACATTTAATCCTCATGCTAGAGTGGCACAGAATTATAATATAGTAGAGGACCTGGCCCAATCGCTGTCTGCTATGTCGACACTTGAAGTACTACAAAATTGCCCCTCCCAAAAGTAGGCTCTATTATCAGCAATAGGTGGGATTAACCCAGTGGATTCCAATCTTGTGGCCTTTAATCATAAAGGATACAAACCTCAGTTACCAGCTCAAATCACTTTCCTCAGTCAAGTGAAAGCCCTCAACCAAACTATTCATCGAATGGTTATTGATGAAGGGGCATTGCCATGAATTATGTCGATGAGTTGCTGGAAAACTTTAGGCTCACCACCCTTGTCGCGATCGTTCGACATTAAAAGCATTTGATGGATGAACATACACTCCATACGGGTTTTTAAGTAACTTGCAAGTCGAACTGGGGGGAAAAACTGTAGAAATTGATGTGGAAGTTATTGATGGAAACCTCGATTACAACATCCTACTGGGAAGGCCCTAGATTTATGCTATGGCCGCCATTGCCTCGACATACTTTAGAAAGATTGCATTTCCCTTCCAAGGAGGAATTACAATCGTCGACCAACAGACATTCCTCCCCAACAGTTCGCAAGTTACGGGAAGCATTCTGATGATCCACGAAAGCTCTCACTCGCTTCAAAATATCGAAGTAGGCCTACTAAATGACCCTACATTGATGGGTAATTTTGTCCTACCGCCTCCAAACAACACAGCGGAAGTGGCAACAGTGGGAACCTGCAATGTGGTATCTTCCATTCAAAAGATGTCCGAAAACGGTATTAGCATGTATCATCACTAGGTGTTGCCTCCAAGGCCAATAGAAATATTGTAGCAATCAATGTTCTCGGCATGGGAGGCAAACCCAAATGAACGCTCGTCAAGCATTTGGGTAGATAGGTCTAAGGAGTATGGCACCTCTTCAGATCCTTGGTCGCATGTACATTCTACAGACGAAGGAATTGTTCAGTCAATGAACATACAAGGGGCACCTTGGGAAGATTACCACCATCATTCCCATCTTCCGGATTACAACGAAGATTACTCCAATGACCTTAATCATCCATCAGTTTTTTATTTTCTATCAAATAGTGTAACTACGATGGATTCTGAGTGGAATCTGTCCAATATTGAAGAAACTATCGCCATAAATATCTCAACAAAACCAGATATTGTAGAAAATATTCATGTTGGCAAATATTGTTCTTCTTCGGAACTTGAAATATATTACGCTCTCTTTCGCGATTTTAGAGATGTCTTTGCATGGTCATATGAAGAAATGCCAGGCATCGACTCGAGCATAGTTGAACATGAAATTAAGATGTATCCAGATGTCAAACAAGTAAGACAACGGCTTCAGCAGGTGCACCCAAAGAAAGCCGCTGCCATTAAAGCAGAAGTTGAAAAACTTCTCCATGCTGGTTTCATTTACCCGCTTCCTCTAACCGATTGGGTATCGAACACTGTTCCTGTAATGAAGAAACAAGGAACAATTAGAGTGTGTGTCGATTGAAGGGACGTAAACCAAGCTTGTCCAAAGGACAACTACCCTGCACCATTCATCGACCAGATATTAATGAATGCGCCGGATGCGAAATCTTTTCATTTATGGATGGTTTTTCTAGGTATAATCAAATCAATATCCGCCCATAGGACCAGTCAAAGACTGCATTTATCTGCCCGTGGGGCACATTCGCGTACTGTAAGCTACCTTTTGGTTTAAAGAATGTAGGGGCAACTTTTCAGAGGGCAATGAATTATGCCTTCCATGACATCAAGAACATCGTTCAACCATATCTCAACGATCTTCTGGCTCACTCGCGAAAGCAGAGCGATCATCCGCAGCATTTGAGAGCAATATTTCTGCGTTTCCGACACTACAAAATAAGACTCAATCCGCACAAGTGTTTGTTTTGCGTCGGTTCTGGTTGTTTACTTGGATTTGAAGTTTCAAAGGATGGAATTCGTCTCGACCCGTGTAAGGTTTAGGCAATCATCGATTTGCCTCCACCTTCAAATTTGCTTCAGATTCAGAAACTCAAGGGAAAGCAAACTTTCTAAGGAGTTTCATTCCAAATTATGCTGAAATTGCTAGAGGTTATACACGTCTTTTGAAAAAATAAGTACCCTTCAACTGGGATCAGGTCGTGTAAGCTTCCTTTGATGCTCTAAAGGAATCCCTAATAAAAGCATCATTAATGTACGCTCCTGATTATCAAAGATACTTTAACCTGTATCTGGCTGCAGCAGATACAACCATTGCAATGGTTTTAGTTCAAGAAGATAATGGAATCGAACATCCTATTTATTATTTAAGTTGAAACTTAAATTATACAGAAAGTAAGTACTCATATGTTGAAAAGCTAGCTCTCGCAGCTATTCAAGCAATACAAAGATTTCGACACTATGTCCTCTTTTGAAAAACTACCGTTTTGTCAGACTGCAACCCCATGACTTACATCTTGTCGCGACAGTTGCTTGGGGGAAAATATTCAAAATGGATAACAATTTTGCAAGAGTTTGATCTGGAATTTGTAAAATCCAAATCAAAGAAAGCTTTAGTATTTGTAGAGTTACTATGCGATTTCCCATCATCGTCCAACGATTCAACATCTAAAGAAACAATCATGGATTAATTTTTGTTTCTGATATCTTCAAGCGATCTGTGGTATGGAGATATAATCATTTATCTCCAAATCCAAACATATAGGTCTAATACCTCACGCTCAGAACAGAGAAGAAATCGATACCAAGCAAAAGACTACATGATCTTTGGTGATACACTATACCATCGTGGTGTCGATACTGTTCTGCGAAGGTGCCTTACTCATGAGGAGGCCAAAAAAGTCCTGAATGATTTTCATTCAGGTGCATGTGGGGGGCACCAATCTGGTTATGCTACGGCAAAAAAGATTTTACGAGCATGATACTTTTGGCCAACAATGTTCAAAGATTGCATAACCGCAGTCAGAAGTTGCCATGCTTATCAAATCTTCGACTGAAAAACCAGAATACCACCCATACCTCTGCAGCCAGTAGTTTCGGTTGGGCCATTTGTCAAATGGGGTATAGATTTCATGCAATGTAACCCCACCTCGGCTAGGGGGCATGGGTATATCATAGTCGTAGTTGACTAATTTACGAAATGGGCCGAGGCGCTGCCTACATTAAACAACAGCGGCGAAATGGCCGCTCTTTTCTTTTTCAATCATGTAGTCGCCAGGTTCGACGTTCCGCAAGCTATAGTCACAGATCATGGATCGCATTTCTGAAATCACATGATGGTTGAATTAGCCGCCAAATTAGGACTATCCCACAATAGCTCTACTCTGTATTATCTGCAAGCGAACAAACAAGTTGAAGCGATCAACAAAGTCCTGAAACATATGCTGCAAAGGATGATTGGAGTCCATAAACGGAGTTGGCACCTAATCTTGTACTCAGCCTTGTGGGTATACCGGACATTGGTGAGAAATACGACTGGGTTTGCACCCTTTCAATTGGTGTATGGCTTGGAAGCAATCTTACTAGTTCAGTGTGAGATTTCATCTCTCAAGCTCGCAGTTGACCTGCTCCCCGGAACTTCAGAGGAAGAAGCTCGTTTCTTAGAATTAATCCAACTGGCTGAAACTTGTCGTGACGCCACCTTGGCTAATGAAGCGCATAAGAAACAAGTCAAAGCACAATTTGACAAAAATGTCAAACCCCGCGTTTTCTCAGAAGGTGACCTGGTCTTGCTCTATGATTAGGAATCCGACAAATTGGGAGCAAATAAGTTCCAGTATTTGTGGATGGGCCCCTATATTGTTAAGCGTGTATTAACAAAAGGAGCCTACGAGCTAGTAGATTATGTCAGGATTCCACTGTCACAACCTGGAAACCGGTTGTACTTTAAGCATTACTATGCTTGACTCAGCATGGTAACCTCTTCATATGCTTTTGTTACATTTTTGTTTTCGTTAAGAGTGATCGTTTTGGTTAGGTAATCCACTTTTTCATTTTGTTGCAGATGTCAAATCCATTGGAATCATTTGTTGGATATGCCGACGGGGCGAGTCGTAGTACGCGGAACCTATCCTCTGCAGCTTGGACCATCTTTGATCCGAGCAGCGAGTTAGTGAGTTTTAGAGGGGTGTGTATTGGTCAATCAATTAACAACATCACTGAATATAGTGCATTGATAGAACTCCTCTCTGATGCCATCGCGCATGGCATACGCCGACTTGTCGTCAGGCTAGACTCACAGCTTGTCATTCTACAGCTTACAGGCATCTATTCCGTTCGGAATCTAGCTATATATCGCATGTTCCTAAGGGTCAAGATTTTGGAAAGACAGTTTGATTTTATTCAATATCAACATATTTCCAGAAAATTAAACACATTAACCGATTCATTAGCAAATTATGTGTTAGATAGACATTTTCAACATTTGTGAAAGGAAAGTATTTTGTCAACAAACTACATCAGGATAATATAACTTAACCAAAATAAAGCTTTGAAAACCAAAAATATATATATAACTATTTATAGTTTGTACATAGTTTTCTGTGTCCAGGACAAAATTGGTCACATGACCCAAAGACTCAAAATGCAAGGGGGCACCCTAATCTAATGGTGCTCGTGATAACTAGTCACCGCCTACGCAATCATGCGTAAGAGCTTGGTCCATCGGCCCGGCACGCCAGTGGTATGGTGCTGTAATCTCAGAGGAAGCTCATTGGTCCTCACATCCGGAATACCAAGGGTGAGGCCCTCGATCTGCTCTTGCAACACTGCAAGAGTCTCGGATACATCTAGGTTGCGAAGAATGGTCCTCCCTACAGCCTCTCCTGCTGGAACGATAGTTGCTCCTCTCAGACGCGCTGTTGGTCGCACTGGCCCAATATCTGCATCATCACATGGGTTTTGATTAATCTTGATAAACATTTAAAAAACACGAGAACATTATGAAAACAATAAACATAGATGTGGTCAGAGATTTTTACCTATGTCACCCCATTGCTCGCCAGCCGGCAGTACCAAATCCGGGTCACCCCATAAATCCATCCCAGCATATGGATACTCGACATAAACCATCTGCTGACGGTTGAACCACTCAAAGAAGGCATCAAAGAATGAAACCTGTGGTTGACTAGCATGTCTAGCCATAAGGTCGATCCATCTTTGCATCCGTGGCTCAGCCGATGGTGGTAGGCTAAGTGAAATGTACTGTGGCTGCATCAGTGGGATCTTCTCCAAGGCAAAAGCAGTCAGAATAGAACCATAGCCAAAGTTCTTGGATCTTCCATTTTTCACCTTGGTGAGCTATTCTTTGATAACTGGAAGTACTGCATCACACCAGTTGAATACGTTCGGTTCGAGGCATTCCAAGGCGTACTGCATATAGGACCTATTGGCCAAGTGAAGGGCCGCTCTGCCAGCCAATCTAGCAAAGGTGAATAAAATAGTCCTCAAAGGCCGGTCGGTGACATCTCAGATGCTGATCTTACCATCCCTACTTGATTGATATCCTTCCCTACAGTATCAGTGAATATAATCCCTCATGGATTCATCGCCACAGGCAGAACCTGAAAGTGAAAGAGGGGCACCATGCCTCGATAAACCGATCAAAAAGTAGATGTCCTCAACGGTCATGGGGATGGATTTTCCTCTTATCTGGAACACTTGGTTGGTAGGATCCCATGCATCGAGGAAATATTGCAACAAATTGATTTGTTGCCTCATGCTAGAAATGCAGAAGAACTTGAGTAAGCCACAATTCTGCAATGCAGCTACCGTACCCAGATCATGTAGGGCAACCATGTCCTATTCTTCATGCTCACATTCACACCATGTAATGACCATTTTTCTCTGATGAATCTCTGAAAAACAAACAAGAGAAGAGTCAGGATCCTGATTTGGCAAAAACAGGCAAAATTTCCATGAAAAATTAGTGCAAAAGTTTTCTTCCTTGCACCCATCGTACCCTGGCTTGGTACACAGTGCGATGCATACATTCTGGCTAGTGGATAGCTTAAGATGCATCGCACCTTTAGATATACACTAGGTGCGATGGATGCAGAACGAAATGTTCAAACCCCAGGGGCCCAGAAAAGCAGGAAAACATGCTCAGAATTCAAAAAGGAAAGAATGCAATTGAAGAGCTCAGGTTTAGCTCCTACTTGGTCCAGACGACGCTGAAAATCATCCACAGGATCTCCTGGAATTAGTTGGTGAAATATCAAAGGGGAAAGCACCTCCAGAGCTCCAACAATCACAACTCCAAATGAAATGGTAAAATGACGGGTAAAAGGCTATTTTTAAATTACTTTTCACGTAATTTAAGTAGGGTATTAGATTTTTAACTCATTTTTCAAGCATATGTCCTCATTTCTAATCAGTTTGATGGAGAAATTGAACAGGTAGTACGACCTTCAAAAGAACATAGTGTCAATGGTGAATCAAATATCAATGACCATTATCACGAGAAGTTTTACGCGAAGTTCAAGCTCGTTAAAAATTAAACCTAGCAATGAGCATATGTTCCACCAGAGTTTAAGCTCATTAAAAAATGAACCCATCTCTAGTAAATAACCATTGTGAATGTATTATCATCAGCTTTTGAGCCTTGGTCGTGTTCTTACCATCACCTCCACTCTGTTGTTGCCAATCATTCACCTCCATTTGATTGTTTGCCCCTTTTGAGGAACAACTGTGACGAGTGATCCTATTAGCCACCTTTTTACACTGCCGTGATTGGAAAGTTCCAAACCTTACCTGGAACCAGCTAATATCTGAAAACATCACTCATTCCTCAAAAAACGAGTCTCCTTTAAGCTCTTTTCATCTGACTCATAAAATATGAAAAGATTGCCGAGCGATTGGCCTCTCCAACTCGTTAAAGTGATTGGAAGTGCTATCCCTCCTCTAGATTTTAGTCTTTTTGGACCTGAGAGATTATAACACAAAAAGATCGAGCGTTTGTCTTGTTCGGCTCGTTAAAACTATCGAAAAGTCATCCATTTCGTATTGTTTTATACTTTTTCGGACTTAAGGGATTATATTACTAAAAATAAATATTGGAGTCTTCTTTCCGTCTCTTTTCAGACTCTCTAAAACTGAAAAGGACCGAGTTATCCTTTTTGTTAAACTCGTTAAAACAATAGTGAAAAACTTGTCCATTTAGACGAGAACGAGTTTCACTGTTGCTAGGCTCGTTAAAACATAGCGATAGGTTTGCCCGAAGGGAAAATTATAGAACAAGCATATGTTATCCTCCTCAAGCTTGACAAAAATAAAGAGGTACTGGTTAGAAATGATTGGGGAAAATTGGGAAGAAAACTTGAAGAAACTTTATTGGTAGTGGGTCGCTCTTGAACATGAAACTTTCATTCCATCACCATGATTGAGTCGGGTTGGGTTATTCCATTCACCGGTCATATCACCATTGGTCCACCGTACCATCCACTTTTGGGGTTAATGCTACCAATCCATTTAAGTGTGACTGATATGCTCAAGAGAAGTCGCTCAGAGAATTCACCTACCCAGCTTGTGTCTCATCCGCTATAATACCTTCACGCTTCATTCTTTCATGACCGCCACCCTGAACCTTGTATCATCAGATTGTTTTCACCTCTACAAAATAATTTGCTCTGTTCCGTGTCGTAGATGTGGGATCCATTAATGCCCTCCTACGATGGGTCACTTCTTGTCGACATCAGCTCATTATCCAAGAAGCCGACCTAGGGACAAACTTTCCAGTACTTTGAAGCTTGCATGCCTCAATGGCAAGTTTCTCACTTTCGGTGACAGGTTTACACTAATGGCCTTCGACTGAAAGATTTTTCTTGGTGTTCGACATCAACTCATGTATTCACACCATGTGAATTGTACTGCAGTACCTTGAGGGTCATCATCATTATCAGTGATTCCTCTCGTGTCTGTTAAGAGCTTACATCATTGGCTGGTAATCAAGCGATGTCTTTCCATGTTCGACATCAGGACACCTATTCGCATGGATCGACTTGTACTTCGGGCGAAGATTGAACAAGTTTTGAAGTCCCCGGATCTAGTTTCATCCATCCAGGCTGTGATATATTCAGGAAAATAAAGACATCAAATGTACATCATTGCTGCACAGATAATCATCCAAACTAAGGGATGATGGCTCTACCAGAATCATCAGTTTGCACACAGATGATTGTCTGTCCTATGTACATGAAAATGAATTTATCAAGCTAAGCATGGGAATGCCCGCCTCAGCGAGATCATGAAAATATTATGAAGATAATGTATTGTATTGTATCTTATTACAGGTCACCTTCCAGTGCGAAAAACCTCGGATCCTCACTATAAAGCATTTCACCTGACATCAAAGGATTTACGACCTCATGCTTTAGGGGGAAACTGTTATAGACATATTTTGGCACTGCAACCCAATCACATATGTCCATAAACCAAGGGCTTCTAAGTCCCTAAAAGTGTTGTTTCATACCCTAAAGGAGCAAGGTCAGCTGATTACATCACCTCCCAGAATTTTTCCATGAAAATCTACTCAGAATTGGTCAAAGCAGGACCATACAAATTGCCCAGTGCTAAAGGTGCGATGCATCTCACCTGCCACATGCAAAAAGTGCGATGCATATTGGAAATCCCTTTCATAGGGTGCGATGAGCAAGAGCAGACAAATGGCACAGGCAGTTTGCTAGGTGGAAACCTAGAGAATCTTCTAGAAACTGCTCATTTGACACTTGCCTCTCTGAGTTCGCCTAGGGATGAGTAAGAGATCTAAAATCTCCATGTGGAACCAGGAACTATCAGAGAGATGACACTAATCAAAATCCCAGAAGCTGACTCACCCCCTGCAAATATCTATAAATGGATCCCTCATCCAAGAGATCCAAAGTTTGGAATTTGGTAATTTGCAAAGAGGTGCTGCTGGTTTCTATTTGAAGACATTGTTGGGTGATCTTTCTTTGTGTGAGGTGAAGAGGGATTTCAAGTTGGGAGAATGGCACTAGGTCAGACCAAGTGGTTGTAATCCTCTCTTCTATGACTTTTACTAATAAAGCTATTTGAGTTTTCCTCCATATTCTTGTGTATCTCTGAATATTATGTTTGTTATATGCATTTGTATGGTCAATATCTATTTGATCCTATATTGTTTATAGTGAAAGATCTCTATGCTTTGATGCTATTATGCTGTTGTGAATCTACAGGTGCTCTTTGAAGCTAGACAAATAAGGAAGCAGTGGCGATATTCTGTCAAAGGGGAAAGGAAACAAGCAAGGAGCCAAGCGAAAGACTGAGGTTGGTACTCTCTGCTTCTTTCCCATCTCTCTCTCGTAAAGGAAAAACAAGTGAATTTAATCTGTTTGTTTCTAAGATAGCTACCTATCTTAGTGGGACTAGCAACTCTGCATAGACACTAGATTTCCCGATAACACAAACACAACCCATCATCGATGACACCATGCATGCGATGAGGGTAAAGTCCATTTCGAACTGAGAGGCTAATGCCTCACCTTCCGATCCTTCCAAGGATCCCTTCTTGGACATCTTTGATGTCCAATTAGTCACATAATGTCCCATCTCATGACAATTAAAGCATCTTACTTTAGACTTGTCACCCTTCTTCCCTCCATGAGAAGAATTCGATTTGGAATGAGAAGCCTTCCCCTTCCTTTTCCTTGCCTTACTTGCTAAGGCCAGATTTTCTTCATCATCATCCTTGGATGAAGAACCATCTCGTGTGCTCCTCCTGATCTCCTCCTACATGAGATCCAATCACAGTTGTTCCCAATCTAAGAGTTTCTCCCTTCCATTCACAGAGTCCTGGTAGCTATTCCAACTCTTTGGAAGGCCAAGGAGAGTGAGGCTCACCATATCTTCATCGACAATAGCTATTCCCACACTGCCAAGCTCATCTCTGTAGGTGGTGAGCTTGTTCAGATATGTGGAAATAGTATCGCCTTTCTCCATCTTGATTCTTTGAAGCTTATCCTTGAGCGCCAATTTCCTCTGGTTGCTACTGTTCTGGTAGAGGTCCTTCATTGTCTTCCACATTGAAAATGGAGTATCCTTCCCATGAAGACTCGAGACAATATGGTCTTGAACTCCCTTAAGGATGATTTGTCTCGCCTTCGCCACACACTTCTTCCACTCAGCCAACTCTTGTGCATTAGTTGAAGCTGGCTTTAGGATTTCTTGATCAATGAATTCCTTCAAGCCATTGTCTTCTAATATAATCTCCATTCTATCTTTCCATGATATGTAATTCGAGCTACCTTCCAAGGCATACTCGAGTCTCAATCCATAAAACACCATTGGCCAAAATTGAAGTATGATATGAATTCGATTTACACCTGGAACCCTGAACTTCAAACTTCGAATTCTCTTCTCATTATACTGTTTACAACTCTGATACCATGTAGAAATTTCCTACAAATCTAGATCTAATACCCTGTAGAAAATTTCTACAAATCTAGCTTCGATACCATGTAGAAAATCTGTATGTAGGTTAACCCAATAATGCAATATAAATTAAACCAGAATACTATAACCTACTTCTACTATCAGTTTGCATAAGCTTAAACATCGAGCTGAACAATATAACCAGAAGAAGAAGAATCAATGCACAATACACATGAAAATACTTTGGGGAAAGCGTCAACTTAAAAACCCCACTATCTGTATTATCATACAAGGTGGAAATACATAGGAATTATACAAAGCCTTAGCTCTCAAAGCTAGCTAGCTCTCAGTACAATCCTCACAGATGCTCATAGGAAATCTTGGCTGCTCTCCAACCTTCCTCTTTGCTCTCCAAGCTCCTATTTCCTTGGGTTGTTCCTCTGGGATAATTCACCTTCAACCAAGTGGAACACTGATCTCACACACTGTCAGAACTGTGCAATCCTCAAGGAATGATTCCTTGACTGCATGCATGAGTTTTATTTATAAGAAAACACATGCAAATGATAGTACATTGTCCTTGACTTTAATCTCAACCGGGTATTTGTTAGAATAGACATGCATGAGTTTCTAATGAGGGAATCTTTAGTTAACTGGAGTACACTAGTTGAGTGCATGCATGCATCAACTGACTGTTAACCCTCTATTAGTTCCTCAAGCAGTTTGGAACTAGTTTAACTAGACTTAACTTAGTAAACTGAGTTAACTAATTACAACTCAAATATAACTCAATATCATCTCTTTAATTTAAGGGATAACTCTTGCATGACTTCAGAAAGACTTCTAACTTGAATTTCTCCAACTAATTAAGTCAAAATAACTTAATTAATTATTTTAAAGTAGCTGTTAAGGCTAAATTTGATTTTAATTCACAATTTAATTCAAGGACAAATTAAATTGGAATATTCTTCTTGCCATATTTCAACAAGTTAAGATGCATTATCCTACACTACTTTGTTCCATCCATCATAAATATATGCATTAGACATATTTCCTGAGTCTTGAGCATCGTTTCACCAATGTCGTCATTGTCATTGCAAAGTGTATATTAAGTGTCACATTTGGAGGTAAGTGTTGTTCCACTATTGTTTCAATAAGGACATGTTGATAAATGCTTCCTTGTTGAGTGGAAGATCATCTATAAGTGTGTGGTCATGTTCAAATCATGTTTTGTTCCCATCTCTCTGACCTTCGGTCCCACACTTAGTCATTTTCTACAATTGATCCTTCTCTAGCCAACCTTCCTTCAGTCTGCCTCCCTAAACTACACATTACACAATCTCAGGCCTAAGTCAATGTGTACTACCTCGTGGAACTACAAAATGCGTAGTCACTTCCTCCAAGGTGAAGGTTTTAGCCCTATACATAAATTACCTACAAACGAATTCTTAAAATAGAAAAAATATACAATGGCAAGAACTTAAAACAAATTTATAGAGAGATTTTCCCCTGGATCCCAGAATTGGGAATACCAGATTTATTTTTTATTATATTCCTTTGAATGTTATAATACATATATATACATGCCGAAACATTCATAAACCCCAATCCACTAACCGTGGATTAGAACATAACCATAGTTCCCTTGATCGGATCTACAAATACCATGGGAAAAAACCACCATGCCCAAAAACCATGCACGAAAACCATGCACAAAACCATGGGTAGGTCCTCCAACCATCTTTGGGTCTACCCAACTATTATTGGGTCTACATAAAATAATTGTTTTTTTGTGGCATTTTCCCGGAACCCATGATGGCATGGAAATAATATAATACACACCCAACATTCTCCCACTTGTTGTTTTCTTTCCACAAAGGGGTCACAAGAGATCTCAATCATTGATTCAGGGCTACAATGTTCATTGTTTCTCTACACCAAGAAAACTTCTTAGTGCTCATAGACTTTGTCAATTCATTTGCATCATTCTTTAGAGTGTCCACCTTTACCAACAACACCTTTTCAATCTTCAACCATATCCCTCACAAAGTGATATAGAACATCAATGTGCTTTGTCTTTGAATGATAAGTAGGGTTCTTTTCCACGAAAATTTCACTTTGGCTGTGACAACCTATCCTTATAACTTGTTGTACCAACCCCATACTTGAACAAAATCTCTGCAACCAAAATTGTTCCTTGCTTGCATGAGTGGTTTCCGTGTATTCAACCTCTATAGTTGAAATTCCACTATACACTGTCTTTTGCTCATCCAAGTGACTAGTCCTTCAAATAGGTTAAACACATACCCACTTATAGATCTTGTCAAATCCAAATCTCCAAACCAGTATGCATCAAAAATTCCATGTATGTCCAAAAATATATCCAATCCTAGCCTTCCTTGGTAGCATAGACCATAACCACTAGTGCTATGCAAATACCTAAAAACCCATTTCACTACTGTCCAATGTTCCTTCCCTAGTTTTAACATAAACCTACTCAATACTCCCACTATATGTGTAATTTCTAGTCTGATACATACCATTTCATACATCACACTACCAATTTCACTTTCATTTGGAACATGGGACATGTCCTCTTCCTCTTCATGTGTCTTGGGACATTGTTCAATATATAGCTTTACACCTACATGAATAAGAAACTTCATCGGTTTGTTATCATGCATATTAAACCTCTATAATATTGTTTCAACATACTTCCTATGGTTTAACCTAAGCTTCCTCTTTTCCCGATCTCATTTGATTTTCATGCCAAAAATATAGTTTTCAGCACCAAGATCCTTCATGTCAAATTTAGAGGACAATTGGGTCTTCAAATCCTAGATAATTTATTTATCATTTCCAATCAGCAACATTGTTGGGTGTGGAGCTTGATTATCTTCTGTATTCAAAGGTATCACCACATTGGACCCCAATTTGCAATGGGGTGGCAACGCCGCTCGTAAAATATTCACTACAGGGGGGTCTAGGGGGGGGCAGCTGCGACCTTTAGGAGCCCCCCCTAGTGGGGGGATCAGGGACAGCGCCCGCAAAGCTAAGAATAGATGTAAAATTGCCTTGTAAAATGTTGTAATTTCGTAGTCAATCTGGGCCGTTCATTAGGCAGAGATCGAATGGTAGAAGTTATGTTTAATTTAGGGTTTTTTTCCCTAGAAGGCAACCCCTCGCTATATATGAGGGAATTGTGTTGTGTCTATGGATATCTATATTCTGAGTGAGGAAGAGAGAGGAGATTGAGAGTGAAGAGGGAATTACAGTGGATCTGCTGTAGGTTGTATCTCTTTAGTTTGCTAGATAATATAAAAAGAAGGGCTGGTTGTTTCTCCGTGGACGTAGCCCAAACTGGGTGAACCACGTATATCTGTGTCTCTCTTGTTTTATGTGTTTTCTGTGTTTATATTTCTGCAATATTTTATGTGTTCCATTGCTCTGTAATATATAATTTTCTAACAACTGGTATCAGAGCCAAAGGTATTTTTTCCTGATAAACTTGCAGGAGAGAAGGGTTCCTGGTACGAGTGGGAGTAATGGCAGAAGATGGTAGGTTTAGGGTCGAAAAATTTAATGGCTAAAACTACCAGCTATGGAAGATGCAGATGGAAGATTATTTGTACCAGAGAGATCTATACCAACCATTGAGCAGAAAGACAAAGAAGCTGATGAGTATGACAAACACAAAATGGGATATTCTCAACAGAAAAGCACTTGGAACAATACAGTTGTGCCTAGTAGCATCAGTAGCATTTAATATTTCAAAGGAAATGACAACAGAGGGTTTAATGTTGACATTGGCCAAACTATATGAAAAACCCTCAGCCTCAAATAAGGTATTTATTACAAAGCGTTTATTTAATATGAAGATGTCAGAAGGTGGATCTGTTGCTGATCATTTAAATGAGTTTAATACAGTTACCAATTAGTTAAGTTCTGTAGGGGTAACTTTTGATGATGGAGTTAGGGCTCTATTATTTCTGTGCTCATTGCTAGAAAGTTGGAATGGTTTAGTTATGGCCATTAGTAACTATGCCTCTAGATCTAGTACCTTAAAGTTTGATGATGTTATCGATGCAATCCTTAGCAAGGAAATGCGATGGAAAAGCTCCGGTGAGACATCAGGTAATGCTTTGACTGCAGAGACTAGGGGAAGAAAAATGGAAAGAGGAAAGAGCCCTGGATATCACAGTAAGTCAAGAAAAGGCAGATCCAAGTCCATATTGGAGATAGTGTGCTAGAAATGTGAGAAGAAAGGACACCTGAAGAATGACTGCAAGTCTCGAAAGGGAAAAGAAGGAGACATGCAACAAGAAAATAATCATGAAGCGAATGTAACAGGTGATGTGTTGCAAGATGCTTTGATTCTTTCATTAGAAAATATTATTGATGCCTGGGTGGTAGATTAAGGAGCCTCATTCCATGCCACACCTGATAGGAAACATTTTTATGATTATGTTCAAGGATATTTTGGACAAGTTCGATTGGGTGATGATAAACCCTGTAAAATCATTGGAATGGGTACAATTTTCATAAAACAGAAAAATGGAAATCAGTGGCTGTTGAAGGAGGTAAGGTATGTTCCAGATCTGAAGAAAAATATGATTTCAACAGGGCAGTTGGGAGGTGGAGGTTGCATAACTACTTTCACAGATAAAACTTGGAAGGTCACTAAAGGATCCCTGGTAATAGTGAAAGGAGGAAAGGTTGGTACATTATATTTATGCAATGGTATTTCTAATTCTGTTAATGCTTTAACCTCTACAGGAGAAGATATGACATTATGGCATCATAGGCTCAAGCACATGAGTGAGAAGGGGATGTAGATTCTTCACTCAAGAAATTTGTTGCCGAGTTTGAAGCATGTTGATTTAAAATTCTGAGAGAATTGTGTTTAGGGAAAACAGAAGAGAGTCAGATTCCTTAGAGTTGGGAAAGAAAAGAAGAGCGAAAAATTAGAGCTTGTGCATACAGATATATGGGGACCTGCTCAAGTATCATCTCTTGGTGGCTCTCATTATTATGTTACTTTTATTGATGATGCAACCAGAAAAAACTGGATTTATTGTATTCGAAATAAATCTGATGTATTTGATACTTTCAAGAAATGGAAAGCTTTGGTTGAAAATGAGACAGGAAAAAGGTTTAAGTGTCTCAGATTAGAAAATGGAGGTGAATATTGTAGCAAAGAGTTTGATAGGTACTATTCAGAGAATGGAATTCGTAGAGAGAAGACAGTTCCAGGAACACCACAAGAAAATGGTGTGTCAGAATTGATGAACAGGACAATCATGGAGTGTGCAAGGTGCATGAGATTGCATGCAGAATTGCCTTTACAATTTTGGGCAGATGCAGTAGATACTACTGTTTATCTAACAAACAGAGGGCCTTCAAGTTCCTTGGATGGTGGTTTTCTAGAGGAGGCATGGAAAGGTAAAAAGGTAAACTACTCTTTTTCAAATACTTTTGGTTATGAAGCCTTTGTCCACATTAATAAAGAAAATAGAACAAAGCTTGAGGCAAAATCCAAGAAATGTACCTTTATTGGATATGGTGTTAATGATTTTGGTTACCACTTGTATGATTATGAAAAACACAAAATCATTAGGAGCAGAGATGTCATATTCAATGAAAAGGTTTTGTATAAGGATCAGCTGCAGGAAAAGAAATAGGAAAAAGAAAACATTGAATACATAGTGCTTGACGAGATCACAGAAAAAGTGATGGTGCCTGAAAATCATAATGATCAATAGCCAGAACAACAACCACAACAACAACAAGCACCTCAAACACCTGAAAGTGGTGTTAGAATATATACCAGGATAAGTAGACCCCCTGAACAATACTCTCCATTAAATTATGTATTGTTGATTGATTCTGGTGAACTAGAATGTTATGAAGAAGCAGTACAGGTAGAAACTAGGAAGAAGTGGGAGAAAACCATGAAAGAAGCAATGGACTCAGCACATAACTAGACTTGGGACTTAGTCAGGCTGCTTGCAGGTAAAACAAAATTGCAGAATAAATGGGTTTACAAGTTGAAGGAAGAAGATGGAGGTAGAAAAAGGTATAAAGCTAGACTTGTGGTGAAACGGTTTGCACAGAAAAAAGGTATGGAATTTGATGAGATATTTTCTCCTGTTGTTAAAATGACTTCAATCATAACTATTTTAAGTCTAGTAGCAGCTGAAGATTTGCATCTTGAGCAGTTATATGTAAAGACAACCTTTCTCCATGGGGATTTTGAGGAAGAGATATATATGCAGCAGCCACAAGGATATGAGGTAAAAGGGAAGGAGAAACTAGTGTGCAGGTTGAAGAAGAGCTTGTATGGCTTAAAATAGGCTCCAAGGCAGTGGTATCTAAAATTTGACAGGTTTAAGTTTGAACAAGGTTATACTAGATGTCACTGTCATCATTGTGTTTATCTAGAAAGGAAAAATGTTGGCAGCTATATTATATTGTTATTATACGTAGATGACATTCTTGTTGCAGGTTCTAACATGCAGGAAATAAATGTGCTCAAAAGAAAATTGGAAAATTCATTTGCAATGAAGGATTTGGGTGCTGCAAAACAAATCCTTGGTATGAGAATAACTAGAGACAGGAAGAATTGAAAATTAACATTGTCTCAAAGTGAGTACATAGAAAAGATGTTGAAGAGGTTTAATATGCAAAATGCAAAACCAGTTAGTATACCTTTGGCTAGCCATTTCAAATTAAGTAAGGAGGAGTGTCCCAAGACTCAGGAAGAAATGGCTCATATGTCTTAAGTTCCATATGCATCAGCAGTTGGAAGCTTAATGTATGTAATAGTCTACAGAAGGCTTGATATTGCACATGCAGTGGGAGTTGTAAGTAGGTACATGAACAATCCAGGAAAAGAACATTGGATGGTGGTGAAGTGGATTCTCAAGTATTTGAGAGGTACCACAAATCAAGCATTATACTTTGGTGGTTCAAACATTGCTCTATAGGGATATGTTGATGCAGATATGATGGGTGATAGAGATAACAGGAAAATCACAACAAGGCATGTGTTTACTGTAGGTGGAACAACTATCAGTTGGGTCTTAAAACAACAAAGTGTTGTTTCACTCTCAACAATAGAAGCAAAGTATGTCGCTGCTATAAAGGCTAGTAAAGAAATGATTTGGTTACAAAGGTTTCTGGATGGATTGGGTAAGAAGCAGGAGTTGGGCAAGTTATACAGTGACAGCCAGAGTGTCATACATCTTGCAAAGAACTCTGCATTTCATTCCAAGACTAAACATATACAACTCAAGTACCATTTCATAAGGTCAGTGTTGGAAGATGGACAGTTGAAGCTGGAAAAGATACACACTAGCCAGAATGCTACAGATATGTTAACAAAAGTTGTAACTAGGGAGAAACTGATAATTTTCTCAGTTTCAATTGGTCTTCTAGTATGATGAAGAAGATGAGAAACAACCAAGTCCAAAGTGGAGTCATTGTCTAGAAAATGAAGCAACGGTGGAGTTGCTATAATCAGTCTCCAAGTGGGCGATTGTTGGGTGTGGAGCCTGATTATCTTCTGTATTCAAAGGTATCACTGCATTGGACCCCAATTTGTAATGGGACGGCAACGCCGATCATAAAATATTCACTACAGGGGGGTCCAGGGGGGGTTGCAATTTTTGGGAGCCCCCCCTAGAGGGGAGATCGGGGGTAGCGCCCTCGAAGCTAAGAATAGATGTAAAATTACCTTGTAAAATGTTGTAATTTGTAGTCAATCTGGGCCGTTCATTAGGTGGAGATCTGACGGTAGAACTTATGTTTAATTTAGGGTTTTTTTCCCTAGAAGGCAACTCCTCGCTATATATGAGGGAATTGTATTGTGTCTATGGATATCTGTATTCTGAGTGAGGAAGTGAGGAGATTAAGAGCAAAGAGGGAATTATAGTGGATCTTTTGTAGGTTGTATCTCTTTAGTTTGCTGGATAATATAAAAACAAGGACTGGCTGTTTCTCCATGGACGTAGCCCAAATTGGGTGAACCACGTATATCTGTGTCTCTCTTGTTTTATGCATTTTCTGTGTTTATATTTCTGCAATATTTTATGTGTTCCATTGCTCTATAATATATAATTCTCTAACAAACATATCATCCACATACAATATCAAATAAATAACTTGGTCACCAATTAATTTAAAATACACATAGTGACCATATTTTCTCCTTGTGAAGCCAAGTCCCCACATATATGTATCAAATTTTTTATACTACATCCTTGGTGACTTTTTTAACCCATACAAATACTTTTTTAACCTACATAACAATTATTTCTTACCCTTCACCACAAATCCTTCAGGTTTCTTCATGTAGATATCTTCTTCCAGATGCCCATGAAGAAATGTTGTCTTCGCATCCATCTTTTCTACCTCAAAATCAAAGGCAGCAACAAAAGATAAAATTAATCTAATAGAAGCTAACTTGGCAACAGGAGAAAAAATATCATCAAAATCAATTCTCGACACCTAGGAATAACCTTTTTCTATCAACAAGGCTTTGTATTCCTCCATCTTTCCTTTTGCATTCATCTTCTTCTTAAACACCCATTTGTTTCCAAAGGGTTTCCTTCTAGCTAAAAAATTTGCTAGATCCCAAGCCTAATTTTTGTCCAAATATGTCATTTCATCAAACATGGCCTCCTTCCAAAGTTTTCCATCCTCTGAATCCACTGCCTCCTTGACAGCTCTTGGATCATCATCATTAATGGATAAAGCCAAATTTGAACAAAAATTAGATGAACCATACCTCTTTGATTCCCTTCTCTCTCGAACTGATCTCCTCAAAATTGGAGTGTGTGGCTCTTCCTCTTCTGATTCTTGTTCTGTTGTGGAGTCCGATTCTTCTTCCTTTAGTTCAAATTCTATCTTTTCAGGTTCCTTTTATAAGAATTCATTTTTAATAACATATTTCACCTCTATAAGCAGCACATCTCATTTGTATACTGTTAGTCTCCTATACCAATAGGGTTTCATTTTTCATGATTGACAGTGGAAGTGCCAAAAATGTTCATCTTTGTTGTTACAAAGGTTCCATATTTTGTGAAAGGAAAAGACAATTAAAAAATGAAAAGAGGGTATGCCTTAAAAGAATAATCAAAAGGCAAGAAAATGAATTGGTCAGAAAGAATAATTGAAATGAACCCCAAAGAAAGACCAGGAAAGTGGCTAACCAAAATGCCACTGCTATCTTGATGGATGGCCCAACAGTTCAAACTGGACCATGCCATGTTTTAAATTGCTTGTTCTAGACTAGAGAATGAATACCTGTCCAAACAGTTCAAGCTTGGCAGATGAGTAGCTACATAGAGAAAGGAAGGAGCCCAACTACTTAATCTGGGCCCTTGGAAGATATAAGGGTAGATTTAGATAGGAGGGCAGCCAAAAGAAAAGAGGATTATCAGGGTTTGCAAGGCTAAGTGCACCCATCCAAGAGAAGAAAAAATGTTAGGTCTATTAGGCAGGGTAGGCAGTTGGAGGTTGCAGAAGCAAGGTCTGACCACATGATATATTGAGAATCATATCTTATCTCATCAATAAGAAAAGGGCAAGAACAATGGTCCATATGGCAAACTATCAAACCATGTCTAACTTCCCTCATTCCCTTCAAAAGGTTTCTTACTAACATCCCCTTGAGGACTTAAGGATCTGCCTAAACAGTCCTTCTTACATTTCTCCCTTGAGAAAGTCATGTCAAGTTGTGACCTTCTTCTTCAAAAAAGAAGCCACATTTCTTGTGTAAAGCCCTCACTTCATACTTCATCCATTTCTGGTTTCTAAGTTTCAATTCTCAAGCTCAATTTCCCCCACACACTCCACCTTACATACCCATATTAACTATTAACCCTATTATATAGCTCCCTAGTTACATCCCCACCCCTATTTTCTACAAAAAACTATATAAAATTCCCAAAAAACATGTTAACTATCCCCCCCCCCCCCCCAGCATTATAGCTAAGTAACATGGTTATGGGAGACATTAGTCCATCTGGGGCTATAGTCAACCCTTCTGCGTCCTTACCCCGGAATTAGTCTAACCCCTGGTTAAGATTAATAGCCTATACCTAAACCCCCACTCCCCTAAACCCTTGAAAGTTACCCCGCAGTCTAAACCCAATCTTAAATGATTAAATGTTTTCATTAAACATTGTGGCGCAATGACCCACATTAATCCGACCCCCAAAAACCCACCCGAACTAAAGTTGCAAACCCGCGCCACAAAATATTATTTAAAATAACGGGCGGGTCCCGCTCCGAAACCTGCACGCCGTGTCGGAGGCCCCGCCAGCCATCGATCTCCCACCGCGCCCGATCCAACGGTGGGCGGGTGTTTTGAGCCGCCAACATGCCGAGCTTTAACGTTCGGGGGATGGGCGGTTTTGCCGTCGTACCCCTGCCACGTGTCGACAGCCCGGGGTGTTCGGAGGCCTCCCCCCCGAAACCGCTTCTGCTCAAAGGCGGTGCGGGGAAACCGGAAACCGCCGTCCAGAAACCGCCCTCCGCCCATAACGTCAACATTCCCGTCACCATGACGTCATACCTGGTCCCCCGCCGTTGCCCCACGTCGCCCGCCACACTGTCCTTCCGTGCCCACGTTGTGCCACCGTGTCTCGCCACATCATCATCCCAGTCAGCATCCACGTCACTCGTCCGTACCTGGGGCCCGCTGATGATGTCATGCTGACATCATCACAGGAAAGCGCCAAAAGCGCATATGCGCCAATTTTTTTGTTAAAAAACGCCGAAAGTGACCGTTTTCGCTCATTTTCATTATTCAATTGTGGCTGCGCTGTTCTGCTGGTCACTCCCAACTGCCTCCAGATTTCAAATTTCATCACTTTGGACGCCACCACCTGCAAAGTCGACGTCAATCTTTGCCCTTCAATCAACTCGACCACCCTCGACGTTAGCTAATCTAGGTATTTTCCAAATTCAACCTGTTTTCCCGTGTTCTTCCCGTTCTCTGCAATTTTTTCTGCTAAATTGCCTACAAAACTCCTAAATTTAATGGTGTTGTCCTGTAAATGTTGGCCTAAATAATCTAAGGCACCCCCTGTTTAAGAGAGCCACGCATTGTTCATAATTTCACTGTCACAGAATCGTTTTCGGGCTTGAATTTTTGATATAGTCTCACACCTGCCCGGCATTGTTCCCTTTTGCTGTGTTTCGATTCAAGCTCTCAGTGCATTAAGCTGCAATCCATTTCTCCTCTGCATTTGCCCTCACTGTCTCTAAATTCTGAGAGTTCACCAGAAGAAACCAAAGCTCAAATCAAACTCTGCAAATTGTTCTTTTCAATATAGCAACTTTGGCTTCAGCTAGACTCATTCTGCCACTCCTCTTCAAATCCTCATAAGCTATCATCTTCAGCCTGTTATACTCAAAAACTTCATTCTAAAGATAACACCTGAAAGTTCTATAATGGCTACACCATCAGCTCTTAGTGTCACTCCTATGAATCCACCAAACAAGGAGCTTGAAGCCATGCCTCTTGCTGATAGAGATTACCTTATCCAAGATCTTGTTGGTGACAGAAACCACTTGCAGACCTTCTGCCAGTTGAGAAACAGCTATCTACGCAACAATGACACATATGGTATACGGGAGTCCAATCGACCTTATTATTTCCTCCCATCTGTTAATATTTTTCCAGAGATCATCCGCTTATGTGCTGAGAACTATGATCCAACTCAGAGAACTATTAAGTCTCCATCTGGGAGCATACTTTTCCACATTAATCCTGACTCCATCAACCAAATGCTCAATTTCAAGCAGACTGAGTTGTTGTTTCCCTTCTCCATGAACTATTTGCTAGATGCAGGCTCCAAACTCTCTAGTGCTGACATTGAAAAGATCACCAAGACATTCATGAGGGCAGACCGCCAACCTACAGGCCCACCTCCTTTCTTATATGTCCATTTCAATGAGGTAGGCAAGCTCCTAGTTGATATGATCTCTTATGTGCTGGGCTTCAAAACCAGTGAGCACATTGATGAAACAGTGTTGGTAGTATTAGCTGCATATAGTCCAGGCCAGCCCTTTGCTTACAAGTATAACTTTGCAAAGTTTATAGCCAATAAAATACATGACCAGCTATTGAAAGTGGATAGGGAGGGAGTATTCAAATATTCATCATATATCTACCGCTTATTCATGTATTACCAGTCTGAAAGCTTCCAATGCCCCATCAAGAAATTGGATTCTAGGGGTGAAAAGAGGTCTGTCATCTTCTGGTCATCAGTTTTCCACGAAGTTCAAAAATCTCCATATTCCTACTATGAGTTTGTCGACCAATTTGTTTACCCAGTCTCTTGCCTCTTAATGAGATCCCCTCCTCCCAGATTGTCATTTGAGATTTAGAAGACCTTGCAGCTGTCCAAGAGCTATAAAATAGGTGATTGGTACCTATATCAAAACCATATTGTCATCAGAATTTATGGCTGTGAGCTCTGTCCTTACAGGCTTCCAAGGTATGTACCAATGAGATTGTTTGCCTTGGAATACTATAGGCAACTCATTAGTTCTGACCTCACCCACTTTCATAGTGCCAAAAAGAAATCCCACCTCAAATTCAAAGACCATCTAGGCCCCTTCATCATGAACAAGAAAGAAGGTTGGCAAGATGCTGATCAAATTCTCAGGGACAAATATAAACTAAAGAGGAGCTTCTGGTGGGTCCCTTATGACCCGGAAGGTTTTATCAGTGCCAGAAGAGTTAAGTACAGGCTGCTAGGTTATGACCACTGTAAATATCCACAAATTGAGCAGTATGCCAACCAAGATGAGTGGTTGCAAGGTACATTAGTTGAGGAATTAACTCAAGAGGAAATAATGGAGAAAAATGTCAAGGATTTAGAAAAAACTCTTGACTTGGATTCTGTGCAGTAGGTAACATTCAAGCTGCCACATCAAATTGGAGAAGGAACATCCACTGCTGCAACCACACTAGCTGCCCAGGGACCATCTACATCAGCAACAGGTACATCAAAGGGCAAGGGGATAATGGGTGTAGAAGAAGAAGTGGTCACAGAGCAGACTGCCTCTTCAATAGGGCAACATCAAGAACAGACTCCTCCACAACAAACAGAAGCACCAACAGTGCCTGCCTTGCAGACTCCTGCACATGAGGAAAGAGGCAAAAAACGAGACCGAGATGAGTCCACACCTGCTAGTGGGTCCACTCAGCAACCCGAAGCCAAGAGGAAAAAGGTTGATTCTCCAGTTGTTGAAGAAATCAGTGAAGAAATCCTTGGAAGCCCAAGGAAAGATAAAGAAGACAGTCAACAAACAGCCACAAGATATTTTAAACAAGAGTAGGAAAGACAGCATGGCATGGAGGTGTCCTCCTCCACTCAGCAAAGCAAGAAGCCATCTAGCACCAAGGCCACCTTTAAAGAAATTAAGGCACAAAATGAGCTGCTAAGAGTGCAGTTATATGACCAATTTCTCAAGGCAACACCGACCAAACAAGAAAGGCTGATGGCAGCATATGACATCAAAGAGGAAAAGATGATCCTCAGCCATTTTAAACCCAAAGTACAGCAGCCTCACTCAGCTGCAGATTATGTCAGAACAAAGTTGGAGGTTATGGCAAAAGACATTCACCCCATGGATCAAATAGAACTGCATAAGAAAACAGGGGAAATGGTCTATGCCACATTGGTAGACAAGGCCACAATGGCCCATGAGTTAAAGGAATCTCTGAGGAACACTAATACTCAGCTTGATTTAGAAAGAATGTCCTCCACAGCTAAAGACAACAGAATCAAAACATTGGAGGACATTATCGTGGACTTAGGAAATGATCCTAAGGATCCTAAGGGTGTGAGGGCCCTTATGAAGAAGAAGGATGATGATATTGCTGCATTGAAAAAGAGATTGAGATTGCTTCCTACTGAGCACCCTCAAACAGGAGAATTGCAGAAAGAGAAAGAAGCTGAGGATCAATTGGATTTGATGATGAAACTGAACCAAAGAGTAATTGATTTGGAAGGGGAATTGGAGAGGGCACTGCAAGACAAACAGGGAGAGTCAACCTCCCAGCCTCCTCAAACTGCCCCAACCACTGCAGCAACTACAGAAGCAACAGTAACCCCTCCAACGGCTACAACAACTTCAGATGTGGCAGCGGCAACAACAACAGTCCCTGAGTCTAGCATAAGCATGGATGAATTGACAAAAGTTGTCAAAGAGCTGGAGCTGCAGGCAACAGAGATTAAACAAGCCAAAGAAAAATTGGTTGAGCTGGAAACAAAATATGACAAGTCCAAAATGACAATAGCTGAGCAGACCAGAGAGATTAAGGCCCTGAAAGACAGAATAAAGGCCTTGGAAAAGGAACTGAATTTAGAGAAGACTCTGGCTGAGATAAAGAAAATTTTATGGACCCGGATTGACCACTCTATCACCAAACAGTGGAAATCAATCAAAACAGTGCATGAGCAGATCGAGTTAATAGGCCAAGCTCAAATTGAAAGCCAAAAGGCCAGAGCAGCACTAGGGAATATGCCTGAGCAGGCCAGCAGAATGATACATTTCCTCAACACTCACACCAAGGAGGAGTTGGCAGCCTTAGACATCAGCAGCAGAACAGATACTGTTCTAACAGCCAAAAAGGTGCTGACCCTCAGAAATTTTGTGCAGAATTTGGAGAGAAAATGTCAAGAAATGCAGGCTGAGGTTGATGACTACAAGCTTAGAATGGGTGCATTACAAGGCAAAGGATTACCAAGCCTATTGACCGGTGCAGGAAGACTGCTCACCCGTGAGCAATATGCCACTAGAATGACCAATTTCATTACAAATCAGATCACAACATCCACCAGCACTTCAGAAGAAGCAGGACCTTCATCATGGCAGAGCCTCTATGACAAGCTAGAAAATTTATTTTACATTGAGCATGAAATTAATCACCTGTTTGAGGTCCCACCAAATTTTTACAGGTACACAAAGGCAGATGAAACTCTAATAAAAATACGAAGACACCAGCTACCTAAAGAAGATTGGTGGCAAGCAATGCTGCAAATTTTGCCCCAATGATCTCAGTTCGGTCTCTTCTAATCAGCCTCAGGTCAACAAAAGTTAATGCAGCATGAAGACAACAGGCAGAGCGGGTGAGAGTAATGACTCAGCAAAATACTGGGACAGCAAGCCAAAGAAGGGAAACACACAGATTTTGGACGGCACAGCTCCAGCTGACTCAATGGGTCACAAAAGTCAAAACTTTCTGACAAGATGGACAGCTAATGCACTAAATAGTTATTACAACATTTACTCTATCAGCTGTAATTCCTCAGGGGTTGGCATAGAATTTATGAGCCATTAACTCCTCAGCTAGATATTTTGTATCTAATTTTTGTATATATACCTCCCCACACAATGTATTTGGGGTTGGTGATTTTCTCTCTGAGACACGGTTTTGTATATTTTCAGACTATCTAATACAAATGGCTGGAAAAGTTCATGATCTCTGCACTGTTTGATGTCAAAGTGATGATCTGCGTTCTGCTACAGAATTCCTGTGTTGTTTGATGGAACAATAAGTTATCCTAAACTATGTTTTGTCTTTCTATGTTTGTTCAACTCAGATATATGTTTCATTAGCTTAGCAATAGAGAAAAAGAATAGTACAGGAATTGTTTGAATACACCCTATGCTCAATCTCTGTTGTTAAAAATGTTTTCTTCAGAACTAATCGTAAACATGAATTCTTAACTGCTCATGTTTGTATTTGTTCTATCATTATGAATGTTGTTCAGGAATTCTTAAAAGCTCCTAAATAATGTTCCCACTATTCCCTCTATCAGTTTAGTGAAAGATCCTTAGTTGCCTTTCACTCCCTGATCTCATCCCATCATATTACAGATTTGAAAAATTGTTCCATAGATGCTTGTCTGGCTCTGTAGCATAACCTTTTCCTCAAAAAGACACTTCCAGCAGTTCACCATCATCAACTCCATGCCCAATGGCCTAGATCATTCTGCAAAAACATACCTGTTCTGACTGAAATCATCATCCCAACAAATTCAAAACAAAATCCTGTGCACCATAACTAGCCTAAAACTACACCAAAACAAAGCTAAATCAGAAAGAGAGAGCCCTCTCTGGTTGCAGGTAGGCTAGGACCTGTGGCTAAAAGATTGGTTAGTGGTTACCTTGGCCGTATTCCCTTTGGAGTCAAAGGGAACAACCTGAGTGATAACATATACAACCTTCCTTGTTTATGGGTTCCAAAGCTTTTAACGTTTTAAACCATTCTTATACCCAATAAATATGCACCTTTCAAATTTACTGACCAACATGGTTATTTTCTCCTTTGGAACATGTACATATGCATCACAGCTAAATACCCTGAGATGTGAGAGAGAAGGTTTGTTACAAGTCCATACCTAATGTGCAGTTTTATCCTCCAAAGTTGATGAAGGTGATTTGTTAAATAGGTAACATGGAGTATCCACTGCCTCTGCCCAGAATTCTTGTCCTAACCCAACACCACTAAGCATGCTTCTTTCCTTCTCTATCAACGTTTAGCTCATCCTTTCTGTAACTCCATTTTTCTGAGGTGTGTAAGGAGTAGTCTTTTTTTGTGCTATAGCACACTTCTTATAGAAATCTTCAAATTCCCTCTTGCAAAACTCTCCACCATTATGTGTCTTCAACACCTTAATCTTCTTCTCTATCTAATTTTCCACCAGAGCCTTAAATTCCTTAAACCTATCAAAGACTTCAAATTTCTTCTCAAGGAAATATATCTCCATGTATTCCTTGAGAATTCATATATAAATGATACATAATAAACAGAATTCCTAGGTGTTGGAACCGGAATAGGTCCAAACACATCACTATGCACAAGTTATAATATCCCTTTCACCCTCTTAGCACTAGAGGGGAACTCACCTGATTCTTCTTCCCATATACACAATGTTCACAAAAATCAAAAGCCAGAGAGAAATTAGACATACCTTCTACCATAACATTGCCATGTAGTATTTGAAGGTCCTTCTCTCCAATGTGTCCCTGCCTTTGATGCCACAAAATAGTCTTTTCTCCATAGACTACAAGATTTTTTGCTCCACCTTCAAGAACCATAGAATTATTACACTGATCAATAATAGTATTTCCCAATAAATTATACAGATTTATGATCTGAAATCCCTGCATCAATACCAGTGCTCCCCAAACCATCTTGCAGGTGTCTTTCTCGAACATTGTTTTTACACCTGCATCATTCATATTGCTTACAAAAATCAGATTTCTAGGCAATGCGGGAATATTTAGAACACCAAGAAGTGTTCAAATCCTTCCAACTTGCAACTTTATCTTGAATTTTTTGCGTCCTATGATTCTATCCTTCCTGTCATCCCCTAGGAAGACATCACTACCATAATATTTGTCATACTTACAAAACCATTTGTTAATTTTTTAGATTGTTCTATGTTGTTTCAATTACTTTAACCCAAATCAATTCTTCTTTTAGCAATGCATCCAATTATTAACAATGTTTCGATTCATAAAAAATAATTGAAGATAGAACAATATATGTAATGACAAATAACATAACCATAAGAGACACCAGATCGGTCAAAGACAAGGGAAAAACTCCACTATGGGGGAAAAACCTTTCAAAGTTTCTTCTTAGTAGATTGTCATAAAATGTTTTAGCAGAGAATACAATGAGCCCAATACATAATCATACAGTAAATATTTACCCAATACAAATCAAGATAAGACTTCCAAAATAACTATACAGTAGAGAGAAACCTTCCACCCTTCATACATCTGCGGTCAACTATGATCAACTACGGTCAACTGTCAAATCTTAGCTTAGAACCCTAGGCACACTCATCAAGATATTTAATGAGCAACTGTTACTTCTTGGTCACTCCAAGAGGCACTGTATGTGATTGTTTATGACTACTCAGTAGCTCACTAAATCTTGGAAGGCGAGCGACTAGGGGCTAATCCAGTCGCTCCCTTCTATTTGTTATGCAAGCAACTGCATCTTCGCAGTTGCTCTTTGAAGCACTGTGAGCATGCGAATTCATTTGAATTTGTCCTATGATGTGTGTGAAACTAGAAATTAGAAACCCTAGAAACATGTGAGCCTCATACATGTAATTATGTACCTTGCGTGAAACTTCCTTAGACCTTGCACGAAACTTCCTCCATTAGACTTGTGCGAACCAAAAAATAGCAGATGAGAAGAGAATGCTTCATCATGATGTGCAAATGATCTTGAGGTATTTTGAATTTATAGGCTTCCATGAAGGTCCACTTTATGTTGAGGCTTACCTATCCAATTGTACATATGTATGAGGTCGACTTGTCCCAATGTACATGTGAGGGTTCATAAATTAAAAAACCGAATTTTGTTTGTCCAAATGAGGTGATATTTAGGTTGATTTTGGTCCTCTCTAAAAGAGGAATCCAAGTCAATAATCATCTTTCTCATATGAGCTTTCCAATGTGGAATTTGACCCTAGTTGCATAAATTAACACTCCCTCTCAACTAGGAATATTTCCACATGCGAATATCATCTTGTCATACTGTCATCATGTTGTGTCCATCTATGCTCAACTCTATTTTCTGAAACATTCTTGAATTTAAAGAATAAGAATCATGGAGCATTAGCTTCAACCCTCTATCTCATGGGGGAGTCACATATCTCAACCCCATATTGAGCAATATGGTATCCAAACAAACATGGGAGAACATATCAACGCTAGAATCACATCAAGGAGCTCATTCTAAAACTAGAACCACAAAGGGGAGAAAATATCAACCCAATCTTATTGCCTAATGATTTTCCCATTAATGACCTGCAACAGTCATGAGGTAGAACACCAGAATTATAATCAGCTTGGGTTGTACACCTTATGTACAATATCAATATGTTGGTCAAACGAGGAGTGGTATTTCCAACAAGCTTGGCTTGTGGGCGTTGAGTCAGTTAATTATTCCTAGAAGGACCAACTAACTACTACACATTAACTTATCAACCCGAGATTTCATTTTTATATTTCAAGGTCATCGACACAATTTATGCAAGAGAAGTGTTGATATGGCTAGTTACTATTATCCTATTGAAAATAAAAGATGGAATATCAAGAGAATAAACTCAGAATGCAATTTCTAATTATCACAAACCATTCAAAATATTAACGTCTTTGAACTTTTGAAGGAAACAACAAAAGAGAACCTAATGATCATCAAGTTGTTTCTTAGGGAACAACAACTACAGAATAGAAAAACAATACTACAAAATTAGACTATTAAAGGCAATTAAATAAACGAGATAGTAATCTATGATAATCTACAGAAAAAGAAAGAAATAACACTACTCTTAATAAATTAACTATAGCAGATCTATTATGTAACTATCTCAATAAAACTAATTTAAAACAGAGCACTCAAATTAATAAACATACAATGAGGAATTAAGAACAAGTAAGAAAATAGAAATAGTTGAAACAAGAGAATCAACCACCAATTTAATGATACAAGAGAAGACAACATTGCTTCCAGGATCGGGCCCAAATCTAGAATCAAACTGCCTTATGAAGGAATCAACACAACAAGCTAAATTTGAGTAATGAATACTTCCATTCAATCATAGAGAACCAATTACAATTAATGTACTCGCAAGTCTGAGCTTATGTCAAAAATAATATTACAACTTTGAACAACCCCTTTCGAGGCTTAATGTTAGTTTTTATATCGTACCAGTAAAAGTTAAAGGTCAGATAATCTTTTTTTAATAACGAGCAATGGGCCTGAGAATCTAAAGATTCTCAGAATGCTCATTTAAGCTAAAAAGATCTTAATGCATCAGGAAGACTAGGTTGAGAGCTCGTTTTTAACTAATTCACTCCAAACAGAGTGTAGAAAACTGAGGTTTATGTGATCTCCAATGATCATTCCATGAAGCAACATTAAATATCAATGCATCAATAGATTCTTTTCCAATAATAAGGATCCATGTGTTAGGAAATAACACTTTAATGATCGAATCTGTTCATAAAATAATAAAATACTGCTAAAATCCATACTACACAAGTTGACATAACCTAATTACAAGAAAGACTTAGAAAATAGTATGAAAATTAAGAAATAAGGCAAGGAAAATATGACAATTATGAGGCCCAACCTCACCCCCAGTTGACCTTTTTGCATGACCTCATGCAAACAAATGATTAATATGTAGGGAAGTTAAGGAGTAAGATTCATAAGCTTCCTCTCCTCTATGACTTAATCCATTTCTACTTCGGAGTTATTCAAAAGCCACAAACTTACCTTCTTATGATAAGTCATAATCAAAATTATAAAATGACTGAGGGCACTAGATCATGGGGCATCGATACCAACATCATATCCAATGGATACCTCATTCCAATACCAAGTGAACATAGTCTTCTACTCTAGTCATGGCATACCAAAAATTGTGATAACCAAAGGGTTCACTGTTCTTGACTTCATTAGGTGATGTCTACCATCTCTCCATAGCTACACGAAGAGCCTCATCTCTGATGTCTTCCAAATATTCCATCCTTGAGTGCAAGAAATCATATTGAATTTGTGCAAGTGCGGGAGAAACACGAGGTTTCTTTATAAAGATACCATGACTAATTCGTGTGCGGAAGGGGTTATTAGGTTCCCCTCTAAAAAAAAGATCAAGACCATGCTCCCTTCTCTAGAAGGTATGATAAGCCTTTGCCCACTTCAACTAGTTTTTGGAAAATGATATAAAAGCCTAAAATTGGATATCTCCAATAAATGGGACAATATTTTCTTTCACATGCTCTTCCAAAAATAAATTATGCATATATAATTCACACAGAATATATTGTGTATACTCATCTTGTGTGCGGAAAGTAGAAATGAAATCTAGTACATTTTTAAACTCATGTGGTTATCCAGATTATATAACTTTCACTTTAAGCAATAGATACAACTCAACCAAATATAAAGCATAGTTCCGAGCAGGGGACCTACTAGCCAAGGCAACTGAATAAATAGAGAAAGTTTCCTTCGTTTTCTATGCATATTTCTTAAGGTAGTCTTTTAAATTATATACTTCCTTCTTAGATTCTCATAGTCGTGCATAGGTCTCATCCTCTATTGTTGTCAGTGCTTTAAATCGTTGGAGCAACTCTTTATTTTCCCTCCAAGACACCACTTCTCTCTAATATCTTGCTATGGTCTCTTGTTGTTTCTCCATAGTTTTATGCAAGCTTCTAATGGTTCCTTCTACAATCAAGGGAGTATAGGGAGGAACATCTTCTCTTTGTACCCCTATGTCATTAAAAATAAATGGTGAATTAGTCTAAGTTCTGTCACACGGAATAAGTCGATCTTGCGGACGAGATAGACCTTCCTAGAATCTAAAGAAGACCTAATGACAAGCAAACCAACCAGACACTATCTTTCTCTAAATATGCTTTAATAAACAATGGCAAACAAGTGTTTTTAGGGCCTACCTTAGGTCCAACGCAAGTTTGTGGATGCCCTCGCTCCTTCGATCCAAATGAGCTCCTCTGTCGTGAATCTGCAAACACAAACAAGGCAAACAAATTAAATAGCACCTAAAAAGCCAATATCATAAAACATATTTAACATGAAAGTCAAGGAGTCCATGAAACAAATAACATGAGATACTTGTTGAGAAAAATGAGTTTGATTGTATTAATTCAAAAGAAGAAGAACTTTACAACCTTTGCCTTGACGCTGTACAAGCTCCTCCCAGGGTCCAGCAAGAAGTCTCCTCTACTTTGACAAGTTTCACTCACTCCCCAATGAAGCCAAAAAGGTATGTGATCTCTCCTCTTAAGCTCAACTAGGAAGTCTTGATTTCACCAGCATTTACCCTGAAAAATGTTCAGCTTCTAACCTCTTCAGCAACCAGCCCAATGCCTGAATTTATAGTGCAATGGAGGGAGGTTACTAGGTCCTCCTTCAAAGGGATAACTCCTCTCATCAAGGGATTAGCTCCTTCTCTTTTGGGATGCATGAACCACCTCAGAGCGAACAATCCACGTCAAAATTCCTTCTAGAATCCTCTAGAATTAACCCAAAGTGAGTTTTTTAGAATAAACTTGTGCCTTTTTGACTTTCACAGGGGTCCGCACCCACACCTTTAGGGACAGAGCGGGTAGGTCCACATATTTTATAAACAGAAGGTGCGGGACCACAGGTGACAGTGAGAGAAAGTGCGGAACTAGAGTTTCATTGATTTTTAATGTCTTTCTCTTATTTTCAAAGCTTGACTTGAAGAACCGAGGTTTGAGACTTGCTTAGGAGGACAGTACAAGTGATGATAGACCCATACTGACTGCAAATAATCATGGTGACGATATTTTTGTGTAACAGATTGCCCCCTAAAGTGCGAAGTCTGTAGTAGATGAGGATTTCATTTATCATTTAGGAAGAGTGAAGTACTTTATCATTTCGAGGATCATCTTGTGGAGAGCCTGGTTGGAACCTGTAAAAACATTCAATGCAAGATATATATATGAGATCATATCATCGCTGAGGTAGGCATTCCCATACTCAGATCAAAACTAACTTAGAAAACTAACTACTGTTCTGATACGGGAATGATCTTGTAAAACATCATAAGTATAGACTCATGTGGACACAGTATGGATGCAACCATCTGTTTATGAATAGTCCATTATATAATGAATACAAAATTCCTCGCAACCTGGATTGTGGAAAATAGATCCAGGGTCTTCATTTCTACTTCCCGAAACAGTACGATTCTATCCATGCGAATGAATGTGTTGATGTCGAACATGGTAGAAACCACTTGATTACCAGTCAATGATGTAAATTGTTAACAAGTGTGAGAGAAAGCACCAGTGATGTCAATGGCTCTCAAAGTACCCAGTACAATCCATGAGATGCGAATAAATATGTTGATGTCGAACATGCCACGGAATCCTTAGATCGAAGGTCAATGATGCAACCTGTCGTCAAAGGCGAGAAACCTGCCATTGAGCAATGTAGATCCCAAGGTACTGACGATTTCTAGATCATCTTTCTAGATAATGAGCTGAAGTCGATAGAAAGCGATCCATTGTAGGCAAGCCCACAACACGAAATCATAGATCAAGTCGAAGAAATTTAGTTGCAAGGACTGACTCAGGGATGGTCAAGATGGATGACAGATATTTTGCAGATGAATGGCTTATTGGAAGTGACCTCTTGAACACATAACGACACGACAGATGGCTTGGTGACAATTAACCCAAAGTTAATACCTAGAAACCGGCTGAAGACTTTCAATGTGGTTTGATCAACTGTTAGGCAAAGGATTTCCCAACCCAGGTGAATAAAAGTGTCGTGTTCAAGAGTGGTTACAAAGTATGACAAACAGGCTCATTTTTCTCTCTTTTCCGCCACCATTTCTGGCAAGTACCTCTTTATTTTTGAGAAGCTTGAGGAGGATAACATTTGCTTGATTATAAGCTCATCCTTCGGATGAGTCCAACTTAGTTTAAATTCGAACCCTAAGAAGGAGTGGTTCGTTCCTGTTTGTAATTGAACAAGTCCTTTATTGTGAAATTTTAACAAGTCCAGTATAGGAGAAACTCGGCATTTTTCAATTTTAGAGAGTCTGAAAAAACTTAAGAAAACTCCAGGATTGACCTTTTTCGTAAATTTTTGTCTCCCAAGCCCGAAAAAGTATAAAATAATACTTGAGAGAACTGCTTGATCTTTTACGATCAAGGAGTACTTTTCGTAATCAGTGCCTTTGATCCGAAAAAGTAAAAAAAAGTGATCAACGACACGTCGTTTTATAACCAATATCAAATTTGAAACGACAAAAATCCGGCAATCTTTTCATGTTTTTACGGTCAGAAAAGAGCTGTAAGTGGACCGTCTTTTTAGTTCTGTTTTAACGAGCTTGAAAAGAAAAACTCGGCAATCTTTTCATATTTTAGGAGTCAGAAAAGAGCTTAAAGGTGACTCTAAGGTTTCACTTTTTCGTAAGTTTTAACGAGTTCGAAAAATGATAAAAATGTACTCATGGTTTTCACTTTTTCGTAAGTTTTAATGAGTTCGAAAAAATGATAAAAATGTACTCATATGGCCGACTTTCAATTTAATTTACGAGGAGGAAAATACAGAAAGAACTCGGCATTTTCATTTGTTTTACGAGAATGAAAGATAGCAAAATAATCTCGGGATTTTCATGAGTTTAACGAGTCTTGAAAATAACTAAAATTGACTCGAGATAGGTTTCATTTTTACAAAAGCTTGAAACAGAGAAAAACTATGCTTCAAAGTAGTTTCATTTTTACACAAGCTTGAAACAGAGAGAAAACTGTGCTTGATGCCCCCTAAGCATAACTGCTAGAGCGCATGCCCCCCCAGCTTCATTTCATTCAACTAAGTACATTAATTAATAGCTGGATGGAATGAAGGTTGAGTTACGAGATCATGAAAAGACTCGACCTACAACTGTAAGAAAATTATGCAAAAAATTGAAATAACTAACCTAAATATACAACTTAACATTTATGAGATCTAGTCAAACTCTCGACTCAATTAGAGGAGGATTTGTTTCATTTTTTAATGAGCTTGACACAGGAAAAGAACTATGCTCGGATCCAGTTTCATGTTTACGCAAGCTTGAAATGAAAAACTATGCTTGTTATAAGTTCGCATGCCCCCAGCATAATGACGAAAATCAAGGTACATGCCCCCCAAGCTTTATTGCATTCAACCAGGTGGATGAAATGAAGGTTTACTTTTGAAATCTTGGAAAGACTCGTGGGAGTTGTTTCATTTTTTAGTGAGGTTGACACAGGAAAAGAACTATCCTCAATACCCTTGTTTCATTTTTTAACGAGCTTGACACAAGATAAGGAAGTATGCTCATAACTACTCTCTTCAATCTACCTATATAACCTACAATCTACCTGATTCATTTTTTAATGAGGTTGACTCAGTAATAGGAACTATCCTCTAACACCCTGTCTCATTTTTTAACGAGGTTGACACAGGAACAAAACTATCCTCGCTTCTACTCTCTACAATCTACTTATATAACCTACCCTTGTTTCATTTTTTAAAGAGCTTGACACAAGACAAGGAACTATGCTCAAGACTCCTTGTTTCATTTTTTAACGAGCTTGACACAAGACAAGGAACTATGCTCCAGAAGTTCGCATGCCCCCAGCATAATGATGCAAAGCGAGGTACATGCCCCCCAAGCTTCATTGCATTCAACCAGGTGGATGGAATGAAGGTTTACTTTCAAGATTTAACTTGAAAAGGGAGTTGTTTCATTTTTTAAGGAGGTTGACACAAGAAAAGAACTATCCTCATACCTGATTCATTTTTTAACGAGGTTGACTCAGTAACAGGAACTTTCCTCTAACCAACTGATTCATTTTTTAACGAGGTTGACACAAGAAAAGAACTGTCCTCAGACCTGATTCATTTTTTAACGAGGTTGACTCAGTAACAGGAACTATCCTCGAAACATCCTGTTTCATTTTTTAACGAGGTTGATACCGGAACAAAACTATCCTCACGGACACCTGTTTCATTTTTTAACGAGGTTGGCATAGGAAAAGGAACTATCCTCGCTTCTCACTGATCATGGCTTCCAACTGGAAGAAAGTCATGTCAATGGAAACACCTTGATCATGGCTTCCAAAAGGTCTTCATCAGAAGGAAGAATAGTTCTTTGGAAGGAACACATGTCAAGGGACTCAAAAGGGATAAGGACATCATGTTCAAGTAATCCCATAGAGTTTTCCATGTCAATTACCGGATCTAAATCAAAGGAAGATGAGCAAACAGTGAGAGGCTCACTTACATCGGTAACTAAAAACATGGGACCAGTTGCCACATAATTAACCCTTGGCGGGGTATATACCACTTGAGAATCAGGAACATTTAGGGTTTTCATATTATTTGCAGTTGAAACAAGACTAGGGAACGAAAGCTGGTTTACAGTCACAATATTTCCATTGTGAGGGAAAGACATCACGCGAAAGAGAGTCGATACGACAGCTTTCATTGCATAAACATAGTCTCGTCCAAGGAGTAAATTGAAATCGAAGGGACCTCGAACTACCATAAGATCAATATAAACACTTTTACCTTCCAAGGTAATAGAAAACTTAGGAAGGATCCCTAAAGGTTCACTAATGGTTCTGTTAAAAGCTTTCAGATTCTGCGTAATAGGCGCAAGCTGAGGGGAACCCAAATCTTTCCAAGCAATTGAGGATAAAATACTAACAAAAGCACCTTCATCTACCTATGTTCGGTGCATGTCACTACCACCAACCTTGACAATGATTTGGAAAGGGATGGAGGAAGGAAGACGAGGTTCTGTCAGTCTATTCCAATCAAAGGAAAAGACCTTAGTACTTGGAGGGGGTTCTGTAGAAACGGGTGAAATGCCCCCCGGCGTAGAAGAATCTGATGTAACAAAAAGAACTTGAGCGGTATGAAGTTCACTCTCTAAAGGGAAAGTGGGATTGACCGAATTTGAAATTGAATCAACCACTTGATCAACTAATGGATCATCAACCTGAGTGACATGAGTTTCACTCTCCAATGGAAGAGTGTGATCGACTGTACTTGAAATTAGATCAATCACTCCGTCAGTTGATGGTAGGTTGGGAGAAAGTTTACAATAACCAGTTGGAAATTCTTGCTGTGGAACAGTAAGGTTTTCCAACAATTTTGAGGCTTCATCCATGTGAGGGAAAATGTGAGTTTGATGACTCCCTTTGCATAACTTATAAGGAAACCTAACTTACCCTTTTTCCCAGGAACCTGACTATCACTGGTTGATGGATCAATGGAAAGTTGATGAGATTTTTCTAACCATACTTCCAAGACCTTTGGAATACCAGGACAATTGATAAGGAAGTGGTCACCCTTACAAAGCCTGCAAGGGTATTTGGGTTTACGATGCATGTTGGAGTTTTCCTCAACACAACTAACACTTACAGTCATGGTTGGTTGGTTGACTTCTTTCTTATCTTGATTTTTCTTCTTCTTCTTCTTCTTCTTCCCTTTCTTCTTCTTCTTAGACACCTGGTTACTAGCGTCAAGGCTTTTACCAAGTGAAGAGGAAGAAATGGAGGAAGAAAAATTAGGTGAAGAAGGTAAAGGGTCAACAGAAGGTTGGTGATGTTGAGATGGTGAACTCTGCTGAGGTGAAGCATTCGGTTGAGGTGGAACAATTGGAGTATTTGGGGCCAACGAAGTTGAAAATAACCATATCGGTAAACCTATTGTAAATCCAGGTAATGACAAAGTAGCCATATAAGGAGGACCAGCATTTCCAAAGAAAGGAAAAGTACTAGGATCCTCGTTAAGAGGGGTTCCTTGGTTGGTAAATTCTGGAACATTTGCCATTATATTCAACTTCAGTGAATTTTATTAACAATTTAAAACTAAAAATTAACAATTCACAATTCACACCTATGGTCTCTAAAAGTAAAAACAAACAAATTAACACACGCTATCAAATCTAGAAGTCAAACCACACACAAACAGTAACTTTCCGTACCGAAAACACTAGTTGGTGATGAAATCCAACGTTGTAGAATCCAATACAGAAATGGCGGTTGGAATAGTTACCTTGACAACCTGCTTAATGAATAGACTGGCACAAGTTCCTCCACTAAACCGTCTCGAGTGAAGAGAACCCCCCAGAAAATCCAAGTGAGTCTAGTCGACGTCTGCTCCAGGTACAGTGGGATCTTCCCTCCACTGTCACCTTAGGAAAGAATCCTATAGATTATGGCCACTAAGGTTACCAATGGAAACAAATATACCTGGGGGAACAGTCTACGATCTGATACGCATGCAAGGGCAGAGTAACAAGCTCAATCCCCTTGAAGGCTCCTTGACATAATCCAAGGTTTACCAACAAGTGACCCCAAGCTCCTCGACAATGTTCAATCCGAGGTTTACCATTTTTAATACGTGAATATCTGGCATCGTTCCCAATGAGGAAGGATTGATTCCCACACTGGTTCAGACACGATCTCGTGCTTCTCCTTTAAGAGGAGCTTTCCCAGAGCATAAATGCAACAATTGGATTTCTTCCCTACCACAAGATACAGCTACTTGTTTGTTTTGCTGTCTTGGAGAGTTAACTAAAACCTATTCCAAGACACTAGCCTAAGCTAGATTGGTGGAAAGAGCCCTAAAAATGTAAAAATTACTAGATGAATTTTAATTAAGCACTGTGTTATTTAGGTTGTTATTACTCAAAGGGGTAAATGGATATGAAACCAATGGTGTTATGACCCGACTCATAACTGAATGCAATCGAATATGATAATGTAATCCTTTCAATTCGATGAATCCTATCTAAAGTAAGGAGAGAGTTTCCATTCACTTCCAACAATGCAAAAATTGATCACTAAGAGAAAATATAACAAATTCTCTAATGCACTAATTTTATCAAGAAAAACTAATGCAAATCAATTTCAAAACATTTTTTATTTTTATTTTTATGTGTTAAAAACAAGCATAAAAATATGTAAATTCAAATCGAAGAAAACTGATCTAAATCTACGATTGATTTTTCAGAATGTAAACTATGCAATTGTAATCTATGCACAATTCACTTGAATAGTATGCAAATGTAATCTATGCACACTTTTCATTCATATTTTGAAAATGAGAATTATAATTATGCAAATTTGATCTATGCAAGAGAATTCTCAAACACAAGATGATTCTAATGTAATCTAAGAACCAATCAAGTGCAAGTCAAGAAAATTGGGTGAGAGTTCCAAAGATCAAAAAATAAAAACACTCAAAGGCGATTAACACTCATACACAATTGTGAAAAGACTGAGACAAACATCCAAGTAATGACCAAAGGAAATCAAATTAAGAATTTCTCAAAAAAGAGATTCAAAACACCCAATTGATAAAAGCTTAAAACAGGAATGCCAGTGGAATTAACCTAAGAAAAGCTTCTGACAGGTTATATGCAGGTCTGGGCAGGGGATAATAACATCTAAACAAAAACTAAACTGAACTAAATGAAAATATTTTAAGTTTTTCAAAAATTTGACAGGGTCTGCAGGTTCCTGGTAGAAACAGGTGTGATACCGCACTGTGAAGAACATAAACAGTGCGGGTATGCCTGCACTGTGCTACACACAGCAGGTGCGGTCCTCTCTCAAAAACTTGAAAAAACAAAAAACAATTCAAAAACTACTAAACCTACCCAATTCCACACACAACAAGCCAAAAACAGAAACAAAAACACTGTTTCTCAAGTCAAAGTAACAAAGAAGGAAAATATCAAGTCCCCAGCGGAGTCGCCATTTTGTCACATGGAATAAGTCGATCTTGCGGACGAGATAGACCTTCCTAGAATCTAAAGAAGACCTAATGACAAGCAAACCAACCAGACACTATCTTTCTCTAAATATGCTTTAATAAACAATGGCAAACAAGTGTTTTTAGGGCCTACCTTAGGTCCAACGCAAGTTTGTGGATGCCCTCGCTCCTTCAATCCAAATGAGCTCCTTTGTCGCGAATCTGCAAACACAAACAAGGCAAACAAATTAAATAGCACCTGAAAAGCCAATATCATAAAACATATTTAACATGAAAGTCAAGGAGTCCATGAAACAAATAACATGAGATACTTGTTGAGAAAAATGAGTTTGATTGTATTAATTCAAAAGAAGAAAAACTTTACAACCTTTGCCTTGACGTTGTACAAGCTCCTCCCAGGGTCCAGCAAGAAGTCTCCTCTACTTTGACAAATTTCACTCACTCCCCAATGAAGCCAAAAAGGTATGTGATCTCTCCTCTTAAGCTCAACTAGGAAGTCTTGATTTCACCAGCATTTAGCCTCAAAAATGTTCAGCTTCTAACCTCTTCAGCAGCCAGCCCAATGCCTGAATTTATAGTGCAATGGAGGGAGGTTACTAGGTCCTCCTTCAAAGGGATAAAGCCCTCCTTCAAAGGGATAGCTCCTCTCATCAAGGGATTAGCTCCTCTTTTGGGATGCATGAACCACCTCAGAGTGAACAATCCACGTCAAAATTACTTCTAGAATCCTCTAGAATTAACCCAAAGTGAGTTTTTTAGAATAAACTTGCGCCTTTTTGACTTTCACAGGGGTCCGCACCCACACCTTTAGGGACAGAGCGGGTAGGTCCGCAGCTTTTGTAAACAAAAGGTGCGGGACCACAGGTGACAGTGAGAGAAAGTGCGGAACCAGAGTTTCATTGATTTTTAATGTCTTTCTCTTATTTTCAAAGCTTTACTTGAAGAACTGAGGTCTGAGACTTGCTTAGGAGGACAGTACAAGTGATGATAGACCCATACTGACTGCAAATAATCATGGTGACGATATTTTTGTGTAACAAGTTCCTATTTCAACAAGGCTAGGAGGATCATCCATTGTTTGTACCTCAGAGTCAGTCTGAGTTCCTATTTCAGTAGAAATAAGAACAAACTCTTTCTGAGTACTTGCTTCATTAAAAACATATATGAAATCAGTCTGGACTTCCATTTCCTAAGTTTACTTCTTTCATTTAGGCCTCTTCACATAATCTCTATGAAACTTCTTACTTCCATGTCACCAATTTTTTAGTTGTTGTACCTTTCCTTGTAGTTTCTTATTTTATTTCTTCAATTTATCATTTTCCTTCTTCAATTTTCCTTTTTCTTTCTTTCTACCAACTCTGGTACCTGTGGTCATCTGAACAATACTACTAACCAAGTTTGTTGGAGAGGGAACAACAACTACTATTTCAACACCTTCAACAATAGTTTCCTGAGTGGGTTTAACTGTCAATGAGTTGTCAACTTCCCTTGTCATTACATCAGTTCTAGACTTCATGAAGCCCATATCAGGAAAATCAATCTAAGGTTTAGCTGAAAATCCAATGCCATCATCTCATTCTTCATTAATCAATTTTTCACAAGACTATGGAGTCATTCCCTCCAAAGAGGAAGGCTATAATAAAGTAGCAACAAAGTCTCTAGAACACTCCTAAGATGAAACAACTTCAGGATGATTATCCGATTCCAAGATACCAGTAGCTAAAGAATTGATAGGAGAGGTTACAACCGACGAATTCGGTGAAGCCCCTTAGTCAAGAGGATTTCCAGAATGAGCTCCAAGTTATTCTATTGAAGTGGTCATGGTTTCTCCAAAATTTACAGTTTCCAGTAAACTCTCTAGCCCTTCTAATGCTTGAGCTGTTGTTATTTCCTACTCCATCTATTCCGATGTTGATACATTTTGGGTTGATTTTTCTCCAAAGGTTTCTTGGTGCATTTCTTCCATATTAACGAAACCTTGAGTCAAGATTTATTCTAGTTGCTACTCAAGTGAATTCAAAGAACTTTGACCTTGCTTAATAAGTTTAGGTGACCTCCTTCTTTTCTTAGGTAGAAAATATAGAACTGATGCCATTCTTTTCTCCTCTCTATTGAGATTTTGAAGTTTCACAGTTTTGACATTTCCTTGTGAGATATTTTTTGCCACTAGAGTTTCATTTAAATTTCTCTCATTGCGCTCCTCTGGCTACCCATCACTAATTGAAACATTTCCAAATGTTCCAACGATTGTTTCATTCCCCAAGGGAATGTCTTAACTAGCGTCAAGGTTTCGAAGGAACCCTTCACAAGTCTGTTGAACTTGGCTACAACTTCTTAAGTCCATGGTGACTTGCAACTGAGGCTTGGTACTTGGACCTCCCTAATTTAGTGGTGTTCTCATGCAATATTGAATTGAGAAAGTACAGAAGGTTTAGAGTTACCTTTTGCCTAAGGGATGCCATGAGTTTGAGATGACTTCCCCTCACCACGTCGTACCTTCCGTCACATGTGATATGTGGTTGGACAATTCCTACTACTTCTTTCCATGGTTCAGGTAATGAATTGGGGTTATACCCCTTCCCTTTTCTAATCAATTCTTCACTAGTATTCAGAAAAAAGGGTCGTGTTCTGGAGAAAGGTGTGTATCTCGTACCACTTTTCTTGTTCTGTCAAAAGACTTGTTACTTCCACTATTGCATCTTCATTTGTATCTGTATATTTCTCACCATTGATGTGTCATTGTCCAAACTCCTTGTGAATTCCAATGCTACCTCATTATCGAATGCCTGTAACCATTCAAAATATTCCATCCATCTAGCTTGAATTAATATGTTGCATACTTGCTCTGAAGCCTATAATTGCGTAGGTTTGAATTGGACCGAATGGGCACCCATTGTTAACTTTTCAATAGGACATGATTTTGCAGTTGTAAACAGTAAAATTAACATTGTATAATAATATTAATTCTTCACATAGTAGGCAGGCTCAATGGCATGCAATGGTATTTGAAATATAGATAATAGTCATATATCAATGCCAACTTGCCCCTTGCGCACCCCCCCCCCCCCCCCCCCCCCCCCCACCCGCCACAATAAGAGTAAAGGACATCCTTTGTTATTAACCAAGTTTTAACATGGTGGAAAATTTTGTACAATTGAAGGATAATGGTGTATTAATGAAATGCAATAAAGTAACCGTCAAAAGGAAAAATAGGGAGTGGAGTATATATGTGATGTACGAGGAAATCATTAAGATTTTTATGACTCATGCACTACAATGAAAACTCGATTTATTGTAACCCTCGGAGGATGCAGACAAAAAAATAAAGGCATGTGGAAATTTGTACAAATGATTAGATGGATGGAAAAAATAATTGGATCAAGTACATCATTAAAGAAAATAAAGAAGATTAATTTAGAATGTTGAATTTCCAAAAAAATTATTTCTAGTATTTAGAAGTATAATGAAATACTCATAGATAATCAAACATCACCGCTTTCTAGGAGGGTTTTAAAAATGTCCATAATAAATTTAACGATATTTCCTTTATTAATTTTGGAATAACAAAATATATAAGCTTTATTTTAATTTTGAATTTTACTTCAATACCACATGCATGTTGTCTACCGCTAACAGGCCTCTGTAGCCTCAATAGGGTTTCCCTTTTAATCGTTTGAGATGTCATTGTCCCATTTACTATTGAAATTTCAAATTTTGTTTTTTTATTGCACTGAGAGGCTCATTCTACAACCTAATGAGAGGAGCATTCTACAACCCAGTGAGAGGCACATTCTACAACCCAATATGACCTCGATGTGTAAGTGTCACGTCCTCAAAAAAATAATATAAATAATTTTACTTAATGTCGGCCAATCTTAAATTATATATAACTTTTTAATCTGATTAATGGACTTAGATTAATTATTAAATATAACTATGTATTTGAATGTATAGTAAATTATCTCATGCTTTTAATAGTTCCTTTATTATATATGTGAATTTGAATGGATCATAAATTTACCTTCAAAAAAAAAAATTACCACAATAAAATCAGATTAAGTAAAATGTTAAACAACTTTATTCTTTACTAAAGTGAATGTCATTTCTTAAATCAAAGGGAAAAGGTTAATTCAACACAAAGAATTGAAAATCTTTCCCCAAAATCTTTTAATATTTATTTTTGCACCGAAGATCTCACATAAACATGTAAATGTAAACATTTAACATGTAATATTTAACATTTAACTTTTTTAATCTAATGTCAGCCCTATTTAAAAATAAATCTGATTATTATTATGTATAAACACAATATAAATTTAAAATATAAAGAGGTTTAAGAACATTGTTGGTAGGCTAAATTGCTTCATTTTTAACCCTTTTCCCTTCCAAAACAAAAACTTTGACGTCTGTTTTAACCTTGCAAACCTCCCTATTCCTGCGCTAGTCCAAGAATCATGCCTTTTCCTGCACTAGCATCATATTTCATGTTTAAGGGTTACGAATGTGCTTAATTAATCATTTTCATAAATTTTGTACCTTTAATAATATTTGTAACTAATATTTCTTTTCCTAAAGTATTTGATAGGCAATGTATTAATCATCTCGTTAGCATGGTCAAGTGCAGGTAGGATTCCTGCACCATTGGTGAATCCTTAACTACCATGACAACTCACCACCTCATGCAGACACCTTGTTCCAAAACGATCAACTTGAGTTGGGCTCGGAGCGGAGAGAAAAGTCAGGGATATGGTGGAGATTGGATCGTCGGCTGAATACTTAGATTAGCATTTTGTTATAGCCGAAAGGATTAATATGAACTGTTATTGTTATTTTGTTATAGCCAAAAGGCACAGATTGGAACGCTTGACGTAATTTGGTTACGCCACAAGCCTGAATGAATGTATAAAATATAGGATTTCGATAGAAAATGGTAGCGAGCGATAGCTATAGAAAAGAAATTGTAATTTCGTTCTCCTGTAATTTTGCTGGTATCTCCCGGATGCGGGTGACATCACCGCCTATGCCGCGTGTTGAGGCAGTTAAGAGGCATGTGGCTTGTCACATGGGCCTCTGGCAGCCCGGACAAGCCACGCCATGCCAAACTGCTCGAACCTTAAATTCGCCGGAAGGCGATGCAATTGGTATTTTCGCAATGTCTCGGGGGGATGGGAATGTCATTTGGCTGTCTCGTCTGGAGCAGAGGAGCGTTGGAGGAATGTACAGGGAGTTGCAGGCGCCATTCAATGCGCTGCAACATACGAGGAGCAAGGCGGTTAATAAGGAGGCCATCCTTACCGCTCAGATGAATCACAAACCAGTCGAGTGGGTAATTGCTTGGGATTCTGACAATCCAGAGGAGTGGGTAATTGCTTGGGATTCTGGAGGTATTGCTGGAGAGGCAGGCCATAGCCATATGCCGAGGGAGCGACTTAGGATGTGCAGTCGCAGAGGCATGTCTCGAGGGCGCTCAGGCTCCCAGAGGCCTGAAATCTCTCCTCCGTCTTCACTTGAAATCACCTCTGAGCAAAACAGGTCTCCAGGCCGTAATGCCAGAGGCAATTGTTGGGGTATGCCGGAGTGTGGCCATGCGGAACATCCGGCCATTCGCTACAGAATTCCCTGTGCCTTTGCTAACAATACTCTCATAGTGTCTGTTACTGTGGAGCATTGCAGCAGTGTTCGGGGGCGCATGGACACGGTGACAGTTCCGCGGGTCGAAATGGAGACTCCCACTGTGGATTTCACGCGCCCGGTCCAGAAGGATGAAGCTGGCCCCAGCGAACCTGTTCGCAGAAGCTCGAGTCCGGGTAGGGAGCCTGTGCAACGAAGCTCAGACAAGGGCAAGGGAGCTGCGGAAAATCTCAAGGGACCTGCTTCTGATGAGCCGCATTCCACGGATGAAGATTAGCGCTGCACTCGCCAAGTCTGGGAAGCAAGGGATGAATTCCTCTGACCTTTTCATTTTCAGTTCTTTGCATTTCTGTCATCTAGCTCAGGACGGTAATCTCTGTCCATATCGCCATAGTTTCAGTCCACGCGTCGTCCATCATGTTCACCATGTTGTCCATCATCCACCGTGTCATCTCTGGAACTCTTCGTGTCGGTCACAGCATGTTACGTGTCGGTCTCAGTTTGTTATGTGTCGCTCCTCTCAGCATGGAAGTAATGTATATGATCTTCGTTGAAGAAACAGGGCTTTGGCCTAGCTGTAATTTTTGTAACATTTTTGACTTTTTTGTAATATAAATAGATCAGTTTTACGGAGAAAAAAAAAAATTTTGCTGGTATCACCCTCATTCTGGGCTAGATTCGAACTCATGATGTACATTTGCTGATTATTAATAGAAAGAGACCATGCCAGATTTCTCAATCTTGCATTGTAATTCTGTGTTGATGCGTTGAATAAGAGTTGAATCTTTACATTTCCTAAACAGGGAAACGAGATGGTTGGCTAGGGCCCAACCAACCCAGCTTGTTTTCCCTCGTGTTCTTCTTTTCTGATTAAGGCATGTTAATTTTGTTTAATGCAAAGTGTGAAGTAAATAGATGCTTTTATTCTTCTGCAAAGTTTAGATCTGATTTCATCCTTGTGTGACAGATCTGTGGTGTGCATGCTCGATTGAGTTTAATTTTATGATTTCTTTTCCCCGAAGTTTAATCTTGTTTTTACCTGGATCATGGAAGCACGCATTCTTGCACTAGTGCATTTACAGTTTCGCAGATTGATTCCTTTGGTTCATTACAGTAACAATTTTTTTTTTTTTTTATATGATTGACAAACCTTAATGCATTTCTGTAGTGCGTGATTTTCATTCTGAAGTGTTCTTGATATCTCGAACTAAACATGTTTCTTTTGTAATTTGAAACTAAACACCATTGTGACACAATAATCTATACCTGTACTTCATACTATTGAGGAAAGATTAGAATTTATGTGCAATTGTTCTCAAAGAGAATATTTTTGAGTTAAGAAGGTTATGAATGTAGATTAGTTCGTGTGAATAACTATTACAAGATTGAAGCCTGTTGTCACAATTAGATGATCTCTTTGGATTGCATGAAGAAGTTCCTTGATTAAAGAAGAGTGCGCTTTGACTCTAGAAATTAATTCTTATTTTAGATATTAAGATTGGTTGAAGCATATTTTGTTTGAGGAATTTATTTTGAAAGTTTTTTTCACCTTTGCAAGTTCTTTTCCTAAGTTAACACATTCTTTATTTTCTTATAAGAAGGATTGGAAAACTTGGTGCAGGAATCTCTGTTCTGGTACAGGAATCGATATCCTAATACATGAATAGAGTTCTCTAGTCCTGAGGCTTAGAGCTCCTACATGAAGACATAAATCTTCAGTACAAGTGTAAAATATACTTCCAGCACCTAAACTTTGTTCTGGTACTAGTGCAAGCACATTGCAGAAGTACAGGAATAATAGCTTAGTGCAGGGAGAAAGATCTATAAGAAGTCAGATATCTTCAAGGGTCCAATTATTAACCTAGCACACAAATATACTAAAGATAAACATAGATTTGCATTTTCATTAGTCAAGAATTTTTGCAAGAAGTTTGAGAGTTCCTTTCATTTATTTTCCTACAAGAGTACATTCTTTCACATTCCAGCACTAGAATACCTTTGGTGTAAATTTCCGGGTGATATTTTATTTTTGATTCTACAAGATTACAATTAAAGAAGTAGGAATAGAGTTTGGAAAAGTTCATATCATTTTTGGCATTTCCTATTCTTCGTCTGTAAGTTTACGAAACCCCTGGGTTGACAATTAAGTGTTGAAGGAGTCTTCCTAACTGCAATTCTTGCACCTAACAAACACTTAAAAAAGAGATATGGTAAACAAATAAAAATATAAATAAAATGGAGGTATGGTAAATAAATAATATTATAAATAAACCTCTTTTTATATTTACTCCATAATCCACTTTATATTTATGAACACTCAAAAAAGATGTTTTACTTAAGTGAAGCCTATGGGCCAAATATCACGGGCCAAATTATTATTAATACCATGTAAAAAACATTATTAACCCTAATATTAATGTTAAAAGATTATTTTTATTAATATTATTAAATTTAATAACTTTAGATTAGTACAACATTATTTTTTTTATATTATAATATATATTAATATATCATGATATATATTAACTCTAGATATATATGGGAGGGAAGAACAAATACATAGAGTGATAGAGGTGGAGAGATATGGGAGTCACAAGGGAGAGATGGAGATAAAATAAAGGAGAGGGGAGAGGAGGAATGGAGAGAGAGAGAGGGAGAAGAGTGAGAGAGGTAGAGAAGGGTAAGAGAGGGAGAGGGAGACACAAATATGGAGAGGGCAGAGAGAGAAGGAGAGAGGGAGGGAGATAATGAGAGGATTAGAGGGAAGAGAGAGAGAGAGAGAGATATGGGAAGAGAGAGGGAGGTAGGGGAGCAAGGACGAGAGAGAGGAATTGAGAGATAGATGGAGAGAGGGTGGGATAGAGAGATGGAGTTGGAGGGGGGGAAAGGGAGGGAAGAATAAAGACATAGAGAGTAAGAAGTGGAGAGATAGAGGTAGTGACAAGGGAGAGATTGAGAGAAAGTGTGTGTTTAGGGGTGAGATAAAGAGACAAATAAGGAGAGAAAGAGAGAAGAGGTGAGAGAAGGAGAGAGAAGGAGAGAGGGAGGGATACAGTAACATAGTTGGAGAGAGAGAGAGAGAGAGAGAGAGAGAGAGGGGAAGAGAGAGGATTGGAGGGAAAAGAGAGAGAGAGATAGGGGAAGAGAGAGGATTGGAGGGAAAAGAGAGAGAGAGAGAGAGAGAGAGAGAGAGAGAGAGAGAAGATTGGAGGGAAAAGAGAGAGAGAGAAATAGGGTTGGAGGGAAAAGAGAGGGAGAGAGATAGAGTGATGGGGGAAGAGAGAGGGAGGAAGGAGAGAAAGCGAGAGAGAGGAAGGATGAGAGATAGGACTTGATAGAGAGGAGGAAAGTGATAGGGGAAGAGAAAGGATTGGAGGGCAAAGAGAGAGAGAGAGAGTGTGTGTGTGATGGGGGAAGAGAGAGGGAGGTAGGAGAGAAAGTGAGAGAGAATAAGGATGAGAGATAGGAGGAGAGAAGGAGCGAGAGAGGAGTAGAGAGGGAGGGATAGAGAAATGGAGTTGGAGGGGGATATAGGAAGGGAAGAAGAAAGACATAGAGAGTGAGAAGTGGAGAGAGAGAGAGAGTGACAAGGGAGAGATGGAGAGAGAGTGTGTATGTTTGTGGGTAAGTTAAATAGACAAAGAAGGAGAGATGGAGAGAAGGGAGGAGAAAAGGAGAGAGAAGGAGAGAGGGATGGATATAGTAATAGAGTTGGAGGGTAAAGAGAGAGAGAGAGAGAGAGGATGTGAGGGAGTGGAGAGAGGGAGGCAAAGAAAGATGAAGTCAGAGGGGGAGAGAAAGGGAGGTAAGAAGAAATACATAGAGAGAAAGGTGGAGAGAGAGAGAGAGGGAGTGATAAGGAATAAGGAGAGAGAGGGAGAGAGAACAACAGGAGGAAACAAAGAGAAGAGGGGGAGAGGGAGAGAAGTGGATGAGAGAGAGACAAAGAGGGAGAGGACAAGGGAGGGATAGATAGATAGATTGGAGAAAGAGAGTGTATGTTTTTGGGGTGATATAGAGAGACAAAGGGAGATATAGATATTTATGGAAGGTGAAGAGAGGGAAGAAGAGAGAGATGGAGAGAGGGAGGGACAGAGAGATTGATAAATATGTTGTGAGAGAGCATGTGTGTTTGGGGGGATGAGACAAATAGACAAATAAGGAGAGATGGAGGGAGATATAGATATAGATGGATATTCTCACTTCTGTCTGTAGGTTGGTAATAGGGGGCACTCTTACCCATCCGTATTTTACCATTCATTTCTTCTCAAATTGTTGTAGCACGACGCGCTGCTCCAATGGCTCGATATGAGATACGACCGGCTCCACAACTTCTGGTGCCATATCTTCCAATCTAAAACATCCCTTCTTTTTGTTACTATATGAATGAGATCCGCACTTTGACACCTAAGATTCCATAACGAGTCTATGAAGCGTGATCAATTTTCTTTTATGGCGCATTACTCCCTGCATTGCATTCGGTTCTAGCTATTTCTGCACCTTTCAATCGACCTGGACGACAAATACGGATCCCCCTCACCCCTTTGGGCATTACTAATGGAATATCCCGACCTCACTATTGAAGTTCTATTCTTTCAATCGTTATATTAAAAGGTAGTGCCAATTTAGAGAAAGGGAGCCTTCGGCGTTTGAGGCCCTTCCAGTGTGATTTCGAACTAGCACATAGTCTTTCGAGAACGATTCTTTATAGTATCTTCTTTTCGGTGGCAGTACTTATTTCGATAGCAGCACGCCTGACCCATCAAATATAGGTTGTTCTTATCCATATGATGTATAGCACCTTCCCCTTCGGTCTACCCGAGAATAAGCCCGGTAATCCAGTAGAGTGGTATGGAACGACTTACAGTGGTATGCAACTATCTGAGTACGGGATTGGGGGAATCATAAGACACTCTTTTCTTACTACCCGAAGTATTTCATGGTTGGAGCACATCTATGGATTAGTTTCAGTGCTTGAATGAGGGTTGGCTCCCGGTACCCGATTGATCCCGATCAAAATGACTTGCAATGACCGCTGTAACGATGGGAAAGCAAGCGCCCCTTACCATTCAGTCTGGTTAGGCTGTACCTCGATAGGGGGAATGCTTTCCACTCCACTCAGTTGTTTGGTTAATCATACCTCGGAACAATGGATATATTATGCGATGGCACTCCAATAATACTTGCTTGGTGAAACTTGAATATTGGAAAGAGAAAGAAATGTAACGAAGAATTTCTCGATATGGTTTTCGGGCGGGTTACGATTTGAGTCGCATTCGAAATAAGCGTCATTTGTATACGATATTATGCATCGACAATTCGCTTACTCATGTGTTAATTGGCGATTGGTGACTTACTGATAGAATAGGTCCTTTGAGGGGAAGAAATCAATGGATTCAGTGACCCTTCAAAGAGCGGGTGAAGCGAGTAACTATTTCCTGTGCCGGGGATAGAGAGAGTTTGATTCGTTCGGAGGGATAATGTCCAAAACCTCCGCCAAGGGTGAGCCTGTCGAACTCTCCAATAGGCCGCCAACCGCCGCCAACGTAAAATGGCCAATCTTTCTAGGGAAATATGTTCAAACCGCCGCCAACGTAAAATGGCCAATCTTTCTAGGGTGAAGTAATGAACTCTCGACTAAAGGCCCGTAGGGACGGAGTCACTCACTATTCATATGGTGAGGGTGCGTAAGCACGCTCGACTGTCCAGGAGAGGGTGCGTTAGCACACTCACTATTCATATGGTGAGGACCGGCAGGATGCGTAAGCATGCTCGACTGTTAAGGCCGCCGTCGACTCGACTGTCAAGGCCACCATCGACGGAGTCACTCACTATTCCAATGGTGAGGACCAACAGGGTGCGTAGCACGCTCGACTAATAAGGCCGCCATCGGCTCGACTGTTAAGGCCGCCATCGGTTTATCTCTCTATTTTCTGAAAATCTGCCATCGACTTGGCCGAGGTTACGAGGGAGAGGAACTTTAGTTGCTCGACCATAAGGTACGGAGGGGCTCGACCATAAGGTCCGTCAGGGGCTCGACTGTTAAGGACCTTTAGGTGCTCGACCAAAAGGGAGAGGAGAAGGAGAGGATGCAGAGGCAGGCTTGACTATTAAGGAGAGGACCGGAGGGACGGAGTCACTCACTATTCCAATGGTGAGGGGCTCGACCATAAGAATGTGTAAGCAGGCTCGACTGTTAAGGAAAGGGAGAGGAACTTTAGTTGCTCGACCATAAGCCCCCCACCCAATAAGCAAACCCAAACCGGCAACGGGGCTCGACTGATAAGGAGAGAAACTTTGAGAGAAGCGCTCCCTCGGTGAGGCAACACTCCGTTAGAGCTAATTCCCTCCGAGCTTGAGAGCTAGGGTGTTGGCCCTATCTCAAACAGATATAGAGACAGACATGTGCTTCGGCTATTCTACGAATCTTTCTCTTTCCTTTCATTGTCTAAACTGACGTATATAATTCAGAAATGACGTATATAATTATCCGCAGTTCTAGTTCTGTCCCACCCGCCCACAGTTGTTCCTGTGCGATCGACTGTAAGCACTTCTAAATACCAACCAATCTTGAAATCCAAGCAAGCCCCATACAATGCTATATTTGAATGCCTGTCCATGCAAAGCTCTAAGTTAAGTTAATTGAGCCATTCTCTAAAGGGTTGTGAATACGTCAGGTAGTTCTGTTGGACATTCCAAGTCATAAAGTAGGCGCAGAAAATTCAAGGTCTAAGTGCAAGTCCAAGCAAGTCCTTTCAAAAGGATATCTGGCGGTATTGAAATCATATCAATAAGAAGTGTCTTCAGAAAAGGTATCTCTCGCTCACATATGAAAATAAGGATTTGAAGTGTGTGGTACCCAAGAAGTGGTTCCGGTCGATATCAAAAACTTATCAAGGGTTTTGCTAAAGCGAATCCTTGTTCTTAAGGGGTCTGCAGCATCATATTCCACCAGGGTATTTCACTTACATTTTTTAGGTAAATCAATTCATTAGTTCATTTCAGGTGATTCCTTCCATCCAATCAGGCCAGCTTTATATATCTACTTATTCCTTTTCATTCTACTATACGAAGGGCTAACTATAAAGGGATATAGATAAGGGCCTAACTATCTAGGGCTAACTATGAACTAGGCTACAAGGGATGGATAACTAGAAGGGTGAACCTATATCCGGTCAAAACTGTAAGGGTGAACCTATATGCGGGAACTCCTCTTTATGCTCCACGTAATAGCTAGCCATGGTTTAGCGGGTCTGGCAGGAATCCAAGGGAAGTAGGCCTCCCCCAAGCATCTTCAACCCCATAGAGTGAGGGCGTGGGCTCTCAACCAGCTCTGCCCCACACCAAGGGTCATTGGCAATAGAAAGACTAGAGGTGCCTACGGTCCATTAGTCAGGGCTACAGTGTGTTGGCGGGCTAAGGATGGCTCCTCAAAGCCAATTGGTTGACGTATTATTTCTCCCCAAGAAGTCTTCTTTTCCCCACTTTCTCTTCCTTTGGGATAGGTTCGGAGAGCTCCGCAGGACACCCACCAATAAAAACATCCAAGATCCTTCCTCACCTTCCTACCTCAGGTGAGCAATCCTTCCTCGATATTACTTTGGGTTATGTTTCTTCATGAATTATAAGGTAGTCCAAAATCTGACCTATGGGTTAGGTCAGATTCCTCCTTAAAATAAAAATATCCAGTAAGCTCCTCGCTCCCGCTCGTAGGCAGTCAGAAAGACAAGAAAGAAGGGTCAATCTAATTTTCAGTATCTTGCTTGTGGGTGAAAACTTATATAAGGTAGGTCGGGCTATGACCTGCGAGTTTGGTTAGGCTAATGGTCCGATGGCAGTTCTGGTCCATCGGCAAGTCATGAGGCCAGTTAGTGCTGGTTCGATTCATTAGGCAAGTTATTAGGCCAGGTTCCCTGGTCTGATAGGCAAGTGATGAAAAAGTTTTCTGGTTCGATTCATGCATTAGTCCTTCCTTCTCCTCATTCCAATCACTTTTGCTACTATCCCTGCTTGCCATTATTACTGCTATTATCACTGCTCTAATTGTTATCCTTAGCAGGATATAATAAAAAGTTACCATCAATTTATCTGGTAAGGCGATGGGTTCTGGAGTATTTCCTAAGGATATAATATAAAATAGATGCCTTTATCTCGAGCGGTAGCGAGTCCCTTACGACCCTTCCTCTGGTATTAGGGTAGCTTGGTTTTTTAAGTAAAGCAAGCCTCAATTGAGTGGAAGGCAATGACTACATGAACCAAAGCGTAGGAGGGTGCGTTTATCCAATTCTTATGAATATGCATGTCTAGACGAATTTATCGACGAATTGCGATGAGCTCCACTTTGTACGTTATGAGGAATCCGGGCCTTCCCGCTCTAGGTTCTATTCTCCCCAAGTTCGCATCCTACCACAGGCTACTACACGTTGTATAGCCACTCCTAACTTGCCTAATGAATAGGTCTCAGTTAAGCTATGCATTCATGACTAGAAGAAACGAATGGTAGAAGTGAGTGAAATCGATCTATCATTCATGGCATAATGACATATATAATATATGCATTGTCATCGGTCGAGTCCCTCACCTTTCTTAGGTCAGGTGAGAAAGAAATCCCTCACACATATGAATGTATGAGTCGATGGCGGCTTTGTGTCGAGAGTTCGTTACCTCACCCTATCGAGCCTCTCCTCACACGTTACCTCACCCTGCCGGGGGCATGATGGTGGCTCGTTGGTCGAGTCATGCTTACGCATGATGGCGGCCCGTTGGTCGAGAGGCCTAGCGGCACCTCTCCCTCACCATATGAATAGTGAGTCCCTACCGGGCCTAAGGTCGAGCGATGGTGGCCTTTTAGTCAAGCCATCTTGATCTCTCCAAACCTAACGTGATGGTTAGTTTACCATCATGAGGCTCTCTATCTATAAACCCGGACAGCCGGCAGATTCGCTCTGTGCGAGCCAGAGTAAGCCCCTACCTAGACTCCCCGTAATATCGTATACAAATAGATCTAATTATATATGTAATTATGCATTTCTTCCCCTCAACCCTGGGCGAGCCCTGCTGCCCGATCCTCGGTCTGTCGTCCTCCTCATTATAGTCGATCCGCTTCATTTGCCTATCGTCGCCACATATTTCTGATCTAGAAACACTAATTTCTCTCGTCTCGTTGGGGTCTGTTCACACCATATTTCCATATTACCTCAGATAGGGGGGGGAAGTCATTTACGACGGCTTTTTCTGGGCTTTTCTTTGAGCTCAAAAAACTCCTGGTCGTTTTTCATGAGTTTATACGATTTACAAGTGGCTGTTACGGAAAGGTTCGAAAAGCGAAGCTTTCCTTTTTCCATCATTTGAAAATGAGTCGCGCATAAAGGAAGTCGTTTTTGCGAAAGCACTTTCCGTAACGCGGATACACCACCGAAATACTGGCCTTTTGTTTTGACCACAAGCCCCCCCATAATCTTCAGATAGTCCTTCATTTTTCTCACCTGGAAAATCCTAACGCCTGTCTCCTGGCATTTCTTGCAGGCACACGGGCGGAATAGAATACTGTTGACTTTCCCCTCTTCCGATTCCCCCACCCTTTCCTTTTGGCAGATGTCTTTCTTTCTTAATTGAACACAGGGGGAGGGGGTATTTTTTCGAATAAGGTCGATCCCCGCATGTATGCCATGGCTATAAATGCTAACCGTGCCCGGTAAGCGCTTGGGGACGTCCCTGGGTAATATAACTGTTAGCATTCCAATAGCCTGACAAAGTGAATGAAAGAGATCCCTCTTGAGGAGGGATATCAGATTCTTCCCTAGTTTGTCGCAAGGTAAATAATAACGGATTAACCCGAGGGCTACCATTTTGTATCGATAGCTAATGGCCACAGGGTTCTTTCCCAATCCCAATACAAAATTTTGACTTGGCTTCAGAAAGCCCTTTTGGGTTAGTCGATAGATTACTCTATCCATTGGTACTTTGAGAGTGAGTTTACCTCCCTTTTTATCCCCCCGAGGTAATACCAAGTGGGCCCCTAAGATACACCCCGCTTTCTTGATCATTTTGACCTTAAAATACAGTCCGCCTAGCTCAGTTTTCATAAACTGGCTAAGTGGGTTGAGTGTATCTCGCACAAGGCTGTCCGAATTGACTCTTGTTCCTATCGTGCAGTCATCGGCATAACGCCCATATGTGAGTCCTTTCTCTTTACAGATAGACAGGGCGACACCGTCTAGTTTGTGAAGAACCACATTCATAAGGAGCGGAGAAAATACCGCTCCCTGCGGGATCCCCTTACCCGTAGAAGACTCATTTTGGCCTTTATCATCCAAAATAGGAGTAGAAAAAAATTTCATTAGTAGTTCTAGGAATAAGGGGTCTGCTATGTGTTTCTCCAGTAAGTGAATTAATGTCGAATGCTCAATGTTATCGAAGCACTTTTTGACATCTGTGTGGATGATTCGTATTATCCCCGTCCATTTGCATACTTCCGCGAAGAAGGAGTGAGTGCTCACTGATGGGCGAAATCCATATGAAATTGGCAGGAAAAGGTGTTCAAATATTTGTTCCAATGCATTGGTGATAGACCTGTGCACAACCCGATCAATTGGGGAAGAGATCGTTATTGGCCTTGTATCCTTCGATTTGGGCTTCGGAACAAATATCCTTCGCATGGGAGAAAAGTCGAACGTGCCTTTCAATAAAGCACAAGATATATGTGCTAAGCGCTCTTTCGAGATACCTGAAATGGTTTCCCAGGTGATGGCATGAGTCATTAACCGCGGGTTCGCCTGGATATTCTCTTACGCGCTAACTAAATTATCAATATGCAATATTGTGTATAAAATACGGGTCCACCGGCCTTCCTTATTTTTGATTAATAGGTTCAAATGTAGGCCCTTATTTGTATTCCCGTAATATCGAGGTGTGACTTTATGCTTCATCATGAGAATATTATGACCAAATTCAGAAAGTAGATTATTCACTTCGTTGTCGCTACGCGAACAAAAACCAGCTGATGTGAAATCAATATGGTCCGAGAAAGCCATATCGATCAATCAATGGAGAAAGCATCTTCCAATCCAATATTAGAAAGCATCTTCCCATTTGACCTATGCAAAATATGGAAATCATTGCAAAGGTCCGTTCAACGGCTTTCTTTGGTAAGTCTGCGATACTGCTTTAGTTAGCAGCTACTAATGGGATTCGATCCAGCCGCAGGTTCCTCTACTACGGCTACCTTTTTCGTACCAGATTGGCCAGGGACTTGTTAGGGTCCATGCAGCCTTACTTTTTCTCTCTGTCAATGCGCACTTCGCAACCCCCCTGGGAGGGGCTGTAACCAGCATCCCTCGCAATCCGATCTCCGTGTCGTCAGGCGATCGGCTACCGCCGAACCGATCCAATCGGGTAGGCGCCTTGAGTCATGAAGTGTTCAAACCGTACCTTTCTTCTTTCGTTGAATTGTAGTTTGGGCGAAATCCTCGTGCACGGGGTGGCCAAAAATGAGCTAAACTGTGGATCAGATTAGTCATTAGTATTCCCTAGGATGCTCGACCCTAAGGGATAGGATGTTTTTAGGAGGCCTATGGATTTATGCCCCGTTAAGACCTCAAGTACCTGATTTCTGTTCGATGACTTCTTCAGGGTGTTCGGTTGCCAGAGAATTTGGGCCTCAGGGTTCTTTGGGTCCTAGTGCCGAATCTGACCTTCAAGCGGTTGGTTTGCGTCTATCTAGAGAAACTTCGTGCTCGTGACTACCCCCCCTTCTTGTTCGGAGTTATGCCTCCCCTTCAAGATTTGAAAATTCACCACTCTCAAGTGCAAACACGATGGTGGACAAATGCTTACTCTCCTTTCTAAATTAGCCCGTTCAAACTCTCCTTATTGTCGAGCCTACTTGCCTTTTCTTTTAGTCGAGCATGATCAAACTTGCCCTCCCTTCTTGTTTAGTCGAGAACGCTTGCACATTTTACCCACCCCTTAAGACAAAAATCATACCAACTTCCATCAACTAAGACTCAGGTACAAACCAAGACCAGAATCAGGTGGTACACCAATAAAATGATGATGAAAAGTCTCCAGACCCACCTTTAGTTAGTCCTACGCTTACCCAACTTTCACCAGTATGACTCTCTCTCAAACACTATTCACTCCCACCTTCCCCCCCTTCTCGTTACGCTCCAAAAAGCCCTCCTTCCCTCTAGCGACATCATCTAGATGTCCCTCAAGTGGGTAACCGATTGCGCATCTCAGTTTTTGGATACGTTCAGCCCGCCTTTCACCTTATACATAGGCTGCCCATATACATGCCCATCTCGTCCACTGAGTCCGCTGACTCCCGGGAGAGGGGAGCGCATCCCTCGGCCTTTCAAATGACCACACTCACCAAATCAGGATCAAAAGATAGAATTCCCTAAATCGTAATTTAGATCATTCCGGTATTAGGCAGGATACCCGAGATAGTGACCGCTGGCTTGAGAAATGATTTGGATTTGTTTTCATCCCTCTACCCCGGCGTCACTCAAGTACTGACCAAACACATTGATTTTAGTGTAGATGGATATTTATAATCCTATTTGATTACTTGCACTAGATGCAATGATTTTAGTGTAGATGTTGATTCTAATGATATTTGATTGCTTACACTAGATGCAATGATTTAAATGTAGACGATTTCTAATCCTATTTGATTTCTTGCATTAAATTCATATATTTTAGTGTAGATGGCGATTTCTAATCCTATTTGATTGCTTGCACTAGATGAATTGATTTTAGTGTAGATGTTGATTTCTAATTATATTTGATTGCTTGCACTAGATGCACTGATTTTAATGTAATGATTTCTAATCCTATTTTATTTCTTTCACTAAATGCATTGATTTTAGTGTAGATGGTGATTTCTAATCCTATTTGATTGCTTGCACTAAATGCATTGATTTCAGTGTAGATGTTGGTTTCTAATCCTATAAGTTTACTTACACTAGATGAATTGATTTGAGTGTAGATGTTGATTTCTAATCTTATTTGATTGTTTGCATTAGATGCATTGATTTCAATGTAGAAGTTGTTTTCTAATCTTATTTTATTGCTTGCATTAGATGCATTGATTTTAGTGTAGATGTTGATTTTTGATTTGATGTAATTGGATGTATGATGTTACATTCATTTTAAAGTGATTGGATTAGCAATGTGCATTGGTTTTAGTGTAAGTGCAAAAATATATTGGAAATGTACATTGATTTTTGTGTTATAGTAATTCAACTTATTAATATTGGAGAGAAAGAGAGACAAGGTATGATGTTTACTACAACAACTCGAGCTAAATATTTAAATGGTTTACGATTTCAACTGTCCTTTTCATATAATCGATATGAAAAGATGACAAAACTAATAAGGGTGACAATAAGAATAGTAGAAGAAAATAATTTGAGATTGATCACAATAAATACTAATTGTAATTGACTACATTCTTATTATTCACATTTTCTATCATTCAACACTATTACATTGTCACTTTGCATTCAAAATTTTTATTTCATCATTTTTCATCATTAAAGTTATTAACAATATTTATCATATCAACAAATTTTGGTAACTAAAAAAATATAAAATTAAAATAATTTTAGACATATTTAGCATAATTAAAATGATTATATTAAATATTAGATGTATTTACATATTATTGATAAAACTAATCATATTTGATATATTTTCCTTGGTCGTAGACCACTAAACCCAGAATAGATCCATCTTAACTCTGGATTTATTAAGTGCCGAGAAGGATCAAATCTCTCGAGGTGCAAACCTTTCCTCAAGTTTTGCACTCAAAAACGAGGTTTGCACCTCGAGAGATTTGATCCCTCTTGACGCTTGATAGATATGGAGTTAAGATGGATCTAGGCTGGTATATAAGCATTTATAGAAGGCCATTATTCTGGCATGGTAACCAGTTGGAAAGAATGCCATTCACAAGAGCTAATGAGGTGAAAAAGATGACTCATGATGAGTGTTGGGCACAGCCCAAATTGGCCCAAGTTTTGGTCAAAATGCCACATTTTAGGGAGCGGAGTGCACAGTACTGTGGAGCTATGTACCACATGATGTTTTCAAGGCTTTGAGGTTGGTCAAATTCCCTTATTTTTGTAATGGGTTTGGGCAATAGTTGATTGTTTTTAGGAGGACCATGGTATTTGGTCCATGGTATTTTTATGTACCCGTTAATGTAATTAGTATATATAGGAGAAAATATGTAATTCAAAGTAATAATGATATGATACGAGCATAAGTAAATATCTCTATAATTTGTGTTTGGGTCTTGAAGGAAAGGCTCCACAGCTGAGTGCGCGGAGACCTAAAGTCTGCAACTAAGTGTGCAGACACCTGCATCTGGGTGCATAGGTCAAGGAATTGTATGTTTTTTTCAAAGAATTAATATAAGAAGTACATTTTTTATGGACATAGCTTGTGTATTATTATTATGTATCTTTTGCTTTCTATTCAATATTTTGGTTATATTTTACTTCCACACAGTATTGTTTATGGTTGTTAATGGCATGGTTAATTAGATAATCCAACACCATGAAGTAAAGAATAATGTGTTAAGTGAAAGTAGAGTAAGAATTCCACAGCCCATTATCCCGCAAGACTACAACAACCTAGTTATGCATCCTCCCATAGTTACTTAGGGTGAGATTGTGATATGTTTTGTAGGTTGTTGCCAAAAGGGCCAATGATTAAGGGTTTTGTTTGTGCGCGTAAAATTTGAACCTAGGTCAAGCCCAAACAAACCAACAAATAGTTCCATTGTGGGACTGGGATCTATCTGAGGGATATGTGGATGTGGCATCTGTCGAAGAAAGAGATCCAAGATTGGGTAGATCAGAAGGAACGAGAATTTTCAACTCAAGGAAAAAGAAATCTGTGTTTGACGACTAAAGCCTAGCTACAAAGTATATCTATACAGAGGAACACAAGATCTTATTTGCTTCATTCCCATATGAATTATATGAGTGGATATCACGATTGACCGAGAGAAAATATTTTTTTAAGGGTGAAAAACCTACAACATGGACTCCTGAATTGATACAAGAAATCAAGAACACTGACAACAAAATTTCAAGGGTTGTTGACTTCTGGATCAATAGCATTGTAGGAGGTTTTATTACTAAGTTTGATATAGACTTGATTATGTCCAATAGAGAAGTAGAATGACAATTCTTCAAAGGACCACGAGGTAAGTAATTGAGATCTCTGGAACTCTGGATTAAGATGCTTTTGTGTGAAAAGGGAGTATTACAAATGCAGATAGACTATTAGCTTAATTATGTTTGGGAGAAGATTCGCAAAAGAGACAGGAACAATGCGAAGTGGAAAAAGATATAGAATAGACACTAGAAATACATCTCATGGCCAAGATTCAAAGAATTTCATAGAAGTCAACTATAAGCCTCTTTTAAGTGAATCTGAAAGTGAAGAAAGCCTCCCTAAAAGCCCTGAAGTAACCCTGCAGTATTCACCCTTCCAACCTCAAAGTTCACTGAAGCTAGAATTGAGTAATAATCAGTGTACTTTTTGTTTTCCCCATCCCCCTACCCCCCTTACCCCCTACCTACCCCATCCCCCTCCCCTTATGAATCCCCCTTCCCCTCTTCCTCCGAGAAAAAATATGGTTGATGATATTAAGCTACTTGTTTTTAAAGGAACTGGATAAGAGGATCCAAAACAATTCTGGTTTTTATGTGAAGTAGTATGGACAACGAAGTAGGTCCATGATGAAAATATAAATAAGGCGAAGCTCATCATGAAATTATGAGATCGAGCGTTGACATGGTACATGAAGTATTCGAGTAATTAGATTAGATCATTCGCAAACATTAAAACAACATTGATAAAAGAATTTAAGAAGACGAAATATGATTCGTAGTGTATCACGGAGTTAAAAGAAATCAAACAAAGGTCGACTAAGTCTGTTTGGGAATTCAATCATATATTCAAGGTATTATTGGATCAGGTGAGCTTCGACACAAGTCCACAACAACATAAGGAATGGTTCATAGCTACACTGCTACCACACATCAGATTTCCTTTGACACAACAGAAGATAGAAACTCAAGCTGAAGCTCTAGAGCTTGCAATGAAATTAGAAGCTTCGCCTATAGGGGATACCAATGTAGGTATGCAGAAGATTCAGAGTCAACTGGAAAATTTAACTCTACAATTACAAGATATGAAGAAAAGTAAGGAAGTCAGAGAAGAAGTGAGGTGTAAAAAGTGTAAATCAGAAGGCCACCCTAAAGAACAATGCCCTCCCTTCAGAAATTACATGGATAGTGGAGCACCTAATATTTTGAATACTAGATCGTGCCTATGGTGTGATATATGAATAACTAGAGTTGAACATCACTCAGAAGATTGTTATTTGTTGAAAAAATATATGCAGAATCCAAAGAATTTATATTGCAAGTTCTATAAATCAGTGGGACATGATGACAATAATTGTCGAGCTTATGAATTAATGATGGACTATGGTGCTAACACATATAGAATGAAATATGAAGAGCATGGACATGAAGGAAGTGCACAACAGGATGGTCGAGGTGGATATCAAGGAAGAGGTCGAGGTGGCGGAGCTTGTCGAGGTCGTGGACATATTATCTTCTATAACTGCGACCAGGAAGGTCACTTTGCAAGAGACTGTCAGAATCCTACTACGACGTGTAAATATTGCAAATCATTTGATCATGTAGTTGAATAATGTTCGATACTTATTGAAAAAATGAAAGAAAATAAAAATTAACAATCAGCATTGAAAATTCAGATGATGATTAGCGAAAGAAGAACCGATGATCTTTGAGTCAATATTGTTACTAGAAGTGGAGTTGCGACTAGAAGTGACAAAGTAGAAGGAAAGAAGGATTTTGAACCTAGATGGGTTAGAAAGACTGCTAAAAAAATTCCTTCTTTTGGCATTCAGAAGGAAAAATAAGTTTTTATGGAAACCAGGTGAAGCTTTATGGATGTTGGGGCTTCAACCTCTAGCACGCAGTCAAAACCAATGTAGAAGAATAACTGCGACACAATATGTGAATCCAGGTATTTCAAAGTCCTTCCTACAAACTTACATGAAGCTATTAAGAAACTTGAAAGTTGTAGAAGGGCTACAGTAATTGATAGATTCTTGTGCTTCTAAAGAAGTACCGTGAAGTGACATGCGCACAATTAAAAATTTACATCGACATAAGAGGAGGATTGGAAAAGAAATGAGGCTCACTACGCAGATTGGAGAATACGATATGGATCAAGTTATTCTAGATTTAGGATCTGATACCAATGTTTTACCAAAGAAGACCTAGGAATTGATGGGCAAGATGAAGTTATAATGGTCACCAATTCAGTTGAGAATGGCCAACTAGCAGAAAAGTGTTAGGTAAACTTGACTCGGGATAGAGTCAAAGTTGACCAGGTTAAAATAGTGATGGTTTCGGGGCACATGGTATTGTGCACCCATGGATTTCTTCCCATGGTATTGCATGTAAAGGATCCTATAAAAGGTTGGGAAGACTTCATTCTAATGTAGGCCTATAGGTGAGCAGTGAAGGCTCACTTGGCCATCTTGGCTAGGATTTTGGCCAAGGATAATGAGATCTCATTGGGTTGGTTTTCCCAGTTAAATCTTATGTGTATATTTTATGTGAATTCTTGTTGCTGATTATTTTTATTTTTCTTCTCGGTAATTATTTATGTTTTGCAGTAAATTTATCCCCCCCTTAAACTTGACTTGGGGTTCCTTGACTAACTCAAGCCAAACCTACTAAGTAAGACAACCCCGCTCACTCTAGTCCTTACCCCACTCAAATATTTTACCTGGGATATTGTTAACTTGACATCCCCCTATCACCTAGGTCCAACCCAGACTTTACCAGTTATTTACCCAAGGGTACACATGCCTTACCAAGTCTTACAGCCATATGCCCATTTACATGCAAAAATTAACTCCATATATATATATATATATATATCTATATATATATATACACATTATTTCTGTCATGACCCATCCTCTTGCCTTTGAATGCTCTCTCACCAAATATTATCGACCAATGTTGCATATGGATGTTTTGTTCCATGATTGGTAATATCATAGGCATATGAATCATGCCTAATATGGTTTTTCTCATATCCCAACATATAAATACACCTTAGATTGAGCACCAAATGTTTCCACTACCTTGGATCTCATGAAGCTCATCAATTCTTCTTCATTTTTTTGTCATACAACATTACCCATGAGAAACTAGGAGCATAGAAATAACAAAGCCCTAATTTCATCATCAAAAGTTACCCCTACAGAACTTAACTAACTGGCAACTATATTAAATTCATTTAAATGATCAACAACACATCCACCTTCTAACATCTTCATATTAAATAAACGCTTCATAAGAAATACTTTATTTGAGGTTGAGGGTTTTTCATATACTTTGGCCAATGTTAACATTAACCCATCTATTGTGATTTCCTTTGAAATATTAAAGGCTACTGATGCCACTAGGCACATCCGTATTGTTCCAAGTGCCTTTCTGTCGAGAATATCCCATTCTATGTCTATCATACTCGTCGGTTTCTTTGTCTTTCTGCTCAATGGTAGGTACAGATCTTTCTAATAAAAATAGTCTTCCATCTGCATCCTCCACAGCTGGTAGTTTTGGTCATTAAATTTTTCGACCCTAAACCTACCATCTTCCGCCATTGCTCCCACTTGAACCAGGAACCCTTCTCTCCTGTGAGTTTATCAACCAAATAGACCTTCGGTTCTGATACCCGTTGTTAGAAAATTATATATTATAGAGCAATGGAACACATAAAATATATTGCAGAAATATAAACACAGAAAACACATAAAACAAGAGAGACACAAATATACGTGGGTCACCCAATTTGGGCTACGTCCACTGAGAAACAGCCAAGTCCAAAGTGGATTCATTGTCCAACAAATGAAGCAGCGGTGGAGTTGATATAATCAATCTCCAAGTGGGAGATTGTGGGGTGTGGAGCCTGATTATCTTCTTTATTCAAAGGTATCGCTGCATTGGACCACAGTTCGTAATGGGGCAGAAACACTAAAAATAGATGTAAAATTGCATTGTAAAATGTTGTAATTTTGTAGTCAATTTGGGTCATTCATTAGGTAGAAATTTTTCGATAGAAGTTATGTTTAATTTAGGGTTTTTTTCCCTAGAAGGAAACCCCTCGCTATATATGAGGGAATTTTATTGCAACTATGTAGATGTGTATTCTGAGTGAAAAAGGGAGAGGAGATTATGTGAGAGTGAAACGGGAATTACAATGGATATGATGTAGGTTGTATCTCTTCATTTTGATGGATAAAATAAAAGGAAGGACCGGTTGTTTCTTCGCAGACGTAGCCCAAATTGGGTGAACCACTTATATTTGTGTATCTCTTGTTTTATGCATTTTATGTGTCTATATTTCTGCAATATATTTTATGTGTTCCATTTCTCTATAATATATAATTTTATAACAAAAATCTTTCCTATGGGGAGGTTACCAGGTGTTACAGTAGACATTGAAGGAGTACGCACTATTGTATACTTTGAAGTGAAATAAATTCTAGATGACAACAACCCCTATCCAACATTACATGGACTAGATTGGGCATTTGATAATCTAGCTATAATTAACTTAAAGAAGAGGCAAATGGTATTTGAAAAGGACAACGTGAGAGTAATTGTTCCATTGGACCCATCAAAAGGGGTGAGATATACAAAACCTGTCAAAGATGAGTATTGCGCAGCAGATATAGGCAACATCTATCAGATGAAAGCCAAAGAAGAGGAATGGATTAACCCCACTATAGATGGAAAATTGATCTAGGAGCAGGACAGTTCTTGTACCTCAGATTCATAAGAAGAATTGGAAAATTGGCAAAATAGGTTACACAAAGTGTCTACAAAGCGATGTTCAAGGATCACTAAATCACTTTGTTGTATAACGTTTGAGGTACATAACTTGCCTTACTATGATGACTTAGGTAATGTAAGCACTTTCCTTGATGATTATGAAAGACAAATACCAGAAGAACAAAGGTTGTTATCTTTGGATGTGGCCCCAAGATCTACCCTTGCTAGATGGTGGGGTGCATGTAAAACAAATATAGAATATTCACAGGAGTGTCGAAGATTAATGCGGATCAGGTTTGGGCCAGTAGATACAAAAACTGAGTTGAAATATGATGGTAAAGTTGGCCCTAGGGAGCATATTCATTGTTGCACTACACTATGGGAGGAAGTTCCAAAGCAAGAATGGGTACATGAGTTTATCCACACATTAGAGACAATTCCTATGAACTGGTACCAAGAAACATAATTTCTCCATGGTACTGTAAATTGGGAAGAATTGGTTGAAGGGTTTATATGAACATTCAATTTTGAAGATGATTTCCCATGCATAGACTCGACTCTTCAGAAAGTCAGAGAAAATATATTTGGGAATGAGACCTCGTTAACATGGCAGCAACTGAATTGGACTGCACAACTAGAACATTCAATGGAATGCTATAACATTATTGCAGAAGAAGATGGATATCCATGCAATATCGACATAGAAGAATCAGAAGGACACTATGAAGTTGCTAGACCTGAGCTAGAAATACGAGATATAGGAAGCGAGTAAATAATAAGAAGATGAATATAATATTAAAGGAGGAATCGAATTTCGCAACGATTGGAGACTATTGGGACAAGGATATAGTTAGTAAAGTTACAAAGATGGTACATGAATATCAAGAGCTATTCCCTACAAAATTTTCAGAAATGAAGGGCATATTAGGGGATCTGGGAGTCATGAGGATTCCCCTTAAACTTGATGCAAAACTTATCAAGAAAACACCCTACAGATTGAACCCAAAATATAAGGAAAAGGTGAAAGAGGATTTAGATAAAATGATAACATCAAGGATCATTAAACCTGTGGAGGAATCAGAATGGGTAAGTCCTATGGTGATCCAGGAAATGAAGACTAAAGGAGAAATCAAGATTTGTGTGGATCTAAGGAAATTAAACGATGCATGCATGCATGATTCCTTCCATACACCCTTTACAGATGAGGTGTTGGATAATATAGGAGGACAGGAGGCCTACTCATTCATAGATGGATTTTCTGGTTGTCATCAAATCAAGATTGCACCATAGGATATGCACAATATCACATTTGCAACAAAGTGGGGATCATATTAGTGTAAAGGGATGCCTTTTGTGTTGAAGAATGCCCCTACTATATTTTCAAGAGTTGTGGTCACAGTTTTCAAGGAGTACATACAAAAATCCCTGGAGGTATACTTTGATGATTGGATGTCTTTGGACTATTGAAAAAGCATGTTGTGAGCTTAAGGCTTATGTTGGACACATGTAGGCAGTACTAGATCTCATTGAACTTAAATAAATGTATATTTTGTGTGCCTTTTGGCATACTATTGGGGCATGTTGTGTGCAAGCAGGGTTTGATGGTGGATCTCGCGAAGATAGCTGTCATTGTGAACTTACCTCCACCAAAAACAATAAGACAATCACACACTACATTGGGACACACTAGATATTACAGAAAATTCATTAAGGGGTATGCGCAAATAACTGCACCAATGGAGAAACTATTGAAGAAAGATGTGACTTTTCAATGGAATGAAGAATGCCAAAAAAGTCTCGATATATTGAAAGAAAAGATGGTAACTGTACCTATCTTGGTTTTCCCAGATTGGAATAAGGAGTTTCATGTTCATGTAGATGCATCTTGCATAAATTTGGGAGTATTATTGGCACATACTGGTGCAGGAGAAATCAATCACCCTATAGCTTTTGCAAGCAAGAAGTTGTCTAAAGTAGAGAAGAACTACACTACCATAGAAAGAGAAGGCTTGGCTATGGTATATGCATTGCAGAAATTCAGACATTATTTGCTGGGATCACATTTTAAGATGTTCATAGATCATTTTGCATTGAAATATCTGGTGAATAAGCCTATCCTAGGAGGGAAAATTTGTAGATGGTTGTTGTTATTTCAGGAGTATGATTTTGAAGTTGTTGTTAAACTAGGAAGGTTGAATGTCAGGCTTGATCATCTATCAAGGTTGGAAATAGGGGAAGAACCAATGAACATTGAAGATGATCACTTCATAGACATTATTCAGTTTTTGGCTATAGGAATGGCCTCTATAGAATACACTATGTAGCATAAGAATGATTTGTAGGTAAAAGCAACTGATTTTTCATTGATAACAGGAAATTTGTATAAGATGGGACTAGATGAAATAATGCACAAGTATGTCTCCGAACATAAAAGACAAACTATTTTGGCAGAAGCTCATTGAGACATAGCTGGTTTACATTATGCAGGGAAGGTTGTTAAGCATAAGGTCTTAAGAGTAGGATTATGATGGTCCACACTACACAAGGATGCAAAGGAGTATTATCAAGCATGTGATGTATGTCAGAGAACTAGGAAGCCATTAAGGAGGGATAAAATTCCATTGGTGCCGCATGATATTGCAGGCCTTCGAAAAAAGGGTCCATTAATTTTGTTGGACCTATCAACCCACCTAGGAAGAAGACTTGTGTGAGGTATATAATCACAAGAACTGATTATTTGACAAGGTGGGATGAGGCACAAGTAGTAAGGGATTGCAGCGCAAAAACTACTATGAAGTTCATTTTTGAGTATATTTTGTCCATATTTGTTTGTCCAAATGTCTTGATGAGTGATTAAGGATCACATTTCCTGAATAAGACCATTGAGGCATTGATTGAATAATTCCATGTGTATCATCAGAAGAGCACCCCATATCACCCTCAGGAAAATGGCACAGTCGAAGATTTTAACAAGATTTTGGAAAATGCATTGACCAAAGTGTACAATGTGAACTGAGATGATTGGGATCTAAGAATTATAGCGATATTATGGGCTTATAGAACCACATGCAAGAATATGACAGACTAGACATCTTTCAGGTTGGTTTATAGGCAAGAAGTTTTGATGCCCATGGAGTATATTGTGCCAAGCTTAACGATTGTAGCCTTTAAAGACATGGCCGACTCGGACATAATGGAGGAAAGAATGGTGCAATTTCTTGCATTAGAGGAAGACAAATCTGTAGCAAGATTTCATCAGCAAGTGCTGAAAGCAAGAGAAAAATCTTGGCATGACTGGCATATCAAGAAAAAGACATTCCAGGAAGGAGATATTGTCCTTCTATATGACAGTAAATTCATGAAGAACCCAGGAAAGTTTAAGATGCATTGGTTGGGCCCCTATATCATTAAGAATATCACAGACGGAGGTGTAGTTTAGTTCGTGAAGTTGAATGGAGAATTGATACCAGGGAGGGTGAGTGGTAGCAGGTTGAATCTGTATAGGGACAACCCTTCCATGATAGCTTCACTCTAAAAGGAAAGGAAGAAAGTCTTAGTGCCACCTGTAGTTGAAAGTAGGCACTAGACTATAAACTACGGTGTAAAAAACAGCTTCGACATAGGAAGGTTACTTCGTGATAATCAGGAGTATGTCGAAGTTCATAAGGACCACGACACAAGAAGCATTGTTCGCTACAATGAAAGGTGCATCAAAGTTCACCAGAAATTTGACCTTTAAAAACGAAACTTGTTGTTGGAGGAGCAAAAAAGTGAATTTATGTAGATAGGTTGACAAGGATCTAGGGATAGATAAGAAGTTAAAAAAAAAAATCCAAGCAAGATCTAAGATAAGGATGGGGTTATAATATCAGGAGTGCTATAAAAGGCCGCGTCTCACCAAGATTGTGAAACTTTGCTATCTAAGAGCTAAAAAATCGCTAGACATTGAGAAATTGCAGAAGTTGCACTACTACATGAACACTAAAGAGCTCATCTTCGTATTCAAAGAGATAGGTATAGAGGGAATTATGGAAGCTACAACACCATATGGTACACCTGAAACATCGCCCCTCATGCAGCAAAGATCACCAAGGAAGAAAGACTCAGGAGAAAAGAACAAAGAAGAAGCAAGATAAGAATCTTTTTGAACCATAGCTAGAAGCCCAACCCATAAGAGACAACAAAGAAGAAGTAGAACAATAGCAAATGGAGACAGAGAGCGCAACAATTCTATCCCCACTGCTTCCATATTTACCACCCAAGAAACCCAATTCCAAACCAGTCAAAGACTCCAAGGATGTGAAGTATGACACATTTACACCATTGCTACTAGAGAAAATACCATTTGAAGGAGAATTGATCGGAAAAATCCCACAGTTGAAGCTCAATGAATACGACTTCAATGACCGTAAAAAATACTCGCAGTTCACACCAAGCAAGTATCTGAAGCAAATTCATTACCCAGAGAGAAAAGTGACAATATTAGAACTACATCAATGGGTGAAAGGGTTGGAGCAATTAGGCTTACTGAACATGCTGAATGTGCCGCACTTTGGTAGAAGTACACCTAACATAGTCTACATAAGACAATTGCACATGCTAGTGCACGACGGATGCCTCTGGATGGGAAAGAGGATCCCCATTGATGAGATGCTGATATGGCGGATTACCAGGTTTCCATACCAAGGAAGGGACCCCGCTGAAGAGTTCGTGGGTAAGGATCAGGACAAAGCGATAATGAAGAATATGAAGGATAAGCTTAGGTTGGTCAAGAAAATGGGAGGCCACAACATAAATTCGATCAGTGACCAAGGAGTATGCTTCACCACACATATCTTAGCTGGGAAGATTATGCGAAAATTCTGATCTAATGAAGTCCCCGCAAAAGTTGTTTCCTTAGCTAGGCAGTGCAACAACGGGATCCAATAAAACTGGGTTGGATATCTATGTAGAGAATTCCTGGAAGATTGTCAGGAAGCTCAGGAGGAAGGTAAGACCTTTCATTACGCATGGTTGATTTTGATCATAGCATTGTTGGCATGGAAGGAGCCAGAGGATTCGCAGTTTCCTCTGATAGAAGAAGACGTGTGTGAAGTCGTGTGGTATGCCTTTCAAGGAGACATCACGAGCATTGGAGAAAAAAATATTTTTTGTTTGGTCACATGGATTTACATATGTTGGTGAATCAATACCTTGGATTGTCACCAAGCTTGTACTAGCAAGATAAGTTTTTTGCAAAGTTGAAAGCAAACTTTCATAGGATCTATATACAGGCTCGAAAGGGTACAATGAAGTCATGACATCCTCTGTGATACTTAGTCACCGAAGATGATCTTGTGACATTAATACAACAGTGGCCCACATAAGGGATGATTGTGATGGACAAAGATGCAGGAGATAGTGAAATAAAGAAGGAAATTTCACAGCATGGGGAACCAAGTGAAAAGGATAAAGAGAAGGATGAATAGAAGAAAGAATAAGAGTAAGAGCATTACAAAGAGTAGACTAAGGAGAATAAAGAGATAGAAAAATTAAAGAATAATATGTACAACGGAACTTCACTGAGGAACAAAAAAAAGCAGAAAGCAGATAAATCGAAGGGTGCAATGCCACTAGTCCTTACTGATGGGGACATAGTAGATGAAATTGGGGAGAAAATTCAAGAAGTCGGGTGGAGTCATGGAACAAAATAGAGGATCTATACAAAACACTCCTGACAGGTGTCGAATAGAGTATTACAGAATTGAAAATATTGGCACAAACATCTAGACAACAAACATAGATAGCCAAGGACTCCAACCAGAAAGACTAATAGAGATGACATTTGGAATGAGGATAATGGAGATACCTGCCAGAGCTCTGCAATTCGACTCCGCCGAAGCAAAGCAAAAGGAAAAAGGTTGGGATCATGTCAATATGAACATTGAAGCGATGCCCATTCTAGTATTACATGAGCTACACCAAGGCATCATAACTGAGCTAAAAGAGCATGAAAAACGCACCTCACTGTTAAATATTCACGTAGCACAAGAGTGCATTGCCCTGAAGAAATAGCTTAACCAGGTCATCAAGGATAAGGATTAGGCAGAGCCACAGTAGTAGAGAATGAAAGAGGTGGTTGAAGCCACTTGTAGGGAAGTTCCATACATGGATGTCTACGAGGAGGAATCAATAGAAGATAAGGTCGCAAAGCTCGGTCTTACAGTGAAGGAATCAAAGAAGAAGATCATGGATGTGTAGTTCAAATATGAAATAAAAATAAGTGAGATGAAAATGAAGATGCAATCAACCATGCCACAAAAGTGCGCAAATAGACAAAGATCGACCTAAAGACTACAATGACATGCATCTCAAAGACAGTGGCAGAGTGTGGAAAATTATTGGACGAGACCTTGCAGATTTGTACTTTGCTGGAGGAAGATCTGAACATATAAAAGATAGAAGATGACATCCATCAGAAGCAGAAGAAGCTTGAGGAGATTTGAGTAACTACAAATACCTTTCCAATCTCACAGAAGCTCGCTACAATTAGTGAAGGCAAGGCACTTCATAAACAGATAGAAGAATTAATAAGGGAAGAGAATTTTTTGGCGGAGAGAACTCAACCATGGAAAGATGAGGCTCTCCAGTTATTGTAGGAAATGGATGGGAAGCTCCAGGAACTTCAACAAAAGGAAGGAGTAGTGTTGTATAAGACTGTAGGATTAGTGACAGAGGAACTACTAGAAGAAGTGTGCAGAGAAGAGAAGTAGGCAGCAAAGATACTACAACAGTATAATGTCACCTACAACAACATCATAAAAAATATTTGAGGCAAAGCAGCTGAGTGACTCAGGACGAGTCACATGTGAGTGTTGGGATCCTGTTGGGTGCAGCCCAACTTGGCCCAAGTTTTGGTCAAAACTCCACATTTTAGGGAGCGGAGTGCGTGGTACCGTGTAGATATGTACCTCATGATGTTTTAATGGCTTCGGAGTGGGCCGAAGTCCCTTATTTTTGTAACAGGTTTGGGAAATAGTTGATTGTTTGTAGGAGGACCATGGTATTTGGTATATGGTATTTCGATGTACATGGTAATGTAATTAGTATATATAGGATAGAAGATGTAAGTTGAAGTAATAATGATATGATATGAGCATAAGTAAATATCTTTGTAATATTTGTTTGGGTCTTGATGGAAAGGCTCCATAGATGAGTGCGTGAAGACCTAAAGTCTGCAGCTGAGTGCACAGACACTTGCAACAGGGTGCATAGGTCAAGGAATTATACGTTCTTTCAAATAATTAATATAAGAATTACAGTTTTGATGGACATAAATTGTGTATGATTATTGTGTATCTTTTTCTTTCTGTTTAGTATTTTGGTTATATTTTACTTCCACAGAGTATTGTTTATGGTTGTTAAAGGCATCGTTAAGTAGATAATCCAACACCGTAAAGTAAAGAATAAAGTGTTAAGTGAAATTAGATTAATAATTCCATAGCCCATTATCATGCAAGGCTACAGAAACCTGGTTCTACATCCTCCCATAGTCACTTCGGGTGAGACTGCAATCTTCTTTGTAAGTCGTTGTTGAAAGGGCCAGTGATTGAGGATTTTATTGGTGCATAAGAAAATCTAAACATGGGTCAAGCCCAAACAAACCAACAAATGGTTATGTTGTTGTAGGCACTGGACTATAAACTACGTTGCAGAAAAGAGCTTCGACATAGGAAGGTTACTTCACGATAGTCAGGAGTATGTCAAATTTTGTAAGAACCATGACACAATAAGGATTGTTCGCTACAATGAAGTCGAAGTTTGCCAGAATTCTGACCATTAAAAAGGAAACATGTCGTTGGAGGAGCGGAAAATTTCATTTATGGAGATAGGTTGGCAAGGATCTAGGGATAGATATGAAGTTAATAAACAAAATATGAGAAATATCTAAGATAATGATGGGGTTAGAATATCAGGAGTGCTATAAAAGGCCACGTTCTGCCAATATTTTGGCACTTTGTTGTCTGGGAGCTTAAAAATCGCTAAGTATTGAGAAATTGCAAAAGTTTTGCTACTGCATGAACACTAAAGAGCTCATTCACATATTTAAAGAGAGATTTAGAGAGGGAATTATGGAAGCTATAACACCATTTTGTACACCCACAACATCATCCCTCACACGGTGAAGATCACCAAGGAAGACACAGACTCAGGAGCAGTTTTACACAATATTTTGTCACACCTCCTGCACTTCCATGTGTCATACCTCAGAGTGCCCAAAACATGAAAAATATGTAGTGTACCCACCTTGATATGCAGTCCAAATCGTCCCTAAATAAGTAATTAAAAGTTGCCTTGGGATTTTCATGATAAAATTGAGCTAAAAACCCTAATTTCTAGGTAAACAAGACTGTGACACTACCCACTCACATTGATGGCAGGTTGCACCATATGAGCCTTGCGCTGCCAGCACGAATTTGGCCTAGATACTCGTGTTGATCCCTAAAAGGAAAGTTTTCCCAAAGAGAAGGAGAAGCTTCATGATCTATAGACTTCCATAACGACGAGCTGGATGATGTTCGTTGTGGATGTGGTCAAATTCTCCCAATATTAACCTTTGATCTTATCCCTATTATCTTCCTCCTTGAGATGAGGATCTTCCCCTATCTTTGGTGGGATCCTAACTTGCTCTCCCTGCCTATATATTCATTCCCCTCCATTCCCAAATGGTTGGTCTCTGATTATTTTCACCCTTATGCTGAGATAGTGCCTATATGCTATTCACTTTGGCTTGGAGAAGGCGTGTTGGGAGAGCTTGAGCCTGGACTTGGACATTCACTCAAGGAGGGATACTAACATCAAGGCCTAGGTTGTATTATTTCTCTTTTGTTTATTAATATATACAACCTTCGATTCACTTTCCATAAATTCTTGTGTCAATTCTTCATTTATCTTAGTTCTCCTTGATTTGTTAAGTGGATTACATTTGATTATGCTTGTTACACTTTTATGATTTGTTGTACTTTTGGCCTCTTGTGTTGGTATTCAAACACTATGAGCAGCGAGGAATGAGCCTGAGGAGCAAGCGATCAAGATCTTCAAAAAAGGAGTACATTATAGCATCAAAGCGAGGTATCTCTCCTTCCCCTTCTCTTATTTCGTTTGTAATCTAGGAAAGTGTATTGTAGATTGTCTTGTTTGTTGCTAGACCCACTTATTGGGCTAGAGGGATCATTTCTGTCTGCAGAGAGGATTTACCTACTCAACAAAATGGTGACTCCACTGAGGAAGTTATAACCTTTCCATTCATCTCTTTGATCTGATCCTCTGATTAGTTTGACCAACTGTCGATTCCCGGCTTGTGTGCATCACTGTAGGTTTATAGAGTCACTGGTTTTGCTTGAAAGTGTTGAGTCTGGTCTGATTTTTGAAACTTTTTTTTCCTTCTTTTCATTGCCCAAGGTGTTTTTTGGTTTTATAGAAGCATCGATTCCAGAGGCTAGAAAAATTTTAGAGTTCCCTCTTAGCTTCAGTGGATCTCAACCTCTGTGAGTGTTTTTCCAATGTGATCTCATTGTGTTTTCCTTTAATGCTATCCTTTAATGGTTGCAATTGTCTCTTTGCTTTTGTTGGTGTGTGATTGAAGTTAGATTGTCTTCTAGGGTTTCTAGGTCTAGGTCATCCTTCACTCATCACTTGGCTTGTCTTTGTGAGATCGATTTCCTCCATTTAGGAGTTTGAATACGGTCAGGATATTTTTGTTTCAAGTTTCTTTCCGTTCATATTTGAAAAATTGTTTTCATTAGTATTGGATCATATTTGTACTTTGAAAATAACTTTTTCTCCATTGTCAAATGTGGATTACAATTGTTTGCTTTGGTGAAACTGAAAGCATATGCTTGTCTTGATTTCATTGTTTTGAAAAGAAAAGTGAAAGGATCTCTACATTTAAGTATTTTTGAGATGATATTTGCCTTATTCGAAACCAAAGTGAAAGGATCTATTCATTTAAGTATTTTTGAAATGATTTTTGTCTTATTCAAAACCAAAGTGAATGAAATCTTCATTTTAGTGGTTTTGAAATCCATTTTTCCTTTTCTTATGCATTGTTTTGCATTTTGAATCAAAGCGAAAGAAAAATAACAAAAAAATTAGTGCATATTAGTGAAAGAAAGTGATTTTGTTTCTCATAAGATTACATTTTGGCATTGCATTCATTAGTGAAACTGAAAGAGTAGTTTTCATTTTTTACATCTTGCATTTGAAAAGTTAGGGAGATTTGTTTTGACGCATATTTCTTGATTGATGCATTATTTGGTTGTCTCTCTTCACACATTAGTTTAGCTTTAATTGAATGAAAACCTTTCTTTTTACTCATTTAGTTGGATCATAGGGATTTAGGTGACATCGTTGAGCCATAAAATTGAAACCTAATTCAAGATAAACTTAAAATTTAACTCAATTAACCTAAGGAGCATTTGTAACCTAATGAAAATATCTATAGGTCTAGGCTAGAGATGTGTTCTGGCATCTTTAAACATAGCAGCTGTCATTAACTACCTACATTGTACCCCGGGGGTGAAATCTCGTTCCAGTACGGAAGTATAATGTAGGTTCTCCAGTACTTTCGGGTATATAAGAGACACTTCAATATGGAAATTATATGGGAATGCTCTCATCGAAAGGTTATGCATTAGATAATGCTAACATGGACTTGTGCTCCCTGTACCATTGAGTATATATTGGGAGACCCCACTAGGTTGTTATCCTTTAGCCATAGGTAACTGAGTCAACCACGTTGCAAACGTGATACACTGAACACAACATTCGGGGAGATCGATTGTCGTACATTAAGTACCTGGTCTCAGCTAAGGTGTATATAATGTTCACGGATACTTGGTAAACCCTCTTGCCAAGTATAACATTTATTTATTTATTTGTTGTTTTAAGTTATAAAATTAACTGCCAACGATAATATGTCAAACCCATATTGAGTAATTCCTTGTAAATTTTAATTTTAAAGCCCTCAACGAAATCATCTCTTCTCCTTTTTCTTTTGAGAGAAAGTTATAGTGGCTTAACCATCACATTCACCTCACCATTCCCCTTCATCATTTGATACTGAAGGGTCATCACAAGGAATTTGTCCTGAAATTTCGCAGTCACTTGAAGCTTAAGGATTTGAATTTGGAATTTTCCCAAGTATGCAACACCTTTCTTCTTGTTCCCCACCTGGAGACTCATCATTGTCTCAGGAGTCTGATCTGGAAACCCCTGAGAGTCTAGAGAGGTTTGTTTTATTCCCTTCGATTTTGTTTTTTTGATCCTTTGGTGATATATCCTCAACAACCTTATATTCCATACAATCAACCTGGTGTTCCTTTAGAGTTATCTCCATGACCATCTCATATTCCACCTCGCCAAATGTTTCCACCTATGGCTTTAGGAGGTGAGTTTCAAACCTCTCCTCGAGGTCCTCTGGAAATCTCTGTTACTCACACTCCTAGTGTTGATAATGATTCTGAATACAAATTTCCACCAGAAGGTTTTCCTTATGTTGGAAGAGTTCCATCTCAACCACCTCCTGAAAATAGTGGGCCTATGCTTCCACATGGTTATACGAACTTGGCTCAACTAGTTTCAAGAACTCCCAGTGCTTCTTCATTAGACCAAAATCCAATTTGGTCATTGAATGCTATGCCTAACTCTGGTCCATTTATTCCTAACATGACCTCGCATATCCCTGTGCAAACTGTCATTACATCAGTTCTGATTCAACCAACTATTTTGACACAACCATTACCTTCATTCCAACCTAAAATCTCGGTAAAATCGGCAATTTCGGTTTATACGTCTGTTACACAAAAATATCGTCATCATGATTATTTGCAGTCAGTATGGGTCTATCATCACTTGTACTGTCCTCCTAAGCAAGTCTTAGACCTCAGCTCTTCAAATCAAGCTTTGGAAATGAGAGAAAGACATTAAAAATCAATGTAACTCTGGTTCCGCACTTTCTCTCATGGTCACCTGCAGTCCCGCACCTTCTGTGTACAAAAACTGCGGACCTGCCCGCTCTGTCCCTAACGGTGTAGGTGCGGACCCCTGTGAAAGTCAAAAGGCGCAAGTTTTATCTTAAAAAACTCACTTTGGGTTAATTCTAGAGGTTTCTAGAAGGAATTTTGACATGGATTGTTCGCTCTGAGGTGGTTCATGCATCCCAAAAGAGAAGGAGCTAATCCCTTGAGGAGAGGAGCTATCCCTTTGAAGGAGGACCTAGTAACCTCCCTCCATTGCACTATAAATACAGGCATTGGGCTGGTTGCTAGAGAGGTTAGAAGCTGAACATTTTTAAGGGTAAATGCTGGTGAAATCAAGACTTCCTAGTTAAGCCTAAAGAGGAGAGATCACGTACCTTTTTGGTTTCATTGGGGAGTGAGTGAAACTTGTCAAATTAGAGGAGACTTCTTACTGGACCCTGGGAGGAGCTTGTACAACGTCAAGGCAAAGGTTGTAAAGTTCTTCTTCTTTTGAATTAATACAATCAAACTCATTTTTCTCAACAAGTATCTTATGTTATTTGTTTCATGGACTCCTTGACTTTCATGTTAAATATGTTTTAATGCAATTGGCTTTTCAGGTGCTATTTAATTTGTTTTCCTTGTTTGTGTTTGCAGATTCGCGAAAAGGAGCTCATTTGGATCGAAGGAGCGAGGGCATCCACAAGCTAGCGTTGGACCTAAGGTAGGCCCTAAAAACACTTGTTTGCTATTGTTCATCAAAGCATATTTAGAGAAAGATAGTGTCTGGTTGGTTTGCTTGTCATTAGGTCTTCTTTAGATTCTAGGAAGGTCTATCTTGTTCGCAAGATCGACTTATTCTGTGTGACAACGTCTATAAGTTTCTTAATTCCCCCATCAAGTACACAAAATATGCCACCACCTCATTCGTAGCATGGGGTGGAATTTCCAAATATCCCTCTTGTCTCAAGTGGAACCCATGTGAGTGGATCAAAACCTCACATGGTGGGAATGAGTCAACCTGTTAGTGGTATTCTTAATCCCGTTGAATCATCTATTCCGACTAGAGTAATTAATGTCCAGTATCAAAAGCCTTATTCGGCCTACATACCCCACCAACAGTATTATGTTCCATATGGTTCACAAGCACTTCAAAATCCACCTTATATTCCAAAAGTAGGTCCTCATATGAAATCTAGACAAAATCCTATTCCCAGTGCATATGGTCAATTCCCAACTAGAACTTATCAGTACCAACAAGGAATTCCTCAAGGAGCTATTCAATTAAAATATTTATTTCAACAGAGGCAACCTTTACAATAGCAGGGGCAACCTTTGCAGTAGTTTCAAAAACATTTGCATTAGCAACAACAATTTTTCCAACAACTGAATCAACCCTTGTATCCGTAAGGGTAATCGTTGTAGCAACAAGGTCAGCCCTTGCAGTAGCAAAATCAACCTTTATATCAACAAGGTCAACCCCTGCAGCAGCAGGGGTAGTAATTTTATCACCCAGGTCAGCAGTTGCAACAACAACCTTATAATCCATGTGCTGCACAAGATGTTTACCCACCTTATGGTTCTCAACGGCCTATGGCAGGTCAATATCAACCTTACCCTGGTCAAAACCCACCTTTGTGGGGACAAAATCCACCTTATGGTCAGGGTACCCCTTAGTGGGGGAAAAATCAAGCTCCTTCTGGTAAAAATCTGCCACTTTGGGGGAAAACCTTTACCAACAAGGATGGAATCTGTAAACTGGGCCTTATCAAAGGCCTTATGTGTCTTTCAACCCACAATTTCCATTTCTAGCGATGTTGGGACTGCCAAATATCTCAAGGCTCACTAATGATCCAATTCTTCATTCACCTTATTGGCCTCCGATTCCCACCAAGATTCCTAGCGATTGCCCAAAATTCGAAGGAAAAGCTAAAGAAGACCCCTAGGCCCATGTGATGACTTATCACTTATGGTGTTCATCTAATTCCTACATTGATGACTATGTTCGGCTATGTCTCTTTTAGTGAACCTTATCTGGTGTTGCCGGTAAATGGTACATTGAGTTACCTCGAGGTACCTATTCAGACTTCAATTCTTTGGCCATGGCCTTCCTCACTCACTTCTAGTTACCGGTTCATTATGAAACTGGTAACCATTTGCTTACTTCTCTGAAACAGGATATTTGTACCCACATATCCAATCACATCCATGAATGGAGATGTCTTCGTCGCCTCATCAAGTTTGAAATACCGGATGAGTTGTTAACTGAATGGTTTACCAAATGATTCATCAACAAAATTGTTGCAGACAAGCAATGGGAGGTTATTTTACTGAAGATCAAGCCATTGCCTGTGCCTAATATTTAGATTTGGTATATTCCTAATTTGGCATGTTATACGATCTCTTGCCTGATGCTTCGAGGCCATCTACAAATCTAGCATCTTCGAAGTCTCTGTATGTACCACTTTTCAATGGTATTATTGAATTAGTATCTCAAACTTCCAATAAAGCTTCTTTGAAGCAAAAATCCATTTCTAATATTGCATCCAATCCTCCTTCGAAACCCTATTCAAATCCTAGTAACACCTATGAGGTCAATGTCGTTCATTCTACTGTGGTAGACAAAGCCTCAAAAGGTAAAAAGAAGGGTAAAGGAAAAGCAAAATCTGATACCCCTAAACAGGATCCTCCTAAGCCATCTGTTGATGATTTCTCCAAATGTAAGCCTAAGTATCCTTGCCTCATTTGTGAGGAAGGTCACTATACTAAGGATTGTCCCTGTCGTGCGAAAATTAGTCGATTATTGAAAGGGACACCAATTGTACTGAAAGAGCCATTTCCATCTTAATAGACCCAATTGGTAGGAAAACCAAAATCCTTTGCCACTTCAGGTTCTCAGGTTTACATGAGTGGAACAGTGCCTATTTTTGTTGCTACTTGGTCGAAAGATTATCAAAATCATCAAAATCAGATGGTGGAAAAGGAAGCCACTAATACACCTTCTACTTTCACTCTGCCCAGTTATGGTCCTCTTCATATCGAGCTACCTAATAATGAATCCATCATCTGACTGCTTCCTAAAGGTGTGCTTCGAAAGTCATCTTATAATCTGAATGCTAGAGTTGTTCAACATTACAGTATTATTGAAGATTTGGCTCAAGCGCTTTCGATGATGTCTGCCTTGGAAGTTCTCCAAACTTGTCCAACACAGTGGAAATCATTATTATCTACTATAGGAGGAAATTATCCCTCAAATTTTAATTTGATCACTTTTGATCTGGAAAACTATGTTCCTCATCTTCCCCATCAAATTGTGTTTTTAATCTAAGTCATTATAAAAGGAAAGACGATTCATCGGGCTGCCATTGATGAGGGTGCTTCCACCTGAATCATATATGTTTCATGTTGGAAAGCCATCGACTCTCCACCTCTGAATCAGTCTCTAAACAACTTAGAAACATTTAATGCAAGAGGATCCTGTCCTTATGGTATTCTCACAACTTTTCCCATCACCTTAGAAGGGAAAATTGTCGAATTAGAAGTAGAAGTCGTAGATGCAAATCTGAATTACAACCTTCTACTTGGATGAAGTTGGACTCATTCCATGTTTTGTGTGGTTTCCTCTTTGTTCCATGTGCTCCATTTTCCTCATGAAGGGAAAATCATCACCGTCGATCAATTGGCATTTTTCTCTTCCGGTTCTTCAAATGGAAATGTCCCATATGTGGGAAATACCGATATTCCCTATGAGAGTGTGGGGGCAGGTATTTTCAAAGATTCTTCTTTAATGGGAACTTTTTCTCTCCCACCTCCACATGTCACCTCAGTCAACATGATCTCAAACTCAAATGATCTATGGATCACCCCTACTCAGGATCAAGTTGATTCATTTGGTGATGCTATGCTCTAAGTCCTTTAGAACAAGCTTATCAAGAAGTTATTTGGCTTCAATGGTTTTTTTTGAAAGTCATACTACTCTCAGCATGCAACTGGACACGTATTCGCAATTTCCTTGGATTGGTTCTTGGGATTCTCCGGATCCCTTAAACGAGATATTTCCTACCGATGAGAGTATTGTTTAGCTCATGTCTCTTGACGAAACTCCCTGGGAATGATGCTCATCATCATTCCTCGTTTCTTCCTAGTCTTATGATATTTCTTCATGTCTCGAGACTTTTGTTTCTCACAACCTGATGCATCCACTTCAAACACCTGTTTTGGTTTCATTCTTTGTTGATTGATTTCCCGAGTCCGAAAATGGACTCCATCTGAAATTTTTTACGCGTGATCATCCATGTAGATACTTTTGTACATTAGTGTGCATTTTGATTTTTTGGTGTGATTGTTTTCTTTGCAGTCATGTTTCCTCTGCTTACCTTTTGTTCCACTTGGTTTGCAGATGTCGTCAAACCATAATGTTGGTTTTGCTGATGGTTCTTGTCGTAGCAAATGGAACTTATCTTCCGCAGATTGGGCACTCTTCACCCCTAATGGAGAGTTGATCAATTTAGAAGGTATTTTCTTGGGACGAACAACTAATAATAATGTCGAGTATAGTGCAGTTATTGAACTATTATTAGAAGAAATTTCTCTTGGAATAAGAAATTTGGTTGTTAAGTTAGATTCAAAACTCGTTGTGCTACAATTAAATGGTCATTATTCAGTAAGAAATTCACAAATTTTGCACATGTACCTATGTTTTCAATTACTGGAAAGAAACTTTGATTACATTACATATCAACACATTCCACGAAATTCGAATACATTAACAAATGCATTGGAAAATTATGTTTTAGATAGTCATTTGCATCATTTGTAAAAAACCGAACACATCATCATGATATATGAACACATAAGTAAACAATAGAAACACGCATATATATATATATATATATATATATATATATATATATATATATATATATATATATATATAGATATATATATATATATATATATATATATCGATTCTATCAAAGTTTGTTATATCAAAATCTCAAAAAATAGTGTTCAAAGACACGTGGCTTTAAAAGCCTACAACAATACAGATAATACGACTAGGAATAGGCTATTCACCTACATGATGCTCATGATAGCATGAGGAAACTCTAATCACTCAGCCTAATAACCAATGAAGTCTCGCGGATACTCCCATTGTGTGCCTCTGGTACTACAGCGACACGTCATCTATAGTAGCATACTCTGGAATCCCTCAAGTAAGGATTTCTAGGTTTCGCTTCATCTCCACTATAGGGTCTACTCCTTCCTCGTACGGGGCATCTTCCTCTAATTTTTGTGCTACTCGCCGAGCTATCAGAGACATTTTAGGAGGTCTTTCCAGTCCCACATCTGCAAATTTATCATAAGTAAACTCTCAAATACACTTCAAAAAAATCATAAAACTTTAAAAATTCCAAAATACAAGTTTTTACCTGCATCGGTCCATTGTGCACCAGGTGGTAGAGGAAGATCTAGGTCTCCTCTAAAGTTTGTGCCCACATAGGCATAATCATCTGCCATGATGAGTTATTGGCATAACCAACCAAAGAACGTCAGAGGGAAATGTATCTATTGACCTCCTCCACCTTGAGGCGTAATCTCACTCCATCTGAGTAAACTCAGATCTCTCGAAGATGGATCATCCACCTCTACCCACTAGTAACGAAACAAAGGCACGCTCCAAGAAAAATGTGACTAAGAATGATCCAAACCCAAACTACTTCAAACAACCTATTTTGCACTTGGTCAACTGGCTTTTCATGTTAACCAGCAATCCTTCACACCAATTTAATACAGTTGGAGTGAGATAATCCACTGCATATTGGAACTGAGGTTTTGTTGCCTCGTGTAATGCTTGAGCCCTAGCTACATGGGACATGGTATGTAGAATAGTCCTCAAGGGCAGGTTTTCGATGGTTGCTATCTTAACATTTCCACTCATGGTTGTTGCTCCATCTGGGCAATGCCTTCTGATCACTGTATTAGAGCTCTCTCCTCCAGGACGAGCTTCGAAGAGTTGGACCCTCTCTTCTCTCCTAGACAATCCAGTGATGAAGTATATGTCAGATTCCTCTAGTTCCAGTTCTTGATCTCCAATAATGAAGATCTCGCGACCGGCATCCCATAATCCTATGAGATACTCTAGAAACTCATTATGAGCTCTGAGTCCTGGGGTCTGAAATAACTTAAGCAATCCACAGTCCCTCAAAGCATTAACACATGCTTCGCTTTGGGCAGATTGGTGGTATTCTAGCTTGTGGTATCTCTCTTTCCATTCAATGGCCATATCCGCTGAAATCTCTTGCAAATAATCCATAAACAATATTTAGAAGACTTTCAATGAATTAAAATTTTGTAAAAACCGATTAAGACAGAGTATTTCTCGTTTTATTTTTCACTCTGCACCCAACATGATTGTTCAAATTATTTTCGTGCCAGAAATGTGAGGGTCTTTTGGGCTAAGGGTTGATCAGTGCAGATCCGATGATCAGACCCGTGTTGATCGCCCCCAATAATAAAAACGAAAAAACCTCCTCTTAAACAATCAAAACTTCTATGAAATGGTGGAAAATGGTATGAAAAGTAAGAGAAAGGTAAGAGCTCTTACCTGCAACTAGCGACTTGCGAAATGGTGTCCCGGATCTAGCACACTACTTGCTTGAAGAATTAGAGAAAATAGGGTAAAATGCACTCTCCAAATTACTCAAAGTGATATGGTAAAATGTTTTTTACTTTTTATCTATTTATAAGTTTTCAAATAAATTTTTAACAATATTTTTTTATTTTTCTCGATAACAGTGATGTGTGGTTGTCTTTGTGTAGTTACAAGATTTGTTGGTGGTAACAGTGATCATTTTGACCGATTTAACGAGTTTTGTTTTATCTCTTTTTCAGAATCATTAAAAATAAATGAAAAAGGAACCCCCTTAGAGTCATCTTTAAGCTCTTTTTTGAATCTCGAAAGATGAAAATATCGTTGAGTACTTGTCTTTTCGAACTCATTAAATTAAATAAATTGATGTCATCTCAGTACACATTTACCCCTTTTTTAGGTTGGGATTGACTATTTATGAAAAAGGAACACCTTGGTCAACATGGTCAAGAGGTTCTCTCAAATATTGTTTTCTACCTTTTCGAGTTCGAGAGACAAATTATGAAAAGGGACCTAGTGGAGTTTTCTTTTTCCTCTTCTTTTTCAAACTCTATAAACATGAAAAATATGTCTGGTTTCACTTCCATTGGACTCGTAAAACTGAAACAACGTAGGACTTGTCACAATGAAGAGCTCAAGTTTCTCCTTCTTAGGACTCGTAAAATTTACTAGGATGGATTCATTCGAAGAATTAACATATATGAAAAGCATATGTTATCCCCTTGAAGCTTGTGATTAAAAATAATTGGGGTACTCACTAGAAATTGTGCGGAAAAAATTTAAGTGAATAATCTCTTGTATAGGCAGCATGTCGCTCTTGAACATGAAATTCATATGTTTCTCATGTTGAGTTTAGGATATTCTCACTCATTCACTTGTACTTCCGAGTTTGGGTGATCCATTTTTCCTCTCATATGACTATTCCACTTTGTTGTCATGACCCTTGGTCCTATGTTTAGTCAAATGCTACCACACTTCGGAGTCGTGTCAATGATATGTTCAAGATAAGTCCTATCTACAATTTACTACCTATACATTGTCTTACCTTTTTCCATAGTCCTAGATCATACTGATTTATTCCACTTTATTCCTTGTTTCATGTCAATGATGAGGGAATCATTATGGCCCTCCTTCGATGGGTCATTTCATGCCGACTTCAGCTCATTATCCAGGAAGATGACTTAGAAACTCCCTTTTAGTACCTTAAATCTTGCATGCCTTAATGGCAAGTTCTTCACATTTGACGATAGGTTTTCATCATTGGCCTTAAATCAGATGATTTCGCAAGTGTTTGACTTTAGCTTCATTTTCAGATTCACGGATTGTACTATCGTACCTTGAGATCCATTTTCATTATTGATGGTTTCTCTCGTGCCTGTTAATGATTCACATCATTGGCTGGTAATCAGGTGGTTTTCTAGGATGTTCGACTTCGACACATTAATTCGCATGTCAGAATTCGTACTTTGATTGGGTTGGGATGGAGCGCAAGACCTTGAGTTTTGTTTGATATAACTCAAGTTGCGCAGAGTTATGTATTATTCATGGCTGTATACATGTTTCCTATATGCAGATGGCTGTGACCATACCATGGGACCTTACATCTATGATGATGATGATCCTTCTATATCGGGTGGTTGCGTCCACACTGTGGATCTTAGACTTCTAGATAATCCTTTTTCATTGGGATGGCTGCACCCATAGCATGGATCTCTTCACATGGTCCTTTCTATTCGGATGGCTATGTCCATACTATGGATTCATGTTTTGTTATATATGACAGAGGTATCAGATATGTATATGTACATACGTCCTTGATTTGTAGGTTTCCTGATGGTGTTTGTACTAGTCCTTGCAATAGCTCGTAAAGCATCTCAGCCATCACTCCCTATTCTGCCTTCATGCTTTAGGGGGCATCTGTTACATAGCATTTTGTCACACCTTCTATACTTCCCTGTGTCATACCCTGGAGTGCCAAAAACTTGACAACTATGTAGTGTACATGTCCGGATATGCAGTCTAGATCATCCTTGAAGAACTAATGAAAAGTTTCCTTTGGATTTTCGTGAGAAAATTGAGCTCAAAGCCCTAATTTCTAGGTCAGTGCGACTGTGACAATGCCCACTCATGTTGACGGCAAGTTGCACCATATGAGCCTCACATTGCTAGTGTGGATTTGGCCTGGATACTCACACTGATCCCTAAAAGGCAAGTTTTCCCAAAGATGAGGAGAAGCTTCGTGATCTAGAGGCTTCCAGAATGACGAGTTGGATGATGTTCATTGTGGATGTGTTCGACTTTCCCCAATATTACCCTTTGATATTATCCATATGAGCTTCCTCCTTGATATGAGGACCTTCCCCTATCTTTGGTGGGATCATAACTCCCTCTCCTTTCCTATATATTCATTCCTATCTATTCCTAAATAGTTGGTCTCTGATTATTTGCACACTTAGGCTGAGATAGTGCCTATATGCTATTCACTTTGGCTGGGAGAAGGAGTGCTTAGAGAGCTTGAGCATGGACTTGGGCATTCACTCAAGGAGGGCTACTAACATCAAGGCCTAAGTAGTATTCTTCCTCTTTTGTTTATTAATATATACAACTACTGGTTCACTTTACATAAATTCTTGTGTCAATACTTCATTTATCTTAATGCTCCTTGATCTGTTAAGTGGATTACATTTGATTATGCTTGTTGCACTTTTATGGTTTGTTGTGCTTTTGGCCTCTTGTGCATGTATTCAAATGATATGAGTAGTGAGGACTAAGCCTAAGGAGAAAGCGATCAAGATCTTAAACAAAGGAGTGAATTATAACATCAGAGCGAGGTAGGTCTCCTTCCTCTTCTCTTATTTCGTTTGTAATCTAGGAAAGTGTCTTGTAGATTGTCTTGTTTGTTGCTAGACCCACTCATTGGGCTGGATGGATTGTCTCTGTACGCAGAGAGGAATTTCCTACTCAACAAGAAGAGAACAAAGAAGAATCAAGATAAGAAGCCTAATAACCATGTTGAACCATAGCTAGAAGCCTAACCCGTAAGAGACAGCGAAGAAGAAGCAAAACAACATAAGATGGAGAGAGAGAGTGCAATGATTCTATCCCTGTTGCCACCATATTTTCCACCCAAGAAACCCAATGTAAAACCAATCAAATACTCCAAGGAGATGAAGTATGGCACATTTACACCATTTCTACAAGAGAAAATACCATTTTAAGGAACATTGCTTGGAAAAATCCCACAGTTGAAGTTTGAGGACTACAACTTCAAAAAACATAACAAATACCTGCAATTTACACCAAGAAGGTAACTGAACCAGGTCCATTACCTAGAGAACAGAGTGACAAGATTGGAACCACATCAGTGATTGAAAGGGTTGGAGCAATCAGGCTTATTGAACATGCTGAACATGACGCACTTTGGTAGAAGTACACATAACAAAGCCTGTGTAAGACAATTGCTCACGTTGGTGCACGACAGATGCCTCTAGATGGGAAAGAGAAACCCCATTGACAAGATGTTAATATGGTGGATTACCAAATTTCCATACCAAGGAAGGGAATCCATCAAAGAGTTCATGGGTAAGGATTAGGGCAAAGAAATAATGCAGAATATGAAGGAGAAGTTCGGCTTGGTTAGGAAAACATGAGGCTACGACATAAATTTGATTAGTGATCAAAGAGTATGCTTCACCATGCATATCTTAGCTAGGAATATTTTATGAAAATGCCAAGCCAATCAATTCCCCACAATAGTTGTTTCCCTAGTTGTGTAGTGCAACAACGAGGTCCAGTACAACTAGGTCAGATATCTATGTAGAGAATTCCTAGAAGATTGTTGGGAAGATCAAGAAAAAGGTAAGACATTTCATTACACATGTCTAATTTTGATCATAACATTGTTGGAATGGAAGGAGTCAAAGGATTCACAGTTTCCTATGTAGTTGTGCGGTATGCCTCACTCTGGTATACCAAGGATACATCGCAAGCACAAGAGAACAAAATATTATTTTTTCTGGTATCGCATGGATTTAAATATGTTGGTAAATCAGCACTCTAAACTATCACCAAGCTTGTACCATGAATATAAGTATGTTACGAAGTTCAAAGCAGTCTTTCATATGGTCTATATACAGGTTTGAAATGATACAATGAAGACATGGCATCCTCTGCCATACTTAGTCACCGGAGTTGACCTTGTGACATTAATACAACAATGGCCCATAGAATGGATGATTGCGATGGAGAAAGATGCATGAGATAGTGAAAGAGAGAAGGAAACTTCACAGCATGGGGAGCCAAGTGAAATGGATAAAGACAATGATGAACAAGAGTAAGAACAAGAGTAGGAGCATGACGAAGAGAAGACTAAGGAGCAGACAAAGACAAAAAAAGGAAAGAGGAAGATGCAGAGTGAATATTCACTAAGGAACAAAAAGAAGAAGAAAGAAGATAAATCCAAGGGTGCAATGCCACTGGTCCTTAGTAATGGGTACCTAGATGAAATTGGTGAGAAAATTCAAGAAGTCACAACAGAGTCATGGAAAAACGTAGAAGATCTCTATGGCACACTCCTAACAGTTGTCAAACAGAGTATTGCAGAATTGAAAATATTGGAGCAAACATTCATACAACTAGTGCAGATAGGCCAAGGACTCCAACCAGAAAGTCTAATAGAGATGACATTTGGGATGTGGATAATGCCTACTGGAGCTCTAGATTTTGACTCCACCGAAGTAAAGCAATAGGAAAAAGGTTGGGATCATGTCAATATGAACATTGCAGCGCTGCCCATTTCAGCATTACATGACCTACACCAAGGCACCATAAATGAGCTAAAGAAGCGCAAACAATGCACCTCACAGTTAAATATTCATGTAGAACAAGAGCGCATTGTACTGAAGAAACAGCTCGACCAGGCCATCAAGGATAAGAATTAGAAAGAGCTACAACATTAAAGATTGAAAGAGGTGATCAAATCCACTTGCATGGAATTTCCGGACATGGATGTCTACAAGGAGGAATCAGTAGAAGATAAGGTCATGAAGCTAGGCCTTTCAATCAAGGAATCAAAGAATAAGATCATAGATGTGCAGTTCAAATATGAAATAAAAATTAGTGAGCTAGAAATGAACCTACAACCATCCACACCACTAGAAGTGTGTGAATAGAGGGAGATCAACCTAAAGACTACAGTGACAGGCATCTCCAAGATAGTGGCAGAGTGTGGAAAATGATTGGACGAGACCTTGCAGATTTGGACGTACAAAAGATAGAAGACGACATCCAGAAGAAGAAGAAGCAACTAGAGGAGATTGAGGCAACTATGAAGACCTTGCCAGTCTCATAAAAGCTCACCAAAATCAATGAAGGCAAGGCAGTTCAAAAATAGATAGAAGAACTCAAAAGGGAAGAGAAAATTTTGGTGGAGAGAAATCAACCATGGTAGGATGAGGCTCTCCAACTATCTGTTGACATGGCTAATGTTCGCTATGCCAACAAGGGGAGCTAACCCGATCACAATCCCCAATTAGACCTGCTTTCATTTGGAATGGCTAGCTCTGACGAGTTTTAAGGGGCCCCGTAAACCGCTTGAACATGTCAAAATATTGCTTTTGGGAGGAAGACTTCAATTAAATCAACAAAATGAAACAGCTAACCTCTATGTATTAAATCCTATCTATGCTACTGCTAACTACTCTAATCTAGTCCTAGCTACTCTAATCTATCCCGCATGAGCATAATATAGAGGGTTAAACATCATATATATGTTCAGTAGGAGCGTGATAAGGAAGGTTAAACATCATGCATAGATTCAAGTCCAAATGAATCAATCATTGAATTCATAGCTGGACAAGGCTGTATTAAAGCTAAATTGCAATCTAATTACTCATGTAGGAATCCACATTCTTCTATGGAATTAAAACTGCAACTGATGTTTAATTTAGTTTCAAATCAGAGACCATTCACAAGTTAACCATGAAACTGAATCACATTCAATTTAACAAGACTAATAGTGAATTGTAAGTCATTAATATGCATACATATAAATCACATTTACATTCTTGCGAGTAACAATACTTTGATCCAAACAATACAATGAGTCTGAAACTAAAGGCTCCTTCTTGCCTCAAAAATAGTCCTCCTCATTCACAATAAAGCAACACTTCTCTCCTCGAAAATAAAAAGCCCCTTCTCCTCTTCAGAGGTAATATTTATGCTAAAAGCCTCTCACCCTCGGTCTTCCCTGCCTCTTCACCTTCCCTCTCCTTCATTCATTATGCCTATCAAAAGAAATAGGTGAAAACAATTGATGTCACTACTGACATGTAAATGGCGTTTCTTGACATTAGGGCGCTTCATTTCCTGGGCATTGAATGGTTATTGATTAGAGGGGATGACTGTTTTTCATCTCTTCATGATGCGATCTGGAGCAGTTTTGTCTTTTGGGAATACATGGGAAACACCTGGACATACAAATTCCATGCCATAGAACCTGATCTTCAAATACACATATCTGCGGGGCAAGCTCTTTGAATCGGTGCATGCATCTTTTATTTGGAGTCAAACTTGAAGCTTATGCATCCATCCTGAGGTTTCGCTTTCCTTCTCTTGGTCCTCACCTGTAGAGATGGCCAACGTCAGTTACACATATATAGATATGCTGCAAAATTCTTAAAAAGCATAAATTTAGCATCCAAGAAACATTTATAACATAAAGAATGACAATCGCGAAAGAATCAACCCTTGGTTTTTAGCTTTATGCATAAATTAAGCCTCGCAAACCAAACTCGGTTTACACTGAAAACTGTAGCAAAACACAGCCGAAATCAAATTGCGGACTTCGAAAATTATATGCTCGGCTTTGTAATCATCGGCGGGTCTGGGAGGTTATGGTGCGATATATATATATATATATATATATATATATATATATATATATATATATATATATATATATATATATATATATATATATATATATATATATTTCAGATCCCACCTATAGCGATAAGCGATGGATCCTAGACTCGAAACACATATGTGTTAAGTTTCATAAATCCCTTCGGATCTGCAATGTTACCCTTCCCTTTGGAAAACCCCGACGTTAATTCTTTATCGCACAACACATGGATAATGGGAAAATTCTTCGTATGGCCGTTGGGGTGGAATTGAAAATAAATATGCCTAGTTTTATAATCATCGATGGGTCCGGCTTCCACCTCCCTGCTAACTGTATGCCCCTGCACTTCACCGATATGCGATGAGTGATTAGGAACCAGACCCAATAGCGCATATATTCCGATTAATAACTCCATCGAGCCTGGAAGACAGTAGAGTGCTTTATGTAAAGGCCTCATACCCAGGCTGATTGCGATATGCGATGGGCTTTCGGACCCAATGATGTATAAAATGCGGTTAACAATGCCGTCAGGTCTGGTAGCCATGAATGCATTATGTTAGTTGCGATAGGCCCCCAAAAGGGATTTATGCATGCTTTACGAAGGATTTTCATTATAAAGGGTTATAATGAAAATAAAGGGGTGATAGAAGGTTTTGTGTATTAAGTGCACAAAGGACTGTAGTGAGGGTGGGGGTGATTATGCATGCGGGCATTAAATACCACAAATGCATATGAAGATTGAAAAGTCTGATGAAGGGAATGAATTAAGGGCTAAGCTAGGTCAAGAATGAACTATGCGGCATAGATTTATCAAAGGGGGCCTTGACCATTTAGAAATTAAATATTTGGCTTGGCAAAGAGCTAAAATCCTTGGGATAGGATAGATCATTTGAAGGAGTGCAAGATCAACTTATAGGGGGGCCCATTCAAAATTGCTATCAAGGCAAGTTTTAATAGGGTGGTGGTTGTGGCCACAACACTATCACAAGAAGTGGATGGGAAGCTCCAGGAGCTTTGACAAAAGGAAGGAGTAGTGTTTCAAATACTGAAGGAATAGTGACAAACACACTACTAGAAGAAGTGCGTAGAGAAGAGAAGGAGGCAACAAAGATAATACAACAATACAATGTCACCTACAACAACATCGCAACAAATATTCGAGGCAAATCAAGTGAGTGACTCGGGACGAGTCACATGTGAGTGTTGGGGGGTTGTTGTGGGCAACCTAATGTGGCCCAAGTTTTGGTCAAAACTCTACATTTTAGGGAAAGGAGTGTGCGGTACCGTGGAGTTACGTACCGCATGATGTTTTAGGGGCTTCGGGGTGGGTTGAAGTCCCTTCTTTTTGTAACGGGTTTAGGCAATCGTTGATTTTTTTAGGAGGACCATGGTATTTTGATGTACCCATTAATGTAATTAGTATATATATGAGAACATATGTAAGTCTAAGTAATAATGATATGATACGAGCATAAGTAAATATATATGTGATCTGTGATTGGGTCTTAAAGGAAAGGCTCCACCATTGAGTGTGCGGAGACCTAAAGTATGCAGCTGAGTTCGTAGACACCTGCAGTTAGGTGCACAAGTCAAGGAATTATACGTTGTTTCAAAGAATTAATATAAGAAGTACAATTTTGATGGACATAACTTGTGTATGATTATTGTGTATCGTTTGCTTCATGTTCAGTATTTTGGTTATATTTTACTTCCGCGTGGTATTTTTTATGGTTGTTAATGACATGGTTAAGTAGATAATCCAACACTACAAAGTAAAGAATAAACTGTTAAGTGAAAGTAGATTAAGAATTCCACAACCCATTAACCCACAAGGCTGCAGAAACCTAGTTCTGCATCCTCCCATAGTCACTTTGGGTGAGATTGTGATTTGGTTTATAGGTCATTTCCGAAAGGGTGAGTGATTTAGGGTTTTGTTGGTGTGCAGTAAAATCTGAACATACGTCAAGCCCAAACAAACCAACAAATGGTTCCAATGTTGTAGGCACTAGACTATAAACTACATTGTAGAAAAGAGCTTCGACATAGGAAGGTTACTTTGCAAAAGTCAGGAGTATGTCAAAGTTCGTAAGAACCACGACACAAGAAGGATGGTTCGCTACAATGAAAGGTGTGTCGAAGTTTGTCGAAAAATCTGAATGTTAAAAAGGAAACTTGCCATTGGAGGAGCAGAAAATTACATTTATGGAGAGATGTTGGCAAGGATCTAGGGATATATATGTAGTTAATAAAAAAAACTCGAGCAATATCTAAGATAATGATGAGGTTAGAAGATCAAGAGCGCTATAAAAGGCCGTGTCCCACAAATATTTTGGCACTTTGCTGTCTGAGAGCTTTATTGGTGTCAGTGTCTTCACACTTCCATCAGTGATCAAATTGCTTTTTTGCATTCATATTAGGTGTCACATTTGATTAGCTGCATTCCATTAGGTCATGGATCAACTGGTGGTAGTGGTTTCATTTCAGTTTCCCTCATGTCATATACATGTTGACTTGTTCAAACATCTTTTCAGTTGTTTATAATCAGTTCCATTTCATTTTTAACCAGTCCTAGCATTTAGTTTCATTAGGTCTTAGGGTTTGTCATCATGGTCATTCAGAATAAATAAAGTGGTCAGCAAACACATGAGGAGGTTAATAACGATCAGAAAAGAGAAAATTTGTTAATTTGTAAACTTAATGAAGTTCTAACCTCAAAACTTGTTTTGAGGTAAAACAGAGCATTGGTATTTTTCATGTAATTTAATGTAATTTTATAGTTTTTATATTTAATCAATGATCAAATGCCGCTCCTATTCATTTGATGACATTGCCAAGCAGCTGCCACTACAAAAATCAAGTCATCTTGAGCACCAATTTGCCTGCAAAAGCAAAAGAGAACAAACCATAATTTCCTCTCCCACTGAGCTAGGGTTGGCTATGGGATCAGAGATATCTGACTAGAGGATGCATAAGGGATATCAAAGGGTATGAGGCCATTTCATATCATCGAACATCAGATCTCCACCATTTGTCGAGAAATCATTCCAAGGAACAAGCCATTCATCACACATAAGGGACATTTTTTCTTAAAACTATGTTTCTGAGTAAGAAAAGATGAATTTGGAAAAATTGAGAGAGGTTTTTATCCCTCACTGACCCAAGAAGAAAAGCCTCTTTTAGTTTTTACACAGCTGTCATGGTTAGAGAGAAATTTCAAAAATACAGTTGCCTCAAGAGAGTTAATGCACCTCTGGAGTGACCTTGGGAAAATCAATATTTCTCCTAGCCTGGTTAGCCAAATGACTTTCTGGATGAGTAAATCATAACTAGACACAAATATATTTCCAATGAGCTATCATGAGCTCAATTTTGAGTTGAGGAAGACCTTTAAAAGTTGATTGCAACAGCACTTTGCATTTAGGCAGCCTCATTTTGCACATTTTGACCAGTCTTGGGAGATTGAACTTTTGACAGGGCAAATGACATCCAAATTGGAAAATTCAAGATTTTCTGGAAAGAAGACTTGCTAAAATTTCCAACGAGATATCACATTCCCAATTTGGACACTAGGAAGGCCTCCAGAACTGGTCTGCAAAAAGGCACTGCGCATTAAATTAGCGTTGCGCACCTGTGGTAGGTTTCCAGTGTAAAATTACACTGGCGCTGCGCATTAAATTGGCATTGTGCACCTGCTGAAAACACTTCAAATTTGTCATCAAAACACCTCCAAAGCTCTTTAATGATTCTTCCAAGTAAGTACAGTCATCCACCTTGCTGAAGAAGATTTGTTGCTTGGTTTATTGAGTTGTGTGGTCTCATCTAAAGCAAACCCTAGTTGTCTTTGAATTTCTTCTCAAAACCCTAAACTGATCACTAAATCACCTCTCATAAGTTGTAAAACATATATTGTTTCTCTCCTATTCCATTTTTCACCTACTTTCCTAAATCCCCTCCCCTATCCCTAATTCATTAGAGCTCATTTCCCAAAACCCTACCCTCCATATAAAACCCTAGCCCTATACACTATTCCCAAACCCTATTCACTCCCCTCATCCCCCTCATCCCCATCATTCCCTAAAACCTCAAAACCTCCACTCCCTTAAGCACTCACCATCCCCATACACCTCACTCATCTTATCTTTTAAGATCTCTTCATACTCATCTTGTCCCCACCTCATCCCTTCATTCCTCACTAGCAGCTACAGTCACCAAAACCCATGGAAAGTGACACTGATTATGAAAGAGAGGAAGAAGCCCTTAGTGAAAATTCTAGGGAAAATCATGTGCAGCAGAAGACCTCATAATGGGGAAACTAATGAGGGAGGAGCCTATCAGATTGAGACAATTGCTTGCTTGCCCACTTGCCATATCATGTTTCAGACATCACTCTCGCTTTGATTTCTATGAAATGGTGGAGAGGGTTAAGTTTCACCATGAGCTGACCAGGTTATTTGTGATTCATCTAGACAATGGTCAGGTAAAGCTTGCTGGTGTTTCATTCATGTTGTCACCAGCTATTATTTCAGAAGCAACAGGCATTCCAAATGTAGGTGAATAGTGGAACAAGATATGTAACTCAAGGATCAAGGGGCTTAAGGCTAAGTTGAAAAAAATATCTTGGCTGAAACATCATTGGCTCATCAAAGCACTTAAAAAGGATCATTCATGCCAAGTTTCAAGAAATTTGGAGAAGTTTTTGATATTTTTGAATTTTTTAAATTAAGAAATAGGCTTTTCCAATAGGTGCACAACACCACTGGCGCTGCGCTTTAGTTGGGGACATCTTCTTGCAAAATGGTTTACATTTTTGGAATTAGCATGGAAAATATGAGATCTCAGAAATGGCGAGGAATTTTGGACAAGTTCTAGGTTTCCAAAAGGGCAAAAAACACCCAAAAAGTGCCATCTCTGCCACTTTTTTGCCACATAGGAAGCAGTCTTGGGAGAATCAATTTTTGGAGGGGAAAATGGACTCCAAATTCAAAAATTCAAGTTGTTCCAGAAACTAGCTCGAATTTCCAACGAGCTATCCTGCACCTAATTTGGACTCCGGGAAGGTTTCCAAAATTGGCCTAGAAAAATCACTGCACATTAAATTTTTGGCATTTCACATTAAACTGATTTTGCCAATTTTGCTTGATTTTCCAGATTTTTCCTAGTTTTCTTGGGAGATCACTTTTTCCTCATTTATTGGTAAATGTAAGTATGATAAATTATGAATTCAATGTAAATATGGTTGAAAGTCACTTTATAGGGTAGATACATCAAGTTCTAAGTGGTTTTGAGCTGTATTGAATTGGTTTCCTTGGTTTTAGAGGCAAGCTGTTCCACTGCCTATATTCTTATTCTTAGTTTAAATATGGTTGAAACCACCCCTCTTCTCATGGATTCTACCCTGATAGCTAGCATGAGTGGTTTCCTTGCCTATATTATGTATTTTATTAGTCATTTGTAAAGGTTGGACTTTGGCAGAAGTGTTGGACTCACTGAACATTTGTATCAGTAGTTTGGCAAGGAATAAAACTAGGTTTCACAGCTATTTTTGTGGGATTCTTGTGACAATGAGTTTATTTTAGTGTTTCTTCTTTGTAATGATTTTTTTTTGATGTTTTATATGTATCTAGATCTCTCTCTCTCTTCTAAACTAAATGAATCAAGGTGAATAGACAAAATACACTAAATTTCTAGTGCTTTGTCTTGCGAATACATTTGGTTTTCAATGTTTTCACTGTTTGAAGAGGATTCATAATTTCTTATGCCCTCGTCAACTCCCCAACTATCTTACTCTACCATCTCAATCCATTGCTAGTACATAAACTCTTGTCTACCTTGCCCCACAGGACATGACTGTATCCCTGAGTTAATTTCTCGGTCCCAATTTGCCTTCTCCAATTGATCCAGCAACCAAAACCTAAAATCAAACCAGAAACCCTAATATTCTATACCTAGCCTAAAATCAGAATTCATTTCAATCATCTCAAGCCCTAGTTGTCAATATTCTAATTGAGATTGACAAGGAGAGAGCCCTCTCCCGACCTGGTAGGGCTAGCTACCAGGTTAAGTGTGGTTTGATGTTACCCTAGACCTGCCTTCCTTTAGCCTGAGGTAGATTTAGGCACTAACAAGCTCAAAAACTGCTAAGTGTTGAGAAATTGCAGAAGTTGTGCTACTACATGAACACTAAAGATCTCATCCACATATTCAAAGAGAGAGGTATAGAGGGAATTATGGAAGTTACAACACCATCTAGTACTCCTATAGCATCACCCCTCATGTAGCAAAGATCGCCAAGGAAGAAACCGACTTAGGAGCAGAGAACAAAGAAGAAGCAAGATAAGAAGCCTAAGAACCATGTTGAACCACAACTAGAAGCCCAACCTATAAGAGACAACAAAGAAGAAGAAGAATAAGAACAGATGGAGACAGAGAGTGCAACAATTTTGTCTCCACTGCTGCCATATTTTCCACCCAGGAAACCCAAGGCCAAACCAGTCAAAGACTCCAATGATGTGAAGTATGGAAAATTTACACCATTACTACCTCAAAAAATACCATTTGAAGGAGAATTTATTGAAAAAATCCCATAGTTGAAGTTTGAGGATTACAACTTCAATGACTATAACAAATACCTATAGTTTGCACCAAGCAGGTACCTAAAGCAGGTCCATTACCTAAAGAGCAAAGTGAAAATATTGGAACCACATCAGTGGGTGAAAGGGTTGGAGCAATCAGGCTTACTAAACATGTTGAATGTGTCGCACTTTGGCAGAAGTACACCTAACACAGCTTGCGTAAGACAATTGCTCATGCTGGTGCACGATGGATGCCTCTAGATGGGAAAGAGGATCCCCATTGATGAGATTCTAATATGGCAGATTACCAGGTTGCCATACCAAGGAAGGGACCCTGTCGAAGAGTTCGTGGGTAAGGATCATGACAAAGTGATAGCACAAAACATGAAGGAGAAGTTTGGCTTGGTCAATAAAATGCGAGGATACAACATAAATTCGATTAGTGACCAAGGAGTATGTTTTGCCAAGCATATCTTAGTTGGGAAGATTATGAAAAAAGGTCGAGCCAATGGATTCCCCGCATTAATTGTTTCCCTAGCTACGTAGTGCAACAATGGGGTCATGTACAACTGGGTCGGATATCTATGTAGAGAATTCCTGGAAGATTGTTGGGAAGCTTAGGAGGAAGGTAATACCTTTCATTACGCATGGCTGATTTTGATCATAGCATTGTTGACATGGAAGGAGCCAGAGGATTCATAGTTTCCTCTGTTAAAAGTAAACGTGTGTGAAGTCACGTTGTATGCCTCGCTCTGGTATACCAAGGAGACACCGCGAGAATAGGAGAATAGAATATTTTTTGTCTAGTATCACATGGATTTAAATATGTTGGTAAATCAACACTCTAGACTATCACCAATCTTGTACCAGAAATATAATTCTGTTGCGATGTTCAAAGCAAGCTTTCATAGGATCTATATACAGGCTCGAAAGGATATAATGAATACATGGCATCCTCTGCCATACTTAGTCATCGAAAGTGATATTGTGACATTAATACAACTGTGGCCCACATAATGGATGACTGCTATGGAGAACGATGTAGGAGATAGTTAAACATAGAAGGAAACATTGCAGCATGGGGAACCAAGTGAAAAGGATAAATACAAGGATGAACATGAGAAAGAATGGGAGTAGGAGCATGATGAAGAGTAGACTAAGGAGTAGATAGAGATAGAAAAAGGAAAGAGGAAGATTCAAAGCGGAACTTCACTAAGGAACAGAAAGAAGAAGAAAGAAGATAAATCCAATGACGCAATGTCATTGTTCCTTACTGATGGGGACCTAGATGAAATTGGGGATAAAATTCAAGAAGTCACAGCAGAGTCATGGAACAAAATAGATCTCTATGGGATACTCTTGACAGATGTCGAATAGAGTATTGCAAAATTGAAAATATTGGCAGAAACATCTAGACAACTAGTGCAGATAGGCCAAGGATGCCAAACATAAAGACTAATAGAGATGATATTTGGGATGAGGATGATGCAGATACTTGTTAGATCTCTGCAGTTCGACTCCACCAAAGTAAAACAACAGGAAAAAGGTTTGGATCATGTCAATATGAAAATTGCAGCGCCACCCATTTTGGTATTACATGACCTACACTAAGGCATCATAAATGAGCTAAAGGAGCATGAACATCACACCTTATAGTTAAATATTCATGTAGATCAAGAGCGCGTTGAAGAAATAGCTCGACTAGGACATCAAGGATAGGGATCAGTCAAAGCTACATCAACAGAGATTGAAAGAGGTGGTCAAAGCCACTTGCAGGGAAGTTTTAGACATGGATGTCTACGAGGAGGAATTAGTAGAAGATAAGGTCATGAAGCTTGGCCTTGCACTCAAGGAATCAAAGAAGAAGATTGTGGATGTGCAGTTTGAATATGAAATAAAGATCAGTGAGTTGCAAATGAAGTTGTAGTCAGCGACGCCACCAAAAGTTCATGAACAGAGGGAGATCAACCTAAAGACTATAGTGAAATGCATCTCCGAGACAATGGCAGAGTGTGGAAAATTATTGGATGAGACCTTGCAGATTTGGACTTTGTTGCAGGAAGATCCGAACATAAAAAAGATAGAAGACGACATCTAGTAGAAGCAGATATAGGAGATTCAAGAAACTATGAAGACCTTTCTAGTATCGCAGAATCTCGCTAGAATCAATGAAGGCAAGGCATTTCAAAAATAAATAGAAGAACTTAGAAGGGAAGAGAAAATTTTGGCAGAGATAACTCAACCATTGCAGGATGAGGCTCTCCATCTATCACATGAAGTGGATGGGAAGCTCCAAGAGCTTCGACAAAAAGAAGGAGAAATGTTGCATAATACTGAAGGACTAGTGATAGAGGCACTACTGGAAGAAGTGTGCAGAGAAGAGAATCAGTAAGTAGAGATACTATAGTAGTACAATGTCGCCTACAAAAACATCGCAATAAAGATTCGAGGCAAAGAAGTTGAGTGACTCAAGACGAGTCACGTGTGAGTGTTGGGGGCAGCCAAACTTGGCCTAAGTTTTGGTCAAAACTTCACATTTTATGGAATGGAGTGCACTGTACCATGGAGATATGTACCACACAATGTTTTAGGGGCTTCGAGGTGGGTTTAAGTCCCTTCTTTTTGTAATAGGTTTGGGCAATAGTTGATTGTTTTTAGCAGGACCGTGGTATTTTGATGTACCCGTTAATGTAATTAGTATATATAGGAGAAAATATTTAAGTTGAAGTAATAATGATATGATACTAGCATAAGTAAATATCTCTATAATATGTGTTTGGGTCTTGAAGGAAAGGTTCCGTGGTTAAGTGCGCGGTGACCTAAAGTCTGCAATTGAGTACGCAAACACCTGCAGCAGGGTGCACAGGTCAAGGAATTGTACGTTTTTTGAAAGAATTAGTATAAGAAGTATAGTTTTGATGGACATAACTTATGTATGATTATTGTGTATCTTTTTCTTTCTATTCAATATTTTGGTTATATTTTACTTCCGCTCAATGTTTTTTATGGTTGTTAATGGCCTGGTTAAGTAGATAATCCAACACCGCGAAGTAAAGGATGAAGTGTTAAGTGAAAGTAGAGTAATAATTCCATAGCCCATTACCCCATAAGGCATTGAGAAACCTAGTTCTGCATCCTCCTATAGTCACTTTAGGTGAGACTGTGATATACTTTGTAAGTCATTTTCGAAAGAGCTAGTGATTAGGGTTTTGTTGGTGCGCAGTAAAATCCGAACCTGGGTCAAGTCTAAACAAACCAACAATGAGACTTCTTGTCCTTTGACTTAAGGGCCATAGGCCATTTCTCTGGCTTGGTAACTCCATTTCTCTGGCTTGGTAATGTCACTCCACTAGATCCTATGATCATGGTAGGTTGGCTCGTGATGAGACCTCCTATCGCCTGTTAGATTGTGAATTTTATTAATCTTCATAGGTTACTCAGTAAATGGGGTGGCATGTCAACTCCTTAAGAGTTAGGGATGGTGTAAAAAGTACTATAGTAATTACTCTTCTAGCTTGCTACTTTTGTCCTCAAATCTTATGATCGTTTAATCTTTAGAGATTGGAGTGAACACATGCTCCGTAAGTGGTGATGAGAGGAATGCATGATGAGCATTTTTGTAATTTTTCTATAATACTAAAAGGATCCTGAATCATGGAAATTTTGTAATTTTGGCAATGAATCATAAAAGATTCTGCAATGATAACCATTAAACAAGTTAGTTTCCCACCACCATATAAAGGGAAGGCTAAGAAAATGTTCCTTGTTGTAACAACCCTGGTAAAACTTCCATGTAATAAAAATTAAAGACAATAACCACGGTTGATGGGACACTTATTCTAAGTTGAATGTTGGGCAAGACATCCTAGGGGGTGCTCATTTGGTTTTTTATGGCTAAGGAAATTGGATAAGGTAATGGCTAAGGCTTTGGGAAGGCAAAATGTCATTTTTGGCACATTGATTTATGAAAATAATGGTAATCAGGAGAAAAAGGAGGTGAAGAGTCATAGGTTGCATGTGAGGAGGAAATTGAAGGAAAATAATGGAAAATGAAGAAAATAGAGGCCTCATTCATAAAAAGGATTTTGAGGATCAGTTGGTAACCTTTTTCTCAGTTGAATTTTGGAGCTTTCTCATTATTCTCTCTCTCTCTCACTCTTGGACACTTAGAATTTCTTGGAGCACTTTGGCATTGGAGCAAGAAAGGAAAATAAGGAAAGAGGAAGAAAAGATCAAGAAAGGAAAGGTAAGATCAAGCAACTACAACAACCTTCATTGTAGCTATCGACTTGCATGTGTATTTACCTTGGTAGATTCGACATGCATGGGATTCCCTGAACTAGACTGTGGATCACGAAGCCACTGGCCTAATAATGTCTGAACCAAATTGTGGGTTGTCGTAAATTCAGATTGTGTGCCTTGCTGGGCCTAGGAATCCTTGCCGGTGAATGGTGGGATATAAGGAAAAGCTAAGAGGTGGATTTTCTCTCCGTTGGGCCTAGTGGTCCCAGGATGGGATGCACAGTAAAGCCTAGAGAGCATGTCTTGGTGTAGGCCTTAGTGTTCTCTGGATCAGATTGTGGAATGTGGCAAGGCCTGAGAGACTAGGAGGCATTCAAATTCCTCATGGTGTAGGTGAAGAAATCCGGTGGCATCCAAGTTGATTGGTGTTTTTGATGTGTTTTATGAGTCCCATATTCATGCTTGGAATATGGCACATGGGTGATTGGCTGAAGAGAGACTTGGCTCACCCAATCCATGGTCAGGTGGAACGTGGTAGTCCCATCTTTGGTTGCATTATTGAATTCATTAATGAGAAACTCATTCTCTTTATTTTCATGTGTAAATTTTCCATTGTACATGTGGATTTTATGGTTGATATGTTTATGATATCTCTGTTCGTATTATGCTGGTTATATGTATGTTTTATGACAGCAGCTATGTGTGGCTCTCAGCATGTTTTTACTTGTATATGAATGGATAATGTGTCTATGACCTAATAGATGATAATTCAACAAATGACATGAGGGAAAAATGGCTCATGGTGATTCTTAGATAAATCTGAGTTCCCTATAATTAATTATGTTGTTTACACCTGTAGGTTACTTGTTGATGATATTTTTGACGAAATGTTTGTCATGGCTAATAGGGGTCTAGTTAAGGTCTTGTTGAACTTATTTATTTTGCATCATTGTTTCACTGTATTTTTACTGATTTTTATCTATCACTCCATTCTAGGCAGTGACCTAGGCATTGGGCCTAAAAAAGTGGCTTAAATCAAGGGTCGTTGGCACAAAACTAGCAATTTTGGTCTCTGGTCACTGGCAGGAAATTCTGTGAGAGCCACTGAGGCTTAAGATATCCAGAACATCAGTGGGACCCAGGGACAGGTTTTTTGAGTGGATGAAATGTCTCCTAAGGATTCTGAAGCTGATGTTGGATGACTATATGTGATGTTTCCATTGGTTCCACTTCCTTAAGGTCACATAGGAGGTCGAATCCAATCATAGTGGCCTCTCTTCTCATGTTTATCCTGGTTGGCTAGTTACTTGGGTAGATGTGGGAGGAGGGTGTTACAGAGTGGTATCAGAGCATGGTTCAACTCTAGAACTAGATGGGTAGCATGTGTTGGCCATGCATGCATGATATTTTCATATGTATCCCTTACACTTGCATTTCATGTGCTTGTTGAATTTTCTTGATGTTTGATTATGGTTGTTATGGAGAATTTGATATTGAACTTTCGAATGCATTTTTCATGGGTATGTGATTGGTTTCATATTGTTATATGTCATTTACATGTTGATTTTATTTCACCTACTTACATCCTTGTATGTTAGGTTAGATACATGTATCAGTCTTGCAAGTTGATTACAAGAATTGATCACTTATGCTTGACGACATGTGCTTATGTGTATGTTTAGTTGATTAGGCATTTCTTATGCATGTTGTTTCTTGCACATGGCAATGTATATAATGGAGTAATGGTTGTTGTCATGCATGAGGTCATAGTATGAATTTGTTGATATGGCCTTGCATTGATGATAGGACCCTAACTAGGGTGATGTTTATGTGTTGATACATTTATTTGTGTATGTCTATATGCTCTTATGATTATGTTATACACGTATCACTCTGATTTGGTGATCTTGCAAACAAGGTATCCTCCCCGAGCTATACTAAGGTACATCAATTTATTGTGATTTGGTTTATCTGACATATTATTCATTACTTGAAAGAGATCAAATGGCTAGCAAGATGGCTGAATATAAAGAATATTGCTATGAATCTAAAGACCATTATGGTGTTGGGAAATCTTTTGATTTGGCAGTTACATTGAGAAGTTTGAAGGAAGAGATAGGGAGTTGTAAGGCAAATAATGATCGGATCATACATGAACAAGAGAAGTAAGCAGAGGTTAATGCTATACTTCTTCAGAGTTTTTCAGACTTGCAGCGAGAAGGGCCACTCTAGATCAACCATGGACGTGGGGATGGAACTAATGGGGCATATGGAAGTAGGTCTCCTAGTAGACACAGGTTAGATAGATCTGAAATAGTGAGAGATGGTAGGTTGATGGACACTATGAATAGGAGGGGTGATGAGTATGGGTACTATCTAGTTTTGGTTTTGATAGACATCATGGCTTTCATCTCTATCATACTTACAGGAGGAATGATATGGGATACTTGTCAGATGAATTTAAGAAAGAAAAGCTACCTAATTTTTATGGATATGTTAAGAAGCCGAAAGAGGTAGAGGCTTGGATACTTGGGATGAACAAATTCTTTGAGCTGCATGAGTACACAGATAACATGAAGGCTAGAATAAATATCTTCAGCTTGAAAGGTAAAGAAGACATCTAGTGGGAAGATGTTAAGTGAGTCAAAGACATTAGGACAGATGACTTGAATTGGTGGGAGTTCAAGAGGCTTTTCAAGAAGAAGTATTTGTCAAAGAGGTACTACGACAATAAGGCTAAATAATTCTATGAGCTAAAGATGGGATCAATGACAAATGAAGAGTACATGACCAAGTGTTTTGAGCTATTGAGGTATGTACCATATATTTCTGATGAGAAGGCTAAAGTTCAGAGATTTGTCAATGGTTTTCCATTAGCATTTAGAGATCGAATTGAGTATGATGAGCCTCAGTTAATTGAGGAAGTCATTGGGAAATTGAAGCATTGCTATGAACAGTCAAATCGCAAGAATGAATCTCAGCATGGATGGAAAGGAAAAGAAAAAGGTAGAGGTAAATGGCAGCTTAAGAGAACAAGACCTTAGAATGCAAATGGGAAAGAAAATATGGCATCGCAAAAGAAGTTTAATGTATCTAGATAGGGACAGAGGTCACAACAACAACAACATGGAGGTGAGGGGACTAGTTGGTTGCAGTGTTGGACATGTGGTGAGGAACACCTTAGGAGAGATTGTCCGCAACATCAAGGTGGTAGGCCTAAGATATACAGTGCATAGGAGGTGCAGACTTTTGGGGATGTTAACCAGAGTATTCCTCGTATTTATGCCGCTGTGGAAAACAGGAAAGAAGAACACCATGCATCTATCATTGAGATGGATGGTAAGATTTGTGATCAATTTATTTATATTTTGATTGACCCTGGATCTAATTATAGCTATGTTAGTCCTAACTTGGTGGATAAGTTTGGTTTGAGTAAGGAATTACATGTAGAGTCTTGGTTAGTGCAGTTGGTTACAAGTACAAAGAAGTGAGTTCATCATTGGGTAAGAGCTTGTGCATTTGATTTGAATGGTAGTCCTACCGCATCTCATCTAAATGTACTACTATTGTGATCGTACAGTATGTTGTTGGGCATGGATTGGTTGTATCTTCATAGAACCAAGGTAGACTGCTATGATAAAGCTATTGAGTATGTTGATGACAATGGGGAACCAAGAGTCTTGTTGGGTAATAAGAAATCCACATCAATTAGGACGGTGACAGCTATGCAAGAAAAGCGTAGACGCGAGGAAGGGTGTATGTTATTTGCAGTACACATTTCTAGTGATAAGGGTAAGGAGGTTAAGGATGCAGATGTGTTGAGCAGGTACCCAATTTCGCAGCAGTTCAAGGATGTATTTATTGAGGACATTATAGAGTTTCCACATCACAGGGAGGTATGCTTTTCTATTGATTTAGTTCCAGGGGAAGCTCTAGCATCAAAATCACCTTAAAGGATGAGCACACCTGAGTTGGTTGAGTTGAAGTTGTAGTTGAAGGAAATTTTGGACAAGGGATACATTAGGCCAATTGTATCACCTTGGGGCACAATGGTATTGTTTGTGAAGAAGAAAGATGATACTCTCGGATTATGCATTCACTACAGGAAGTTGCAAAAAGTGACCATCAAGAATAGGTACCCTTGCTCAAGGATTGAATAATTTTTCAATCAGCTGAAGGGAGCAGCTATGTTCTCGAAGATTGACCTAAGATCCAAATACCATCATGTATGCATCAAAGAGGACGACATTTACAAGACTACGTTTAGGACTAGGTATGGGCATTATGAGTTTGTTGTTGTTCCATCTAGCTTAACTAATGCTCCAACTATATTCATGTGTTTGATGAATAGTGTGTTGCATCCATATTTGGATAATTTTGTTATTGTGTTCATTGATGATATACTGATATATTCTAAAAATGAGGAAGAGAATGATGAGAATTTAGCAATAATGCTGAGGTTGTTGAGAGAGCATCAGTTGTATGCTAAGCTCAACAAGTATAGTTTCTTTCAGATTGAGGTACATTACTTGGGGCATGTTGTCTCCAAGGAGGGTATTGTAGTAGATCCAAAGAAGATAAGATCCATCATGGAATGGGTAGCTCCTAAGAGCATGGATGAGGTGAAATATTTCATGGGTTTGGCAGGATATTATCATAGGTTCATCACAAATTTCTCACGGATTTATTATCCTAACACATCATTGCAGAGGAAAGGTAAGAAGTTCGAATGGACATAGGAGTGTGAGGCTAGCTTTGAGTAGTTTAAGTAGTTTTTGATACATTCACCAATGCTACAAATTGCAGATCCGAACAGAGAGTTTGTGGTATGCACAGATGCTTGCAAGAGAGGGCTTGGTGGAGTCCTTATGTAGGATGGACATGTGGTATGCTATGAGTCCCAGAAACTAAATGATCACGAGAAGAACTACCTAACACATGACCTTGAGTTAGCAGCAATCATACATGCATTGAAGATGCGAAGGCATTATCTTCTTGGCAAGAAGTTTGTACTTATGAGTGATCACATTGGGTTGAGGTATTTGTTTAACCTGTTGAATCTGAACACTAGGAAGGCTAGATGGTTGGACATGATCAACGAGTTTGATTTCGAGATCAAGTACGTCAAAGGTAAAGAGAACATGGTGGCAGATGCTTGTAGAAATTCTGGCTGTAGATTAACCTAATAATGCAATATAACTAAAGAAAAATACTCTAATCTATTTTTACAATCAAACTTGTGGAAACTTAATAGATTTGAGCAAGATCAAGTGGAACATATATAACCAGAAGAAGAATCAATGCACATGAAACACAGAAGAATACTCTGGGGAAAGCCTCGGCTAAAAACCCCACTATCTGTATTATCATACAAGTGGAAATATATTAGAATTACACAAAGCTTTAGCTCTCATAGCTACCCAACTCTCAGTACAATCCCTCACATATGCTCACAAACAAAATAGACTGCTCATATGCCTTCTCCTCTACCCTCCAAGCTCCTATTTCCTTGTGTTGTTTCTCCTGGGTGATCCAACTATTACCAAGTGTAACACTGATCACTCACACTGATCTCACACCCTGTAAAAACTGCACAATACTCAAGGAATGAATTCCTTCTACACGCATGAGTTTTGTTTATAGGAAAACTCATGTAACTCATAGTACACTATCCCTGTCTTTAATCTCAACTGGGTCTTTCTTTGAATAGACATGCATGAGTTACTGATGAGAGAATATTTAGCTATTTGGAGTACACTAGTTGGATGCATGCATGCATTAATTGACTGAACTCACAATTAGTTCCTCAAACAGTTTGGAACTAATTTAACTAGACTTAACTCAGTAAACTGAGCTAACTAATTACAACTCAAATATAACTCATCCTTATCTCCTTAATTAAGGGATAATATCCTTAATTTAAGGGATAACTGTTGCATAACTTCAGAAATGCTTCTAGCTTGAATTTCTCTAGCTAATTAACTCAAGATGAATTAATTAATTATTTTTCAAGTAGCTAGTGAGACTAAATTCGAATTTTAATTCTCAATTTTAAGTCAAGGACAAATTAAAATTGGAATAGTCTTGTTGCCACATTTCAACAATGCTCTCAGTAGATGGGTATAGGTACATCACTTGGTAGCTATGATCCTATGGGATAGACTTACAAGATAGGATCCTACAGACAAGTCAGTAGGATGTTAGGTATATGGAGATTGTGCACAGGTTGCAGCAGGGTACTAGTACAGGTACATGTGCAGGTAGAGGTATTTATGCAGGTACAGGTACAGGTAGTGGTATAGGTACAAGTGGCAGTACAATTGCATGTGCACAAGGTATGGATTATTGACTTAGAGCAATTGGATTTGTCAAGTTCCGAGACAAGATATATGTATCGAATAAGAGTGAGCTCAAGAAGGTGATCTTTAGGGAGTTTCATGCGAAACCTCATTCAAGTCACCCAGGTTATCAGAAGACGTTGACAACAGTGAAGAGATTTTACTATTGTTCGAATTTGAAGAGGGATGTAGCAAGGTTTGTGGCGAGGTTTTTCAAGTGTCAACAAGTGAAAGCAGAGTGTAAAAATCCAGGTGGACTACTACATCCGATTGTGATTCCATCATGGTTATTATGGACAGGTTGATAAAGGTTGCACATTTCATTTCAGTGAAGTCTACATTCTTAGCTAGCGATGTAGCATAGGTATTCATTCGAGATGTGGTCAAGTTGCATGGTGTCCTAAAGAACATTGTTCCAGACAGGGATGCGAAATTCACTTCCAAGTTCTGGAAGGATTTATTTGCAGGCTTGGGCACAGAGTTTGCCTTTAGTACAACTTATCATCCACAAACAGATGGACAGACATAGAGGGCCAACAAGATATTAGAGGACATGTTGAGGATGTACGTGATGCATCATCAATGGAAGTGGGAAGAGTATCTCCCCTTGGTAGAGTTCACATACAACAACATTTATCAGGAGTCATTAAGGATGAGTCCTTTTGAGGCATTTTATGGGAAGAGTTGTAACACTCCTATTAGTTGGAGTGATCTGGTTAGTAGGGTATTTATTGGACCATATATGTTGGTAGACATGGAACAGGAAATGCAGGTGATCAAGAAGAATCTAAAGGCAACACAGGATAGGCAGAAGAGTTATGAAGATAGGAACAAGTTGTTCAAGGAGTTCCTAGTCAGGGAACAAGTGTACTTTCACATCAAACTAAAGAAGAGCTCCTTATGGATTGGACGATGTGCCAAGCTGACACCATGGTTTTGTGGACCCTTCAGTATTATTGAGAGGATTGGGACAATATCCTATCGACTTGCACTACCTCCAACAGTGAAAGTCCATGATTTTTTTCATGTATCTTAAGGATTGATTGGTCTGTATTGTAGGTGGAAACATTTGGATAATTCCATCTAGAGTCTTAGTGTATATGGAAAAACAGGTTCTCGTGCTCTGAAACCTAGAAATCGAGCAAGTTAAAGTGAAATGGAAGCACTTTGGGCCTGATGAAGCTACATGGGAGATGGTGAATCAGATGCAAGTTATGTATCTTTCCTTGTTTGTTGATTGAAGCAAAGAAGCTTCAATATGGTGGTTTGGTTATGCTTTAATATGGTGGTTTGGTATATGCATTGATATGGTGTTTTGGTGTATGCTTTGATATGTTGTTTTGGTATATGCTTAGATATGGCGTTTGATATATGTTTTGATATATATGATTTGGTATATGTTTTTGGTATATATTTTTGGTGATGTTGCTAAATGTACATATGTAAGTGGATGTAAATACGGCCATGAGCTATGCCATAAAGCTCCACTAAGCAGTATGGGTGTCATGTCCTTATGATTATGTTTCCATGTTACTATGCTATCATGTGGGTATGTTATCATGATGTTATGATGTCATGTGGGTTGGCACTCAATAGGATGATCATTGTAAATACTGTAATGAGCTATGTTATAAAGCTCTAGTATATGGTATGTTGTCATGATGTTTTTCTTTGGAGCCGATATTTCATTGTAAATACTACATCGAGCTATGTTATAAATGTTCATGAGAAGTATGTCTTCTTTTGAAAGGTTGCTGAGTTATATGTGTGATTGAACACCTAGGATGGTGTCCCCCAAGGAGGAGGGTTGTGTAACATCCCTAGTGAAAATTCCATGTAATAAAAGTTAAAAACAATAACCACAGTTGATGGGACACTTATTCCAAGGTGAATGTTGGGCAAGAAATCCTAGGGGGTGTTCATTTGGTTGTTTATGGCCAAGGAAATTGAAAAAGAAAATGGCTTAGGCTTTGGGAAGGAAAAATGGAATTTTTGGCACATTTGTGTATGAAAATAGCGGAAATTAGGAGAAAAATGAGGTGAAAGGTCACAGGTTGCATGTGAGGAGGATAGAAAAGGAAAATAATGGAAAATGAAGAAAATATAGGCATCTTTCATAAAAAGGCTTTTGAGGATTTGTTGGTAACCTTTTTTCTAGTTGAGTTTTGGAGTTCTCGCATTATTCTCTCTCTCTCTCTCACTCTTGGACACAGAGTTTCTTGGAGCACTTTGGCATTGGAGTAAGAAACACAAAGAAGGCAAGAGGAAGCAAAGATCAAGCAGGGAAATGCAAGATTAAGCAACTACATCAGGCTTCATTGTAGGTATTGACTTGAATGTGTATTTTCCTTACTATATTCAGCATGCATGGGATTACATGTGTTTTTTTTTCAACCATGGCATTGGTTTTTCCAGGTGTGACAATATTTTCAACCTAGCCTTGCCATTTCCTGATAACTTTGATGAGATGGCTTCTCTCATTCCGTTTATGTTGGATGGTCGGATTGGATTCGAAGTTGAGTGGGCTGGATCTCTGAATTGAAAAACATATGGTCTAGTGGTCCCTGAACTAGATAGTGGATCATGAAGCCACTGGCCTAATAACCCCTGAACCGAACTATGGGTTGTAGTAATCCAAATTGTGTGCCTCGGTGGGCCTAGGAATCCTTGTCGGTGAATGATGAGATATATGGTAAAGCTAAGAGGTGGATTTTCTCTCCGTTGGGGCTAGTGGTCCTAGGACGGGATGCATGGTAAAGCCTAGAGAGTATGCTCAATGTAGGGCTTAGTGTTCCTTGGATCAGACTATGGATTGCTGCAAAGCCTGAGAGACTAGGAGGCACTCAAATTCCTCACCGTGTAGGTGGAGAACTCCGGTGGCATCCAAGTTGATTGGTGTTTTTGACGTGTTCTATGAGGCCCACATTCAAGCTTGGAATATGGCATGGGGATGATTGGCTGAAGAGAGACTTGGCTCAACCAATCTATGGTCAGATGGAACATGGTAGTCCCATCTCTGGTTGCTTTATTGCATTCATTAATGAGAAACCCATTCCCTTGATTTTCATGTGTAAATGTACCAATGTATATGTGGATTTTATGGCTGATATTTTTATGATATCTTTGTTCCTATTATGCTGGTTATATGTATGTTTTATGATAGCAACTATGTGTGGCTCTCAGCATGTTTTTACTTGTATATGAATGGATAATGTGTCTATGACCTAATAGATGATAATGTAGCGAATGAAATGAGGGAAAAATGGTTCATAGTGATTCTCAGATAAGTATGAGATCCCTACACTTAGATTTGTTGTTTACACCTGTAGGTTACATGTTGATGATATTTTTGATGAAATGCCTGTCATGGCTAGTAGGGGTTTGCTTAAGGTCTTGTTCAACTTATTTCTTTGGCATCATTGTTTCCCTATACTTTTACTGATTTTAAGCTATCACTCCATTCTGGGCAGTGACCTGGGCTTTGTGCCTGAAAAAGTGGCTTAAATCTCAGGGTCGTTGTTACGGGAATAAGTACCCTACGGTTTTTATTTGGAACCCCAATAAAGCAGGAGCAAAATACAGTAAGAAAAACTCATACAAATCAGGCAACATGCTTATATAAACAAACTATGCAATAGCGACCATACCCAGATGTCCTTTGTTTGGGTAGTTCCAGCAAGGTTCAAACCCTCTGCAACTTCTGATGATCTTCGAATCTATAAATAAACCAATTCGAGAATACATAGCAGCATATAGATAAAGCATTTTAATGAAATCAACTTTATATCATATAAGAAAATGATTAGGTATACATCAAAATAACATTCATACATGAATTACAATGGCATTTGATGCATAAATAAAGTTAATCTCAGGAACAAGACATCGCTTCTTTTTATTGTAGAAAGATATAACTAACACGAAGATAATTCATCTAAATCTTCTTCTTCCAGCTCCAAGCGGAACCATCCTCCAAATCCATCTAGTCCCATTCTTCAAGAGCCTCCTTCCATAACCAATACCATGATATCTCAAGCAAGTGGGAGAATATCAACACTCAAGGAAACAAGGGTTTCCTGAAGCTTGGGTAAGTGCTTGAAGCACAGGGATACTTCAGACTCAGTTAGGGATAATCTCAGTATAATAATTCTATCTCTTCTCCTCCTTAAGGCCTTCCCATAGAAGTATATTTATACTTCTCCCAATTATTTTTTTAGTTGGGAAATAGTTGGACACGGGCACTAGGAGGTAATCAATAGGTAAAACCCGTGAATTTCACCCATAATTAAGGAAATTTATTTTTTTAAGTGTTTTAACACATATACGTGGGTTGGGTATTGAATAACCCACGTGTACATGCTTTTATCTCAGGGCAAAGTAGCGTACAGGGAATAAAACACTGTTTTTAAAATATTTGGACCAAGTTTGAAAGGAGGGGTTTCCCTAGCCCATAAACCAAGTATCACAAATATCAAGGGTGGTAAATGGAGCTATAACAGATGCCCCCTAATATATGAGGTCAAAAGGGGTACATGATGGCCGAAATGTATTAATTATATGGAAAGGAATCTCATCAAGACTGAGAAGGACTTCACCATAATTCAGCCTGCGAAGCCATCAAAAAGAGATCAGAAATAAACTGCTTTCTGACGCGGGCATACCCATGCTCAGAGAAAGTAAAGCATGCCCACATATCAAATACAAGCAGATCCATTATGTATAAAAGTATGAAGAACTGAAAGTACATAATGGATCATCTAATCATGATTGAAAAAGTACATGTCTGAATATCACATATAAGAAGATGATCAATGAAGCTGAAAGATGAAGTTGATCACTGATATCAAAAACTGATCCCAATAGTACCAAATGAACATGATGGAATAAAATGATACTACATCGCAACTCGAATGCCAGCATATAAGATGTCGTTGTGAAGGACTGCAACATATAAGGTGGATGGTGTCAACTAGCAGTAACAGGAGCAACTGACAAGTGAACCAAAACATGCTAATGCAACCCGAGGTCTTCACCGACTGCCGTGGTACATTTCTACACAATGGGAATAAATGATTTGAGGTCGACCACATGAGAAATTGTTTGATTACCGGTCATTGATGTATACCATTAACAAACATGAGACTACTCATCGATAATGATAATGAGAGTCAAGGTACCCAATACAATCTAACAAGTGCGAATGAATGAGCTGAAGTCGAACACTTGGAAGAATCTATCAATTAGGGGACAATGATGGTTTCCCACTATCGATAGTGAAGGAATCTGCCACTAATGACTGCAAACCCCAAGGTACTACCAAATGGACTCTAGATATTTGTCCCAGAGCAATGAGTCGTAGTTGATAGGAAAATATCTGCTAGAAGGAAGGCATTAAGCCATCCTTCATCAATCTAGCATGAGTGTAATCCGTAGGTCAATAATGTGGAAGGAATCGGATGAAAAAGATGTAGTAACCCAACCGAAGCACGTTTTCTACATACACAAGATGTAACTAGCACATGATAGAAACCCTCTGAACCAACCAATAATGAAAGCTGACACAGAGGTGAGGAATCCACCAATAGGGTCAAATGGAAACCAAGGCACTACACAAATCCCAATGTGTGATAATGAAAGCTGATGTTGAACACAAGGGAAACAACTCAGTCAAAAACCCATCATACTCATCGATGCTGAGCACAAGGTGACCTATCAATAATGAAAATAGGGCCAGGGTGAGGCTCTAGGCCTATTCTCAGAGCAATATGTCATCGTCGATAAGGACAAGACCCACCAGCAAGAAGTCAATGGAGACCTTCTCAAACTGGCATGAGCAAAGGACTAATATAATTGATGTGATGACAAACATGACACTGACAACCAGAGATGGCCGACTGAAAAATAGGTTAAGAGACACCACAAAGAGGTGGACTTAGGCTTACTTCCCTTGAACAAAAGCATGACTCAATGATGACTAGATGGTAGCATATGATAACTCTGTATAAGTTCGTCATGCAAGAGGCACGAGCGAACTCTCCATATGATTGGAGGAGGTAATCAATTGGAGGAGAACTGACTCAATAACAAGGTTAAGGCGTACCTAAGTCAAACTAAATCCCACCCAAAATGGAGGAAAGACTTTTTTTTGAGTGCTTTGTTCAAGGGTGACACGAATAACTCTAGCTACCAACAATATATGGAAATGTTGTCTCGTTCCCACTCTTTTTGGAATATATAATTTTTTTATATTTTTCTTTAAGCTGGAAAAAGAATAAAAGAATGTTATAGTATAGTGGAAAGAAAGAGTGTCAGAGAAACAGATGATCTAGTTCCTAGGATGGGAACAATCCTATGCTCAATGCAGGGAGGTGAAATTGGTTAAGGACACTCAAAGGGATGTTCCTTCCACGGGTCAAAGGATGTGTCAAGTTGTAGAAGCTAATTCATTGCATGGTTGAATTTTCAGAAGATATTGTCAAATAAGTGGCTTAAACATGAGCCCAAGTGAAGCCAGCTCAAGGCCAAAAGGTGCAAATAGTCAAAATGCAATGCAGCAGTACAACTCAACACAAAGGAGCCTCTAGGGTATAAGGCTAGAAATAAGCATAGAAGCAAGGAGAATGTGTCTTCAACGCACAAGTCATGGCGGGACTAAAGAGGACTCCTGAGCCTACTCAGTATAACAACATGGGCAACCAATGTCAGTGAGGTTCTAACTACGATGCACATGTAAAGGATGGCTCTACCATCACATCATGATTTAAAAATTAGTGAGTGAACATGGTTTGCTAACCAAGACATGATGGGGTCGACCCTATGGCTAACGTATCGTTGAACAAAGGCTAGTATGCAAGATGCAATGGAAAAAATGGTTTCCCTAACCAATATGCCAGTAAGTGAATGATACCTACTATGACAGGCCAGTAGTCATGGGACTGAAATAGGATCTCGAAGAAGTGTCCAAAATATCCTGAAACAATAACCCATTCTCAAAAATCCAAGACCACAAGTCAAAAAATTGATGAGATGAAAAATCAAGTTTTGAGAAAAAAAAAATTTGAAATTTCAAAGCTATATATTGACTTTTAGACTCACAAATTTTTCTTTTCTATTTGGAAAAAAGTGGAGATCAAAAAAGGAGCAAACTTGCCTTTGAAGAATTCGACCGTTCAAATCATGCCAAAGTTACTAGGTAACCCTCAAATCATACTTGCAATGTTTTGTGATAGTTTTTAGAAGTTTTTGTTAAGATTGACTGTGGGAATTCGTGTCAAAAAATCCAACTCTACGTACATGCGGGTTGGCTGTGACCAACCCGCGTATACGACAGCCCTACATGCGACTGTGTGTAAAGGGAACCCGCATGTACGCGAGTTGAAATTCAAACACAAAATCTAACAGTTGAAACTCATTTTTCTTTTCAGGATGACCATCACATGGAGAGAAAGAGAGAGCATACCACAATTTACAATGAGGTAATTAACGACCAAAATTCACTAGATGCATTGACAGGGTGCGCTTGTTGAAATTCTTCAAAATGTCGAACATGAAAACCTACTTGAATTATTGATCCACTACTAGAGTGTAGAGGATGATGCCTTCATGATAGATCAGATGGCTCTAAGGATTGAGGTGGAAAACATCTATTTTATTATAGTTCTCTCCCAAAGAGGGGAGATTGTGCATTCGACCGGCAGGACAAGGAGTAGTCTTTCAGTAGAAGACTATGTACATATATACTGTCATGGGCACCCAAAAAAGATTGGATGTCAGATTCTAATCAAATATGTGGATAGTTTATCTCTTAGGATTCTGTTGTTTACCATTGCAAGGGTAGACATATTAGCTTCACTACATCAGGCTTCACGGGTGTCCATGAGCCTAGTAGTGGAATGCCTAACCACGGTTTTCAACTGGTGCACACCTCTTCTAACCAATATGAAGAGCCAACTGACCTCCATTCAGAAGGGTCAGACAAAAAACTTTGGATTTGGGACTATTTTATGCTCCTTCTTCTTCAAGAAGGTACTTGGGCTACATCCTAAGGTATCTGTCTCTATAAGCAGACCGCAATCCATGGATGGGTAGATGAGCTGACTTGATGAAATGCCTTGGAGGAAGGGACATGCCAAGGATGACTTTCGATGATGAGTTTTTCGCCTAGTGGGACCAATAGATCATTGCAGTCGATGACTACCTGTATGCTGGCATAGATTTCTGAGGAGATCCAAACTTGGTGTTGCCACCAAACATAGCATGGAGAGACATAGGTAACAATTTTTTAAGATTTTGTCAATTTTTAAGATTTTTTTTCTTTTTTAAATATAAAATGAACTTAGAAATGTTTTTGATGGGACAAAATACTGACAAAATTATCATGTTCCAGATGTGGGTCTAGTGAGACCGGATGGATTCCCGTGGCACAGGCGTCATGGAAGAGGTGTCAAAGAGGCAGCAACTAAGATAGAGAGGGTCCTATATTCAGTCCAAAGAAACTTAGTGAGATTGACTCACTGGGTACCAATGATAGCCATAGAGGATCTACCTGAGGATATGCAGCACTGCGTGGTAGGAGTACCACGGGACTGGGTCCACATACTTCGGTGTATGACCAATGCAGTAGTTAACTTCTTAGCTACTCATTCTGAGTCGGGTCGATAGACAGACTGGACATGATTATGGGCATTTTAGTCCCAATTTTGTATATTATTTCTTGAACACTTTATGTATACACAGGTAGTTTTATGATATATATATACAAATCTAAAGTTTTGATGTTTGTTTAATTTGATGAATGATTGATATGCCAATCTAATGCTTGATTAGCGATAGAATCCACTAATGAATTCTTAGATCGTGGAATGTGCACATATTTAATATAAACAAATGATCATTGCAACACTCTCACTCTAAAAAATTGGCGATATGAATAAGGATCCCGTACCCGATAAATGTTATTTAATTGTGACACTACCAAATGTGAGTCAAGATAAACTACCAATGAATCAATTCCATAAGAAATTGCTTCGGATAGTAAATTTGTAACGGCAGTATATTCGGCAATGTTATTTGAAGCAAGACCAATACATACTCCCCTTGACACCATCAACTAGCCAGATGGATAATAAATCACCCAAGCTGTGGAAGAAAGATTCCGAGTGTGCTGACTAGCACCATCGGAAAATCCAAAATATATCAAGTCATCCATCAACATATGCCAAAGCAGATTAAAAAAAATGTCGATATCACAAAATTCTCGACAAATATGTACAAAAATACAACATATACAAACAAGTAATTGCTCGACCATAACCTAAGCAAAATACTTTTTAGGTAGAGCCCATTTCGGGACTCTGCCAACTTGTTCCCTTAAAAATCAACTAATTCATAAGCCCATTTTCCTAAAACTCATTTTACTATAAAGGGACCATACCAAATAGACTTGAATTTGCCTGCCCCCAAGGCATCTTTATCTTGGTCATAGACCAAGACAAGGTCACCTTTAGAAAAAACCCGAAGGCGGATAGCTTTATCATACTGAGTTTTAACCCTTTTCTTATGGGCCTTTTTTATTATGGTGGCATCTCAACGCTGCTCATTGAGATGTTCCAAATGAACGAGGCGCTCTTCGAGACTAGACGTCTCTGGAAGAAGCTCGACAGCTAGTTTAAGGGACAGAATTTCACATTCAATGGGAAAAATAGATTCCAGTCGTAAACTAATTGAAAAGGTGTAAAACTGGTGGCAGTGTTCACCAAGGTTCAGTATGGCCAGAGAGCTGGGTACAACATGATGTGCTAATTGGAGCGATTTTTGTCAATTTTCCTTTGCAGGGACTTATTCACAGCTTCGACTTGCCCATTGACCTGAGGATAATATGGAGACAAATTCTCCTGCCGGAAGCCCAACTTAAGAGCCAATTTAGCCATCAGTTGGTTCTGGAAGTGACTGCCATGGTCAGTGATAATCTCTCTTGGGATACCAAAATGTGAAATAATCTAATTGAAGAGAAATAAGGTTGTTGTTTCACTATCGTATTTGTAAGTAGGCATGGCCTTAGCCCACTTCGTAAAGTAGTCTACGACCACTATGATATACTTGTGATTCACCGCCGAAGGCGGATTACAAGTGGTAAAGTCAATGCCCCACTTCGTAAATGGACCAATAGTGATAACAGGAAAAAGAGGAGCTAGATGCGCGCGCATCTTCCGAGTATAGACTTGACAAGGGTGGCAACACTTGACCGCTTCAATACAATCCTTAAAAATTGAAGGCCAAAAGTAACCAGCACGCAAAATTTTCTGGGTTGCTGCAAGCCCTGATAGATGACCGCCACAAGCTCCACTGTGGCAATCATTGAGTACAAACTCTGCTTCCTCTAGATTTAAGCAATGCCTAAGGATTGAATCAACCCCTCTACGATATAATGTGTCACCAATGATAACATAGTTTTTAGCAAGGTGACGTAACTTTCGATGCTCATTCTTGGAGGAAGAAGGCAGGAACTTTGAAGTCTAGAGATATATGATGATATCTCCATACCATGGATCTTGTGAAGAAATGAGGAATAAATTTTCGTCGGGGAAACTTTCCTCATAAACAACATCTTCTTCACATTGAGGCAGCTCAGAAATTAATTATGAAAAAACCAATGATTTCTTAGACTTGTCTGACAAGAACTCAAGATCAAATTCTTGCAAAATAACAATCCATCGATTATATTCACCCCCAATCACTCGCCTACTGAGGACAAACTGAAAAGGATTGACAGCCGCTAAGACGAACGTTTTGCGTAGTAGAATATAATGACGAAGCCGTTGGACAGCATGGACAGTTGCAAAGGCCAATTTCTTGATAGAAGAATAACATAGTTCAGGACCTACTAAGCCTCGACTCAAGTAGTAAATCACATGCTCAGTGAGAGCATCATCCTCGTGAACCAGAACCATACCTATGGTTGATTCTGTTGCTACGAGATACAAAAGAAAATCTCCACCATAATCTGGTGGAATCAACAATGGGGCAGAGATTAATGCATGCTTCAAGGCATCAAAAGATCGTTGCGCAAAGTCATCCTATAAAAATGGAACTTCTTTCTTCAACAAATGCATAAATCCTTTAGTTATCTCAGCATAGTTTGCAATAAATCATCTCAAGAAATTTGCCTTTCCTTGGAGACTTTGAAGTTGTCAGATAGAAGATGGGGGAGGCAACTGAATTACTGCCTCAACCTTGAAAGGATCTACTCGAATCCATTTTGTTGATACGATGAATCCTAACAACTGACCAGATGTGACCGTGAAAACGCACTTATTCAGATTCAACCAGATTTTGTAAAATTGACATCTCTCAAAAACTAACCGAAGGTGGCTAGGATGATTGATTATCTTTCGAGAACGAGCAGCTAAATCATTCAAGTATGCTTCTATGACATGTTTTATGTCATGGAAAGCATAAGACATGGCCAGCTGAAATGTTGCTCCAACAATTTTAAGACAAAAAGGAATATTTTTGTATGCAATGGTACCCGAGGGACAAATAAAAGTTTTCTTGTGCTGGTCCTTTGGACGAATAGAAATTTGATTAGACCCAGAGAATCCGTCGATGAACAAAAAAATCTCATTACCCTCACATTCATCAACTATTTGATCAATAAACGGTGTGGGGTAATTGTCTTTCGAACAAGCTTTGTTCAAATCCCTAAAGTCAATGCACACTCGGATCGTTCCTTGCTTTTTATCTAGCGGGACTGGATTACAAACCCACTCCATGAGAGGAACGGGGTATATGAAACCCACCTTAAGCAGCTTCTCAACTTCAGCTTTAATAGTTATTGCTTTCCTAGGATTGACCGGTCAAAGCTTCTGACGAATCGGCTTGGCATTTTCGTACGTCTTGATCTCATGCTAGACTATAGATGGATCAATACCAGGCATTTCCTCATAAGACCAAGCAAACACATCTCGAAATTCTTTAAAGAGGTCGGTGTAAATTTGAATCTCTTTAGGGGAACAATCGGCTCTGATGAAGACATTTTCTAAAACGTCAAGATTCCTAGAGATGTTTATAGGTACAGTTTTTGAGATAATCAACATATTACCTTCGACAAATAATTGTGCTGGAGCCAAAGGGTTTGAAACTCTACAAACGTTGCTAGTACGCAGATTGGACAACCTAGATTCGACTTCCTGCAATGGTGGAATAAAATATGATCGGTGATGTAAATCTTCCCAAGGTCGATCTACACCTGTCATCGCTTCTAAAATTGCTTCGTCAGATGGTAAAATTATATTTAAGCAATCCAGAGCAAAAATAGAGTCAAGGGTCCAAGCTAGAGCCACATCACCATCTAATTCCTCCTCTAAAAAAGGAGTGGGATGGTTGTCTATAGAGTTAATGATAGATTGATAGCTAAGTTCTGTTGTAGACATGGGAAATTCCATTCCACCAACCTAGCCTCCATCTAATGTGGTCGTAGATGAAGGTAAGGTCCAAGGGTTCGAAAAATAATGAGTTTGAAACAAATCTTTCTGTGAAGGCCCCTTGGAGGATGAAATTGCATTGATTCTAGTTGTAGGAGGGGGAAGGTCAAATATACCCATCAAGGAAGAGTACATCCCAACTCCTAAATTCTCTATAGGTTGACGGGGATTATCCACCAATGGAATGGTAGAATCCGAAGTTGCATGAGAGTCACCCAGAGAATAATCTAAGTGATCAATTTTAACAATTCTCCCCTCATAAGGAAAACAAAGGATGCAGAATAGAGATGAAACTATGGCATCAATCCCATAAATTCAATTCCTTCCTAACAGATGGTTGTAATCTAGGTTGGCATCAACGATTTCTACCTCAATATTAATGACCTTTCCTCCAACACATATAGGAAAAGTCAGGATAATTTCGTGCGGCCTATGAGAATGACCATCAAATTCTATTAAGAGAGTCGATGAAGGAATAGCTGAAGGTGATCCAATGGCCTTCAAACATGACATAGACATTATGCATGTGGAAGTTCCCTCATCTATAACTATCCGAAAAATATTGGTTTTGTTAGTGCTAGTCTTCGCAGCCTGTCACCAAGGATTAACATGAGCTCTTACTAGGTTTGGTTTGGTTAGATGTTTTGCACATGATATTCAACACAAAACATGTCACAAATGTGTCCATTAGAAGAAGCTCAGAAAAATATTTCCAATGGTATATCACACTCCTGTAACCAGTTTCTGGATCATAAGATATGATCGAAATGAATGATTGACTCTTGGTTATGCATGTTTTGAGGTCAGTCGTTGTACACAACAATAAGTTTACTACAAGATCAGTTTCTGAAATAATGGAAAGGAATTTTTCGAAAGTGAAAGACATTTTTTTCCATCACATACCAAATAACCAAAACCTCCTTCCGTTTATGCACAGGTGCTACTATGTGGGAGATATGGAGTGATATTTGGAGCCTGCATTAAAACAAAGCAAATTTTTCATTTATTTTACTGTTTTAATCATTTTAGTGTGGTTCCATTTTAAAACAGATGGAAAGTAATTTTGAAAAACCCAAGGAGGTTTTTTTAACCACAAGCCATATAGCAAAAACCTCTTTCATTTTATTCACAAGTGTCATGAATTTGGATATGTGACTAGATCTTTACAACTCATTTTCACAGATTTAAATTTTTAATGGTTTTCTATTTTAGAGATGATTTGGTGGCACAAATTACGAGCAACTGGAAATGAATTTCCAAAATTTGAGAGAAATTTTTCTCCAACATGACCTTATCTACAAAAGCCTCTTTCATTTTTGTAACAGATGCTATGGTTAAGGAGATACGAGTTCATCTTCAACACCTATTTTCAGAAATTCGGTCTAAGTTTAATGTCACTGATTCTATTATGAAGAAAATGGTTGAGCTCAATTCCCTTAGTACAAGGATGAGAAAATGTATATATTTTATGAATTTCATAGTGTAGAGGTTGGATTTTGGCAGAAAATAATCATTTGGACAGTGTAAAGTTTTATTGAATATCATAATAAAACAGTTTTTGCCCTTTAGGCCTGGGATTCATCACGGTGTTTAAATGTTCAGTATGTTTTTTCTCTTGTAATTAATTTACACATTATGTTTTTCTCCTTTGTTTTAGCATTATCTAAGTCATATGTTAGGAATTCATCCATAATGATGTTCCTTTCATGATGATTTTGCTGTTAGTTGTAATGGTAGCTTGAGCAGAATTCATCCGTTGTTAGATGCTCTATTGAGCAACCTCGTTATTCTCTTTCATCTAAAGTTGCTCTTACAGATCCATCCTTTGTTTGATGCCTGGAGGGCAGTGGGCTTTCTACCTTATACTTCTCACATTTACAATCTTCACTTGGTTGAACATGGCACTTAATTTTCCCCAGGTTTGCTGGCAGAAACTGACATTGATGCCATAATCCAAATCATCCTTTCTCTTACTATTTCGAACCAAAACCTAAAATTCAAACCAGAAACCTTGAGCTACTATACACAGCCTAAAATCCATATTTTATTCAGTCATCTTGACTGAAATTCACAAGGAGAGAGCCCTCTCCCTACCTGGTAGGGCTAGCTACCAGGTTAAGCTTGGTTTTTGGTTATCCTAGGATTGCCTCCCTTCAGCCTAAGGTCAATCTAGGCTCTAACATAGTGGCAACTCCATTGGGGAAGAGGTTGCAGATCTTCTCTAGGAAAGATCATTCAAATTGCAGATCTGATTGCTGATGGTGGACAGTAGTCAGACACATATGAAGGTTGAAATCATCTACCTAATGACTCCAATGTTCAAGATCTTGAGCTTTGACTTCACTGCCAAAGAATCCAGTTTTCAAAATGTTGATGGTAATCACCGATGATAGGGTATGTGTAAAATCCATTATCTAGTGAAATGTTATTGATTTTAAGGGATGAGATAGCAAAATTTCAGATTGATCAGAGCTTTTAACATCATTGCTTCTTAGCTTGAAATCTAGCCGACTCACACCTAAGAATAAATATTGTTTTCTTGGCTTAGTGGTTGAAATATTAGAAAATGAAATTGAACTATTAGATGTTCAAATTAAATCACATGAATTCCAAGACCCAAAACAATTCTTGGAAACTCTCCCTCCTCCCAAAGAAGAAAAGATAAGGCTGCCCTTGGATGGTTGGATTGAAGGATGTTATGATTTACAGCAAGGATGTGACAGTCTCCAGCCAAAAGCATATGTTAATAAGCTGAGGCAGTAGATAGAATCTGGTTTCTATGATCACATAGCAGCATATATGGAATATAATTTTAAGTTGAAAGAAAAACCAGGTTGCCTTTTACAGAGCTAGAGGTACTATGGATATATACTGCTGGTAGGATTTCCAACTATCTTCTGGTTCAAACACTATCAAAAAACAACATCATTGTTACAGTTACTTGATTGGTTGATATGGCATTACAACATCACTTGATCTATTGGTTTTGCAACAAAGTAGGGTATATTTGTAAATAAATAAGCTGCCAAAGGCAACATTTTAGTTTCCGATATTTGTTATGTACAGGTTGCAGTATGTGTATGTTTGGATTGGTATGAGTTGTTTTGAGTTTGCAGCTGTTTGACCGTATTGCCCAATGGATGAGGCACTTGGTCTATAGTGTTCTTGACACCTCCAATGAGCTGCCATCCCCAATAAGGCTGATGTTAGTGCCAGTCTTTGCAGCCTGTCACCAGGGATCAACATGAGCTCTTACTAGGTTTGGTTTGGTTAGATGTTTTGCACATGATATTTAGGACAGAACATGCCACAAATGTGTCCATTAGAAGAAGATTGGAAAGCATTTCTAATGGTATATCACACTCCTGTAACCAATTTCTAGATCATAATATATGATCGAAATGAATGATTGATTCTTGGTTATGCATGTTTTGAGGTCAGTTGCTACACACAACGACAAGTTTACTACAAGATAAATTTCTAAGATAATGGTAAGGAATTTTTCAAAATTGAAAGAGGATTCTGTCCATCACATACCAAATAACAAAAACCTCCTTCATTTTATGCACATCTACTACTATGTGGGAGATATGCAATGATATTTGGAGCCTGCATTAAAACAAAGCAAAATTTTCATTTATTTTACTGTTTTAGTCATTTTAGTGCGGTGCCATTTTACAACAGATGGAAAGTAATTTTGCAAACCCCAAGGAGGTTTTTATTAAACATGAATCATATAACAAAAAAATCTTTCAGTTTATTCACAGGTGTCGTGAATTTGGATATGTGATTAGATCTTTACAGCTCGTTTTCACATATTTAAATTTTTAATGGTTTTCTGTTTTAGAGATGATTTTGTGGCACAGATTACGTGCAACTGAAAACTAATTTCCACAATTTGGGAGAGGTTTTTCTCTAGAATGACCTTATCTACAAAAACCTCTTTCAGTTTTGTAACAGGTGCTATGGTTTAGGAGATACGAGTTCATCTTCAACACCTATTTTCAGAAATTCGGTCCAAGTTTAATGTAACTGATTCTATTTTGAAGAAAATGGTTGAGCTCAATTCCCTTAGTACAAGGATGAGAAAATGTATATATTTTATGAATTTCATAGTGTATAGGTTGGATTTTGGCAGCAAAGAATAATTTGGACTATGTAAAGTTTTATTGAATATCATAATAAAACAGTTTTTGCCCTTTAGGCCTGGGATTCAACACGGTGCTTAAATGTTCAGTATGTTTTTTCTCCTGTAATTCATTTACACATTATGTTTTTCTCCTTTGTTTCAACATTATCTAAGTGATATGTTAGGAATTCATCCATAATGATGCTCCTTTCATGATGATTTTGTTGTTAGTTGTAATGGTAGTTTTAGCAGAATTCATCCGTTGTTAGATGCTCTGTTGAGCAACCTCGTTATTCTCTTTCATCTAAAGTTGCTACTGCAGATCCATCCTTTGTTTGATGCTTGCAGGGCAATGGGCTTTCTACCTTATACTTCTCACATTTACAATCTTCACTTGGCTGAACATGGCACTTAATTTGCCCCAGGTTTGCCAGTAGAAACTAACATTGATGCCATAATCAAAACCATCCTTTCTCTTGCTGTTCTAAACCAAAACCTAAAAATCGAACCAGAAACCATAAGCTACTATACCTAGCCTAAAATCCATATTTTATTCAGTCATCTTGACTGAAATTCACAAGGAGAGAGCCCTCTCCTGACTTGGTAGGGCTAGCTACCAGGTTAAGCTTGGTTTGTGGTTATCCTAGGATTGCCTCCCTTCAGCCTGAGGCCGATCTAGGCTCTAACAAGTTTTTCGGAAAGTAGACTTTATCTAGAAAGCCATATGGTGAGGAAGTCTCTTTTGATATTTAGTATATCAAAAGTGAGCACTAAAGAATTTTTTGGATCCACTGCCTCGATTGCCGAAAGCAAAGCACTTCTCTAAGCAAGACATGACTAGAGTACTTCCAATGCAGATATAGCACAAGGACTTTGAGCCAGATCTTCTATAATCAAGTAGTTTTGGGCTGCCCTAACATTAGGGTTAATAATCAAGTGCTTAGCGGAACCTTTTGGTATCCAAGGTATAGACTCAACAGAGGGTCGCTTAATATGAAGTGGGTTTGTGGTTTTGGGAACAGATTTTGCCTTAGATGTTTTTGTTTCACCATAATCACGTTCTCGTATGGCAACGTCGATATGAGAGTTCATCATATATGTTGGAATTATGATACAGGTGTTGTCCTTGATGGAAACTCGCTCAGAGGTATGATATAGGTGTTGTCCTTGGTGGAAACTCAATAAGAGGACAGATCTTAGTACAGCAGGTCAAGAGAGAGATATACGCAGGTTAACCTTGATTAAAGCGTGTATACACGTGAGTGAGAAGAAAAAAACGCGCGTATACGTACACACGCAGGTTCACAGAAGGAAAAGCGTGTACATGTTGGAAAACTAAGTTTTGGTCTATGGTATTAGGTCCATGGTATTTTGGTATTGGTCCGTGGTATTTGGTCTGAAGTGTTGACCCCAGGTATTGGTTCCAAGGTATTGGTTCTACATGGTTTTGGACCATGGTATTGAGAGAAGCCTAAACCTATATAGAGAATATCATTAGGCCAAGGGTGTGCAAGTGATGAATATCTGATGAAGGGTGAGATCTAGTATGCTGGTTATGGGTTGGTGATGTTGTGCTTGATCTGAATCAAGGATGCACCTATGCGGTTGATGATGGATGATGGATCGGGATCATAAGGCTTGAAATGTATTATCATTATGTGGTTTGATCATGGATAGACTAGATCTGAATTATTGACACATGTTTTATTGTATGAATGTTATGATCTAGGTATGACTGATGTCTGGAATAGCTGCAAAGTTCTGAGTTAATATTTGCAGATGTGTACGTGGGTTCGCTTTGGTAAAAGTGTGTATGTACGCCAGTTTGGTTCATCGTAGTAGTGTATACATTATGAAGTATGATATTTGAAGTTGCAGTTGGGTCTGGTTGTTATTGCAGAGTTCTGTGTTTTGCTCTGTGTTCTGGTTACTGTGTTTTGATGATAGGGTTTCAGTGATTCAGTATTGGGTGATTCAGAGATTGATGATGCAGGTGTAGTTGATGATTGTATTACAATGGTGATTGTTTTGTATTTATGGATCCAGTATGAAAATTTATGAAACATGGTCCCTGGAAGAAAAGAGAGGGTTGTAGCCTTCTGTAGGTCGGCGCCTACGTACTAGTAAATATATCGGCTAGTACAAGAGCTAGGGGGTTGGAGCTCCCTTCCAGTAGAAACTGGAGAACGAGAGAAGGTAGTAGCCTTCCGCAGGTGGGTGCCTACGTACTGGTATGAGTCTGCACTAGTACAAGATTGTAAACAAGTTTTTCTTATATTAAAGAAAACAGCAGCAGGTGGTTTTTGTCCCGCATTGGGTTTCCACCTTATATCATGGTGTTCATGTGTGCTTCTTATGTGTGATGATCTATTTTGTTTTACTGCACCTGTTTACTGTTCATATGGTTAATGAATTTCTAATGCACTGATTAAAGATCAACATATAAAGGATTAACTGAATCATAAGTTTACTGGATATACGCTAGTTGCATTAAACACAGTTGCGTGTACATGCGGGTTCCCTTAACTGAAGTAGTGTATATGAATCTAAGTATGGAAATGAAAAAGTTAGTGATTTGCTAATACTGATTCACCCCCCCCCCCCAGTATTATTTCCAAAAATATACACATTTAAGTAATTCCCCCCTTCCTGGTTGCCCCTTGCAGAGGTACCAACATTTGAGTTCGCACCAGCAAGTAATTGCTGCCCTTGGGGAAAAGGGTTAGTCAGGACAGCTTGGGAGCTAGAGGACCCTTGCTACACTAACAAGCGCTGAGCATCTTGAATCTTAGGGCAGAGGTGGTTCAAATTATCTCCATTGCATAACTTGCATGGAAATTTAACCTTCTTCTTAGACTCTTTTTTACCCTCACCGGCACCATTGTCAGGCTTGTTCACATTACACTTCCCTTCTTGGTTCTTCTTCTTACCTTGTCCCTTCTTCTTCCCATCAGATTGTTGATTTCCTTTGGTGTTAGAAGCCTGGATGACATTAATGGAGGAAGGTTTGGAGGGTGAAGGTGTAGATGGTGCTGCCTGGTTAGAAGAGGCAGTTTGTAAAGGCAACTACTGCAATTAGTTCAAAAGGTTCACCGTATTTACATCAATTGATCCAACTATACCATCAGTATGAGGGCTAGGCTTCGGTTTGGCTAAATCAACCATGAATCTAGGAGCATCAGGTAGGATTTTTTGTAGAGTCCCAGACCGAGAATATATCAGTTTTAATTACTGGGCTCGAAAAATAGCCTGCTCTTCCGAATAAACACCGAAAAGAGAAACATCCTTGGAGATCTCAAGTTGTAAAGATTTGAGAAACCATCCAAGATGGAACTTTGGTGGAATTTCGGCTTTGATAAGCCTCTTTCTCCATCTCCATTCCTGGATATGATTCAAAATGTGTGTTTCCATGTCTTAATGAAAATTGGCTAGAAGCTCAATTTTGACTTCATAGCGGACAAGCAACTGAAAATGGTTCAAGAAAATATTAGCCAAATCAGCGAAAGAAGTAAAAGTGCCCCCTAGCAACTCTATATACCATTTGGCTGCATTCCCAATTAGGGTACGCTAAAATAACCTCAACTTGATCGAATCATCGATCAGGGAGTTGGATGAGCACCATAAGTGGAATGTGGTCACATGGTCTCCCAGGTATTCGCCATTCTTCCCTTCGAATTTTGGAATATACGATGGAAGTTTAGTTGGGACTAGAGGCCACGCTAGATTGTACCTAATTAGATCATTCGTCAATTTAGTCAAGTTTGGAAAATTAAGTGTGGCCAGAAAAGGAAGTCGTGCAGGACCTTGGGAATTCCATCCGGACTGGGTGGGGTTCCCATAGGTCTGAAAAGAATGACCTGGATTTTGAAAGGCACCAAGTTTCCTGAAGTAACTCGTAGAACCTACTGAACCAAAGGGTGATCCTTGTGGTCTAGAAAAATTCAGAGTTTGACCAACTCCTGCCGAAAATCCTCCGTAACCGGTAAAGTTACCCCCTAACAAAGTATTGAAAGGAGCTGACAGCCCCTGATAAGGGTTCCAAGTGTTAGCAAAGGGTGAAAAAATTTTAAATGAATTAACTAAGGAATATGGCACATTCCTTGTTGGCCAAAAAATTGATTCCCAGCTCCTATCACACTAATCGTAGGGTTTATCCAACTCTGAAAGGGGTTAGTACCTTGACTTGTAAAAGGAAAATACATTAACCCTATTATCAGATTGGAATGTGGTATATGACCACTTCCAAATGGGAAATCCTGAAAAGAATCCGATCCACTCATCATGGATGTGGAGGTGGTTGATGGTATATTCAAAGGAAATGAAGGAACACCTTGAGAGGGCATTCTGAAAGGGAAAAATCCAAAACTAGATGCATTAGCTTGAGAACCTCCACTCATCGACGGAATAGAAGTAGACCCAAATAAGGATGTGTTGGGAGTGTTAGAAGGGATGGAAATAGCTCCTCTCCCTTGCACAAATATGGGAGTCTACATGATCACAACACTCGTCGTGGATGCCATGCTTCCAACAGTGGTTATCGAAGGGATAGATGTATGTGGACCTGGGCTTGAAGGCCTATGAGTCAAAGCTCCAACGTATAACAAAATTTTTGGATGATTAGGAGGAAGAGGAGAATTCGAAGCCACAACTGACTCTGAAATATCTTCTACTTCAATACTATCTTTCGACTGGAATAGTAATCGAGAAAGAACTAGTGTGTTCCTCTCTAACTCTATATTAGTGCCAGTTCTATCTTGTGAACTAATGCCCCCAAGCAGAGGATCAATCTCCAATGCGTCTGCTGCCACTGGTTGAAAACCACTGGCAGAATCACTCCTACGCCTTCTAGAAGAAGGCTCTGGACTCATAGGTGAAAGCCCACGAAGTCTCCGAGACCGTCGAGATGGTTGGTCAGCCACTTTGAATTATTTTTATAAAATCTACTTAAAGACTCAAGAAAATTAAAAAGCTAGGCCGATTAAGAGCACAAAACACTAACTAAAATGTTCCTAAAAGATATCAACAATCAAACAACTTCCAAGTATTTCCGCTCCAAGTGATTAGGACCAGAAACTAAAATAAAAGAAATTTAATAATAAGGGCCTTCCGAAAATAGACTGGGGTAATTATGCCCCAGGCCTACTAGTGAAGGTATCAGAGGTAGTTACACTGACCTCTAGACAATAGCCTTTGCCGGTGCATGCCCTCAAGCTTCACAAGGGTGCCCTCCAGAAGTATTGTTGAACATGATACAACGTCAACATCAGGTGCCATGAGATTCCCCTCTGTAGCCACCTGTGTGGATTCCTAGGATAGGCAACTATGGACACCAACTCGTATCAGAAGCCGAGCGGAACAGTCGTGAGGTAGGATCTGACAAGTAAGAGAGGGGGTATCTCTTGTCCTTATCTTCATGAACCCTCGTGCTTAACTCCTAGTGATGGAGCTTTCCCGATCTCCCTAACGCTATTGGATTTCGCTCTTTAATCAGACTTTTATGTTTTACAATTTAGAGCGACCTTGGAGAGTTTACTCTCTTCTCGCCTAATCCAAGGCCCTAAATAAACCTAAACTTGTTGGTGTATTCTAATGACAATACAAAAAGTTCTAGTTTATTTTATTAAGCACTTGATTTTAAATGGCTATTCTTTTAAGTCAAAGGGATAAATGGAAATGAAACCAATGGTGTTTGTATGACACAAAAGAAATTAATGAAAAACTAACTTATATAAATGCAATCGTTTGTTCTTCGATGAAAAGAAATTTCTACTTGGGTTCTACGAAACTTCTATAAAGCAAAACTTTTTCTTTTCTTTTCTCAAATCAAACTTCACACTCTCAGAAACTAAAAATACTATTGATGCTTTAATAATGCAAAACTACCCTAATGCAAGGTGTACATGAAGATGCAAGATCCTAGATTACTCTAAAAAGAACGAAAGCAATTGTTCATAACTTATTAATAAGCAAACTTAAGTGTTTGAAAAGAATACAAATTTTGAATACAAAATCTTTTCCCAAACAAGAAGGAAAAATCCAAAATGATCACAATTCACTTTCAAAAAATCAAAAGAAACCAAAATCAAATTTGGAAAAAGAAGACAAAAACAATGTTTTTGAGAACCTTTCTTTTTCAAGAAGAAATGAAAACAACCTTTCGAAAGCACTCTAAATGCCACCAAAGACTCAAAGACCAAAAGAAGAGCACAAGGAAACTTTGCAAGTCACAAATTCGACAACGAATGAAAACTTGAACAAAAAGGGCTTCAAATTGTAGTAAACAACCCAAAAGGCAACAAAGAGCTTTGACAAACTGGCCAAGAAGTTAGGAAAGAAACACTTTCAAATTTGTCAAAAAGGAACTTTCAAAAAGCAAGAAAAGGTGTAAGGCCACGAAATGATGGAAAGCAAAGCAAGTAGACCAATAATCGAGCTTGACACTAAGATTGAAAACAATCTGCTATTCAGGAGGACCAGAACAATCAAGAACCTCTATAAGAAGTCTTATGTGTCAAAACACAAATCATAAAACTCACTCAAAAGCAAACCTAGGCCAAAATTTTTCAAAGCGGAAGAGAAATCAAAACACTAATCTCACTGAATAATAAAATTCTAAAGACAAAAATTGACCACTCAGAGACCAAACAGACCAAGAAACAAATCTTTCTGGGTAGAGAGTTTTGGAAAAAAAATGCAAAAAATGGTATATGTGACTGTGTTCAAGCACAGAGGCGTGTACATGTGCATCTGATAAAGGAAACTCACATATACGTGGGTTCAATTCACAAAAACAAGCTTGTGTATGCTACTGTAAATAGACTTAAATGTGTATACTGAATTTTGCAAGAAAAATAAAAAATAAAGCCAGATCAAAAATATCAGACTTAAGGTCTGAGATTCTAATAGACCAAACAATACTATCACAGCAAGAAAACCAAGAACTTTGCCCTGATTGACACCGAACAACCCAAAATAGGAATAACAAGATTGTTATCCCTAGTGGAGTCGCCAATTCTATTATGGGAATAAGTACCCTAGGGTTTTGGGTTGGAGCCTCAACAAAGCAGGAGCAAACTACAGTAAGAAACACTCATACAACTCAGGCAACATACTTATATAAACAAACTATGTGATAGTGACCATACCTGGATGTCCTTCGTTTGGGTAGTTCCAGCAGGGTTCAGACCCATTGCAACTCTTGATGATCTTTGAATCTACAAATCAACCAATTCGAACATGCATAGCAGCATATAGATAAAGCATTTTAATGAAATCAAATTTATATCATATAAGCAAATGATTAGTTATACATCAAAATAACATTCATACATGAATTACAACAACATCTGATGCATAAACAAAGTTAATCTCAGAACAAGACAATGCTTCTTTTTATTGTAGAAAGCTATAAATAACACGGAGAGAATTCACCTGAGTCTTCTTCTTCTTCCGACTCCAAGTGGAACCATCCTCTAGATCCATCCAGTCCCAGTCTTGAACAGCCTCCTTCCATAACCAATACCATGATATCTCAAGCAAGTGAGAGAATATCAACACTCAAGGAAACAAGGGTTTCCTGAAACTTGGGGAAGTGCTTGAAGCATAGGGATACTTCAGACTCAGTAAGGGATAATCTTAGTATAATAATTCTATCTCTTCTCCTCCTTAAGGCCTTCCCATAGAAGTCTATTTATACTTCTCCCAAATAGTTTTTTAGTTGGGAAACAGTTGGGCCATGGGCACTAGGAGGTAATCAACAGGTAAAACTCATGAACTCCACCCATAATTAAGGAAATTTAATTTTTGTAAGTGTTTTAATACATATATGTGGGTTGGGTATTGACTAACCTATGTGTACACACTTTTATCTCAGGGAAAAGTAGCATACAGGGAATAAAAAATTGTTTTTAAAATATTTGGACCAAGTCTAGAAGGAGGGATTTCCCTAGGCCATAAACCAAGTATCACAAATACCAAGGGTGGTAAATGGAGCTATAAAAGTCGCTGGCACATAACTGGAAATTTTTCTCTCTGGTCGCTACAAGGCAAGCTTGTGAGAGCAACTTTGGGTTTCTGGTCACTCCCTTGCCTATAACATGAGAGCGACTAAGGCCTAATATGTCTAAAACATCAGTGGGACCCAGGGAGAGGCTGTCTAAGTGGCTGATATGTCTCTTGAGGATTCTGAAGCTAATGTTGGATGACTGTGTGTGATGTTTTCATTGGTTCCACTTCCTTAAGGTCACATAGGAGGTCGAATCCAATCATAGTGGCCTCTCATCTCATGTTTACCCCGGTTGGCTAGTTACTTGGGTAGATGTGGGAGGAGGGTGTTACACTTTCCCTAAGGAAATAAAGACATTACTAAGCTAGGAAATGATAATCGCATGTCAAAAATCAACGGTTGTGGTTAGAGGAAACAACACTATGACTAAATAATTAACAACTGAAGTAAAGGAAACAACAACTGTGACAAAAGCAAAAAGTTGCGACTAAGGAAACAACAACCATAATAAAGGAAACAACAATTGTGACTAAGGGAACAACAACTTTAACTAAGGAAACAATGACTATGACTACGGAAACAAAAATTGTATTGAAGGAAATAAAAACTGTAATGAAGGAAACAACAACTTTGGTAAAAGAAACAACATTGTAGTAAAAATATTAGTGATTTTTTCTTTCTCTTTTTTTAATAAAATAAATAAAATTATTTACATTATGTACAACTTTGATAAAAGAAACAACGTTGTAGTAAAAATATTAGCGATTTTCTCTCTCTTTTTTTTAATAAAATAATAAAATTATTTACATTATGTACAAGATAAAGCAGATTTCTCAAAAAAATTCACCTGGTTGTGACTACAGGGAAATTTCTCTAGTCATCTACAACCTACAAATTGGAATCATTATCAATTTCGTGAAGAAAATATTATCGAGTAAGTGGTTGATGGTACAGATGGAGCCAATGCCCATGGAAAGTAAGGAAATGCTAGAATTATCAATTGTGGTAAGGCATGTCATCCAATTGTCATAAAATTTGGTAATTTCGTAAGGGTCAAGCCACCTTGTTTGAAGTTTACCTGGGAAGTCTTGGAATCTTGATTCATATAAGAGCACCCAATATCCTTTTAGAAATTTTTTCTTTTTAATCAACCTATCAAGCCATTTATCTCTCTATCGTTGAATTATGGTAGTGCGTTGTAGATCAAGAAGACACATTTCATCTAGTTCATTAAGTTGGTGTAAGCGATGTTTATGTGCTTCTATGAGATCTAATCTGACTTCCTTGGCAGTTCTGAGAGTCTTAGCTTAGAATTCAATTGGAAAAATGGGTTCCTTACAAAAAACAAGTTAATAGGGTGAATAGCCAATGGTATTGCACTAGGTTGTCTGATAGGCCCGTAAGGCTTCTGGAATCTTGGAATCCCAGTCTCAGTGTTTATAGTTTTAGTTAAAATTTTCTCTAAGACTTTATTAGTGCTTTCCACCTATCCATTCTCTTGTGAATGGTAAGGAGAAGTGATTCTATGTGTAATATGCTAATTTTGCAGTGTGGTTGAAATTTTATGAGTAGTGAATTTGGATCCCCCATCTGTTACAATCTATCAAGGAATCCCATATCAAACAAATAGTTCAAACAGAAAATTGATGACTACTTATTCTGTGGTCCTTGGGAATGCCACTACTTCCACCGATTTGGTAACATAATTTGTACACACTAAAATGTAAGCATTCTTATTTGAAGGCAGATTAAAGGGGCCTACAAAGTCCATTGCCCATATTTTGAGTGGTTCCAATACAATTTGTGGTTGGAGGGGCATTTCGTTAGACTGAATGGGATGACCCATCGTTTGGCAACTATTGCAACTCTACACATATTTCTTTGCATCTTTAAATATTGTGGGCCAAAAATAGCCCATATTTAATACCTTATCTCTATTTCTTCGGTTAGAAAACTGATCCCCACAGGGCTCATCATGACAAGCCCTGAGGATATCATAAATTTCATCTTCTCTAACACATCTTCTAATTTGAATATCAGCCCATGTATGAAAAAGGTAACCATCCATCCATGAAAAGCATGTGATGCCTTGGATAATAAGCTTCTTTTCCTGGGATGAAAAATGTGACGGTAATTTTTCGGCTGCCAGATAATTTGCTACATCAACATATTAGGGTGTTTTAATAGTTATAGCAAACAAATGTTCATCTAGGAATTGGTTCTCAACTAGGGAAGAATTGACTTCGGCTGGAACTCTTAATAAAAGTCTACAACAAGGTTTTCTTTTCCTGGTCGATCCTTTATAGTAATGTCGAATTCCTGCAACAAATATAACTAGTGAGTTAGCTAAATAATTTAACTCAGCCATTGTAATATTTTTGCTGATATAATAAATGACATAAGGATTTTTATCCTCTTCTTGTCTGAGGATTGCTCATATGTATCTGATGTGTCTGAGGATATATTGAATGATAGATTCTAGTTTGGTCCTCGCAACACAAGAGATGTTGAGACCAACATTTTCAGATCTGAAAAAATAGTGTCGCATCTATCAGTCCATTCAAATTCCACATGTCTAGTCATTACATGCAGAGGTGTTGCAATTTTTGAAAAAAATCTACAAAACAACGATAATAACCAGCATAACCGAGGAAACTACGTACCTCTATCTGTATTCAAGGAATAGAGAGTTTAATAATCACGTCGATCTTAGTTGGGTCTACCAAAACTATGTCGTATGTCATCATCATATGAAATTTTTCATGACTGAGGCACAACCTAGTAGCTATACATCGTGCAAGAACCTTCTCAAGATTATGCAACGCTTGCTCAAAATCATTACCATAAGGAATAAAATCGTCCATATATTAGTTCAAGTCCCTCATTAATTTTTAATTAATTTATTGCAAGTGGAACCATGATTGGGCAAAATTCTCAAGAGGGTGAAATTTTTGCAATGTCCAAATTGGACAAATTTTATGTCGATCTTACACCTCTTAGCGAAATTAACCTGATGGCGCAGTTAGTTTCCTAATCTAAGCAGCAGATTTGCAGAGGACCCGGAGGAGGGAATATTTAAGGAATCTAGGGGGAATCTAAAAGATTCCTTGAGCCCCAAATTTCCACTTTCTCAAAATTCATAAATTTCACAGTCGATTTTGCACTATTCGACGCCACAAATTTGATGGTGTATTCACATTTTCCATTTGCCCATTCTATTTTTTGGCCACTTTTCTAAGTGGAGTGTAGGTGTCAACATTCATGTGCGAGCAACCATTCTATGAGATTCGATGCCACGAGATTGATGGTACAGCGAGCTTCAGCAGTCTGACATCCTTCTCTTCAAATGGCCTTAGATGTGAGGTATATGCAGTGTGTTCATGTACTTCCTTGCTATGCATTGTGCTACACAGATCCCTATTTGATGTGTGATGTGGGATCTTGTTTATTACTTGTTTTCATGATTCCTGCTTGATGTGATGCGGAATCATTTGTGGGATGTAATTGTTGTCATGACTCATCATGTTTTGTTTGAGATCCCTTTGTCGTTGTGTTGATGGGATACTCATGTGTCGCCATGCTTGTTTGCATTGAGATCCCTTTTATGCCATGTTGGCGGGATGCTAATTATCATCATGCATGAGTTTATGTCATACTGATAGGATGTTGGGTCCCTATAATACTAGTGATTACCCCATTACTATTGTATTTATACCCCTTATTAATATTTTTGTGCCCCTATTTCCCCCATATTGTTATTACTGTGCCCCATAGAATCCCTCTATTGTTATTTTTTGGCTTTATATTATTATTGTTAGGTCGGCTGGATTATATTGTGACTCCTTAGACTCCTATATATAGAAAGGAGGTTTTTTCATTTGTATCATCCAAGAATTGTTCATTTATGTAATGTAAAGGAGGTTTCCCCCTCAAAGAGGCTGAATTCTAAGGCGTTGATCTATCTTTTCTATCTTTTCTTGAGCTGGTTTCATAACATTTGGTATCAAAGCTTTGGATTCTAGGGTTTCGCTGCTCCAAACAGGTCATCGTGGAATTTTAGCTATAAATTTTTTTCTGCGACTTTTCAGAAGTTTCCAAAAAAACCCATTTGAGAAGAAATCGCGCTGAACCTTGGGTCCAAATTTTAGAGCTTTTCGCGCTATATTTGCGGAGATATGATCTAAGGAAGTTGGTCCTTTTGCAGACTCCGGAATTACATTCCAAACAGGTGACCTGGGGAAAATCATCATAACTTTCTTTCTGAGCATCGGATTGAAATTGCGTAAGAAGGTACAGAAAGAGGACAGACTGTAGTTTTATTTTATATATTTTTCAGAGTCAAAGGTCAAAACAGTGACACTTTGCACTTCATACAAGTTCGCTCTACTGAACTAGTCTATAATCACGTCACTGCGGGAGATTGTGCATAACTCTTTCTTGGAGAATCCAATTTGGATTAGACTAGTGGCATTGGAAAGAGGACATAGAAGTATACTATAATTCATAATTTCAGAACTGGAGGATTTGAAATTACAGAGATACATCAAATTCAATATCAGGCTTCTACAAACTAAAAAAAGGTGTGTAGTTTTTTTTTTAAATTCTTGCGTAAGCTTGGTTTGAAGGAATTCAAAGGGCATAGTAAAGCATTATTATCAGTAATTGATGCCCCGAGGAAAGAAAATGCAAACACCTAGTAAGCAACCTAAAATCTCTAGCATGACTTATGAAGAAGAGGAAGAAATGCAACATGATATAGCAAAATTACGAGACCAAGTGCAACAAGTGTCACTTGCACAAAAGGGAACAGAATCTAAGATGGATGGTTTAAAGAAAGATGTAGAAGCTAAGATGGATGGTTTGAAGAAAGGCGTAGAAGTTAAGATGGACGATTGAAGATAGATTTGAAGACAAACATGGAAGAATTGAAGAAGTTACTACAAGAAAGGGTCACTAATGGTGAAAGGGTAGCAAAGGAAACTCATGATGAGAACAAAAGAAATGTTAATCATGATTCCATAGACTCTAATGTTGGATCAAAGACCCACCATATTCCAAAAATCGATATGAGGAAGTTTGATGGCAAGGATCCCGCAACATGGATATTACAGATGGAGCAATTCTTCGATCTCATTAATGTGCAAAACACACAAAAGGTACGTATGGCAACTTTATATTTGGAACCAAATCAGTTTGTATGGTATCAATGGCTTTGCTCTCGTAAACAATTTATCACTTGGGAAATTTTTACGGAAGAATTGATAGCACATTATGAGGATACAAAAAGCAACACTTTTTTTAGCCAATTGATAAGTCTCAAACAAAAGGGTTCAATAATGGAGCACATTGAGGAGTTCCAAAAATTGAACATAAGGGTAAAAGATATTCCAGAGGAGCATAGGATTGATGTGTTCATAGGGTCTTTAAAGGATAATATCCAACATGATGTTCGCCTTTGGGAACCTGATTCATTAGAGAAGGCATTCAGGTTAGCAAGAAAAATGGAAAGCAAAATTATGGCAACCAGGAAGCATACCACTCACAACTATAAAGACGGAAGTGTTGTTGCCCCTAGTCTTCCACAACCTATAAGGTTGACACCACAAAAATTGGAAGAAAAAAGAGCAAAAGGGCTTTGTTACAGTTGTGATAGCAAATACACTAAAGGTCATAAGTGTGCTGAGAAGAAATTATTCTACATAGATTGTGAAGAGGAAGAAGAAAAGGAGCAAGAAAGGTCAAAAGAAGAGGATATACTCCAGGAACAAAGCCTAGATGAAGAACAAATAAATCCGACCATATCTTGTAATGCATTGGTGGGAATTACCACTCCTCAAACCATCAAGATAGAAGGACAAATCAAGAAGAAAAAGGTAATAGTGTTGATTGATTCAGGAAGCACCCACAATTTTATTCATTGTAAGGTAGCAAAAGAATTGAATTGCTTCCTATATCCAGCACCAGAGTGTCAAGTGATGATTGCAAATGGAGGAACAATAAATTGCTCTAGAAAGTGCCATAATATCAAGCTATCCATGGGAGAATATGTATTGACTAGCCCAATGCTTTCCATTCCAATGGGAGGTGTTGATGTTGTACTAGGAGTCCAATGGCTACAATCCCTTCTACGGAAGGAAAGGAAGTTGAATTAAGGGGTATTGCAGGGAAACCAGGAAAGATAATCAAGCTCTAATGGTATGACAAAGCTTCTAAAAAAGGAGCAAAGAGGTGTAATTGCACAATTATGTTCGCTAGATGTTCCACATCGGAATCATCTATTTCTCCAGATCTCCAAAAAGTCCTGGACAATCATTCCAAGGTATTTGAGACTCCCAAAGGTCTCCCACCTATGCGTGATCATGATCATGCTATTCATGATTCCAGGAAGTGTTCCTCCAAACATCAGGCCGTACAGATATCCCTATGTCCAAAAGAGTGAAATTGAACATATGGTTGCAGAAATGCTAGAGGCTGGTATAATTCAACCGAGTCAAAGTTCTTTCTCTGCTCCAGTAGTATTGGTGCACAAGAAGGATGGATCATGGCGCATGTGTCCAGATTATAGGGAGCTCAACAAGCTCACTATTAAAGATAAGTTCCCCATTCCTGTCATTGATGAATTACTGGATGAATTGCATGGATCAATTTACTTCACCAAGTTGGATCTTCGTTCAGGATATCATCAAATCAGAATGAAGATTGAAGACATTCTGAAAACAACATTTAGAACTCATGAGGGTCATTATGATTTTTGGTCATGCCTTTTGGCCTTACCAATGCACCTTCAACATTTCAAGGTTTGATGAATTCAATTTTCAAACCATTCCTTAGAAAATTTGTGTTAGTATTTTTTGATGATATACTAATCTACAGCAAGTCTTGGAAGGATCATGTTGAACATGTTGACAAGGTGCTACAACTATTGGAGGAGAAACAATTATATGCAAAAAGATCCAAATGTTTCTTTGGAGTCCAGGAGGTGGAATATTTGGGTCATATTGTATCTCATGAAGGAGTTAAGGTAGACCCTAGCAAAATTAAAGCCATTAAGGAATGGAAAATCCCCACATCCATAAAGCATCTGCGAGGATTTCTCGGGTTGACAGGGTATTATCGCAAGTTTGTTAAGAATTATGGGAGAATAGCAGCACCTCTAACAACATTATTGAAGAAAGATGCATTTTCATGGACTCCAGAAGCAACAAAGGCCTTTGAACATCTTAAAGAGGCAATGTGCCAAGCACCGGTCTTAGCTACACCGGACTTCACAAAAACCTTTATTGTGGAATGTGATGCTTCAGGAAATGGAATTGGTGCTGTTCTAATGCAAGATGAAAGACCCATTGCTTTTGAAAGTCGTCCAATCAAGGGAAAGTTTTTAAGCAAAGCTATTTATGAGAAGGAAATGTTGGCAATACTCCATGCACTTAAGAAATGGCGACCCTACCTAATGGGAAGACACTTCAAGGTAAAAACGGATCATGATAGCCTTAAATACTTTTTAGAACAAAGATTATCCTCTGAAGAGCAACAAAAGTGGGTCACAAAGATGTTGGGTTATGACTTTGAAATCATCTACAAAAAAGGGAAGCAAAATGTGGTGGCAGATGCACTCTCAAGAAAGGATGAGGATGTGGAAGCATTGTTGTGCGCCATTTCTATTATCCAACCAGATTGGATAAATGAAGCAAGGGAGGAATGGAAGAATGACGAAGAAGTGTGGGCACTTATTCGAAAGTTACAACAAGATTCCAGTACGTCTGATACATTTAGCTGGCAAAATGATTCATTATGGTACAAAGATCGCTTATACCTCTGTAAGAATTCCCAGCTAAAACAAAAGATTCTTATGGAATTGCACACTTCTCCCTTAGGAGGGCACTCAGGATTTTTAAAAACTTACCACAGGGTTAAGAAGGAATTTTTTTGGGATGGCCTTAAATCAGATATTCAAAAGTTTGTGGCTGAATGTTTGGTTTGCCAACAAAATAAAGTTGAAACAATTAAGACACCGGGTCTATTACAACCTTTATCCATTCCAAGCCAACGTTGGGAGGAGGTTTCAATGGATTTTATCACAGGTTTACCCAAGTCTGAGGGAAAGAGTGTCATCATGGTGGTAGTTGACAGACTTACCAAGTATGCACACTTTTGTGCATTATCACATCCATTTAAAGCCAGTACAGTTTCTACTGCATTTATGGAAACAATTCAAAAGCTACATGGAAACCCAAAGATTATTGTAAGTGACAGAGATCCCATTTTCACTGGAAATTTTTGGACAGAATTATTTTCTTGTCTTGGTACTCAGTTAGCTCATAGCTCATCTTATCATCCTCAATTTGATGGGCAAACTGAGATAGTAAACAAATGTTTGGAAGGATATCTTCGTTGCTTTGTATCTGATAAATAGACACAATGGGTCAAATGGTTGCCTCTGGCTGAATGGTGGTATAACACTTCCTTTCATACAGCAACAAAAATGACCCCATTTATGGCACTTTATGGGTATCAACCACCATCCATCACATCATATTTAAGAGAAAATTCTAAGGTTCAGGCAGTGGAACATCACATCGAACATCAACAACAAGTCCTCCAACTCTTAAAGGATAACCTCGTGTTGGCATAGAATAGAATGAAACAACAGGCAGATCAACATCGCAGTGAAAGAAGTTTTGATGTAGGTGATTTGGTATTCCTACGGCTACAACCATATAAGAAAATGTCCCTCAAGCAAGCTAAGAAGGATAATAAATTATCACCAAAGTATTATGGTCCGTACAAGGTGTTGCAAAAGATTGGTACTATGGCATACAAATTGGAGCTTCCTGCAGCTTCTCGATTGCACCCAGTTTTCCATGTTTCATGTTTAAAGAAGGTTATAGGCGACAAGCTCCCAGTTCAAACAATATTGCCAGAACTTGACGAGGAAGGAAAAATTATATTGGAACCAAAAGCAGTCACAGAAACAAGAACTCGACAGCTATGAAATCGATCAATTTCAGAGTATCTTATCAAGTGGAAGAACTTATCCGCTGAAGATTCCACATGGGAGGATGAGAATTTTATGCAGAAGTATCCAAACTACTCAAGCATTGAGGACAACACTTTTTTGAAGGAGAGGGGCATGTTGGGTCCCTATAATACTAGTGATTACCCCATTACTATTGTAGTTATACCCCTTATTAATATTGTTGTGCCCCTATTGCCTCCATATTGTTATTACTGTGCCCCATAGAATCCCTCTATTGTTATTTTTTGGCTTTATATTATTATTGTTAGGTCAGCTAGATTATATTGTGACTCCTTAGACTCCTATATATAGAAAGGAGGTTTTGTCATTTGTATCATCCAAGAATTTTTCATTTATGTAATGTAAAGGAGGTTTCCTCCTCGAAGAGGCTGAATTCTAAAGCATTGATCTATCTTTTCTATCTTTTCTTGAGCTAGTTTCATAACATAAGAGTCCTTTTGACTGAGAGTTCCTGTAGTGGAATATCTCTTGCAGCCACTCCTGTGTGAGGGCATTTTCCTTGTATGATAGCGACATCACCTCTTATGTACATCATCACTATTGACAGCACATAATGCAGTGGCCTACACCATCTTGACATTGGGGCCCGGAGATGTAGTCCCTCTTGGACGAGCTCCATTATCAATGGCTTATTTTTTCATGTGCTAATGATTTTCATGTTCCTCTTCTTTATAGCATGCAGATGTATTCATTTATGTTCTTTTAAAAATGCAATTTAACACATCATAAAAAGAAAATGACTTGGAAAGGTCCTTTGTCACACTCAGACCTGGATCAAGTGGTATCAGAGCGCTCTTTGCATGGATGTGAATTGCAAGCATGAACAATGGAATGTGCAGCAATAGAGGATGAAAAAGCGATGTACGAGACCATGCTCAAAATTTCCCGAAGAGTGGAAATAATGTATGAAATTATACAAGAAGAGATAGAGGAAAAGGAGCGATTGCAGCTTCAGTTGCGAGCTATGGAAGAGGCCCTGGAAGAATTGAAGCACAACAACCAGAATATTCAAACAGATAATGCTGATTTGAAGATGCATCTACAAGAAGAGAAAGAGGAGAAATAATCTGCTACGATAGCTGCAAGTAAAGGACGAGGCCTTGGAAACGCTGCAGTGTGACCCACATGAAGTAAAAAGTAGTTATCCATCTTCATGTATGTTTCCTGATGATGATTTCGTTGTTTTTGAAAATCATACCATAGGAATTGGCTCCAAAATGTTGAACATAATGGGTTATGAAGGAAAAGGCTTGGGCATTAATGGACAAGGCATTGTCAACCCCATCAAAGTAGAAGAATTACCCGTCAAGAAGGACTTGGGTATGTGAGAAAAGAAGTTGGGGAATGCACTGAGACATCAAGCTAACCATCAACAACATATGATCAGAAGCCCTCATCAGTTCTTTCCAAATCGACAGAGGAGGTAAAAGATGTTGATTTCCTTTTGGGTTCGTCTTCACATAGTATGATTTCTGTTGGAGATGTGGAGATCCCAATTACAGGGACAAACATGAAGCTCCTTACTAGGATGGGGCACAAAGAGGAAAAATAACTTGGTTTTAATAACCAAGGCATAGCTCAACCATTGGAGGTTGTGTAGAGACCTCAATTTGCAAGCTTGAGATACATTGAGGGAGAATGCTCAAAGGTGTCATATTCTTCTGAGACATCGTCGAAATTGTCCAGGAAAGAGAATGATGGGAACCCATCCTCATCATCCCATGGTAGTGCCCATTGCAGGGAAAGAGCTAAGGCAAGCTCACATCGCCATACTTACACCCAAGGAAAGGTATAATCAGTTTTGATATTTGAATGTTCATTTCAATTATAATCATGTTGCTAGTATGAAAAAAAACATGGCATTGAAAGACATGTACCTTTTGTGGATTACATAACCATACATTTTCTAATTGTTGGAAAAGAATAGCAACACACAAAAAGAGGAGGCGTGAAAGACCCTCTAAACAGCAGGTAAAGAAACATGGTAAACAGATCTAGAGGAAGAAGACCTATTGCATTCATTGTGACAAAAGTGGCCATCAAAGAGCCACTTGTTGGAGGCTCCATCTAGAGCAATGCCTGAAAGACAAAGTGTCAATGCATGAACCAGGTGAAACACTTGTTTGACAAGCAAAACCACCATAGGGGGATGACCCATTCACAACGATAAGTGAAAAATGGTTTCTAGATATGTTAGCTTGTCATGGTTGTGCTTTTGTGAATCATTTGTTGCATTTTAAAATGTAAAAGTGATGATGTGCTTTCCATCAATTGTTAAGCAACAAAGATGTATGGTCTTATTTTGACTTTCATGATAAGCTGTGAAAGTGATGTCATGTTTCCATCACTTATCAAAGAAAAAATAGTGTTTGTCCTTGTTGTTGTAAATCATGTGTTGCAATGATGGTGTGTTTTCCATCACTTGTTGGAGCAACAATGATATGTTGGCCTTGTTTTCGTAGCTGGGGTATTGTGTCCATCTTGATGTAGACTTGACCACCAAGTATGTGTTATAAACTCGTGGAAAGTATGGGATGCTTGGTTCATTAGTTGGTCATGAAAGTCAAGCATGTAATTTGCAAAACAATGTACTACGGGTTACAAAGGTTGCAGTTGTCAGCTCATTGCTTAAGGCTCCAGAGAACAAAGGTGAAGGAGATGGAAGCAGGACCTTTTTTAGGACGCTTGTGATGCAGACAAGGTACAGAGAAGTTGCAGATTATTTTTCGTGCTTTTGGAAGACCAAAAACTCCTCGGTGGGGAGGATTGATCTAGGTGGCTCCAGAGACACACAGAGGACAAAGAGGGCTTATGAAAGCTCAAAAATCAAAATCATCAAAATGTTTTCAAACTAGGACTAGAGCGTAGATCTTGTCATCTTGATCACAGCGGTGCAAACGGTTTGTCAATCCAAGCTCATATGAGTGAGAATGAGCCAGTCAAAGTTGGACTATGGGCCAGGTTTAAGTGTCCTACAATTTGACTGACCCCCCCCCCCCCCCCCCCCCCACCCCCCCAACCACACTATGTTTAAAGCCTATGTTAAGGAGGCCAGCGGGTATTGAGCCTGCACCAGCCACGTGGGCTGGCCTGCCACCGTGCAGTGGCCCCATGTCACACCACCAATGTACCAACCTTCAAAAGCGCCATGGATAATACAGTACCAAACCAAAACGCGCCCCCCCCATTTAATGCGCTACGGAGGTTATGGGAGTGGGCCACCCAATGCAGACCTGACCCCCCAAAAAACAAATACATCTGCAGTTTTTCAAAATGAAAAAGGTTTTAACATGGAGGGGTTGGGGTTTGACCACCTAACCTCCTCCTTATTACTCTGGGATTTTAACTGATCCACCTAAACCAACTTTTTTGTAAATTCCACCCACCGAAATATATATAAACCCAGTGTTTGCCTAGCGTGCCTAGGCATGGAGGAACGAGGAGCAGGCACAAAAATTGACACTATAATTTTTAATTAATTTATTGCAGATGGAACCACGATTGGGCGAAATTTTGAGGAGGGTGAAATTTTTGCAGTGTCCAAATTAGGCAAATTTTATGTCAATCTTACACCTCTCAGCGACACGAAACCGATGGCACAATTAGTTTCTTGATCTAAGCAGCAGATTTGCAGAGGACCCAGAGGAGGGAATCTTTAAGGAATCTAGGGGGAATCTAAAAGATTCCTTGAGCCCCAAATTTCCACTTTCTCAGAATTCAGAAATTTTACAATCAATTTTGCACTATTCGATGCCACAAATCTGATGGTGTATTCACATTTTCCATTTTGATCATTCTATTTTTTGGCCACTTTTCTAAGTGGAGTGCAGGTGTCAACATTTATGTGTGAGTAGCCATTCCATGAGATTCAACGCTATGAGATTGATGGTACAACCAGCTTCAGCTGTTTGAGATCCTTCTCTTCAGATGGCCCTGGATGTGAGGTATATGCAGTGTGTTCATGTACTTATTTTCTATGCATTGTGCTACATAGATCCCTGTTTGATGTTTGATGTGGGATCCTGTTTATTACTTGTTTTCATGATTCTTACTTGATGTGATGTGGAATAATTTTTGGGATGTACTTGTTGTCATGATTCATCATGTTTTGTCTGAGATCCCTTTGTCGTTATGTTGATGGGATACTCATGTGTCTCCATGCATGTTTTCATTGATATCCCTTTTATGCCATGTTGGCAGGATGCTCATTATCGTGAATGAGTTTATGTCATACTGATAGGAGTCCTTTTGACTGAGAGTTCCTGTGGTGGAACATCTCTTGGAGCCACTCCTGCGTGAGGGAATTTTCCTTATATGGTAGCGACATCACCTCTTATGTATATCATCACTATTGACAACAGTTAATGCAACGACCTACACCATCTTGACAACGGGGCCCGGAGACATAGTCCCTCCTGGACGAACTCCGTTATCAACGGCTTATGTTTTCATGTGTTGATGATTGTCATGTTCCTCTTATTTACAGCATGCAGATGTATTCATTTATGTTCTTTTAAAAATGCAATTTAACACATCACAAAAGTAAAAGGTCTTGGAAGGGTCCTTTGTCACACACGAACCTGGATCAGTGAGAGAGGATCATAAATTACCTTCATGATATTTGGTGGGGAACATCTAAAATCATCAGTCGACATGTTTGGGTTTAGCAGGATGGTATAAGATAAGATTCTTGATAGTTGGTCATTTAGAAATGGTCATACTTCCATTTAGTCACCCTATGTATGCATCTGTAGTGGTAAGCCATGGTCTTCCTAATATAAAAGGGTGTCGTAGGATTGAGGACTAGAAAATCCACTAAGTATTCCTAGGAATCTATAGAAACAATAATATATTCTAAGGCTCCCTCCAGTTTTACTATGGATGTGTCAGCTAGTTCCAACATGGTTGAAGTCGGTTTAAGTCTATTTATTCCATGGAGTCCACAAGTTTCAAGTGTTATAATATTTATGGCTACTCCCAAGTCCACCAAAGTGTTTGGGAAAGTATATCCATGAATTTGGACAGTAACTATAGGGTTTCCAGGGTCATCATGTTTAATGGGTAATTTTTTTCCTAGGATGAGATCAGAGAGTTTCCCTAAAACATGGAATAGAGGAGAGTATTTTGGCTTACTACCAGGATTCTTAATGCATAATTCTTTGATGGTTTTAACATAAATAGGTATTTCTATAATAGCCTGCAGGAGAGGAATTTTGATATAAAAAAATTGTAATTCAACTAAGAGATAAAATTCAAGGTGTACACGTGATTTTACTATGGCTAATCTCTTAGAGAATGGAGGAGAAATATTCATAATCTCAGTGGGTTAATGTTTTTTGGTTGGTTTGCTAGATGGCTCTGCTTCACTAATGATTATGACAAGATGAGAATGTTTTGTCAAAGACTGATCCTTAGCAGGTTTATCATTTTCTGGTTGCTCTTGATATTTTGAGTGATCTAATAGAAATATGTCTCCCAATCTCAGACGTAGTTCATTACATTCCAAAGAAGAAGGGGGAGAATCCAAAGTTTCCAAATTTTCAAAAAATTGCACAGGTCTATTATTTGGATTCAGATTTGGCTGTGCAAGTAATTGAGGTCAGACTGGAGGTGGAATATTTGGAGGTAATTGAAGTGGAGGTTGTATTGGTGGTTTACATTATGACTGAGGCATCACTCCCATTGATTGATTAATCAGTCTAGTGGGGCGTTGCCAATTCTAGGACAACAATGGCCGTTGAGGAGGTTGATTTTCCCATTGCGGAGGGTATTCATTATTTGGTGTATTCTGCCATGACGTTTTGGAATATTGTTGATTCAACCAAGAAGGACCAGGGAATGACTTTTTTGTCTAGGGTGATAAATTGTATGTTTATGTCTTCCAGGTATTAGGATAATGTTGTTGGCCCTTCCAATTTAATATAGGAAACTGTTGTTGAGCAAATTATCCAAAAAAAAACATAGAAGGGTCATGCGGAATACCTAATGAGAGATTCTAACATTGTAATCATTGTTCCACAAAATACATTGGTTTTAGATCTTCTTTGACTTCCTTAAATACATATTTCAACCCAGGAAGTGAAGGAAAATGATCAATCGAATGATATTTAGTGCAAATAGCACATATCTCAACTGTGTCCAATTGAAATTCTTTACGACTGTGCTTCTTCCAACAGTAAGGACAAAAAACAACCAATGTATGTTCTGCTTCAATTTATTTTTGTTTTACCTATAAAAAATCCAACTGTGTTGTCAACGTACTTAAAATATTAGTTTTAAAACCTTCTAAAAGATTACCAATTTCTGCTCATGTAACTCCTCCCTCTACAATTCTGTTGGCTCTGCTGAGAGGATCATGAGTCCCAGGCTTGGTTCATGTACTCCCTCAAGAACACCTGATACAATATTTTACAATGTCATCATACTCTTCTTTGGAAATGTCACCCTGCCCCATTAAATTAATCATTTCTATCCATTCTTTTTTCATACCTCTAATGAAAGTGGTTTTCAATACGTCCTTTAGTAAGGTGGTATATGGTGATTTCTATAAATGATACTGAAATCTTTCAACGCATTCTTCCAAAGTTTCATCTTCTTTTGACATCATCTTAAATATTTCTTCCCTTAGATCTGTTATGAAACCAGCTCAAGAAAAGATAGAAAAGATAGATCAACGCCTTAGAATTCAGCCTCTTCGAGGGGGCAACCTCCTTTACATTACATAAATGAACAATTCTTCGATGATTCAAATGACAAAACCTCCTTTCTATATATAGGAGTCTAAGGAGTCACAATATAATCCAGCCAACCTAACAACAATAATATAAAGCCACAAAAATAACAATAGAGGGATTCTATGGGGCACAGTAATAACAATATGGAGGCAATAGGGGCACAACAATATTAATAAGGGGTATAACTACAATAGTAATGGGGTAATCACTAGTATTATAGGGACCCAACATGCCCCTCGTCTTCAAAAAAGTGTTGTCCTCAACGCTTGAGTAGTTCTGGATACTTCTGCATAAAATTCTCATCCTCCCATGTGGAATCTTCAGCGGATAAGTTCTTCCACTTGATAAGATACTCTGAAATTGATCGATTTCGTAGTTGTCGAGTTCTTGTTTCTATGATTGCTTCCGGTTCCAATATAATTTTTCCTTCCTCGTCAAGTTCTGGCAATATTGTTTGAACTGGGAGCTTGTCGCCTATAACCTTCTTTAAACATGAAACATGGAAAACTGGGTGCAATCGAGAAGCTGCAGGAAGCTCCAATTTGTATGCCATAGTACCAATCTTTTGCAACACCTTGTACGGACCATAATACTTTGGTGATAATTTATTATCCTTCTTAGCTTGCTTGAGGGACATTTGCTTATATGGTTGTAGCCGTAGGAATACCCAATCACCTACATCAAAACTTCTTTCACTGCGATGTTGATCTGCCTGTTGTTTCATTCTATTCTGTGCCAACACGAGGTTATCCTTTAAGAGTTGGAGGACTTGTTGTTGATGTTCGATGTGATGTTCCACTGCTTGAACCTTAGAATTTTCTCTTAAATATGATGTGATGGATGGTGGTTGATACCCATAAAGTGCCATAAATGGGGTCATTTTTGTTGTTGTATGGAAGGAAGTGTTATACCACCATTCAGCCAGAGGCAACCATTTGACCCATTGTGTCTGTTTATCAGATACAAAGCAACGAAGATATCCTTCCAAACATTTGTTTACTATCTCAGTTTGCCCATCAGATTGAGGATGATAAGATGAGCTATGAGCTAACTGAGTACCAAGACAAGAAAATAATTCTGTCCAAAAATTTCCAGTGAAAATGGGATCTCTGTCACTTACAATAATCTTTGGGTTTCCATGTAGCTTTTGAATTGTTTCCATAAATGCAGTAGAAACTGTACTGGCTTTAAATGGATGTGATAATGCACAAAAGTGTGCATACTTGGTAAGTCTGTCAACTACCACCATGATGACACTCTTTCCCTCAGACTTGGGTAAACCTGTGATAAAATCCATTGAAACCTCCTCCCAACGTTGGCTTGGAATGGATAAAGGTTGTAATAGACCCGGTGTCTTAATTGTTTCAACTTTATTTTGTTGGCAAACCAAACATTCCGCCACAAACTTTTGAATATCTGATTTAAGGCCATCCCAAAAAAATTCCTTCTTAACCCTGTGGTAAGTTTTTAAAAATCCTGAGTGCCCTCCTAAGGGAGAAGTGTGCAATTCCATAAGAATCTTTTGTTTTAGCTGGGAATTCTTACAGAGGTATAAGCGATCTTTGTACCATAACGAATCATTTTTCCAGCTAAATGTATCAGACGTACTGGAATCTTGTTGTAGCTTTCGAATAAGTGCCCACACTTCTTCGTCATTCTTCCATTCCTCCCTTGCTTTGTTTATCCAATCTGGTTGGATAATAGAAATGGCGCACAACAATGCTTCCACATCCTCATCCTTTCTTGAGAGTGCATCTGCCACCACATTTTGCTTCCCTTTTTTGTAGATGATTTCAAAGTCATAACCCAACATCTTTGTGACCCACTTTTGTTGCTCTTCAGAGGATAATCTTTGTTCTAAAAAGTATTTAAGGCTATCATGATCCGTTTTTACCTTGAAGTGTCTTCCCATTAGGTAGGGTCGCCATTTCTTAAGTGCATGGAGTATTGCCAACATTTCCTTCTCATAAATAGCTTTGCTTAAAAACTTTCCCTTGATTGGACGACTTTCAAAAGCAATGGGTCTTTCATCTTGCATTAGAACATCACCAATTCCATTTCCTGAAGCATCACATTCCACAATAAAGGTTTTTGTGAAGTCTGGTGTAGCTAAGACCGGTGCTTGGCACATTGCCTCTTTAAGATGTTCAAAGGCCTTTGTTGCTTCCAGAGTCCATGAAAATGCATCTTTCTTCAATAATGTTGTTAGAGGTGCTGCTATTCTCCCATAATTCTTAACAAACTTGCGATAATACCCTGTCAACCCAAGAAATCCTCGCAGATGCTTTATGGATGTGGGGATTTTCCATTCCTTAATGGCTTTAATTTTGCTAGGGTCTACCTTAACTCCTTCATGAGATACAATATGACCCAAATATTCCACCTCCTGGACTCCAAAGAAACATTTGGATCTTTTTGCATATAATTGTTTCTCCTCCAATAGTTGTAGCACCCTGTCAACATGTTCAACATGATCCTTCCAAGACTTGTTGTAGATTAGTATATCATCAAAAAATACTAACACAAATTTTCTAAGGAATGGTTTGAAAATTGAATTCATCAAACCTTGAAATGTTGAAGGTGCATTGGTAAGGCCAAAAGGCATGACCAAAAATTCATAATGACCCTCATGAGTTCTAAATGTTGTTTTCGGAATGTCTTCAATCTTCATTCTGATTTGATGATATCCTGAACGAAGATCCAACTTGGTGAAGTAAATTGATCCATGCAATTCATCCAGTAATTCATCAATGACAGGAATGGGGAACTTATCTTTAATAGTGAGCTTGTTGAGCTCCCTATAATCCGGACACATGCGCCATGATCCATCCTTCTTGTGCACCAATACTACTGGAGTAGAGAAAGAACTTTGACTCGGTTGAATTATACCAGCCTCTAGCATTTCTGCAACCATACGTTCAATTTCACTCTTTTGGACATAGGGATATCTGTACGGCCTGATGTTTGGAGGAACACTTCCTGGAATCAGATGAATAGCATGATCATGATCACGCATAGGTGGGAGACCTTTGGGAGTCTCAAATACCTTGGAATGATTGTCCAGGACTTTTTGGAGATCTGGAGAAATAGATGATTCCAATGTGGAAACATCTAGCGAACATAATTGTGCAATTACACCTCTTTGCTCCTTTTTTAGAAGCTTTGTCATACCATTAGAGCTGATTATCTTTCCTGGTTTCCCTGCAATACCCCTTAATTCAACTTCCTTTCCTTTCGTAGAAAATTTGATGAAAAGTTCTTGAAAATTAAAAGCTATTGTACCCAAGGATTGTAGCCATTGGACTCCTAGTACAACATCAGCACCTCCCATTGGAATGGAAAGCATTGGGCTAGTCAATACATATTCTCCCATGGATAGCTTGATATTATGGCACTTTCCAGAGCAATTTATTGTTCCTCCATTTGCAATCATCACTTGACACTCTGGTGCTGGATATAGGAAGCAATTCAATTCTTTTGCTACCCTACAATGAATAAAATTGTGGGTGCTTCCTGAATCAATCAACACTATTACCTTTTTCTTCTTGATTTGTCCTTCTATCTTGATGGTTTGAGGAGTGGTAATTCCCGCCAATGCATTACAAGATATGGTCGGATTTATTTGTTCTTCATCTAGGCTTTGTTCCTGGAGTATATCCTCTTCTTTTGACCTTTCTTGCTCCTTTTCTTCTTCCTCTTCACAATCTATGTAGAATAATTTCTTCTCAGCACACTTATGACCTTTAGTGTATTTGCTATCACAACTGTAACAAAGCCCTTTTGCTCTTTTTTCTTCCAATTGTTGTGGTGTCAACCTTATAGGTTGTGGAAGACTAGGGGCAACAACACTTCCGTCTTTATAGTTGTGAGTGGTATGCTTCCTGGTTGCCATAATTTTGCTTTCCATTTTTCTTGCTAACCTGAATGCCTTCTCTAATGAATCAGGTTCCCAAAGGCGAACATCATGTTGGATATTATCCTTTAAAGACCCTATGAACACATCAATCCTATGCTCCTCTGGAATATCTTTTACCCTTATGTTCAATTTTTGGAACTCCTCAATGTGCTCCATTATTGAACCCTTTTGTTTGAGACTTATCAATTGGCTAAAAAAAGTGTTGCTTTTTGTATCCTCATAATGTGCTATCAATTCTTCCGTAAAAATTGCCCAAGTGATAAATTGTTTACGAGAGCAAAGCCATTGATACCATACAAACTGATTTGGTTCCAAATATAAAGTTTCCATACGTACCTTTTGTGTGTTTTGCACATTATTGAGATCGAAGAATTGCTCCATCTGTAATATCCATGTGGCGGGATCCTTGCCATCAAACTTCCTCATATCGATTTTTGGAATATGGTGAGTCTTCGATCCAACATTAGAGTCTATGGAATCATGATTAACATTTCTTTTGTTCTCATCATGAGTTTCCTTTAGTACCCTTTCACCCTTAGTGACCATTTCTTGTAGCAACTTATTCATATTTATCTTCAATTCTTCCATATTATCATCCACGCCATCAATTTTAGCTTCTACGCCTTTCTTTAAACCATCCGTCTTAGCTTCTACATCTTTCCTTAAACCATCCATATTAGATTCTGTTGCTTTTTGTGCAAGTGACACTTGTTGCACTTGTTCTTGTAATTTTGATATATCATATAGCATTTCTTCTTCTTCTTCATGAGTCATGCTAGAGCTTTCAGGTTCCTTACTAGGTGTTTGCATTTTTTTTCCTCGGGGCATCAGTTACCGATAATAATGCTCTATTATTCCCTTTGAATTCCTTCAAAACAAATTTTCAAACCAAGCTTAAGCAAAAATTTAAGAAAATCTACACACCTTTTTTCACTTTGTAGGAGCTCGATATTGCTTCTGATGTATCTCTGTACTTTCCAATCATCTAGTTCTAAATTTGTGACCTGCAGTAGCCCTTTGTGTCCTCTTTCCAATGCCACAAGTCTGACCCAAATTGGATTCTCCAAGGAAGAGTTATGCGAAGTCTCCCACAGTGACTTGATTATAGACTAGTTCAGTAGAGCGAACTTGTACGACGTGCCACGAGTCACTGTTTCGACCTTTGGATCTGAAAAATTCATACAAGAAACTAAAATCCGTCCTCTTTCTGTACCTTCTTACAAAATTTCAATCCAATCCCCAGAGAGAAAGTTATGACGATTTTCCCCCGGTCACCTGTTTGGAATGTAATTTAGGAGTCTGCAAAAAGACCAACTTCCTCAGATCATATCTCCGCAAATATAGCGCAAAAAGCTCTAAAATTTGGATCCAAGGTTCAGCGCGATTTCTTCTCAAATGGGTTTTTTTTGCAACTTCTGAAACGTCACAGAAAAAAAGTTATAGTGAAAATGCCACGATGACCTGTTTGGAGCAGCGAAACCCTAGAATCCAAAGCTCTGATACTAAATGTTATGAAACCAGCTCAAGAAAAGATAGAAAAGATAGATCAACGCCTTAGAATTCAGCCTCTTCAAGGGGGCAACCTCCTTTACATTACATAAATGAACAATTCTTCAATGATTCAAATGACAAAACCTCCTTTCTATATATAGGAGTCTAAGGAGTCACAATATAATCCAGCCGACCTAACAATAATAATATAAAGCCACAAAAATAACAATAGAGGGATTCTATGGGGCACAGTAATAACAATATGGGGGCAATAGGGGCACAACAATATTAATAAGGGGTATAACTACAATAGTAATGGGGTAATCACTAGTATTATAGAGACCCAACAAGATCCCTAGATCGTCAATAATCCTGATACTTAGTAAGGAAGGCTTCTTTCATTTGGTCTCATGAAGTTATAGTACCACCCCCCAGTCCCATGAACCATCGTAAAGCTGCTCCCTTTAAGGTAGAAGGAAACAACTTTAACTTTTGGGGGGTCAGTAGTATAATCATATCCTCGGAGTAAAACATAAAATCAAGCAAAAATGCATCAGGGTCTTCAAAGGCCTTCTATGAAAGTTTGGAAGGTTTTGTAGTAGGATAGACTTCATTAGGGCATTAGCCTGTGAATCAACAATAGGATATCATATGGTTGACGTTTGCGTTTTTGTTACTGCATTTTCCATTTGGTCAAAGATCTACCAATAATCTTTAGGGATCCCATAATCAGGATGTATTATCTAAAAAGTAATATGCTAACGGGGTTCTTGACCAGGTCTCACAACACTAGTAAGGTCAGGAAATTCAGTTTTTTACCTCACAATGGGTGTTATAGGGAATTTGTGTACAGAAGGTTGTGGGTACGGTTGGCTTGTATCACCTCCCTTTTCCCTAAAATTGCAAGAGTGCCCCCCACTCTTATCAAAAGGACTGAGATACCTAACAGATATGTCTTAGAAGCTTTGCTCAGATCCTAAAATTTTATCATGAATCTCAGCATTAGCTATAGCATATGACCCTACTACTCAAGGGGCAAGAACAATAGAACCTTTCCCAGATACTGCTTGGGGACCTACCAACGCTTTAGATTCTTATCTGCGAATGATTTCATCTATAAAATTCATTCCTCCAAGGCTAACGTGCCCTTTGTTTTTAGTGATTTTTGTGGTGGACTTTTTATCTATGTTTATTTGGTTCCTAGTCCTAGGCTTCTTTCTAGTCATACACACTAGAAAATATAAACGTATCAGTTGAGGGCAGGCAATGGCATAAGATTTTTACTTAAGTACATTCCCATGTTCTTTCCTTCTGTCTTTAATACCCATCCCCCAAGGATACAACTAACACTCTCTTTGACAACCTCCCCAACAATGGCACCAAAATGTTGAGCCAATTAATTATTCCAAGAAGGACCAACTAACTACTACACATTAATTTATCAACCCGAGGTTTCATTTTTCTATTTCAAGGTTATCAACACAGTTTATGCAAGATAAATGTTGATATGGCTAATTACTATTATCCTATTGAAAATGAAAGCTAGAATATCAAAAGAATCAACTCATAATGTAATTTCTAATTATCATAAACTATTCAAAGCATTTACCTCTATGAACTTCTAAAGGAAACAACAAAAAGAAAACCTATTTATCGTCAAGTTATTTAGTTGAATTGAGGCTTCTGTGATCCATATCAAGTTTATGAGAAATTTTTCAGCATAAATCACATGATATTTCATTTGTCAACGTGTTTCGAACCAACTAGTGTGGTTCATCATCAGGAAAAGTTGAAGAAACAAATCTAGCTTAGCATATTGATCATCAAGTTGTTTCTAAGGGAACAACAACTATAGAATAGAAAAACAATACTACAAAATCACATTATTAAAAGTGATTAAGTAAACGGGATAACAATCTATGATAATTTATAGAAAACAAAAAGAAAGAACACTACTCTTAATAGATTAACTATGGCAGATCTATTATGTAATGATCTCAATAAGCCTTATTCAAAACAGATAATTCAAATTAACAAATAGGCAGTGAGGAATTAAGATCAATTATGCAAATAGAAATAGCTAAAACAAGAGAATTGAACACCAATTTAATGATACAAGGGAAGACAACATTTCTTCTAGAAACAGGCCCAAATCTGGAATCGAACTGCCTTATGAAGGAATCAACACAACAAACTAAATTTGAGCAATGAATACTTCCATTGAATTGGAGAGAACCAGTTATGATTAATGTACTCACAAGTTTGAGCTTATGCCAAAAATAATATTACAACTTTGAACAACCCCTTTTGAGGCTTAATGCCAGTTTTTATATCGTACTAGTAAAAGATAAAGATCAAAGAATCTATTTTTAATAATGAGTGATCCTGAGAATCTAAAGATTCTCGGGATTCTCATTTAAGCTACAAATATATTAATTCATTCGAAATACCAGGTCGAGAGTTCATTTTTAACTAATTCACTCCAAAAAGAGTGTAACATCTTGAATGTGATCTCCCACGATTATTCCAGGAAGCAACATCAAATATCAATGCATCAATAGATTCTTATCCAATAATAAGGACCCGTTCTTTAGGAAATAACACTTTAATGATCGAATCCATTCATAAAATAATAAAACAATAAATGTATATAAAATACTGCTAAAATCCATACTACATGAGCCTAATTACAAGAAAGACTTAGTAAATAGTCTGAAAAATACAAAATAAGGCAAGGAAAATATGACAATTATGAATAGTGGGTATACTCTGCATAGACCGGATAGGGGAGCAACATCTCCAATCCTATGCGTAGATAGGGGAGCAACAGCTACAACCCTATGGGTAACAGATAGGGGTATACCCTATTTTCCAAAGATCCCTCAACCCTATGAGCCCTCTATCTCAATTTCGTACCCTAGGAGCTCAACAAGGGGGAATATCTAGCTCAGTGTCCTCGATCAGTGTTACCACTTATCAGGAGGGGTCACATCCATCAGTCCAAGTTGTTCTCTAAAGGCCAATAAATTTCCTTTCTACAAATTCTTGGTGAGAATGTCTACAGTCTTCTCAATTTTTGATATGTGATGGAGTCTAACGGCTCCTATCTGTACCATGTCTAAAATGAAGTGATATCAGATCTCTATTTTCTTTGACTTGTCATGAAATACAATATTATCTGCCAAATAGATCACACTCTTGTTGTCACAATATATCAATGTAGTATATAGAACCTGCTCAAATAGTTCTCCAAAGAGATTCCTTAACCAAACTTCTTTGTAGCTAGCCATCTAGTGGCAATATACTCTGCCTTGGTGATACTCAATGCTATGGACTTCTTCTTCCTACTCATCTAGGATATCATGGAAAATCCTAAACTAAAACAACATCCAAACGTACTTTTCCTGTCGATAACATTTTCTAGCCAGTCAACATTGTTGTATCCACGAAGTCAAACATCTCTGGTAGAATATCTAAGACCAAGTGTGATCGTACCATGAAAATATATCAAGATGTTTTTGGTAGTGATCCAATGTGCATGGAGAGGCTTTCTTATGAATTTACTTAGCATGTTCACTGCATAGCTTATGTATGAAAGAGTGTTCACTAGGAACATTAGAGCCCAATCAATTGTCTATATGATGGGCCTCTAAATTAGAAATAAATTAAGGCCCATGCCTTTAAATTAAACATAAACTAAGGCCCATCTAACCATCCTATAGCACATTAAACCTCTCTTTTTTCATTAGATAATTTATTTTTAACTTTGATACGTCCATGAGGAAGGTTTATGGATAATTGCATATTTGTGCCTAATATTTATTTATTTTTGTGGAATGTTGTGAGAATATTGGGCAAATTATGAAGATTTGGAGGAGGAGATAATTTAGGGACTTTCTCTTTAATATAGGAGGATCAATATTAAATAATAAATCAACAAGATATTATGGAACAAGCTCCAATGATTGAGAAAATTTAGGAATGTGTTCCCTGCCATTTAATGCGGATTCCTAGTATTGGGAACGAGATCCACTAATCAAGGGATTTTGATGGGGAAAACTTCCTCCTTTCATGGGTAATTGTTCCTAATCATTTTGTATAATTACCAAGTCAAATTTTCCTCTTGGTGGGGGGAGGGTTATTAGTCTTCTTGTGAAGAGAAATCATTTTTTTGCAGCTCCATTGTCATTTCTTGCAGGGATGTAATTGTATTGATGAAAATAATGAAGATTGGTGACATGTTCAGCTTCTATATCTTAGTCTCCTTCATAGGACTCTGATTTTCCTTGGGATTGGACATCCTAGGAGCCTCAGATCCATTTTTGTATCATTTGTTTTTCTTCTTTTCACTTCTTATTCACATGCATCTCTTGTTCGTGTTTCTTTCTATTTCTGCATTTAGTATTAATGATTTATTGTTGTAGGATTGGGTTAAATGGTTGATGTAAGCTATTTTGTAGGATCAAAAATATCATTTCATCCTTGGAAAATATTTGGAAGGTCATAGCAATCGTTGAGCTACTTGGATTAGTTTGTTTATTCCAAAATCTAGATTTTTGGAACTCCTTTGTGTCAAAGAACAATAAATTTCTACTATTTTTTAGAGAATGCTAACAAGATTCAATCGAGTTGGTTCCACTTGCATTAGATCACAAAAAAATTCTAGTTAATAACAAAAAATACCCCATTTCATTTTCATTTGATTAGGTTAGGCACTTGATAGATCTACTAGCTCACTAGTTCTCGAATTTCTAGATTTTAGACTAGTGATTTTATGTTATTTTTTAGCATGGCTTAACAAAGGTATTTTGGAGTGATTCCACTTGGAATGGAGACCTAAGACATCCTAGTTAGTGAAAAATATTGTCCCATCCAATTCGGACTTCATTTTCTAGGTATTTCGATGAATTGTAACACCTTGTAGTAAATCTATAACATCCTGTAGTTTCCTATAGTAGCCTTCCAACATGCATTTACTTGCCCAGATTTGCTCAATAATCTTGGTTATTGTCCCTTAGAGTTGAATCAAGACCCCTTAGGCTCTAAATAAATGATTATGGAAGACTAAAGACCACTTAGGACTCACCTATTTACCCATGCAAAACATTTCAACGATTTGGTTTAATGGACACATTTATGGATTGGATAATACAATGATGATTTTCTTGATCGCCGCCTCCAATGAACTTTGTTAATGGATCTAAACTCTCTGAAATTTAATGGTTTACATTTATTTCATGATCTTTATGCAATTAGAATAGGTATCTTTCCTTTTACTTTATTTCTTGCAATAGGTTAAGGTTTTCACTTCGATCATTTCATTTTCTACAATTAGTTTAGGATTTGACTTCAGTACATGCACTCCATTACATCATGACATAAAAGGAAGGACACATTGCATGTTGCATATATAGTGCCAATACCTCTTAATTTTGTATGAAACACGTTGATAATTAAAATCGGTAGCATTGGGAGTTGCATAATTCTTGTTGCAATACCAAGGCTCATCACTATACTCGGATGGATTCGCCATATCGGGTCTTGTAGCTTCTCCACGTAACTTCTTGAAGTTAATTTCCATCGGTGTCACCATGGACTTGAATTCTGTCATTCCAACTCTCTCTAATAGCATCAAAACATATTTTCCTTATGAAAGGAAAATCCCACCAGGTTTTTGCCACACCTCAAGACCTAGAAAATAGTGTATGAGTCTAAGGTCCTTCATCTCGAATTCAAAGGCTAGCTCCCTCTTGCACTCAATCATCAGAGGCTCACTACCTATCAAGAATATATCTTCAACATATAAAACCAAAATAAATGGCATACCTTGGACTACCTTGAAGTATTGTTTGGGATCAGCATTGCTTCTTATCAATCCCAACTTCACCAAATAATTGTCAATGCGGACATACCATGTTCTAGGGGCTTGCTTTAAACCATACAATTCCTTCTTCAATATATAAACTTGTTTCTTTTGATTCTCTACTTCAAATACATGTGGCTGATCAACATACACTTCTTCTTGTAACATGTCATGGATGAATGCAGTCTTTACGTCCATCTGATGAAGAGTCCATCATTGGCTTGCGACAAGGGCTATTATTGAACAAATGGTTGCGTATCGAGCCACATTTTCAAATATATAATCATAATCCTATCCCTCTTTCTATGAGAATCCTCAAGCCATGAATCTTTCCTTGTATTTATCAATTCTACCATCAATTGCATGCTTGGACTTGAATAGCCACTTTCAAGTCACCATATATTTCCCCTTTGGTCTTAGCACAACATCCCATACATCATTATTTATAATCGATTCATACTCCTCAGCCATAAAATCTTTCCAAAAAATTTCTTTTATGACTTCTTAGAATGTGGAAGGTTCATCTTGAATCATAGTAATCATGGTTGCAACATATCCCTAGTACTTGCATGGTTTCTTCCTTTCTCTAAATGATCTTCAAACAAGAACATGTCTCTCAATATCCTGTAGAGTGTCACAGAGCCAAAGTGGTCTCTTCCTAGTAGGAAGATCACTTGGAGGAGGATATAAGGGGTCCATAGGCTCCATGGGATCATCAAAAATATCATTCTTGGACTCGGGAATGGAAGGACAATCTAGCCTAATATCCCTGTCATCATTCCTCTTTCGGGAGGAGGAGGTGGAGGAAGATATTTTTCTTTTCTAGGAGAAGCAACTTCATTGAATGTTACATCCCTACTAATTTAAACTTTCCTTTGACCAAGAATATATATTCTATAAGCTTTAGAATTTTCACAATAACCCACAAACATAAATTTCCTTCCAATTGCCTCCAACTTGTTCATTTTTTCCTTTAGCACATGAAGATATACAAGGCATCCAAATATATGGAGATGTCTTCTGTGAAGAGAAATCATATTTTTGTAGCTCCATTGTCATTTCTTGCAGGGATGTAATTGTATTGATGAAAATAATGAAGATTGGTGACATGTTCAGCTTCTATATCTTGGTCTCCTTCATAGGACTCTGATTTTCCTTGGGATTGGACATCCTAGGAGCCTCAGATCCATTTTTGTATCATTTGTTTTTCTTCTTTTCACTTCTTATTCACATGCATCTCTTGTTCATGTTTCTTTCTATTTCTGGATTTAGTATTAATGATTTCTTGTTGTAGGATTGGGTTAAATGGTTGATGTAAGTTATTTTGTAGGATCAAAAATATCATTTCATCCTTGGAAAATATTTGGAAGGTCATAGCAATCATTGAGCTACTTGGATTAGTTTGTTTATTCCAAAATCTAGATTTTTGGAACTCCTTTGTGTCAAAGAACAATAAATTTCTACTATTTTTTAGAGAATGCTAACAAGATTCAATCGAGTTGGTTCCACTTGCATTAGATCACAAAAAAATTCTAGTTAATAACAAAAAATACCCCATTTCATTTTCACTTGATTAGGTTAGGCACTTGATAGATCTACTAGCTCACTAGTTCTCGAATTTCTAGATTTTAGACTAGTGATTTTATGTTATTTTTTAGCATGGGTTAACAAAGGTATTTTGGAGTGATTCCACTTGGAATGGAGACCTAAGACATCCTAGTCAGTGAAAAATATTGTCCCATCCAATTCGGACTTCATTTTCTCGGTATTTCGATGAATTGTAACACCTTGTAGTAAATCTATAACATCCTGTAGTTTCCTGTAGTAGCCTTCCAACATGAATTTACTTGCCTAGATTTTCTCAATAATCTTGGTTATTGTCCCTTAGAGTTGAATCAAGACCCCTTAGGCTCTAAATAAATTATTATGGAAGATTAAAGACCACTTAGGACTCACCTATTTACCCATGCAAAACATTTAAACGATTTGGTTTAATGGACACATTTATGGATTGGATAATACAATGATGATTTTCTTGATCACCGCCTCCAATGAACTTTGTTAATGGATCTAAACTCTTTGAAATTTAATGGTTTACATTTATTTCATGATATTTATGCAATTAGAATAGGTATCTTTCCTTTTACTTTATTTCTTGCAATAGGTTAAGGTTTTCACTTCGAGCATTTCATTTTCTGCAATTAGTTTAGGATTTGACTTCAGTACATGCACTCCATTACATCATGACATAAAAGGAAGGACACATTGTATGTTGCATATATAGTGCCGATACCTCTTAATTTTGTATGAAACACGTTGATAATTAAAGTCGGTATCATTGGGAGTTGCATAATTCTTGTTGCAATACCAAGGCTCATCACTATACTCAGATGGATTCGCCATATCAGGTCTTGTAGCTTCTCCATGTAACTTCTTGAATTTAATTTCCATCGGTGTCACCATGGACTTGCATTCTGTCATTCCAACTCTCTCTAATAGCATCAAAACATATTTTCCTTATGAAAGGAAAATCCCACCAGGTTTTTGCCACACCTCAAGACCTAGAAAATAGTGTATGAGTCCAAGGTCCTTCATCTCGAATTCAAAGGCTAGCTCCCTCTTGCACTCAATCATCAGAGACTCACTACCTATCAAGAATATATCTTCAACATATAAAACCAAAATAAATGGCATACCTTGGACTACCTTGAAGTATTGTTTGGGATCAGCATTACTTCTTATCAATCCCAACTTCACCAAATAATTGTCAATGCAAACATACCATGTTCTAGGGGCTTGATTTAAACCATACAATTCCTTCTTCAATATATAAACTTGTTTCTTTTGATTCTCTACTTCAAATACATGTGGCTGATCAACATACACTTCTTCTTGTAACATGTCATGGATGAATGCAATCTTTACGTCCATCTGATGAAGAGTCCATCATTGGCTTGCGACAAGGGCTATTATCGAACAAATGGTTGTGTATCGAGCCACATTTTCAAATATATAATCATAATCCTATCCCTCTTTCTATGAGAATCCTCAAGCCATGAATCTTTCCTTGTATTTATCAATTCTACCATCAATTGCATGCTTGAACTTGAATAGCCACTTTCAAGTCACCATATATTTCCCCTTTGGTCTTAGCACTACATCCCATACATCATTATTTATAATCGATTCATACTCCTCAGCCATAACATCTTTCCAAAAATTTTCTTTTATGGCTTCTTTGAATGTGGAAGGTTCATCTTGAATCATAGTAATCATGGTTGCAACATATCCCTAGTACTCACATGGTTGCTTCCTTTCTCTAAATGATCTTCAAACAAGAACATGTCAATATCCTATAGAGTGTCACAGAGCCAAAGTGGTCTCTTCCTAGTAGGAGGATCACTTGGAGGAGGATATAATGGGTCCATAGGCTCCATGGGATCATCAACAATATCATTCTTGGACTCGGGAATGGAAGGACAATCTAGCCTAATATCCCTGTCATAATTCCTCTTTCGAGAGGAGGAGGTGGAGGAAGATATTTTTCTTTTCTAGGAGAAGCAACTTCATTGAATGTTACATCCCTACTAATTTAAACATTCCTTTGACCAAGAATATATATTTTATAAGCTTTAGAATTTTCACAATAACCCACAAACATAAATTTCCTTCCATTTGCCTCCAACTTGTTCATTTTTTCCTTTAGCACATGAAATATACGAGGCATCCAAATATATGGAGATGTCTTATGTCAGGCCTGACACCTGTGAACACTTCTTTGAGAGTCTTTTTTTTCCAATGCTTAATGAGATGCCTTGTTTTGAACATATACAACGGTAAGTGTTTCTTATCCCCAAAGGAACTTTGGCAACTTTTGATCATGGATCATGGCACGGGTAGCTTCTAATATAGACATGTTCTTGCTTTCCTCTAATTCATTTTGTTCAGGTGTATATGGCACAATTGTTTCCTTCTTGGTTCCTTCTTTCTTGAAAAATGTTATGAATTCATTTGACATGTATTCCCCACCATTGTCAGACCTCAATACTTTGATTCTCTTCCCTATTTGATTTTATTTCAAAGATTTGAATTATTTCAATATTTCAAATGTTTATCCTTGTGCTTCAAATAGTATATCCATGTCTTTATATAGAAGTCATAAATGAAGGTGATATAGTAGAGATGACCACCAATGGACTGCAAGGCATTAAATGGCATATATTGGAATGGGTGAGATGGAGGATGTCAGTTGTATTGTTCTTGCTAGAGGGGAATGGTCCCATTGTCTTATTTCCACTCACACAACCTAGACATACTCCATCATGATGGGCTTGAACATCGGGAATACTAAAGACCAATTTCCTTAGTTTTGGAAGAGCATCGTAATGTAGATGAGCCAATATGCGGTGCCATAACTTTCTTAGGTGATTAGTATTATGAACAAATTCTAAAAGTGTTCTTTCAGTAACTCTATAGATTCCCTCAAATATTGATCCTAATGTGAATGCATCTCTCATAGGTGAACTAACAGACCAAGCCAAAACTTTTCCCTTGATGAAGGCAATCCTCATCCCTTTATCTTCCAAAGTAGATATAGATACCAAATTATTCATTAAACCTTTCACATACATAACATCATGCAACAAAACTCATTCTCTAGAATTCAAATGAAATTTGATTTACCCAAAACCTTTTACGGTATGAGTGGAGTTGTCTCTGAGAATAATCTTTAGCTTAGTCTCCCTCTTTACTAGATTAGAGAGAACTTCCTTATATCTAGAGAAATGATGAGTGGCCCCACTATCAACCATCCATCTATCCCACGAATCTAAAGGAGAAGAACTAGTAAGTATATAAATAAGAATATATTTAGATTGATTTAGAACATTACTTTCATACTTGGGAAATCTTGACTTCTTTTGAGGATGACTATCTTCTTCACAGTCGCTTGAGGTATCTCTTCTATTTTTATATATTTTTTTATGGTCATTTCTTCGATAATCTTTTCTTCTTTGATTATTGTATTTGATGTTGTTTGTTCTAGCGTTGTAATGTAACCCTTTATTCTTCTTGGGATAATCTCGTGCATAATGACCCTTCTTGTCACAATTATAGCATTTAATATGAGACGATGTTCTATCATTATTTATTTTTTCATTTTGAGGAGGAGGATTTCTTGATGGACCTCCTTTTCCTTTCTTCTTCCTTTTTTCATGAGTGATATATGCAACAGGCTCTCCTTATTCATGTTTTTGAATCCTTCCTCTTGATATCATCCTTGATTCTTCTTATGTAAGCTTTCCAATAATTTCATCAAATGACGAGAGGAAGTTTTTGTTTCTTGTGGAAGTAACGAAGGTTTCCCAAATAGTAGGGAAACCTCTTAGAGTCATGACCACCAATTCCCTATCAGGCACAAATTCTCCAACTCTTTCCAATTGATCTCTAAGACTAGATATCTACATTATGTAGGATTGCCTGGACTCTCCTTTGTTCATCTTGGTGTCTTTGAGTTGATATTTCAAGGAGATGATTTCATTCAAATTTTTGACTTCATACATGTCAGTTATATTATCATGCATGTCTTTAGACCTTCTCAAGTTTCCAACATATGCAAGTAAATTATCTTGTAAACCATTAACAATAATTTTCTTTTCTTTTAACTCACCTTTCTTGTGTTTATTTTTAGCAACAGTAGAAGCATTCTCCGGAGGCTTAGGTACTCTTCCTTGAATACTGTCCAAAACATCATTGATATCGGCTATGATCTCCAACTTGACTTTCCATGTAGAAAAATTGGATGAGTCACCCAGCTTCTCATCACTCTTGAAGAAGGAAGTCATTTTGACTTTGACTAGATTGTCTCTTTCAACTTTCCAAATACGATTTCTTCAAATCTTGTCTCATTTTGGGATTTTCCTTCACCTCAGCTCTGATGCCATGTTAATTTTTCATATTTTTCTATGTTGTTTCAATTACTTCAACCCAAATCAATTCTTTATTTAGAAATCCATCCAATTATTAACAACATTTCCAATCATAAACAATAATTGAAGATAGAACAATATATGCAATGACAAAGGAGACAATAGCATAACCATAAGAGGCACTAGTTTGCTCAAAGACTAGGGGAAAACCCCAATATGGGGGAAAACCCTTTCAAATATTCTTCTTAATAGATTTTCATAAATAATTCAGCAGAGAGTAAAATGAGCCCAATACATAATCATCCAGTAAATATTTACCCAATACAAATTAGAAGCAGACGTTAAGAATAATTGTACAACAGAGAGAAACCTTCTAGCCTTCAAACATTTGTGGTCAACTGCAATCAAATTTCAAACCCTAGCTCAGAACCCTAGTCACACTCATCAAGATAGTATGTGAGCGATTATTACTTATCAGTTGCTCCCTAAAGCGTGGAAGGCAAACGACTAGGGTCTAATCCTCGCAGAATTGTCTCAAAGCCCTTATCACTCCCTTCAGGTTGTTATGCGAGTGACTGCATCTTCCCAATCGCTCTTTGAAGCACTACGAGTGTGCGACTGCAATCGAATATTTCCTGTGAAGTGTGTGAGACCGGAAAACATAAACCCTAGACACATGCGATCCCCATACCTGTAATTTCAGACCTTGCACGAAACTTTCTCCGTCAAACCTATGGTGAACCAAACAATAGAGTATGAGAAGAGAATGCTTGATCATTATGTGAAAATGAACTTGATTTCTCTTGTATTTATAGGCTTCCATGAGGGTCCACTTCATGTTGAGGCTAACTTGTCCAATTTTACATATGTCTGAGGTCGACATGTCCCAATGTACATGTGAGGGTTCATAAATTGAAAAACCAACTTTTTCTTGTCCAAATGGGGTGATCGTTAGGTTGATTTTAGTCCTCTTGAAAAGAGGAATCCAATGCAATCATATTCTTTGTCGTATGAGCTTTCCAATGTGGAATTTGACCCTAGTTGCATAAATTAACACCACTCCCTATGGGGAGTGATGTGAAAGGATGCACCTGAGTCAGTCAACCATCCCTCATGATCTACGTGTGTACTTGAAGAAGAATCCAAGTACACACCCCCACCTTCATCTGAGGTGGCTTTTGCCTCTACAAAAGGATCATCATCAAATCCCTTTCCCTTCTTAAGAGTTTTAGATCTACCGTAATTTTTGTAGAGCCACTCCTTTCCACATTTCTAGCATACCTTACATATTTTCTTGGAGATTTAGATATCCATCTAGATTTAGATCTCACACTTGAGGACTTATTTTTGTTTATTTTTTGGAACCATCCTCTCATAGACAAGGCATCTCCATTCTATCTCTCCATATTTTTCCGTCTCATCTCTTCTAACAACAAGGATGAGACTATTTCATCAAACTTCAAGGAAGTTGTATTGTTACCTATTGCAACAACCAGACTATCCCATGAGTCTAGTACAGAACAAAACAGATTATTGCACTTATCTTCAAATGAAATTTTAATATCAATATATAAAAAATGGATTACCACAATATTAAAGGCATTGAGATGCTTTATCACCAAGTCTCCACTCTTCATCCTCAGGTTATACAACTTTTTATGCAGGAACAATTTGTTCACTAGAGACTTAGATTGACACAAAGTCCCTAACTTGGCCCATAAATCCTTTGTCATAGCTTTCCTTGATACATTCAATAATACTTAATTTGAGATGCATAATCGTATTGTGCTCTTCACCTTCCTATTTAAATTGGCCCAATCCTCTGTCTACATTCTTGTTGGTGTTGTACATGAATCTATAACGATCCACTGATATTTATCCACCAATAGATCCTCCATATTGATATTTCATAGCTCAAAACTCTACCCATTGAATTTATCGATCTCTATCTTTCCATTGTTCACCATCTTCTTTCACCACAAGATTTGATCTCGCAGATATACCACTGTAACAAGGTCTACCACTAGCCATAGAAAAACCCCTCTGCAGCAAAGGAATCCTCTTGAAGCCAAAACAACTCTGATACCAAATGAATGTTTTAACCCTATACATAAATTACCTGTAAACGAATTCTTAAAAAAGAAAAAATATACCATGGAAAGAACATAAAACAAATATACAAAGATATTTTCCCCTAGATCCCAAAGCTGGGAATGCCAATCTAATTTTTCATTATATCCCTTTCAATATTACAATATATAAATATACATGTTGAAGGATTCATAAACCCCAATCCACTAACCCTAGATTAGGACATAATCGCAGTTCACTTGAATGGATCTATAAATACCATGGGAACATCATGCCTAAAAACTATGTGTGAAAACCTTGCGCAAAACCATGGATAGGTCTTTCCACCATCTTTGGGTTTTCCCCCGATCCTTGGGTCCACCCAACTATTATTGGGTCCGCATAAAATAAAAAAATATTGGAGAACTTCCCCAGACCCCATGATGCGAAGAAATAATATAACACACACCCAACACAAGGACTGTGCATTGCACAGTCACAGTGTTCAAGGATTTCCTCTTTCTCCCAAGAACTGTACAATACTGCCTTCCAACCAGTCTCCTTCTACACATTGCATAGTTGTAAGCTACAATCTATCTCCCTACCTTCTTGAATGACGTAATTGTGCAATCCTTTGGCACTCTCTCTCTCCTGAGTTTCACATTATGCAGTTACAATGGGCAAGACTACCTCACGGTGGCCCTAACCTGTGCAATATTGTCTCCTAGGCCTCTAGTGTTATGCAACCAACTCACAAATAGATAGCTCAATGACTTAAAAATTATTCTCTTCAATGGGGAAACTTCCTTTACATTACATAAATGAAGAATTCTTGGATGATACAAATGACAAGACCTCCTTTGTATATATAGGAGTCTAAGGGGTCACAATATAATCAGAGCCTACATAACAATAATAATATAAGGGCACAAAAATAACAATAATTGGTTTCTATGGGGCACAAAAATAACAATATGGCGGCTACATGGGCACAACAATAACAATAAGGGGCTACACTAACAATAACAATAAGGGGGATACACTAGTATTATAGGAACCTAACATTGTCCCTCTCTGTCAAAAAAGTGTTTTCCTCAACGCTTGAGTAGTTCTGGATGCTTCTATATAAAATTATCACCCTCCCATGTGGAATATTTAGTGGGTAAGTTCTTCCACTTAATGAGATACTCTGAAATTGATCGATTTTGTAGTTGTCAGGTTCTTGTTTTTGTGATTTCTTCAGGCTTAAATATGGTTTTTCCTTCTTCATCAGGTTCTGGAAACATTGTTTTAACTGGAATCTTGTCACCAATAACCTTCTTTAAGCATGAAAAATGGAAAATTGGGTGTACTCAGGAAGATGCAAGCAACTCGAATTTGTATGCCATAGTACCAATCTTTTGCAACACCTTGTAAGGACCATAAGATTTTGGTGATAATTTATTATCCTTCTTAGCTTGCTTGAGAGACATTTGTTTATGTGGTTGTAGATGTAAAAATATGAAATCATCTACATCAAAACTTCTTTCATGTGATTTTGATATGCTGTTGTTTCATATGATTCTATGCTAGAGTGATTTTGTCCTTTAAGAGTTGGAGAACTTGTCGTTGATGCTCGATGTGATCTTTGACTACTTGAACCTTAGAATTTTCTCTTAAAAATGATGTGATGGATCGTGGATGATATCCATAAAGTTCCATAAATGGGTTCATTTTTGTTGCAGTATGGAAGGAAGTGTCATACCACCATTCAGCTAGAGGTAACCACTTGACCCATTATGCTTTTTTATCAGATACAAATCAACGAAGATATCCTTCCAAACACTTCTTCACTATCTCAATTTTCCCATTAGATTGAGGATGATAATATGAGCTATGAGCTAATTGAGTACCAAGACAAGAAAATAATTTCGTCCAAAAATTTCCAATAAAAATGGGATCTTTGTCACTTACTATAATCTTTGGGTTTCCATGAAGCTTTTGAATTGTTTTCATAAATGCAGCTGCAACTGTACTGACTTTAAAAGGATGAGATAATACACAAAAGTTTGCATACTTGGCAAGTTTATAAACTACCACCATTATGACACTATTTCATTCAGACTTAGGTAAAACTATGATAAAATCCATTGAGACCTCCTCCCAACACTAACTTGGAATCGCTAAAGCTTGTAACAGACCCGAGGTCTTAATTTTCTCAACTTTATTTTGTTGGAAAACCAAACATTCTACCACAAACTTCTGAATATCATATTTAAGGCCTTCCCAAAAAAATTTCTTTTTGACCCTATGGTAAGTTTTTAAAAATCCTGAGTGCCCTCCTAAGGGAGAGGTGTACAATTCCAAAAGACTATTTTGTTTGAGTTGGGAATTATTACAAAGATATAAGTGATCTTTGTACCATAATGAACCATTTTTCCAGCTAAATGTATTAGATGTACTGGGATCTTGCTGCAACTTTTGAATGAGTGACCACACCTCTTCATCATTCTTCCATTCATCCCTTGATTCGTTGATCCACTTAGGTTGGATAATAGAAATAGCACAAAGGAATGCTTCCACATCCTCATCCTTTCTTGAGAGTGCATCTACAACAACATTTTGCATCCCTTTTTTGTAGATGATTTCAAAGTCATAACCCAACATCTTTGTCATCCATTTTTTTTGCTCTTCTGAAGATAATATTTGTTCCAAAAAGTATTTAAGAATATCATGATCTGTTTTTACCTTGAAGTTTCTTCCCATTAGATAAGGTTTCGATTTCTTTAGTGAATTTATTATTGCCAAAATTTCCTTCTCATAAATAGGTTTGTGTAAATGCTTTCCTTTGATTGGACAACTTTCAAAAGAAATGGGTCATCCTTATTGCATTAAAACAACACCAATTCCATTTCTTGAGGCATCACATTCCACAATAAAAAAAATTGTGAAGTTTGCGTAGTTGAGACCGGTGCTTGGCACATTGCCTCTTTAAGATGTTCAAAGGCCTTCGTTGCTTTTGGAGTCCAAGAAAATGCATCTTTCTTCAGTAATGATGTTAGAGGTGTTGTTATTCTCCCATAATCCTTAACAAAGTTACAATAATACCTTGTCAACCCAAGAAATCTTTGAATATGCTTTATGGTTGTGGGGATTTTCCATTCCTTAACGGCTTTAATTTTTTTAGGGTCTACCTTAACACCCTCATGAGAAATATGACCCAAATATTCCACCTCTTGTACTCCAAAGAAAAATTTGGAGGTTTTTGCATATAATTGTTTCTCCTCCAATTGTTTGAGAACTCTGTCAACATGTTGAACATGTTCCTTCCAAGACTTGTTGTAGATTAGTATATCATAAAAATATACTAACACAAATTTTCTAAGGGTTTGAAAATGGAATTCATCAAACATTGAAATGTGGAAGGTGCATTAGTAAGGACAAAAGGCATGACCAAAAATTCATAATGACCCTCATGAGTTTTGAATGTTTTTTTTGGAATGTCTTCAGTCTTCATTCTAATTTGATGATGTCCTGAACGAAGGTCCAACTTGGTGAAGTAAATTACTCCATGTAATTCATCCAACAATTCTCAATGATAGGGATGGGAAATTTATCATTAATAGTGAGCTTTCTGAGCTCCCTACAATCCGAACACATGTACCATGATCCATCCTTATTGTGCACGAATACTACTAGAGTAGAGAAAGAACTTTTACTAGGTTGAATTATACTAGCCTCTAGCATTTCTGCAACCATACATTCAATTTCACTCTTTTGGGCATAAGGGTATTTGTAAGGCCTAATGTTTGGAGAAACACTTCCTGGAATCAAATTAATAGCATTATCATGATCATGAATAGGTGGGAGGCCTTTATGAGTCTCAAACAACCTGGAATGATTGTCCAATACTTTTTGGAGATATGGAGAAATAAACGATTTCGATTTTAAAACCTCTAGTGAGTGTAATTGTGCAATTATGCCCAATTTTTCTTTCTTCAAAATATTTTTCATGCCATTAGAGTTCATTATCTTTCCTGGTTTCCCTATGATACCCCTTAATTCAAATTCCTTTCCTTCCCAAAAAGAAATTCAAGAAAATTTCTTGAAAATTGAAAGTTATCATCCCCAAAGATTGTAACCATTGGACTCCTAGTACAACATCAACACCACACATTGGAATGGAAAGCATTGGAATATTCAATGCATATTCCCCCATGGTTAGCTTAATATTATGGCATTTTCTATGGAAAATTTTAGGGGCGAATTTTCGCCCTTGGGCTAAATTAAGGGGTTTATATTTTTATTGGGCGAATATTTTGTATCATAGTACATTGTTACAAATCGCCTCAAATTTATTTTATAAAAAAACTAGGTATGGAGGTTAGCCCACCTTATTTTAAGGGAGAGGGTAAAAAAAGTAAATTTAGCCCTTGAAATTAGGAGTTACAATCTTTCGTTCGCCCTCATTTTCAAGAAAATGTATTTATGATAGTTATAAATATAAATATAAATACAGTGGAGGTATGGTAAATGAATAAAAGCTCTTTTTATACTTACTCCAAAGGTATGGTAAATAAATAAAAATACAAATAAACTAGAGGTATGGTAAATAAATAAAACCTCTTTTTATATTTATTCCATAACCCTCTTTCTATTTAAGAAGACTCAAAAACGAGGTTTCATTTAAGTGAATCCTATGGGCCAAATACCATATTTATAAAAGAGGTATGGTAAATTAATAAAAATATAAATAAACGAGAGGTATGGTAAATAAATAAAACATTTTTTTATATTTACTCCATATGTCACCTTATATTTATGAACACACAAGCGTGTAAATAAATAAAGATATTAATAAAGTGGAGGTATGGTAAATAAATAAAACCTCTTTCTATATTTAGTCCATAACCCTCTTTCTATTTAAGAAGGCTCAAAAAAGAGGTTTTAGTTAATTGAATCTTATGGGCCAAATACCATATTTATAAAAGAGGTATGGTAAATTAATAAAAATATAAATAAATGAGAGGTATGGTAAATAAATAAAACATTTTTTATATTTACTCCATAAGCCACCTTATATTTATGAACACTCAAAAAAATGTGTTATATTTAGGTGAAGCCTATGGGCCAAATTATTATTAATACCATGCAAAAAAACATTATTAACCCTAATATTAGTATTAATAAAAATAAAGATGGCACATGGTATTAACCCATGGTATTCACATGGAATGGATCGTAATTAAAGGGGGGAATTAAATTGGCATAGATCCATCTTTACTCTGGATCAAATATCTTGATATGCAATCTATCATAGAGCGAAAAAATATTTGATCCCTCTCGGGGCTTGGTAGATCAAGAGTAAAAATGGACCTTCTAATTTAATATCACTTAAACATTTTAACTTGGTTAAAATAAAAAAATAAAATAAAAATCAATTATTAATTTTATTAATTTTTATAAATTACTAATAGTAGTTTTTAAGCTCTAGGTTTATGATAACCCATGGTACTGACCCATGGTAATACCATGGTATTCATGTGAGCATAGACTATTTAAAGGGGAAATTCTATCAGCTTAGATCCATCTTAATTCTGGGTCTACCAAGTGCTGGGAGGGATAAATAGCTTTCATCCCTCTAAGAGTGGTAGATGTGGAGTTTTTTTTTCCCCTGGAAAAATCAATATATATTCATTAATAAGCAGTTTTTTACAAAATATCATCAGTTGCTGTTTGCTGCATTACCACGCAGGGTATGCTATCAGTTCACTGTATTAAGCTGTTCATCCTAACAAAAACCAAAATAACAGTAAAAAATAAAAATGTTCCAGCAAGCCTATTCTTTCCTTCCCTTCTTCTTCTCCACCCGGCGCCAACCTCCTGAGTCAACTGTGGGTGTAGTTGTGGCTAGCTGGTTTTCCATGGAGATCAATTGTTGTTCTTTGTCTGATTCTGAGCCCTCTGAGCTATGGGTTCTCTTTATGCCACTTACTTCCATTTGCAGCTCATGATGTAGATCTGTAATGATCAGCCCCGTATGAGCAAAATGGTTTTTTGCTTCCTGTGTTTGTTTCTGTCCCATTTGAGGTTCTGGTTCCATATGATTCTCTGGTGGGTCCTCCTTGGTAGATGTGGATTTAAGATGGATATAGGTTGGTTTTTACGATAATGAAGATATTAAATAGACTTAGGAAATTATATTGTAAAAATAACCTTAAGGTGAATGGTTAAAACTACATTTAGTCACTTCACAAAATTTAGTAAAAAATATTGATATCTCCATTAATATTGGTTTTTCTTATTTAACAAAAAAAAATTCAAAACAATGAAATATTCACTCTTTCCGCATCACCCTCACAGAAGAGAGATAGTCGCTGCCCAGATTTCCCACCATTTTTCAAACATTCTCAGTATGATATCTTCATGAAAAAGTTAAGGTACTGATCTTGGATTAGTTGTTTGAAAAATATGCCAGTTTGTACAACCTTTCATCTTCTCTCCTATTCTTAGTTTGTCATAATGATCTGTAGGGGTTGGGTCACTACACCATATTGTCCTAAAAGGCGGAGATTATGCACAAAAAAGGAAATTAATCCACATGTTACAACGTTGCTAAAAATGGTATGAAGGTAGTGAATTATGCTAATAAGAAATTTAGATTGGGAGAGACGTAATTAAATTTTATTATTTAATTGAATATTTCCAATTAAAGTAATAATAAATCTACATTTATATATTTATATATTGATTGGAAGGCTTCTGAAAACAGTCACTTCTTTCCATTAGATCCCCTTCAGGCCTTTGGGATACCTACTACTTCATTATATTATATAGTTGGGGCTTGCTACTTGTTGGTGTGTTGGGGTAAACAAACTTGATGTGTTTTTTTTTTTATCTCGCAGTTGGAGTCTATGGAATAAGAAAGAAATTTGATAGCTTGGAAAAAGTGGTAGATTGACAAAAGTGGTAGAGAAAACATTAATCTCTCCTACCATGACAAACATGGCCACTAAAACTTGCAACATTGTTTGTAGGAAGTAAAAATTATGTTTCTCTTTTCCAAACATGTATGTTAGTATATTACAGCTTAATGAATATGTTTGATTATTATCATATAGGGTTTCATACTTTAACAAAACATTCGCCAAGACTTCACAATGTTTTATTATTCAGTGAATAATTTTCCAAGATCTTATAAGATTTTATAATTCAGTGAAAGATTTGCCATGAATTTACAAGATAATATAATCTAGTGAGAGATTCACCAAAAAATATATATATACATGTATTATATTAGTGATAAATCGCCTCCCATTTTTCCTATTGTTATAAACATCTTTGGGCACTGCAACCCCAAGCATAAAATGTCCATAAACCAAGGGCTCCTAAGTCCCTAAAAGTGTTGTTCTAACCCCTAAAGGAACAAGGTCAACTGATTACAGCTTCTCCCAGAAGTTCTCCATGAAAAACTGCTCAGAACTAGTCAAAACAGGATCATTTCAGCTACTCCATAGGCAAAGTGCGTTGCATTTCAAAAAACCCTTCTATGGGGTGCGATGGGCGAGAAGTGACAAATGGCAGTGTCAATCCGCGAGGTGGAGAGGCATGGAATCTTCCAGAAACTTCTCCTGTGACACTTGCCTCTCTGAATTCGACCAAGGATGAGTAAGAGATCATCAATCTCCAAGTGGAAGCAAGAACTATCAGAGGGAAGACACTAATCAAATCACAAGCTGACTCATCTCCCTTACAGATATCTATATATGGATCCCTCATCCCAGAGATCCAGAGGCTGGAATTTTGCATCTTGTAAGGAATTGTTGTTGGTTTCTTGAGACAACATCATAGTGTTGGGTGATCTAAGCTTTGTATGAGGTGAAGAAGGGCTTACTTGCTGAGAGGATGATGCTGGGTCAGAACAACTGGTTGTAACTCCCTTGGCTCTTTCTTGATTATCAATAAAAGCTATTCAAGTTTTCCTCCATACTCTTGTGTCATTTATGTTTTATGCATTTGTATGGTCAATTTACATCTGATCCTAGATTGTTTACGATTATAGATCCATGTTCTTGTATAGTGTTATGCTACTTTGATCCTACAGGTACTTTGTGAATCTGGGCGTACAAGGAAGCAAGTAGCGAAGGACTATCAGGAGAGAGAGGAATCGAACTAGGATATAAGCGCAAGACAAAGGTTGGTCTCCTTTGTTCTTCTCTCATCTATATTTCATAAAGGAAAAACGAAAGTAGCTTTACTTTGTTTATTTCTAAGGTAGCTACCACACCTTAGTGGGATAAGCAGTTCTGTGTAGACACTTTTCCCTGTAACAAAATGGCGACTCCACTGGGGAGCGACTAGTTTGTTTGTTTATCTTCTTTGTTGTTTATTTTATAAACTTACAGACGGAACCTGAAGTCGAGCCAGGTAGCTTTCGAACTGCATTTGCTATGCAAATGCAAAGTAGATAAATGCCGCTTCAGTCAATCTCCGGGATTTGTTTATGAATTAAACAACTGATTTACAAACTCTCTAATTGCCCCTGTGGTAGCTCCAGTAACCTCCTTAGATCTACCCCTGATTGTTGATTTACTGATTACCATTTGCTCGGCCAAAACCCCTGAGCTGAACTGCAAATTGTGACCCGGAACCCAAGCAAAGTCTCGTCTCTCACCCAACGCAGGCTCCACTCTGTGAATCTGAAATTCAGCGCACTTCCCGAGTGTAGGAGGTGCGCTGCATTTCAAGTTCACTGTGTTACAGGTGCGCTGATCAGACTAGGCATTGTTCCTCAGTTTTGGTTTCTGTGTTCATTCTTTTCAGTTCTATTCATGAGTTTTGTTGTTTGTAATCAGTATATCTCTGTTTGAAACCCCTTTCCTTGCTGATATTCCGCCTCCATTGTGCAAAATAACTGTAAATGTTTTTGTGTATTTGTTGAGTCATTTTCAGTTCTCCTTTGCAAAAAGTAACGTAATTGTACTGTTGTTTCTTGATTTGAAAGTGTTGCAAGTGTTGTTTTCAGTCATAGGAGAGAGTTTGGTTGCTCTTGATAGTCAATTACCCTGTTACTATTGTATTTGGTCTGAATTTGTAAGTTTTTCTAGTGTCAAAAGCAAGTATTCATTTCCGAATCGTAAAGTGTTGTGATTGTCTTCATTTTTTATTTTGAAAAGAAACTTGTTAGTAATTTTCGCTTGAAAAGTAATTCAGATTTGCGCATTAGGTTTCCTTTTATCATTCACATACTAAGAAAGCCGAAAACAAATACATGCATGTGCATTTGCATTTAGATTGTTTGATTGGTTTGATTTAGGATAATGCATATAGTGTGTGCTCTTTGCTCTTTGTGAAAGAATACTGTCTCTCTTTCCTTAGTAGCTAGGATTTTCATTGCACAAAGAAGATAAAAGACTGTTTATCATCTTAGATTGCATTTTAGGAATTGTACATCTACATCTCGCGGTGAACCTGAAAGGCAAATTTCTTAAGCAAGATCAACTATAAAATAAATTTAATGAATCTAACAACGCTTTGGAACCTAACGCACAACATCTAGAAGTCTAGGCTAGAGACGTATTCTGGCGTCGTAAAGCCTGGTAACTGTTGTTCTCACTGATGGTTGGGTGATTCCTCCACTTTGAGACGATAAGTGCCAGTACGAACTTGTGCTCCCACGTACCGTTGAGTATATTTTGGGAGACCACAATAGGCTTAATCCTTTATCCATAGGAAGCCGTGTCTGCCTCCCTATCGATCCCAATGCATTGAACATAGCATTCGGGAAGATTGACTGCCGTACCATAAAAAGTATTCTGCAGTTTTGCGATTGGTTTGGTAATACCTCTGCCTAGATTTCCAGAGCAGTCCCTTTCGTTCCTTTTCAGACTCCTTAATGGAAAAGGTCCATCTGAGCACTTGTCACTTCAGGCTCATTAAAAATCGAAGGCGACTAGAGTCATCTTTTGTTTTTTCTCGACTCTTAAAAATTGAAAAAACAAGTTGTGTCAAAGCGTCTAAAATTTATTTTAAACGGAATAATCATCACCCTTTCCTACGTTGATCTTAGGTTGAGAAAATGGAATCCACCAACCAAGGAATTCCCCTTGGAGGAAATCCTAGTCCCTTCTCCTCTTGGGGAGATGTTGGTGCACCCCATATGGCCACATTGTTGCTTCCAGGATTGACAATCGGCTTGCCCGTATGGCTCTTCTCAACCTCTGTCATTCAGAACACCGCAATTCCTGAACAATCGAGTCAGCAATTAGACGAATCCAGAGTTACCCACCAACCTTCTACTTCCTCCAATTCTTCCTCTCCTCCTTCCTCTTCACTTGATGGGGCTGGTAAAGCCAAAAATCAAGTACCTGAGAAGAAGAAGGAAAAGAAGAAGAAAGAGAAGAAGAAGAAGGAGCCAAAAGCGAAAGGGGGCAACCAAGTGTCGTCTAGCGAAAATCCACACACTGCACCGACCAGGCCTAAGTCGCCATGTGTCATTTGCAAAGGAGACCACTATCATCGAGATTGTTCCTGCATCCCTCGGATCTTAAGGGACTGGTCTCCTCGTTTGCACAACCCGGTGTCGTCAACCTCTGATGATCATGTTGAAAACACATCATCGACTAGTGAAAGTGAAGCCTCAGGAAAAAAAGGAAAATATGGATTTCCTTGTAAACTGTGCGAAGGCGATCATGTCGTCCACCGTTGTCCCTTCTTAGACGAGGCTAAAAGAGTTTTAGACGATCGTCCGGTTTCACCGTTACGACTTCCTCCTGGATATAAAAAACTCTTGCCGAGTCCGTCACTAGTTGAAAATCCGGCTGACCCGCCCAGGTGGTCAACCGAAGCGTCTATCATTGAAGACCAACCATCTGAACCCATACCAGACGAAAGTCAAAAGGTCGAGACGGCAGTTGACCCGGTCTTGCCTTCAGAGGTTCCATCTTCAGATGATACAGTCACAGAAGAGAATAAGGATGACACCGTCCAAATTCTTTTTGTAAGCACAAACTCCGATGAACATGGGGGAAATTTACCCATTCCTTTACCGCAGGAAGGAAGTTCGTCAGAGTCGTACCCGGCCGTCTATTCGATCCCACCTCCAAGCAACCTAGTTGTTTCCTTCGACTGGAATCAACTAGGCAGACCCCGTTTATCGGCTAGTGTACCATTCCGAATTATTGCTCAAATATATAGAATGGTTATGGCTGGTACCATCATAGATGAAGGGGCTTCTATGAGTATCCTTTCCTCGGCTGCTTTGAAAGTGCTTGGTTCGCCATCGCTTTTGCCTGAGATGAGAAATCTAACAAGCTTTGACAAAGGAACTAGTCGACCGTTAGGGATCCTTCCCAATGTGCCCATAACATTGAGAGGGAAACCATTCATATGAACGTAATGGTAGTCCAAGGACCCCTGGATTATAATCTACTCCTTGGACGAGACTATATTTATTGCATGGGAGCCATTGTCTCATCACTCTTTAGAGTAATGTGTTTTCCGCATGAAGGAAGAGTGGTCAAGCTCGTAGACCAGCTTTCATTTCCCGGATCACACATAGCAAATAGTCATATACCATCCCTAAATGGTCTTTTCACACAAGGAATGTCTCATCAATCTCCAGTCCATCCACCTGATGAGCGCGAGTGATTCGGTGGACATGACTGAAACCTAGGGGGCATGCACCCTGGTCTGCTTCGGCAGGAAAACTTCGGGTATAGGGTAGGTTTCCGCTAGAGATATATGACTAGTCTGTACTCCCATCCGTGGTTGGAAAAGGGGGTTAGATTGGAATTCCTCGTCAAAGTTATGTGAGTGGATTGTCTCACCTTTATCTATTTCGGTAGACATCGCCGAAGAAGTGTTTTGTTTGTAGTGTGAATAGAACAATCTTTGGTAACCTAAAAGAGGTAGACCTTTCCTGATAAAACAAATGTTTTGTCGGTAGAATGAAAGGTGACCTTGAAGCTTTATTTTATACCTGGGGGCATGCAAACATTTTGGCGTGTAAGCGAAGAGCGACCATTTATTTTTTTAAATTTGTAGGTCCTCTAACCCTTTAAACTCGTAGGATTGGTCGTTTCCTAACTTGCATAAAGAAAGGATGTGGGGCAAAACTCTAAAAATTGTTGTTTTCATATATAAGACATTCTTATTATATGACTGGATTAATCGAGCAGTTTTAGCACATAGTTCAAGCTCGTTAAAAAATAAACATAAGTCATGAGCAAATGTTTCTCCCCGCTTTTAAGCTCATTAAAAAATGAACTATTTTCTGGTAAATAACCATCGTGAATGTAGTACTTCAGCCTTTAAAGCCTTGGTCGTGTTCTCATCATCACCTCCATTTGATTGTTTACCCCTTTTGAGGAACAGCTATGAAGAGTGATCCCACTAGCCATCCTTGTAACACTGTCGTGATTGGAAAATTCCAAACCTTACCTGGAATCAGCTGCTACCCAATTTTATCACTCGTTCCTCAAAAGACGAGTCTCCTTTAAGCTCTTTTCAACTGACTCGTAAAATATGAAAAGATTGCCGAGCCATTGGCCTCTCCAGCTCGTTAAAGCGATCGGAAGTGCTATCCCTCCTTTAAATTTTAATCTTTTTGAACCTGAGGGATTATTACACAAAAAGATCAAGCGCTTGTTTTGTTCGGCTCGCTAAAAGTATCGAAAATCCATCCCTTCTATATTGTTTTATACTTTTTCGGACTTAAGGGATTAGATGACAAAAAAGGAATTTTGGAGTTTCCTTTACATCCCTTTTCAGACTCTTTAAAATTGAAAAGGACCGAGTTATCTTTGTCGTTAAACTCGTTAAAACTTAATAGCGACAAACTTGTCCATAGCAGACAAGAACGAGTTTCACTATCGCTAGGCTCGTTAAAACATAGCGATGGGTTTGCCCGAAGGGCAAATTATAGAACAAGCATATGTTATCCTCCTCAAGCTTGACAAAAATAAAGAGGTACTGGTCAGCAATGACTGGGGAAAAATTGGGAAGAAAACTTGAAGAAACTTTGTTGGTATCAAGTCACTCTTGAACATGACACTTTCACTCTGCATCCAAGTCAGGTTGGGTTGTTTCATTCACCGGTCACATCACCATGGTCCCATCACACCATCCACATTTTGGGTTAATGCTACCAATCCATCACGTCAGTGTCGCCGATATGTTCAAGAGAAGTCATTCAGAGAATTCACCAGTGTCTCACCCGCTACAATACATTTACACTCCATTCTTTCATGACCGCCACCCTGAACCTTATATCACCAGATCGTTTTCACCTCCATTAAAATCATTTTCTCTGTTCCATGTCATTGATGTGGGATTCATTAAGGCCCTCCTATGACGGATCACTTCTTGTCGACATCAGCTCATTATCCAAGAAGTCGATCTAGGAACACCCCGTTCAGTACTTTGAAGCTTGCATGCCTCAATGGCAAGTTTCTCACTTCAGGCGATAGGTTTATACCAATGACCTTCGACCGAAAGATTTTGCATGGTGTTCGAAGCCAAGTCCTTTATTCACACCACATGAATTGTACTGCAGTGCCTTGAGGGTCATTATCATTATCAATGATTCCTCTCACGCCTGTTAACAGCTTACATCATTTGCTGGTAATCAGGCGATGTCTTTCCATGTTCGACTCCAGAACATCTCTCACATGGATAGACTTGTACTTCGAGTGAAGATCGAACGAGATTGAAGACCCTGGATCTAGTTTCATCCATCCGGGCTGCGATATATATTCAAGGAAATAAAGACATCAAATGTACATCATTGCTGCATAGATAATCATCCAATCAAAGGAATGATGGCTCTACCAGAATCATCAGTCTACACTCAGACAATTGTCTGTCCTATGTACATGAAAATGAATTTATAAAGCTGAGCATGGGAATTCCCACCTCAGCTAGATCATGAAAAAATTATGTAGATAATGTATTGTATTGTATCTTATTACAGGTCTCCTCCCAGCTTGAAAGAACTTCTAATCCTCATAATAAAGCATTTCACCCGACATCAAAAGATTAACGACCTCATGCTTTAGGGGGCAACTGTTATAGACATTTTTGGGCACTGCAACCCCAAGCATAAAATGTCCATAAACCAAGGGCTCCTAAGTCCCTAAAAGTGTTTTTCTAACCCCTAAAGGAACAAGGTCAACTGATTACAGCTTCTCCCAGAAGTTCTCCATGAAAAACTGCTCAGAACTGGTCAAAATAGGATCATTTCAGCTGCTCCATAGGCAAAGTGCATTGCATCTCACCTAAGTACACTCTGTGAGTGTGTTTCATTTCAAAAAGCCCTTCTATGGGGTGCGATTGGCGAGAAGTGACAAATGGCAGTGTCAATCCATGAGGTGGAGAGGCATGGAATCTTCCAGAAACTTCTCCTGTGACACTTGCCTCTCTGAATTCGACCAAGGATGAGTAAGAGATCATCAATCTCCAAGTGGAAGCAAGAACTATCAGAGGGAAGACACTAATCAAATCACAAGCTGACTCATCTCCCTTACAGATATCTATATATGGATCCCTCATCCCAGAGATCCAGAGGCTGGAATTTTTCATATTGTAAGGAATTGTTGTTGGTTTCTTGAGACAACATCATAGTGTTGGGTGATCTAAGCTTTGTATGAGGTGAAGAAGGGCTTACTTGCTGAGAGGATGATGCTGGGTCAGAACAACTGGTTGTAACTCCCTTGGCTCTTTCTTGATTATCAATAAAAGCTATTCAAGTTTTCCTCCATACTCTTGTGTCATTTATGTTTTATGCATTTGTATGGTCAATTTACAACTGATCCTAGATTGTTTACGATTATAGATCCATGTTTTTGTATAGTGTTATGCTACTTTGATCCTACAGGTACTCTATGAAGTTGGGCGTACAAGGAAGCAAGTAGCGAAGGACTATCAGGAGAGAGAGGAATCGAACTAGGAGATAAGCGCAAGACAGAGGTTGGTCTCCTTTGTTCTTCTCTCATCTATATTTCATAAAGGAAAAATGAAAGTAGCTTTACTTTGTTTGTTTCTAAGGTAGCTACCACACCTTAGTGGGATAAGCAGTTCTGTGTAGACACTTTTCCCTGTAACACCTATGTATCGTGGGGATTCACCCATTTATTATACACATAAATTTTGGGTGGCTCTTAAAATTTTCCCTGGCACTTACTAGAGCAATTTATAGTTCCTCCATTTGCAACCATCACTTGACACTCTAGTGCTAGATATAGGAAGAAATTCAAGTCCTTGGCTATCTTACAATGAATAAAATTATGGGTACTACATGAATCAATCAACACTATTAACTTTTTCTTCTTGATATTTCCTTCTATCTTGAGAGTTTAAGCAATGGTAATTCCTGCCAATGTATTACAAGATATGGTCGGATTCATTTCTTCTTTCTCGAGGGTTGGTTCTTGGTGTATATCCTCCTCTTTTGATGTTTATTGTTCCTTTTCTTCCTCCTCCTCACAATCTATGTAGAATAATTTACTCTCATCATACTTATGACCTTTAGTGTATTTTCTATCACAACTATAACAAATCCCTTTTGCTATTTTTTCCTCCAATTTTTGTGGGGTCAACCTTGTAATTTGTGGAAGACTAGGAGAAACAACACTTCCCTCTTTATAGTTGTGAGTGGTAGACTTCCTAGTTGTCATAATTTTGCTTTCAACTTTTCTTGCCACCCTAAATGCCTTCTCCAATAAATCAGGTTCCCAAAGGTGAACCTCAAGTTGGATGTTATCTTTTAAAGTCCCTATGAAGACATCAATCCTATGCCCCTCTGGAATATCGGTTACCCTAATATTCAATTTTTGAAAGTCTTCAATGCGCTCCGCCATTGAACCCTTTTGTTTGAGATTTATCAATTGGATAAAGAAGGTGTTGCTCTTTGTATATTCATAATGTGCTATCATTTCCTCCTTAAAATTTTACCAGGTGACAAGTGTTTTACTAGAACAAATCCATTTATACCATACAAACTAATTGGGTTCTAAATATAAAGATGCAATACGTACCTTTTGTGAGGGTTGCACATCCTATAGATCAAAATATTGCTTCATTTGTAGTATCTATGTTATGGATCCTTCAATCAAAATTCCTCATATATATCTTTAGACTGTGGAGGTTCTTAAACCCCACATTGGAGTCTCTAAAATCATAATTCATATCCTTTTGTCCTCATCATGATTTTCAAGGATTACCTTGTCACCACCGGGAAGCCTTTTCTAAAACAAATTTGTCAAACCTTCCTTCTAACCTTCCATGTCTGCTTTCAAACCATCCATCTTAGCTTACATGCCATCCTTCAAACCTTCCAATTCTGCTTTTCAAGCATCCATGTAATCTTTGGTTTCTCTTTGTGAGAGCAAAATTTGTTTCACTCGGTCCCGTAATTTTGATATATCATGTTGCAATTCTTACTCTTCATGTGTCATAGTAGAGATTTATGAGGTCTTAATGGGTGTACAATTATTCTTTTTGGAGGAGTTTTATAACCAAATACTTATATCTATGCTTCAACATGCCATTTGAATCACTTCAAACTGATTTTTCAAACAAAATTTAAACAATACACACCTTTTTCTTGATTTTTTGGAGCTCGATATTGCAATTATTTTATCTTTGTAATTTTGGATTTCCAAGGTCTAAAATTTGGTCCTTTGGTAACCCTATGAATCTTATTTCCAATTCGACAATTCAGACTAATATTGGATTCTTCAATATATAGTTATGCTAGATATCCCATGATGCCCTGATTATGGACTGGTTCAGTAAAGAGAAGTTGTACGGATTCCATGTGTCACCGTTTCAATATTCGGCCATGAAATTGCTACAGTAGAAACTATAGCTCATGCACTTTTAGCCAATTTTTACAGAATTCAAATCCGATGCTTGAAACGAAATTTATGATGATTTTCCCTAGGTCACTTGTTTGAGACTAAATTCTGGAGCATGAAAAAACCCTAACTTCTTCAGACCATATCTCAAAACATATAGCGAACCAAGTCTAAAATTATGGCACGAAGTTCACCAATATTTTGGCTCCACATGGTTGCAATTTCAGCTTCCGAATCTTCGTAGAAAAATCGTTATAGTGAAAATTCCACGATGACCTGTTTGGAGTAGCGAAACCCTAGAATCTAAAGCTATGATACCAAATGTTATGCAACAAGCACACAAATAGATAGATCAACGACTTAAAAATTATCATCTTTGAGGGGAAAAGCTCCTTTACATTACATAAATGAATAATTATTGGATGATACAAATGACAAGGCATCCTTTGTATATATAGGAGTTTAAAGGGTCACAATATAATCAAAACCTACATAACAATAATAATGTAAGGGCACAACAATAACAATAGTGGGCTTTTATGGGGCACCACAATAAAAATATGGGGGCTACTTGGGCACAACAATAAAAATGATTGGGATACACTAGTATTATAGGGACCTAACATCTAGTGTTTTGCATTACGTAGAAATAAGTATTAGTACCTCACTCCTGGCCTCCTCTAGAACTGCACACTGTGTAATCCCTGAGCCTTTCTCCATGTCCAGTACTCAGTTCCAAGTAAATCAGTGAATTTCATGAAGAGTTATACTAGGGTTTTTTTGGACTGATGTCATCTTTTCATGAGTGAATTTCACTTGCAGGTAATATATCTTGACATTACAAGATGGTGTTCAAGGAATATGACAATGAGACCATGCAAGGTGACACTCATGAAGACTGCAAAACAAAATGATCACAAAGTAAGAAGATGAAGGGACACTATTCTACGACATAAGACCAAATATTAAGACCATATAAAGAATCCATATCATTCAACCCCTTGGAGGGTGAAGATGAATAACAAAGAAATTATTTCATGAAGACGAAGTACTGAAGAGACCTCTCACAAAGATTGTATGCAAAGCAGCAGCAGGAACAACTTGGCATTGCTTCTTCATCATGGATTCCATTTCATCATTTTCGAGTTGTTACTTGTACTAGTACCATCACAATGTCATGTGTGTCCATGTGTTTTTCCACATCATTCATGGTTGTAATGATGTAATTATAAAAAATAAAGGACAAAATGTAATGTGTGGAAGTCCAAGAATCATACGTGGAATATGAAAATTGATATAGTCATATATGGACAAAAGAGTATTTAGGAAAAGTCCAAAATTCATATAGAAGTCCAAAGGTCACATGAGAAGTCTAAGAGTCGTGAGGGAAGCTCAAGAGTCATGGGGATATGAAAGGTCATTCCTCTTGTTATAAAAGAAACCTCATAACTCAAGAAAAGGGGTTTTGGATTCATAGACTTTGCAAAGCTAGCCTTGGCTTCTCTAGCTTTGCATAGGAGAGAAGATCATCCTTTGGATAAGAAAGGAGTGACTTAATGTTCCACTATTGGAGACAATGTCTCACCATTGTGACTGTGTACTTGGATATTTCACCTAATAATCAGAATCTCGTTGAGCCAACACACTTTCATGCACATATCATGAATATTGTCAGATTATTCTTTAGATGTTTTTGGTATATGTTTGTTCATATGTACCAAGGTAATTGAACTACATCATTGGTTTTGGTACTTATCTCGTTGAATGTGTGTTGTATTGCTTTAATTTTCATTGTGTCTATGTGAACTATTTCTCTATATAAATAATGAATCTTTCCTTTCTCTCATGTGCCTCTCTTTGGATAGTACTATCACTTGTTTTCTAGAGACTCACTCTTACTTTCTTATTGTGAAAGTCTCATTTTACACATTGCAATTGGTCTTTCATAGTGTCAACTTACTTTCTGATTTCAAAGGTTATGTGCATACTCTCTTATGTTATTCATTGTAGCTGAGACAAACATTAGAGTTATGTTATCTAAGTTGATACTTTGGATGGGTCTCCTACTCTAAAGGATGTGAGTTCTAATTGGGACTTCACATTTTGGAGACCCCCTTGGTTGATGTATTTCCAACATTATTAATGGACCAATTGATGAGGAAGGAATTCCATTGCTCATTAATGGTTATTGGGTAAAGTTGTACAAGAAGAATCTATCAAAGGAGGAGTTTACCAAGTCAATAAGAAAGGAGATTTAATTAATTGGGTGTCTCACAGCTCTCAGTTCACCCAGCCTCTAATCAGCAAAATAAGAAAAAGGGAAAATAAAAAAGAAAAATAAAAGATCTTAGGTGAAAACCTCCATGAGGCACCTAAGGCCAACTCTAGGGCTGAAAACCTCCTTTGAGGCACCTAGGGTATGCCTATAGGTTGAAAAACTCTTTTGAGGCTACCTAAAGGTCTCAAAAAAGAAAATAAAAAATAGAGAAAAAGTGAAAAAAAGAAAGGAAAAAAAAGGAGAATCAAGGGAACCCTTACATTAGTTCTTCTAACATGTTTTTGTAGGGTTCCAGCCACTGTCAAAGGGACAACAGTCAAAGAAAGCAACCGCCACACTCCACTTCTCCACCTCCAAGGCTAGCTACCTACATTCCTTCATCACTCCATCTATATCCCCATGTTCCTCCATCATTACGAAATCTACCTCACTCAAATCTACCTCATTCTTAAAGTGTTACGAGATTGTCCTGAACAACTACAGGATTGACCAGAATCACTACAATATTGTGATCGACATAGAGAGAGGGTTCATATTATATGTTTTCCTTGGGGGTATGAAAAATAAGTCCACCACACCACCATCATCCATTCTCCACACCATTTAGCCACTTATCTATCCAAAATTTCATATTTGTAAAAAACAAAAACCATTTTACCCCTTTTTCCATAGTTTTCACCATCACTATCCTTGAGCTCATCATGAATTATTAGGTATTTTGAATGCTATTCATGAAGGTTATTGTGATTTTGGAGGGGTCTGTGTGACTGTTATAGAAAAGGATCCAATCATATAGTAATTTTCACGAACCCTACATAACCATAGTTGGAAACACTAGAAAACACTAGAATGAAAACTTAGCCATCCTAAAGCATTGAAGGACTATTGTTGTGATATTAGGTAGCCAAAAAAATCTTAAGGAGCTACTACAAGGTCATTTTTCATCTCCAACTGTAGCAGACTGATCCATTATTTGAAGAACCTGCAACAACAAACTCCCGCTCAGTCAAACACATATCAAAAAATATCCACAAAAATATTTTTCAAAAAACAGGGCCAAAGCATGAAGCAACTAACATGGAAAATGGCACCTCCAAAGACCAATAGATCAACTATTATCTTGAAGCAGCATGCAAGTATTGAAGCAGTCAGATACCATTAGGTAAGCATAAGTAAGACACTCCTCACCTCTTCCTTTAAGTGCATGGCAGTTTGAAAATGTTTTAGATGTATGAGGAACATGTTTTTTATACGCTGGAGGTGCCCGACAATCTTATCCACCCTCAAACAGTTAAAGTGTAGTTAACTCCCTGACCCATGTAATGTGAAAAAGACAAAAAATAAAGGTGATAATTATGAGGAGTAGGTCCAATGGGTCTATAAAGGGGAATATATAGGTGGTGGGTGGGGGCTATCTCATACAACGCGTTGATCCCACTCCCATAAGAGGAATAAAAGGACAAGCTTGAATCTCATTGGTACCAAGAAGTTCATTCCTAAAATGGTAAAAGAGGCCCACTAAGATGTCAAGAGTCAAGCTATATACAACCAGGGATCCCCTAGGGCGATACATAGAAGCTACATAGTCAAACAAAAAGTGCTACAGGATCGGAAGTAGTTGCTACAAGATTGCAGACTACTGCTACAGGATTGTAGATAGCTACTACAGGATCATCCCGAGAAGTGACAAAGGGTTTGAATTGGTGCAAATTTTCCTCCAAACCCCCATAGTCATGAAGGATTACCCTAGGAGGAGGTAAGTGGTGCATTTTCCTCACTTTCCATGCACAAAGAGTCAGATAATTTGGTCAGTTTCTACTTATACAAGCATCTTGTAGCCAGCCCTTAAAAATTGAATTTATTTTTCCTCCATGTAAGGGAAGCAGGGTAACAACATAATTAATTTTCTTTGAATTTTGAATGTAACATTTTTCCCTCTGATCAGAAAAAGAACACCACCCCTCTCACTTTTATCTTGAAACCCTAGGCCACTCAGAAATTAGCAATTGACAGAAAAAGCTTTGAGAAAACTTGAGGAAGCAACAATAGAAAACATGGGAGGGGGGTTCAATAGAAGGGAGCCCATATACTAAAACATATTCCACCAACATCCTCCTGTCAAATACATCTTCATAAGCCACTAGTGGATGGCATGCTTTGATAAGCTCAAGGGGTATGATGATGAAATAAACCAAGAATTTTCCATGGCCCTTCACTGTCAGTGAGGAGATAGTTTAACCACTATTGTTAGAGGAATTTCCATCCATTTGAATACATAACTCATTAGAAGAGTGACCATAATGCCTCTAGGAGTTAGGTGGGGCAAGGAGGATAGGAAAAAAGCCATTACAACTAATAATAATTTCTTCCTCCTTGAAGAAAAGCTAGTTGAAGATAAGAATGGAGTTAGAAGGGAGAGCCTTCCTTACCCATGGGATGAAGTGGCTTATCACATCCTAAAATACATATCCTATGAAAGAAGGTTAAGTGTTGTGTATGCCTATCAATTTAGGATACTCCATGAGCTGAGGTTCCAAAAAGAACTTCCCATCCCAATCAGGCTCAACATTCCCCACTTTCTCCTTCAGTCTATGATATAAATGAGCTAGAGGGTGAGAGAAGGAAAGCATGAGTACATTTCTCATCATGGGCTCATAGGGATCATTGTTATGAATTCCTTGAGTCAGCTCAAAGACCCTGTGTTATGGACAAATTTTGTAGACATGGAAAAGGAGGCATTCATTGAGACTCAAGCCCAACCTCTGGTAGGACATGAAGAGACCACCAAATATAGTGTTTATAAGGAATAAGAAGTTGAAGATGTGGAAAAATAGGTTGAAGAGAAGAAATGGTATATTGAATAAGAAATTGGAGAAGAGAAGGAGGAAGAGGAAGGGAAACCAAAAGTAGCAAAATAGACCCTTGGGGAGCCCTCTAGACCTCAAAGGAAGAGAAAATAAGAGCATCAAGTAATCCTCTCATAAGGGAATGTAGAACAAGAGGTGGTTTCCACCCTAACATCCCTTAACACACCCATGAAAATAAAAACAAGGCAGCCTAAACAAGGCCCCTTATATTTCAAAAGAAGGAGGAGCACTAGGATCAAACAAGGGAAATCATAACCTCCTTCATTAGTCCCAATCAATATTGAATAATTTGTCAGCCATTGAGGAGGAGAGTTCATATGAGGAAAAGGGAAAATGGAGGAAGCCACCACCCTCAAAGCCAAGTGAAAGCATCCTCATACATTCCAAAGAAGTCCAAACATTAGGGAAGCTAGAGATAATCAACTACAAGCAGAATCTTCCCAAATAGAGGAAGAAATAGGAATACAATAGGAGGGGGAAAAATTGCTACAAGATAAGGAGACATTTCTATAAGAAATAAAAGTAGCACCTCCATAGCAAGAAGAAGGACCACAAGAACTCCAAGAGCTTGACCCACAACCTGATATTGGATCCTACTATAAGTTTTATGAACAGACATGAATCATACGTAAAACATTTGTAGTCACGATCCTACTAGAGCTAGAAAAGGAGAGAAGTCGGACCCATTGGTGGATGTAGATTATTAAGTCCAATAAAGTTGAGGATGTGGGACTCATGTAAGAAAAGATAAATAATATGAGTGAATAAATGGTTGACTTAATATTCAAAGAGTCAGACATCAGGGAGAAGTTGCAATTAGAAAATCAGAGGTTAAGAGAGAATTTATAGGAGAAGGAAACACAACTTGTCATCATGGAAAACTTGGCCATGGAGGCCATCCAGTGCAAGAAACCATCCAAATCATATGCAATTTTCCTCAAATATCAATGGCTTCAATTTCAAATTAAAACCTTGGTACATTATAACTCTCTCTCATTTCAAGACTATAGAAATTTTATTGAGTTTTTCCACTAGGTCAACATTGAATATAGGGGGAAATTAGTTGAATTTTATATGTACAATATGATCCTCACAAATATAAAATTATGGGACCCCAATTCAAGCTTGGTAGATGTACAATTAATGGCCCTAGCCTATTGGCTTGTCCACAAGGAAGCAAGGGTTAAGGAAGTGTAGAAGGTTATGGCCAAGGAAGAAAATGAGCCTCTACATATGATAATAGAATTAATAAGTCCCAAGGTTTTCATAAGTAATCATATAATCATCTCTGCAAACCCTCAATTAGCCCCTTGCTACCTAAAATAACAAGAGCAATCCATCCTCCATTTTGAAGACATTTTTAGGATATTGGGAACTAAGAGTTTGTAGGTTTTCCAAAGGAGATGTCATGCTCTACCACACAATCTGAAAATCAAGGAGTACCACTCCCCTTAGAGGCTGACGAATGCCCTAGAAATGACCCCCCTCTACAAGATAAATTTTTTAGAGATTGAAGATCAATTGGATAGGGTTAAAGCTCAGTCCTCCCTTGTTATTAGCCTTACAAGAAATAAGAGATCACGAAGAAGAATAGAGTGAGTGGCTAACAATAGAGGAAAATGTATGTTTTTATCCACATGAGAGCACACCATCTCAAGTGCCTTGGGATGTCAAAGAGGCCACCAAGGCCATGCATGGGCTATAGATCAGTGAGTAAGTTGCTCAGAGGGTGGGAAACACCTTCAATAGGGGGTGATGATGGGCCCCATTAATAATTATATCATAAGGCCCATTTTTCCATCCTCCAACCTATAATTTCCTCTTTTCTCACATTTATTAACATATTTTTTACTATAATGTGCTTAATAGGGAGATGTTGACACGGCTAATTTTCGCTATGCCAATAAGGGGAACTAACCCGATTGCAAGCCCTAATTAGATCTGCTTTTGTTTGGAGTGGCTAGTTCCAACGGGTTTTAACGGATCCCATAAACTGTTATAGGTGTTGAAAGATTTCTCCCCGGAGGAAGACTTCAGTTAAATCAACAAAAGAAACAGCTAACCTATATGTACTAAGTCATATCTATACTAATTCTACCTACTTGTACTAATCTTAACTATTCTAATTTATCCTGTAGAAGCATAATAAAAGAGATTAAACATCATATATAGATTCCAAGTCCAAATGAATCAATTACTGAGTTCACAGATGAACAAGGTTGTATTAAAGCTTAATTGTAATCTAATTATTCATACAAGAATGCACATTCCTGTTCCTACAAATAAACTTGCAACTGATGTTTAATATAGTTTCGAATCGGGGATCGCTCATGAGTTAACCATGATAAAGAATTACATTCAAATAACCAAGACTAGTCATAAGTTGTATCGTTATCAATTTACACAAAACAAAACACATTTATATTTATGCCAGCAACAACACCCTGATTCTAAACACATGAAAGAAGAGGAAAATAAATCTGAAAAAAGGCTCTTTCTTGACCCAAACAGTCTTCTTTATTAGCACAATAAATCAAAAGTTGTTCTGTCCAAAAAAAAGTCCTCTACCCATCTCCGGAGGTAATACTTATGCAGAAAAGACTGACCCTCCGTCCCCCCCGGGACTTTCCACCTCCCTGCTCTTTTAAATATACACATTAAAATATACAGACGTAGAATCGATCGGTGAAATGGCTGACATGTAGAGGGCATATCTGCTGGAGCACTTCATTTGCTGGGGAAATGAATAGATGTTGATTAAAAGAGCATGACTGCATGTCATCTCTTTGCACATGTATTGAGCAGACGTTATTCCCTATTATTTCCTAAAGGAAATTTAAGACACTGCGCTCATCATCCCACATTTGGCATGATTGAAGGTGTGTTTGGAGGTAATAACATCTTGATGGATCAGCGTTGTCATGAGTGCTTCCTCTTGACATAGAGCATGCCTCCATTATGCACTATGGCAGTTTGTATCCCTTTCTTGCAGAGTATGTCTCTGCAATATCAACATTGGTGGTGCAGAGGTGTCATCTTGATATAAATCACATTTATCCGTTACCAAGTCCACTCGAACTCTCCTTTCTTCTCTTGGTCCCTACCTGCAGAAATAGTTCATATTAACTATGATTATGAGAAATATGACAAACATGCCCACAAACAAACCTTGCATTTAGTCACAGTTTCTATTTAATCTCTCAACGCAGAGCAACTATAATTATTAAACCACTGAACCTATTGTAACATGTATTCTAATTGCCCATAATATTCATTTTTATTCAAGAATCGCTTGACAATGCTTCAAAATCAAACCATTCACTCTATCGGATTTTCTTTTAAAAACACGGACCACAACACTTTTGTTGAAAAGTGTGCAACAAGAAATGCTTGTTGAGAGTGCAACAAGATGATGGAGCTTAGTGAAAAGAGTCGCCTTCACTAAGTGGGCCCGCAGGTTATTTTTGGCGCAAGTCTATTTTTAGACTATGTCTATTTTTAGACATATGGATCATGTCTATGGATTGCAGGTTGCTGTTTATGGATGATTGGTCAAGTTGGGAAAAATAGATGGACTTCTATTTTTGATCAAAGTGTGAGTGATCACAGTGTGAGTGATCAAAGTCTATTTTTAGACTGGCTGTCAAAAATAGAAAAGTCAAATATTATTGTCTCATAATAATATTTGGACTATAAACTTGATCTTATTCTCTTGGAGCACTTCAGTTTGAGCTACAGAGGTGGCACATGCAGCTGTCAGAAGGAAATATGCTTTTCTTATGAGTCAGTTGAGTTGTTGCATGCATGACTTCAGTTAGAACTCAAGTGAGTTGAGTTTAGTGGACTGGAGGTACAGTTGATGGAGTTGTGTTCAGTTTAGCTTTGTTAAACTAGTTGTATTTAGTCTAACTGATCAATAGACTAGAGATGAGTTGGGTGAATTAGTTATTAATTAATTCACAAGTTATTAACTCATAATGCAACTATAGAATACATCAGTTAACTCAGTTGCATGTCAGTGCATGTTCAGTTCAACACGGACAGGTGGTAGAGAATCAGATTGCTATCAGTTGTGACTATAGTTGTGCACCAGATCTTGCACAATCAAGGGATTGAGGATGCCAATGAGTTTGCTCACGTATTTTCCCAGTATTGTAGCCTTTGCTCACGTCCAGCAAAGTGTGAGTGATTATTTTGAGGTGAAATACGAGTTTGGGAAGCCATTCTCATCAGTTCTTGAGCAGGTATTGAGCAGTGGAGGCAGGCAAGCAGTGGAATAGATTTGGAGATCAGATCTGAGCTGTATTGTGTGTAACAGGTGGAGCTGGTACTGGATTGCTTGTGATAAGCATTGTACTTTGTAATGTTACATGATTCAATCAATATAATATACAGATAGTTGGGGTTTTTAGCGAGATGCTTTCCCCGGGATACATATTGTGTTTATGAGTTTGATTGATGCTTCTATGTGTGCCTGTGAATGTTTCTACTTCTGTAAATTGATGATCAACGTAGAGGAGATTATGTATTATACATGTTCCGCTTATAATTGTATGATCAAGATAATCTTTGTGAATATGTGTTAAATTATTCAAAATTTCTACATGGTATCAGAGCTGCTTGATTTGTAGAAGAGATTTTTACAGGATATCAAGTAAGGATTGATCATCAGATCTACTATTCAGGAAGTGTTTACATTTTATTTCTTTAGGCAGAGTCTGTAATCGGGCCAGGTAGCCTCTGGATTCATCCTTCTTTTGGAAGGTGAGATATCCGGTGAATGCCCAGACAGTCAATCTTTGTAAAAGAAATACTTTGTTCTCACGAATTCTAGATCAGAAGCGGTTGAGTTTTGAGCTGGTGGAATTCAAATTTAATTCCAAAGCAAGAGATGAAACTCAAAAACATTCAGTGTGCGAATGGAGACAGTATGCCCCAGTATCTCACGAAGTTCACCCAATGCCGGGATGAGCTGGGAAGTGTGGGGGTGACTGTCGGATGAGGATGGTGAGTCTAGCACTCCTTGACCTTCCTAAGAGTTGGCATAGCTACCAGAACTCGGTGAATGGAAGGGAGAAATGGCCAAATTGGGAACGACTATGGTCGGATTTGATGCAGGAGGAGATTAGACGGAGCACCAGAGACAGTTCTTCATCTATGCATGATGAGGAGAACTGTGCCTTAGCGAGTAAGGTGAAGAAGGGGAAGGGGAAGGTTTCTCTTTCTGAATCCAGTTCTTCCATGGTGGGAAGTGGTTGGTTTCTTGACAGTGGAGCTTCTTTCCACATGACCGGTGACAAAAGTTTGTTCAGTACTTTGGAGGAGAAAGATCTCCAGATACTCATAGGGATGGGTAATGATGAGAAGTATAGTGTCTCAGGTGTAGGCACGGTTATTTTTCAGAGGGAGCATGGAGCTTGCCTTACCTTGACCGATGTCAAGTATGTACCATGACCGAACAGAAACTTGGTGTCGATCGCGATGTTGGAAGACAGAGGCTATGATGTGGTCTTTAGTAAGGGAAAGGTTTTCCTTAGACACATCATCACTAGACAAGTGAAGCAGATTGGTTCACGGGTCAGGAACCTGTATGCTCTTGAGGTTCAAGATGCATGCAAAGCCTTGAGCAGTGAGGCAACTGATGGAGACTTGGTGGTTGAGAGGGAGGGTATATTACCTCTCAACATGCAGAGCCAAAAGAAGTCTCAGACGATTGTGGAGGAGCCACGATTGGTGCAGTAGCTTCAGGAGGTTGTGGAGGAGCCATAACAGGGGAAGTTGAGAGGAGATCGAGTAGAGACATCTACTCATGCAGAGACCTCCAGTAGGGGGAAACTTCGAGCCAGGTGGGCTGAGGGATTGCATGCAGCCATACCTCCAGGTAGGAGGTGGGGTGATGTGGATTGATTGTCCCAAGGAGGAGGGGCAGGATCCTTGAGGTACCCAACCTCTTGGATGAGACCTTGCTACGGGAGCCCCAATGTGTAGTAGCAGGAACTGACTGATTGGGTAGAGACAGATGCGGATGGAGCGGCAGAGAGAGCGACAGCGCAAGGAATCCCAGGACAGCGCATAGCTAGCAGGCTGCAGCAATGCAAGAGGCACAAGTGTTTTGCACAGTGCTAGGTGGCACAGAGAGGTGTGCAATGGTGCGAGATGCATGGAGATGTTGCAGTAGCGCAGATGTCAGAGAGGGAGCACTTGTCAGTAGCAGGTAGAGCTTCAGCATCAGAGGATGTTTCTATCCCAACAGGGAGGTCAGTTGGGAAGTGTAGTGCGGATGCAATGCTGGGAGATAGAACCAGCAGCAGCACGGATGCAGTCAGAGATCAAAGTGACAGAGGGTAGAGCAGTCAGATACTGAAGAGCACATAGATGCAGAGTTTCAGTCGACAGAGGCAATAGCAGTCAGAGACTTTGATGACAGAGCAAGTGGACCGGCCAGATGTGTTGCATGGAGAACATTCCAGAGTTACAGGATCGGGTTTGAGAGGAAGCCTTTCTTGTTGAGAGGGAGTGTTGAAAAGTGTGCAACAAGAAATGCTTGTTGAGAGTGCAACAAGATGATGGAGCTTAGTGAAAAGAGTCGCCTTCACTAAGTGGGCCCGCAGGCTATTTTTGGCGCAAGTCTGTTTTTAGACTATGTCTATTTTTAGACATATGGATCATGTCTATGGATTGCAGGTTGCTGTTTATGGATGATTGGTCAAGTTGGGAAAAATAGATGGACTTCTATTTTTGATCAAAGTGTGAGTGATCATAGTGTGAGTGATCATAGTGTGAGTGATCAAAGTCTATTTTTAGACTGGCTGTCAAAAATAGAAAAGTCAAATATTATTGTCTCATAATAATATTTGGACTATAAACTTGATCTTATTCTCTTGGAGCACTTCAGTTTGAGCTACAGAGGTGGCACATGCAGCTGTCAGAAGGAAATATGCTTTTCTTATGAGTCAGTTGAGTTGTTGCATGCATGACTTCAGTTAGAACTCAAGTGAGTTGAGTTTAGTGGACTGGAGGTACAGTTGATGGAGTTGTGTTCAGTTTAGCTTTGTTAAACTAGTTGTATTTAGTCTAACTGATCAATAGACTAGAGATGAGTTGGGTGAATTAGTTATTAATTAATTCAAAAGTTATTAAATCATAATGCAACTATAGAATACATCAGTTAACTCAATTGCATGTCAGTGCATGTTCAGTTCAACAGGGACAGGTGGTAGAGAATCAGATTTCTATCAGTTGTGACTATAGTTGTGCACCAGATCTTGCACAATCAAGGGATTGAGGATGCCAATGAGTTTTCTCACGTATTTTCCCAGTATTGTAGCCTTTGCTCACGTCCAACAAAGTGTGAGTGATTATTTTGAGGTGAAATACGAGTTTGGGAAGCCATTCTCATCAGTTCTTGAGCAGGTATTGAGCAGTGGAGGCAGGCAAGCAGTGGAATAGATTTGGAGATCAGATCTGAGCTGTATTGTGTGTAACAGGTGGAGATGGTATTGGATTGCTTGTGATAAGCATTGTACTTTGTAATGTTACATGATTCAATCAATATAATATACAGATAGTTGGGGTTTTTAGCGAGATGCTTTCCCCGGGATACATACTGTGTTTATGAGTTTGATTGATGCTTCTATGTGTGCCTGTGAATGTTTCTGCTTCTAAAAATTGATGATCAACGTAGAGGAGATTATGTATTATACATGTTCCGCTTATAATTGTATGATCAAGATAATCTCTGTGAATATGTGTTAAATTATTCAAAATTTCTACAACTTTATCGGAACACATGGGAATACACGGGAAAACCCGCAGTCAAACCATAAGGTTAGAATTCAAATAATATACACCTGAATCTATAATTATCATCAGGTCCACTCATCGCCCCTTCGCATATCGCATGTCGCTTCACTTTCTCTAACTGCCAATTGCAATTTGCGATTGGTCGAACCCGAAAATATATAAGTTGTGTTTAATAGTCCCGGCGGGTCCGCATATCACCTCGCACCTTATGTATAAGCCTTAGGCTCCGCCAATTGTGATGTGCGATTAGGGAAGTAGACCCAAAAAATATATGTGTTATGTTTAATAGTCCCAACGGGTCCGATGTATCACAGTGCGCCTTATGTATCAACGTTGAAAGTGTCAATTGTGATATCCGATGCGATCAGAGACTTGATAGCATCGCAGTAACTCATGGGAGATAGACCTTAGCCCTTTACCAATGTGAAATGAAATATGCGATGGAGAAGTGGTCAAGCAATTGCGATAAGTGATGGAGGCATGTATCGAGAGATGTGTAAAGACCGAGGAAGCGTGAAAAGGGTAAGTTATGCATATTTGTGTAGTATTTCTTTTATCAAAGAATTGATATAGAAATAAGGACATGATAGAAGGTTTTGAGGGTTGAGTCCATATACACCCATAGTAAAGAGTGGGGGTTGGTCATATGTGTGGGAAGAGAGCACCATGAAGGCTTATGAGCATTGAAAATGTCCCGATTAAGGATATGAATGAAGGGCTAGATTGGGTTATAAATGAATCATGCTGCAGAGATTTATTCGGGGGGGTCTTAACCATTAATAATTGAATATTTGACTCGGCAGAGAGTTAAAATCCTTGGGATAAAAATAGATCATTCGGAGAGTTATCATTCAGGGAAATGAAAGATCAAACTTCTAGGGGACCTATTCAAATTTTCTACCAGAGCAGGTTTTAATAGGGTGGTGGTTGTGGCCACAACAAATGGCAAACCGCTAGGCAAACCAATTATCTTTGTTACTAAATAAACTTTGGATCAGTAGAACATCAAGGTTTTAAGATAAACTTGAAATGCAAACTATATAATGGACAGGCATGGGTTCCACTTCAGCGTTAATAGCTTTAGGCGGGATAAAGACAAATAGCTTCTACTTACTGATAGGGTTTTGACAGGCATTCTCCAATGGTCGTATTATGGGATTTATTGACCTTCCTTTACCTGTTTCCTACTTTCAAAATCCTTTCGGGGCCATCACCGATCTGTCAATACCTATTTAGGTGTGTACCCCATCTCTTTATCACTCATCAATCTTGATGTAGATATGTTTATCTACACTTTATGTAAGAATTTTAGTGCTATACTTTCGTATGATTGAATGGGGTGCAGTCATGGATCATGCCATATTTTTAAATTGTTTAAGCAAGGTTGGGCTTGCTGTGTCAACTGGTACTCTGAGTCTAGCCATAGTCCCTACTCTAACCAGCTTCCCAAACAACCTATCCTTCTAGATCGACACAAGGACTCAACATTTCATTTTCTTTTACATAAGTCCTTCCAGTTTCAGGCACAAGGACTAGAGCACAATTAAATTTTCCACAGGATATACGACAACGAGCTTAACCTAGGAGAGGAGGTTTACTTGTAGATGACATATATTGGAAATTTCAGTGTGGTGGACGAAACCAATGGAGAATGACTACAAACCTCATAGACAAGTATAGGCTAGGTCTAGATGGGATTTTAAAAATGCAACGTTCTACCATGCCAGTCCAGCTGTGGTTAGACATTTTTCATTTTATAAAGATTCCCCTACATGCTCTGGGTATCCAAGTTATCAACAGATCTTACCTAGTTCCCAACAGATGCCAATGAGTGGCTTTGATTTAAATTTCACCGCTGATTTTCCAGTTCTCATAGGCTCATTGAAAGTTTGCTTGATTTGCAAGGTAATGATGAATTTAGGATTGGCAGACTCATCACCAAGTTACTGAGGGAGGCAAAAAGCTGAAGGTGGGGAATGAGGGCAATCTAAAGAGAGTTATAAAGGTGAAAACGAGACTAAAGGACCGAAATAAATTGTTTGAAAAGGACTAAAGTTCAAAACAGAAGGAAAATAAACTTTACGGAAAAAAAAAATGCACGGGACGAAAATATAACTTAAGCTAACAGCAAAAATAAAATGAATCCTAACCTACTTAGGAGGTAACCACCATGTGGTGGCTACTGGAAGTATCTCTTAAAATGTTGGCAATTAATAGGAAGTGTTTCAGTTTCTCCCTATAAAGTTTTCAATATGTAAGTTCCCTGACCAATTTTTTCCTTAACTTGGAACGGGCCCAGCCATAAGTGTTGGAATTTCATGTGCTTACCTTTTGGCTCACTCAACTTGTCCCATTTCAAGACTAGCTCTCCTACTTGGTAATCTTTATCTCCTGCCAGATGGCAATCAAACCATCTCTTCACAATCATTTGGTGATTTATAAATTTATTTCTGGCTTTATCTCTCAATTCCTCCAACCTCACCAGTTGGTTGATCCTTTTTTGAAGGCTGAAGGGGTCCCTCTCAAAGCTTGGGAAGGCTGTAAAGAGGGAAGGGTAACGTTAGGAGGCAAGATGGCTTCCTATCCATAGGCGAGGAAGTATGGGGAGTTTCCTAATGCTACTTTTGGGGTGACCCTATCGGCCCAAAGGGCATTTGTTAGAGATTTGTGCCAATTCCTCTAGTTGTCAGCGACAGATTTACGGATTATGTAGATGAGGTTTTTATTTGAGGACTCTGCAACTCCATTTCCCTGGGGGTAATAGTTTGATGCATACCTTATGCAAATTGATTTATCAATAGCAAATTTAGTCAATTTTAGTGATGAAAAGTAAGAAGCATTATAAAATATGAGAGAATCAGGGATTCCAAACCTGTTGATAATAAATTTCTCAATAAAATATATCACCTCATCTTCGTTAACCTTCTGAAGCAGGATGGCTTCGGTCCATCTGGTGAAGTAGTCGGTTGCCGTGAGTATATACTTATGCTACTGTGAAGAGTTCAAAGTGATATCACCTATGACATCTAGGCCCCATTGCTGGAACGGGTGATAAATCATAACGGGCTTGAGGGGAACAGCTGGCTTTCTTTCTCGTCCTGTGGCAGTTTGACATACCTTGCATTCCCGAGTGTAGGCATGCGAGTCTCTAAACATTGTGGGCTAATAATATCCAGCTCTTAATATTTTGCGAGCAATGGTCTCTCCTCCATAGTGACCACCTACTAGGACATCGTGCATTTCTTTTAATACATGATCGGCATCATCCTTTTCCAAACACCTCAGCCAAACTCCATCATAATTTTTTCTGTATAATGTATCACTGGCCAAGTGATACTGATTAGATTTCAATCTGTGTGCTCTCCTTCGTGATGCATCCATGTTCTCAGGACATGATCCCCGTGTTAAATAAAAGCGTATGTCATAATACCATGACTCAGGGTCCAAAGGGACTTCCGACATTTTGTGCTCACACATCAGCATCTCATTAATCCATAGGGGCTCCTCCCTAAATTCTACTTGTGCATTCTGTATGCTCTGCGCTTCTGGTTCTTTGGACACTCCTTCTTTATCCGGCAAGGCTTCTGCCGCAATCTCACAGAATCCCTGCCCTCGAACTATCTTCACCGGCTTAATCTCGAGGTCTTATTCTTGAAGGGTGGTTATCCAATTCCCTCTCCATTCCCCCATTTCTTTCTGTATGAAGAGGCCTCTTACAGCAAGGTGGGGAACAATTACTTTAGTCCTGGCCTTTAATAAATAAGGGCGGAAATGTTTTACGACTTTAAAAATCACAAAAACTTGTTTCTCCATGTCTAGGTAGTTCAATTCTACTCCATGAATATTAGAGCTCATATAAGAAATAGGGACTTCATTGCCATCATCATTTTTTGTGTGAGGATTGTGGCATATGAAACATCATAAGCGAAAGTGTACAAGAAGAATTCCTTGTCGAAATTGGGGCTGACCAATGCAAGAGCTTCTGCAATGGCCTCCTTAATTCGTTGAAACGATTTCTTAGCTTCATCGCTCCACCTATACACAACGTCTTTCTTCATCATTAGTTGCATGGGATGCACTATTTCTACGAAACCTTAAACAAATTTCCTAATGAAATTAATTTTCTTGAAGAAAGATTGCATTGCCATTTTATTTGCAGGGGGTTGTATTCTCATGATGGTCTCTATTCTTTCAAGATTAATAACAATCCCTTCTTTAGAGAGGATATCACCCTGTAGTTTCCCTTCCGTAACTGTGAAGTCGCTCTTCTTGGGATTCAATGATATTCCGTATCTTCGGCATCTTTCAAAAATCTGTTTCAGGTGATAAATATGATCCCTTTTGTGATATGAATACACAGTAATGTCATCCATGTACACTACTACTAATCTGTTAATCATTCCTCGAAAAGCTATGTCCATAGCTCTCTGAAATGTGTTGCCCACATTAATAAGTCCAAACGACATTTTACGGTATGCATAAGTGCCCCATTTAGTGTTGAAGGTTGTCTTAAGTTGATCTCCATTTGATACCAACACTTGATTATATCCCGAAAAACCATCCAATAGGGACAACATTTCAAACCCAGAAACGCACTGAAGAATGTGTTCCATAGAATGGACAGGATAGTTATCTTTCTGTGATGCTTTGTTCAGGTTTCTAAAATCAATACATAACTTGATGTCTCCATTTTTCTTTCTTACTGGCACGAGATTGGCTACCTAGTGGGTGTTCCTGACAGGAAAAATGATTTTTGGCGTCCGGCATTCTGTTTAATTCTTTCTTCACCAACGGTTCCAGGCTTGGATGCATCTTGCAAAGCTTTTGTTGGTATGGCCTAACATCCTTCTCCAACGGAATCACATGTTGCATAACGCTGGTATCGAAGGTTTTTAAGTCGCCATATGTCCATGAAAAGACATCCTTGTACTCTTTAAACAGCTTAACAAATGTAGCCTTTTCTCGTGGAGAGCATCCCAAGCCCAAATTAACAATTTTTGGGTCTTCTTGTTGGCATTATGATGCATGTGTTGTACTTGATGGCAACCCTCTCATAGAAGATCATCTCACTTGTATACATTCAGATGAATCCACAGAAGAGATGGATGTGGGACAGTTCAAAGGCATCAGATGACAGTTCATAAGTAAGCTTTGCCATCAAGTCCAAAGGGGGAGATTGTTGGCATTATGGCTAAAGTGTTGTCCTTGATGGCAACCTATACAAGTGATGGATCACAGTACAACCAGTCAGTAGCAAAGATTAATGAGTAGCCTCTCAGATTGGAAGAAAATAAGGGGTACGCAGGTACACCTTACAGAAGGTGCGTACACGCGGGTCTATCTTACATAAAGTGCGTACATACCCGCAGTTGTCCCGTTCATGAAGTGCGTACCCCCAGTTCACTTACTTCAAGGCAGAGAAAAGCACACGTGGGGTTTCTTATGTTTAACCCTTGGTATTTAGTCGACGGTATTGTGTTATTATGGTTTTGGCTCGTGGTATTGATCCATGATTTGAGGAAGAGCTTGCCTATATAAAGCAAAGGAGATCATTTGACTTGGGCATGTGTTTGGGTTGAACATCTTATGAGAGCTAGATCTGAAATACTATGATCTCTTGAAGTAATGTCTAGATCTAAATAAGGCGAATCTACTGATGGGTTGAGATCACTTCGGCACATGATCAGATCTGTAGATCTGATAGTCTGGGTTATTCTTGAAGCCTTGAACTTATCTATACCCGCAGGTACGCAAGTGCAGTGAAAGAAAAGCGCGGAGATACGCAGGCGGAGAAGCGCTGCAGGTGCGGAGGTTCGCGGCGCCACAGAAGGTGCAGCTGCGGAGGTGCGTGGCGCCACAGAAGGCGCAGCTGCGGAGGTGCGCGGCGCCAAAGAAGGCGCAGCTCCGGAGGTGCGCGGCTCTACAGAAGGCGCAGCTGCGGAGGTGCGCGGCGCCACAGAAGGCGCAGCTGCGGAGGTGCGCGGCGCCACAGAAGGCACAGCTGCGAAGGTGCGCGGCTCCACAGAAGGCGCAGCTGCGGAGGTGCGCGGCGCCACAGAAGGCGCAGCTGCGGAGGTGCGCGGCGCCACAGAAGGCGCAGCTGCGGAGGTGCGCGGCGCCACAAAAGGCACAGCTGCGGAGGTGCGCGGCACCACAGAAGAACAGTGCGTACTTGTACGCAGGCATTACATGGGTGAAGCTGCGTACTTCTCTTGAAATATATTTAGCTGTCCATGTTTATCATTGTTGTGTTCTGGGTTTTGAAGTGATGTCTGGTTTCTGATATTATGACAGTATTCTGAGAAGTGATAGAGTATGTTTCAGTTTTTATAGATGAATGGATCGGGTTCATAATGACTTATCTTCATGTGATCTGATGGACTAGATCTGGTTGATGACTCACTTGTATATATGGATCTAGTGCTTGGGTGATTCAGAAGCTTGTTTATGTTGTTGTTGGGTCCAGTATGAAAATTGGATGAAATGTGGCCTTTCAGATTATGTGTTGTGCTTCAGTGTATCCAGTCTGAAAATTGATGAAACGTGGTACCTGGAGGAGAGAAGATTGTAGGTCAGCACCTACGTACTAGTATCTAAGCTAGTACAAGAGCTAAAGGAAATCTTTGGAGCATTGTAGCAGGTAGCAGCCTGCGTACTAGTAAATGGATCGGCTAGTACAAGAGCAAAGGGGGTTGTAGCTCCCATACTGGTATAAGACTGCACCAGTACAAACATTGTAAAAGGATTTTCTTATTAAGAAGAAGATTGAGATGACTTGCAGTAGGTGGTTTTCTCCCGCATTGGGTTTCCACCTTATATCATGGTGTTCATGTGTGTGCCTTATGTGTGATGATCTATTCCATGTTACTGCATCTGTTAACTGATAATATGATTGATAATGTTCTAATGCACTGATTGAAGATCAATTACCTTAATCATAAGAAGTTGTGGAAGTAGCATATATGAATCTGATTATGGAAATGGAAAAAGTTTTATTAATGTGATAATACTGATTCACCCCCCCCCTCTCAGTATTATTTCCAACAATTGGTATCAGAGCAGGTCCTTTGATAGAAGCTTGATCGCTTGAAGGAGATCCGTGGAACAATGGGAAAGAAGCTTAAGAAGAAAGCACCAAAGAAAAAGAAAGCATCTCAGAAGAACTATGACAGTGGGAGAATCGATTGGGGATTAGGCATAAGAAGCTCTTCAGATTCAGAATCATTATCAGGTATGAATGTGTTATCCTCTGATGTTCCAGCTATATTTCCTTGTGAAAGAGATGGAAGTGATAGTGAAACTACTGAACATGCTCTTATGGGTGAACAAGAAAGATATCAAATAGAGGCAGAATTTAAAAGGTTGACAGACAAAATTAGAGATCAACAAGATCTATTGAACAAAAGGGAATGTGACTTCAAAGAAGAAGCTACCAAACTAAAGGCCCAACTAGAAGAAGGAAACAAGGTAAGAAAATTACTCAAGGACAAGGAAGACCAATGTCAAAAATTGCAGCATGAAGTGACATCATTAAGAAAAGAAGTCAACGAAAGAAGCACAACCATCAAGAAACTCAAAGATAGATCCAGCTACTATGAAACTCTTGAAGCTACAATCCTCTCACTAAAGGGAGATCTTGAAGAATCAAAGAAGCAGAATGAAGATCTACATCAAGCAATTGAAAAACAAGACAATGAAGTCATCAGCTTAAAATCCCAGCTGGAATGTGCCTTCCAAGTTCGTCAAATGCAGCAAGATCTGAATGAAGAACAAGAAAAGGATATTCTCAAACTAAGGGAACAAATGGAAGAAGGAAGAAAAACTGAAGAAGATTTGAAAAGGCAATCTCTTGAAAAGGAAGAACAGCTTCAGGTTGAGGTAAATATCTTGAAAGGTAAAATAGAAGAAAAGGATAAGCTTTTACGATTTCAAGATAGCTCTAAAGTCTTGGATGATATTCTTAGTAGTCAAAGGTCTCCTGCTATAAAGACTGGTCTTGGTTTCCATGAATCTGTTGAAGGTGAATCTAGTTCACAAGGTGAGGCAAGGAATTCTAAAGAGAAATCTAAAGTGATCAATGAAGAAATGAAAGATCAATCTCATCATCAACCAAGGAAAGAGATTCCTCAAAGAAAATCCTTTACTCCTCCTATGAATAATGTTGAATGTTATGTATGTCATAATCTTGGACATGTTGCAGCTAGATGTAGAAGAAGAAGAGTTCAAGACCATTATGCAGACAAGTCATCTCAATCAAGGTACTTTTATGGATATTTCTTTGCTTGCAATATGTTTGGTCACAAAGCTACTGATTGTTACAGGAGGAATATGAAACATGTAAGATGTTATGCATGTAACAAGCTTGGACATATAGCTAAGGAATGCAGGAACAAAGTGTGGGCACCATATCAAAAGGAGAAAATGTCATCATCACGCTTGAAGATATGGAGGAAAAAGGAAGTACAGTCAGAAAAAGGTGGCACAGCACAATGTACAGACATACCAGAATCAGAGGGAGCTGAAAGTACAAAACTTCAGTGTCCTGAATCTCATATGCAAACTCCATAAAGGGAAGTCGCATATATACGCGAGTTGGATACTGCACAATCGCGTATATGATTGTTTGAATAAAGGCAGTAGGGAAAGTAAAGTTGATCTATGATCTCTCGAGCACAAGATCTCTACCTATCTTAAGGCATTTATTGGCTGACTCTTCTTATTGATATGCATGATCAGATCTGACAGATGGCACCAGTTTAGGGGGAGCATATGTTCTTAATGCATTGTTGGCATTATGGTCCTTGATGACAATGCTTATGATTCATCTTGCTATGGTTATGAGTTGTTCACATGGTTCTTAGATCAGATTTGTGGTTGATTCTCTAATGGTGCTTGCATGGAGTCTTTATTGTTCTTGGCACATATATGGATGAGGATTGTTGGTTGGATACATGGATGATTATTCAAAGTTGCATTGTTGGAGACATGATGATGATGAGATCTTACCCATATGATGATAGGTTGTTTTGTACATATGTTGATTGATGTAGATGCTTCCTTTTGATGGCTCTTGGTTCATGTAGATCTGGATGGTTATGAATGAGTTGATGCGGAAGTACCTTGTTGTTGGCAGATACTATGAAGCAAATCATACAGTGTTGTTGCTGATGTTTATCTTAGGTGATTGGTCTTTACTCATGATGTAATAGTGGGTCCCTATTGTAGTTATCTCTTCAGGTCATGTAACGGCCTATGTTTCCCCACTATGCCTGGGATGAATGATGTTATCATATGTAAACTTTTGATGTATCACCATTGTGATGAATGTATGTATTGAGTCTTTTGGTGATAGGAAGGTCATTTATGATATATAGAGTCATGTTCTTCTTGTAGAACATCTTTTTGCAGACCTTGTCAGGGGGAGCTTGAGCATGAACAACACTATATAGCAGAGCAGACATCTCAGCTTGTTCTCAGAAAGACCATGATCAGATTGGTGTACCATGGCATATACAAAGGGGGGAGCTCATTCAGAGACTTCAGCAGATCTGGTTTATAGTCAAGGGGAGCATGTTCTTAGGGGGAGCATAACCCTTTTCCCTTGATGTCAAAGGGGGAGAGTGATTTGGTGTTGTTGCCATCAAGTCCAAAGGGGGAGATTGTTGGCATTATGATGCATGTGTTGTACTTGATGGCAACCCTCTCATAGAAGATCATCTCACTTGTATACATTCAGATGAATCCACAGAAGAGATGGATGTAGGACAGTTCAAAGGGATCAGATGACAGTTCACAAGTAAGCTTTGCCATCAAGTCCAAAGGGGGAGATTGTTGGCATTATGGCTAAAGTGTTGTCCTTGATGGCAACCTATACAGGTGATGGATCACAGTACAACCAGTCAGTAGCAAAGATTAATGAGTAGCCTCTCAGATTGGAAGAAAATAAGGGGTACGCAGGTACACCTTACAGAAGGTGCGTACACGCAGGTCTATCTTACATAAAGTGCGTACATACCCGTAGTTGTCCCGTTCATGAAGTGCATACCCCCAGTTCACTTACTTCAAGGCAGAGAAAAGCACACGTGGGGTTTCTTATGTTTAACCCTTGGTATTTAGCCGACGGTATTGTGTTATTATGGTTTTGGCTCGTGGTATTGATCCATGATTTGAGGAAGAGCTTGCCTATATAAAGCAAAGGAGATCATTTGACTTGGGCATGTGTTTGGGTTGAACATCTTATGAGAGCTAGATCTGAAATACTATGATCTCTTGAAGTAATGTCTAGATCTAAATAAGGCGAATCTACTGATGGGTTGAGATCACTTCGGCGCATGATCAAATCTGTAGATCTGATAGTCTAGGTTATTCTTGAAGTCTTGAACTTATCTATACCCGCAGGTATGCAAGTGCAGTGAAAGAAAAGCGTGGAGATACGCAGGCGCAGAAGTGCTACAGGTGCGGAGGTCCGTGGTGCCACAGAAGGCGCAGCTGCGGAGGTGCGCGGCGCCACAGAAGGCGCAACTGCGGAGGTGCGCAGCACCACAGAAGGCGCAACTGCAGAGGTGCGCGGCTCTACAGAAGGCGCAGTTGCGGAGGTTCGCGGCGCCACAGAAGGCGCAGCTGCGGAGGTGCGCGGCGCCATAGAAGGCGCAGCTGCGGAGGTGCGCGGCGCCACAGAAGGCGCAGTGCGGAGGTGCGCGGCACCACAGAAGAACAATGCGTACTTGTACGCAGGCATTACATGGGTGAAGCTACGTACTTCTCTTGAAATATATTTAGCTGCCCATGTTTATCATTGCTGTGTTCTAGGTTTTGAAGTGATGTCTGGTTTCTGATATTATGACAGTATTCTGAGAAGTGATAGAGTATGTTTCAGTTTTTATAGATGAATGGATCGGGTTCATAATGACTTATCTTCATGTGATCTGATGGACTAGATCTGGTTGATGACTCACTTGTATATGTATGGATCTAGTGCTTGGGTGATTCAGAAGCTTGTTTATGTTGTTGTTGGGTCCAGTATGAAAATTGGATGAAATGTGGCCTTTCAGATTATGTGTTGTGCTTCAGTGTATCCAGTCTGAAAATTGATGAAACGTGGTACCTGGAGGAGAGAAGATTGTAGGTCAGCACCTACGTACTAGTATCTAAGCTAGTACAAGAGCTAAAGGAAATCTTTGGAGCATTGTAGCAGGTAGTAGCCTGCGTACTAGTAAATGGATCGGCTAGTACAAGAGCAAAGGGGGTTGTAGCTCCCGTATTGGTATAAGACTGCACCAGTACAAACATTGTAAAAGGATTTTCTTATTAAGAAGAAGATTGAGATGACTTGCAGCAGGTGGTTTTCTCCCGCATTGGGTTTCCACCTTATATCATGGTGTTCATGTGTGTGCCTTATGTGTGATGATCTATTCCATGTTATTGCATCTGTTAACTGATAATATGATTGATAATGTTCTAATGCACTGATTGAAGATCAATTACCTTAATCATAAGAAGTTGTGGAAGTAGCACATATGAATCTGATTATGGAAATGGAAAAAGTTTTATTAATGTGATAATACTGATTCACCCCCCCCGCTCTCAGTATTATTTCCAACACTTCTTTGGTTCCAAGGTTGACCGATTCATACTTCATGGATGAGCTATGTGTTTTTCAGTTAGTCGACTTCTTAAATTTGTCATGCAGGTCATACAAATGCTCCATCTTGACAACTAACTTGGGAATTATATTGAGCTACTCTTTTTCCTCATCTTCACTCCCATTCATAAGCTTGTCATGCTCTTTTTCATCAATGATTGCGTTTTTTAATGTTTTTTCGCCATGTAGGAACTCAAGGATTTTATCATCACCTTTGAACACTTGCCAATTTGAGATGTTATCAGGCACAGATGGTCTGAAAATCAATTCAACGTAACATTTATTCTTGTTTAGTCAAAGATCAAGAAAAAATTTCGCAGCCATACCATCCATCAGATCGAAATCTTGGTTTTGCCCTCAAGGAATTGTGATATTAAAAGAATCAAAATTGTCAATTAAGCTCCATACCTCATGTTGGTATCTTACCAGGTGTGGCGAATTGCATTGTATCCTTTTCCTTACCTAGTCCACAATTATCTATGAGTCACTAAAAACTTTAAGATTTTTTACCTTCATATCAATGGCTTTTTTCAAGCCCTGCAGCAAGCCTTCGTATTCTACCGTGTTGTTGGTGCATGCAAACTCCAACCGGTTTGCCATCAAATGTTGGTTCCCTTGCGGGTCAATGAGAATGCTCCCAGCACCTGCACCTTCAAGGAAGTTAGAGCCATCAAAGTAGAGTGTCCAGAAAATAGAATCTAATGTTACATTAAATGAACTGCTTCCTACGAAATTGGTTCTATCATCTACTATATTACAGGGTGGCTCATCTGTTGGACTACGTGTTTCTAGGAAAACTAGTATTCCTAAAAAATGCTAGACCTCTAGGTTTGGTAGCTACCCTAGAAACAATAGTTAAAGCAATTCGAAAGATTTCCTATGAGTAATAGATAAGAATGAGATGATAGAGGACCAACCTCTGTCTTTCGCTTGATCCCTCGTTTGATATCCTTCTCCTTTGGTTGATCATGTAACTCTTCCCCGTACTTAACACGCTTGGAGAGTACCTGCATAGTTACAGAAACAAAGACCTATCAAAGCATCGTGATCTATTACAGCATAAACATTATAGAATCAAAAATATAATGAACAATTGAAAGCATTTACAATTGACACAATCAATTGGGAAAAATATCAAAGAACTTTATTAATAACAAGGAAGATTACAACCCAATTGTCTGATCCAACACCATCCTCCCAGCTTCAATCCTTCCTCACATCATGAATTAGCAAGAACACACCAACAGTAATGCAATGCTCTCTCCTCAATACTGAAACTAGCAGCACTTCCTTACAATTCACAACAATTCAGCCTTCTAATCTCTTGGATGAGAGATCCTTTTATAGATGATTGCAAGAGGGTGAGTCATCAATGGGGATGATGAATGCCATTCCATTTGCTGAAATTAATTCCACAAGATAGGGGAATTGGAGATGGTTTCCTAGTTCCCTTGGTCATCCTTTGGCGAATTAAGAGAGGCAAGGGCACAGGAGAAGTTTCGAGAAGATTCCATGAGCAACCAACTCACAAACTGTCTTTGAATTTTGTCCAATCCCACCCATCACACTTACTAAAGGGCTAAACTACGATGCATCTCACTTAGGTAGTGTAGCAGGTGAGATGCATCTCACCCTAACACAGAGCTTTCAGATATGGTTCAGTTTAGGCACTTTCTGGATGATTTCTGAGATGGAACTTTTTTGGGAAATGAGGCATTCAGATGACTAAGCTTCTTTAGGGTATAAAACAACTCTTTTAGGGGTTGATGAGCCCTAATATCATCGATATATGAGTTTGGGGTTGATGTGCCCAAATATGTCTATAACAGTTGCCCCCTAAAGCATGAGGTTGTAAATGTTCATGTCAGGTGAAATGCTTTATCATGAGGATCGGAAGTTTCGAACTGGAAGGTGACCTACATCAATTACAATACAATACATGATAATAATATGATTTTTCATGAATTAGCCAAGGGAGGCATTCCCATACTCAGCTTTATAAACTTTCATTCCATGTACATAGATCAGACAGTCATCTGCAAATATAGACTTGTGATTCTACAGATATAGAGTCATAATCCATGACTAGGATAACCATCTATGTAAAGCCATTGTACATCTTTTGTACCCCTGAATATATCGCAGCCTGGATGGATGAAACTAGATCTGGGGTCTTCAAACTCATTCAATCTTCACTCAATGTACAAGTCAAACCATGTGAAAAGAGGTTCTGAGGTTGAACATGGAGAGACATTGCTTGATTACCAACCAATGATGTAAGTTATTAATAGGCACGAGAGGGATCACCGATAATGATGATGATCCTCAAGGTACTACAGTACATTTCACTTAGTGTGAATAGATTATTCGATGTCGAACATCATGCAAAATCTTTCGGTCGAAGGCCATTGATGTCAACCTATTGTCGGAAGAGAGAAACCTGCCATTGATGTATGCAAGCTTCAAAGCACTGAAGGGGTGTTTCTAAGTCAACTTCTTGGATAATGAGCTGATGTCGACAAGAAACAACTCATCGTAGGAGGGCCTTGATGTATCCACATCTATGACACGAAACGAAGCAAATGATTTTTGGAAATGAAAGCGAACTAACAACACAAGGTTCAGGAATGGCAGTCATGAAAATGAAGGTTTGTAGTATTGCAACAGATGATACTTTTTACTGGATTACTTCTCTTGAACATATCGGCGCCACTGAGATGAATTGGTAACGTTAACCCAAAAAGATGGATGGCATGATATACCAATGTTATGATGACTAGCAAATGGAATAACCCAAGCCAACTCAATAACAGAGATGAAGTGAAAGTGTCATGTTCAAGAGCGACTCGCTACCATAAGTTTTCAAGATTTTTTTCCCCTTTTTCCCTAGTCATTGTTGACTAGTACCTCTTTATTTTTTATCAAGCTTGAGGAGGATAACACATGCTTGTTCTATAATTCACCCTTTGGGAAAACCCATTACTATTTGATGCTTTAACAAGTCTAGCGACGATGAAACTCGCTCTTGTCTAGATGGACAAGTTTGTCGCTATTATTTTAACAAGTTTAACGACAAGAATAACTCAGTCCTTTTCATGTTTAGAGAGTTTGAAAAGGAATGAAAAGAAAACTCTATAAGTTCTTTTTCATAAAAATAATCCCTCAAGTCTGAAAAAGGATAAAATAATACAAGAGAGATGTCGTTTCCAATACTTTAACGAGCTGGAATAGATAAGCACTCGACGATCTTTTCTTATTTAGAGAGTCTGAAAAGAGTTTAAAGATGACTCCATTTTGAGGAATGAGTGGTATCTAGGGTAGCAACTGGTTCCAGTGATGTTGGAACTTCTCAAAACATGTTGATTTATGTGAAGAGACTTGGCTAATAAGACCACTTATTGCAATTGTATCTCAAAAAAAAGGGTAAAACAACCAAGTGAAAGCGTATTATTGGCCAAAGAGATGGTGATGATGGAATGAAACAACCAAGGCTCATCTGATAAAAGAGGCTGATAAAATGGAAATCACGAGGGTTAAAATGGAAATGGGTTCATTTTTAGACAAGCTTGAACCATAGGGAACTATGCTTGGATTCAGTTTCATGTTTACACAAGCTTGAAACGAAAAAATATGCTTGGATTTAGTTTCATTTTACACAAGCTTGAAACAAAAAACTATGCTTGAAAATGGTTTGCATGCCCCCAGCATGATGAAAGGGAGAGTCTCCTATAACCAGATGGAAGTCACTGCGATGAAGCACGACGGTTATCCAACACCTCTTTGGCTTCGTCCAAATAGACAAAGGTGAATGGGGTGATTCCCTTCACATAACCTACAAGGAAACTTATCTTTACCACTAGGTGCATGCCCCCCAAGCTTCACTACATTCACCTAAGTAGACTACTCATGGCTATCAAGTGGATGGAATGAAGATTCTTTTAAAAGAATCAACTGGAATTTGGGACCTTGTTCCATTTTTAAAATGAGCTTGACACAAGACAAGAAACTCTGCTCAGATTCCTTGTTTCATTTTTTAACGAGCTTGACACAAGACAAGGAACTATGCTCATTGGTCTATTTCATTTTTTTAACGAGGTTGACAGAGTAAAGAATTGTCCTCGTGGACTTGTTTCATTTTTTAACGATGTTGACACAGTAAAAGAACTATCCTTGAACTTCTTATTCATTTTTTAACGAGGTTGACACAAGACACCGAACTATCCTCAGATTCCTTGGCTTCATTTTTTAATGAGGTTGACACAAGACCTTGTACTATCCTCGGAGACCCTTGTTTCATTTTTTAATGAGGTTGATACAAGACAAAGAACTATCCTCGAACCCTTGTTTCAATTTTTAATGAGGTTGACACAAGTCAAGGAACTCTCCTCGTATTTCTTGGGTTCATTTTTTAATGAGGTTGACACAAGACTAAGAACTATCCTCGTAGGCTTTTTTCATTTTTTAACGAGGTTGACATAGTAAAAGAACTATCCTCAGATACCCTTGTTTCATTTTTTAACGAGGTTGACACAAGACAACGAACTATCCTCGGACCCTTGGGTTCATTTTTTAATGAGGTTGACACAAGACCAGGAACTATCCTCAGATACAATCACAACTCATAAGAGGTCATGAAAGAGAGATCTAGTTCCAATGCCCCCAGTAAATGAGGTACAACATCATTGAATTGATCATCAGTTGATGTAGGTATGGAACAGGTCGCCACATAATTAACCTGTGGCATGGATGATACCATTGGTATGAAAGGACCATTTAGGGATGATGGTTGACTAGAAGCCATATTTTGACCGGGAAACGAAATTTGGTCAACAGTGACAATTTTGCCTTCATGCGGGAAACAAATCACTTGAAAGAGTGTTGAAACAATAGCTCCCATGCCATAAACATAGTCACGCCCAAGAAGTAAATTGTAATCTAAAGGTCCTGGGACTACCATCACGTTCAAATAAACAGTTTTCCCTCCCAAAGTAATAGGTAACTGAGGAAGGATCCCTAATGGTCGAATGGTTCCTCTGTTAAAGCCCAACAGATTCTGTGTAATAGGCACAAGCGGTGGCGAACCAAGCACTTTCCAAGCAGTTGAGGAAAGGATACTCACTGATGCACCTTCATCTATAATAGTGCCAGATACAATCATTTTACAAACTTGTACTATGATCTGGAAAGGCACATAAGAAGGAAGGCAGAATCCTTCCAGTCGATTCCAATCAAAGGAAGTGACTAGACTACTTGGAGGGGGTACCATAGGAATGGGAGAATTAACCCCTTGAGTTATGAGAGCGAGAGGATTTTCCTCCTGTCTTGATGGAACAGGTGGACTGCCCCCAATCTCATTTGAATCTGAGGAAACAAAAAGAACTTGAGTGGTATTATTTTCACTCTCTTTAGGAAAGGTACGATTAGCTGAAGCTGAAATCAGGTCAACTGTTACCTTGACCTGTTGATTTGGATCAGGTATAGACTCATAGAATTCACTTTCAAAGAGAGTGGGTTTGATCGATGACTGACTTTGGTCAGTCAATTCATCAACTAGTGAAGGACTTAGGGAAATTTTCCTGTAACTAGATGGAAGTCGATGCGATGAAGCAGAATGGTTATCCAACACTTTCTTGGCTTCATCCAGATAGGGACAAAGGTGAATGGGGTGATTCCCTTAACATAACCTACATGGAAACTTAGCTTTTCCCTTCTTTCCATGAACTTTACTATTACTAGTTGATGGTATGTCACCAACATGATCTCCAGAGGTTGATGACATAGGATAATGTGAACGAGAACACCATTATTCCAAGATCCAAGGAATATCAGGACAATTTCGAAGAAGATGGTCTCCCGCACAAATTTTGCATGGATATCGAACTTTGTGTGGCTTAATGGACGGTTTCTCATCATATTTTGCATTCAAAGAAATGATTTCTTTTTTTCCCCTCTACTAAATTTTTTCTTCTTCTTCTTCTTCTTCCCTTTCTTCTTCTTCTTAGCCCCCTGGTTACTAGTACCAATACTTTCACCAGGCGAAGAGGAAGAAGGCAAAGGGTCAGCTTTAGGATCAACTGGAGGTTGATTTTTTCCAGTTGGAGGTGTACTCGATTGCGGCGAAACCATGACATTTTGAACTAAGGACGTTGAAAACAACCATACTAGCAAGCCAATGGTAAATCCCAGAAGGGGCAATGTAACTATATATGGAGCACCAATATTTTCGAATGAAGGAAAAGGACTAGGATTTCCATCAAAAGGAATTCCTTGATCGGTGGACTCCGGATTTATCGCCATATGTTTCAACCTAAGATCAACTAAGGAATAGGGATGTTATTGGCGGTCAATTTATTTTAACAACACTTTGGACACAACTCTGATTTTTCAATTTTAAAGAGTTGAGATAAAGCTAAAGATGACTCTAGTTGCCTTTGATTTTTAATGAGCCTGAAAGGACAAGTGCTCAGATGGACCTTTTCTTTTAGAGAGTCAAAAAGGAACGAAAGTGACTACTCTGAAGAATCTAGACAAAAACGTTTACCAAACCAATTGCAAAACTGCAATATACACCTTGGTGACAAATTAAAGAGAAATTACCAAGGACTTATGTACGGCAGTCAATCTTCCCGAATTTTGTGTTTAGTGCATTGCGATCAATAAGGTGGCAGACTCATTTTCCTATGGATAAAGGATTTAAGCCTATTGTTGTCTCCCAATATATATGCGATGGTACGGGGAGCATAAGTCCATGCTAGCACTTGTCGTATCAAAGAGGAGGAATCACCCAACCTTCAATGAAAATGATAGCCACTAGGTTTAACGACGCTGGAACATGTCTCTAGCCTAGACCTCTAAATGTGTTGCGTTAGATTCCAAAGCGTTGTTAAGTTCATTTTAAAGTTGATATTTCTTAAAAATTTGCCTTTGATGGTTCACCATGTGATGTATGTTCGCAATTCCTAAAATGCAACTATCATGATAAACAAACTTTTGATTTAGTTTGAACGATGAAAACCTTAGCTACTAAAGGATAGAGCAATCAGATCTTTGACAAAGAGAAAAGATCACATCTAATGCAATTTCCCTAAATCCTCTTTTTTCACACAAACCAAAATGCCAAAATGCAAATGCATGTATTTGTTTTTAGCTCTCCTTAATGTGAATGATTCAAGAAGGAAAACTAAATGCAACAATGACTCAAAATATTTCACTCAAATGACAATTTTAGACAATTTTTCTTCAAAGAGGGAAAGAAAGACTCAAAACGACACTTTCAAACTTGAAGAAATATCTTTTCGACACTTTGAATAAACTCAAATCAAATCAATTTCATCAAAATAGTTTAATCGATAAGCTATGAAGGAGGATTTTGCAACACTTCACTTTTCGACGAAAATGGAAGACTTTACGACACTTTTTCTATCGAAAACAACAAATCAACTAGGATTGTAAATGAAGAAAAAACACACAAAAACATTCACCAATCCTAATGTAAATCGAGGCTGATCTAAGTGATGTAATTTGACTTCAGTGATGAGGTATTGTTCAAATTCAACAAATAACCAAACAAGTCTGAAAACAAGTAAAAAACCCTCAACTCCTAGATGGCAAATTGAGTTCAGTCAATCATCGCACCTGGCCATTGCAGACAGTTTGATGCATCGCACTTTGCACACTCGGGAGGTGAGATGCATATTAAGTCACAGTGGAAGATAGTGCGATGGTCAGGGAGCGCTTCTGAAGATGATTTTGGCTCAAATTTGCAGCAGTTTTCAATGGATCAAGCTTGGTTTTTATGAACAATAATGAGCAAAGTATGATGGAATGTCCTAAGAGGTTACTGAGCTACCAAAAGGGCATCTAGATGTGTTTGCAAGTCAAATGTTAAATTCATAAACTAAACCAGAGATTGACTGAAGTAGCATTCATCTACTATGAAATTGCATAACAAGAGCGGTTCGAAGGCTTCCTGGATAGCTTTAGACTCTGTCTATAGTTTATATAACAGAACAACAAACAACAAATAAACATCTGGTATTCCCTAGTGGAGTCGCCAATTTTTTTCTGGGAAAACTAGTATTCCTAAAGAATGCTATCCTTCTAGGTTTGGCAGCTACCCTAGAAACAATAGTTAAAGTAATTCGAAAGATTTCCTATGAGTAATAGATAAGAATGAGATGATAGAGGCCAACCTCTGTCTTTCACTTGATCTCCTTCTCCTTTGGTTGATCCTGTAACTCCTCCTCATACTTAACATGCTTGGAGAGTACCTGCACAGTTACAGAAACAAAGACCTATCAAAGCATCGTGATCTATTACAGCATAAACATTATAGAATCAGAAACGCAATGAACAATTGAAAGCATTTACAATTGACACAATCAATTGGGAAAAATATCAAAGAACTTTATTAATAACAAGGAAGATTACAACCCAGTTGTCTGATCCAGCACCATCCTCCCAGCTTCAATCCTTCTTCACCTCATGAATTATCAAGAACACACCAACAGTAATGCAATTATCTCTCCTCAATACTGAAACTAGCAGCACTTCCTTACAATTCACAACAATTCAGCCTTCTGATCTCTTGGATGAGAGATCCTTTTATAGATGATTGCAAGAGGGTGAGTCATCAATGGGGATGATGAATGCCATTCCATTTGCTGAAATTAATTCCACAAGATAGGGGAATTGGAGATGGTTTCCTAGTTCCCTTGGTCATCCTTGGGCGAATTCAGAGAGGCAAGTGGCACAAGAGAAGTTTCTAGAAGATTCCATGAACAACCAACTCACAAACTGTCCTGAAATTTTGTCCAACCTCACCCATCACACTTACTAAAGGGCCAAACTATGATGCATCTCACTTAGACAGTGTAGTAGGTGAGATGCATCTCACCCTAACACAGGGCTTTTAGATATGGTTCAGTTTAGGCACTTTCTAGATGATTTCTGAGATGGAACTTTTTGGGGAATGAGGCATTCAGATGACTAAGCTTCTTTAGGGTATAAAACAACTCTTTTAGGGTTTTATGAGCCCTAATATCATCGACATATGAGTTTGGGGTTGATGTGCCCAAATATGTCTATAACACTACGGAGGAGAGCTTCCAACTGTGTGTTTGTCATAGTTTCTTCCACTGTCTCTGCATAGAATTCTCCAAAACAAGTTTCGATGGCACAAACGTCAAAACTATAATTACCAAGGATAGAGTTGGTAAACATTACAGGTTGGGGTTTTTTAGTTCCATCGCCACATACTTCATGTATCTTTCTCGATCAACTCTCAGCATATCACCTTTTCCCTTCTGAGGCAGCAAGAGATGGGACAAATCAGTTGAGAAATATTCATTCAGTTTTGCTGACCAGTCCCTACTAAGTAGCATTCCATAAGCCTCGGGTATGTCAACTACCACTATGTAAATGACTTGTGTGTACTATGGTTTGGTAGCCATCCGAATCAACACATCTTTCAATTCCCCGATTACTTTCACATTTGTTCTGTCCAATTACATAATTCGAGTTCTAGTTTTCTCGAGTATCACATGAAGTCTTTTAGCAATAGCGTAAGGCATAACAGTGGATGAGGCACTAGAATCTACCAAGCAATTGTGTACGTTCATGTTGAAGATTTCAAATATGATAAGGAAAGGTGGAGTAATGGATTTTGATTTCCTTCCTATCATGGCCGCACTGACATCTTGGGGGGTTTGATTCATTTTTGATAGAGTGGCTTCCATAGCTGATGGTGTTTGGGCTATACTAGGGGTAATAATAGGTCTGGACACCGACTTCTTGGTTTGGTTGCGCGAGATGGTGGGAGATTTTCAATTCCGTTCATTCATAGCTTTCAAGATCAGATCTCTTTGCTGCGTTCATTTTAGCAAATCGAAGTATGTGATATTAGCTCGAGATTTCTTAAGATCATCCACAGTGTTGTAATCAATGTTATAAATAGGGTAGGGTAGAGTAAACATACTGGTTTTGTCATTATTAGGTGGGAGTTTACCATTTTGAGTCACCTTCGTTGCAGTCAGAGATGTATTATCTTTCTCTAGATAGTTTGCAACTGGAGTACTCTTGGAATCACCACTAGGTCTATCCTTCTCAACAGGAACTTTGGGAGCGGATGCCTTCAAAGGGCGAACATCTTTCTTTTTCTGGTCTACAAGCTTCATCACGCCCGCAAGTGGCCCTTTACTTCGTGTGTGGATTTCATTAGTGTGGATTTCTGCCATACTATCTCCTTCGTCATCATCGTTCTCATTTGTATAGAAATCCCATAGTACATTGATTTGAGATTCCCCATTTAAGGGCTCTTCTACTTGGTATTCTTCCTCATCTTCTTGTTCTGGCTTCAGCTCTACTATAGGTTCTTCTTTGGTAAGAAGCGATCCGATAAGAGCCAGCTCTTCCATATTTAAAATCCCTTCATTGGGTGGGGCAAGAAGAACAAGTTTCCCATGACCACCTTCTATCTTCTTACGATAGAAAGGTTTGAAGGATTTTCTGTTGTTATAATCTCCTCCATTCCCATTTGTACTTTCTCCAGAGTTCCTTTTCATATCGATGACTGTGTTCGTCAATTTCTTAATGATCCGATGCAAACCTTCCACATCTGTGGTATCCTTTTCTTTTGTCTCGGCCACTTTATTATCACTCCGATTATTCTTCTTGGATGATTGAGAGGCTTTCTTTTCTTTGGTTGTATGATGACATGCGGTGAGACTAATCATTTCATTCTCGACTTTTACTACTTCATCGATAGCACCCTGTAAGGTTTGTGCGTTACTCCTTTTGACCCACATCGCAGTAGGGACAAGGAGAGCAGTGATGCAGAATTCCATGAGCACCTCATCAGTAGGTCTAGCGTTAGTCGAGATTATATTGAACAAAGTGTTGAACCGGATGTTAAAATCCTTGACCTTCTCTTTGGTTTCCATTTTCAAATGGGATAGTTCTAAAACTAAGGTTGCAGGTGTTTTGTCATCGCCAAACTTGTCTAAAAAGGCCTATTGAAAGGCACCCCATGAGGTGAACGATCCTATTATCAAGCTAAAGTACCATGTGGAGGCCGCACCAATCAAAGTAAAAGGGAATAAGCGACATACTACATCTTCATAAGCTACCCCCAACATGCGCACGACTAGGAAGAAAGAGTGAATATGGTTATCAGCAGTGTCTCCCCGCTCAGGGTCGAATTTAGGCAATACTCTTTCTCCATTCTTGGGTAAGGCATGCTACAGCCCAGGCACCACTACGGCATCATGTGCAAGCCAGGGAGGTAGTGGTGCCAGAGGAGGTGGGGGTTGATTCCCACCTGGAGGAGGCGGTGGAGGTTGATTCCCACCTGGAGGAGGAATGTTAGCCATAGTATGATTTGGGAAGTTTTGGTTGAGGGTCTCCTCTGCGTATTCTTTGTTAGGATTTCCCAAATCAGGCTAGGAATTACCTTTAGAGAGTGGATCCTCAGGAATTTCTTCCCGAGTGTCAATTCTTTGCAAGGACTCTAGCACAATTTCTTCAAGAGAAGGGGCTGCAAATGTCTCTTTGTTTATGGGATAGATCCTTGGCTTCCTTTTAGTTGTCAGAGGTAAAGAGTGAAAGATGGGGAGCTAAGAGAGGGAACGAGTGTAAGCCGACGTAAGTACTTTGACTGGTTGTCACTGAGTGATAGGATACTCCCACAGTCTCTCTTATTTGGGTGACCCAAACAAGGGACTTAGAGGGATCTCCGCTTCTTCGAAATGAGGCTCTTCCAAATGGGCAAAATGATCTTTCCCACCTTTACAATCCATACATTAATATTTTTGAATCCATGTGCGACATTTATAGATGAAATCATGAAAAGTTGTGGATGGCGGTTCAGGCCCTCCTTCTAGAACCAATTTGTTGACGTGGAAAATTTTCGCTATGCCAATAAGGGAAACTAACCCAATCACAGGCCCCAATTAGCTCTGCTTTCGTTTGGAGTGGCTAGTTCCAATGGGTTTTAATGGATCTCGTAAACTGTTATAGGTGTTGAAAGATTGCTCCCCGGAGGAATACTTCAATTAAATCAACAAAAGAAATAGCTAACCTATATGTATTAAGTCCTATCTATATTAATTCTACCTACTTGTACTAATCTTAACTATTCTAATCTATCCTGCAGGAACATAATAAAAGATATTAAACATCATATATAGATTCCAAGTCCAAATGAAGCAATTGTTAAGTTCACAGATGAACAAGTTTGTATTAAAGCTTAATTTCAATCTAATTATTCATACAAGAATGCACATTCCTGTTCCTACAAATAAACTTTCAACTGATGTTTAATATAGTTTTGAATCGGGGACCGCTCATGAGTTAACCATGATAAAGAATTACATTCAAATAACCAAGACTACTCATAAGTTTTATCGTTATCAATCTGCACAAAACAAAACACATTTATATTTATTCCAGCAACAACACCCTGATTCTAAACACATGAAAGAAGAGGAAAATAAATCTGAAAAAGGCTCTTTCTTGACCCAAACAGTCTTCTTTATTAGCACAATAAATCAAAAGCTGTTCTGCCCAAAAAAAAGTCCTCTACCCATCTCCGGAGGTAATACTTATGCAAAAAATATTGACCTTCCATCCCCCCCCCCACAACTTTCCACCTCCCTGTTCTTTTCCATATACACATTAAAATATACAGACGTAGAATCGATCAATGAAACGGCTGACACGTAGAGGGCATATCTGCTTGAGTGCTTCATTTCTTGGGGAAATGAATAGTTGTTGATTAAAAGAGAATGACTGCTTGTCATCTCTTCGCACCTGTATTGAGTGGATGTTATTCCCTATTATTTCCTGAAGGAAACTCAAGACACTACGCTCATCATCCCACATTTGGCATGATTGAAGGTGTGTTTGAAGGTAATAACATCTTGATGGATCAGTGCTGTCATGAGTGCTTCCTCTTGACATAGAGCATGCCTCCATTATGCACTACAATGGTTCATATCCCTTTCTTGCAGAGTATGTCATTGCAATATTGACATCGGTGGTGCAGAGGTGTTGATTTGATATAAATCACATTTATCCATTACCGCGTCCACTCGAACTCACCTTTCTTATCCTGGTCCCCGCCTGCAGAAATATTTCATATTAGCTATGATTATGAGAAATATGACAAACATTCCCATAAACAAACCTTGCATTCAGTCACAATTTCTATTTAATCTCGCAACACAGAGAAACTATAATTATTATATCACTGAACCTGTTGTAACATATATTCTCATTGCCCATAATATTCATTTTTATTCAAGAATCGCTTGACAATGCTTCGAAAGCGGACCATTCACTCTATCAGATTTTCTTTTAAAAACCCGAACCACAACACTTTATCGAAACACATGGGAATACACGGGAAAACCCACAACCGAACCATAAGGCTAGACTTCAAATACTATACACCCAGATCTATAATTATCATCGGGCCCGCTCATTGCCCCTTAGAATATCGCATGTCGCTTCACTTTCTCCGATTGCCAATTGTGATTTCCGATTAGCCAGACCCGAAAATATATAAGTTGTGTTTAATAGTCCCGAAGGGTCCGCCATATCGCCTCGTGCCTTATGTATAAGCCTTGGGCTCCGCCAATTGCGATGTGTGATTGGGGAAGTGGACCCAGAAAATATATGTGTTATGTTTAATAGTCCCAGTGGGTCCAGTGTATCGCAGTGCACCTTATGTATCAATGTTGAAAGTGCCGATTGCGATATCCGATGCGATCAGAGACTTGATAGCATTGCAATAACTCATGGGAGATAGACCTTAGCCCTTTACCAATGCAAAAAGCGACATGCAATGGAGGAGTGGTCAAGCAATTGCGATAAGCGATGGAGGCATGTATCGAGAGATGTGTAAAGACCAAGGAAGCGCGAAAAGGGTAAGTTATGCATATTTTTGTAGTATTTCTATTATCAAAGAATTGATATAGAAATAAGGACGCGATAGAAGGTTTTGAGGGTTGAGTCCATATACACCCATAGTAAAGAGTGGGGGTTGGTTATATGTGTGGGCATAGAGCACCGTGAAGGCTTATGAGGATTGAAAAAGTCCCGATGAAGGATATGAATGAAGGGCTAGACTAGGTTATAAATAAATCATGCCAAGAGATTTATTCGGGGGGGTCTTAACCATTAAGAATTGAATATTTGACTCGGCAAAGAGTTAAAATCCCTGGGATAAAAAAAGATCATTTGGAGAAATGAAAGATCAAATTTCTAGGGGACCCATTCAAATTTGCTACCAAAGCATGTTTTAATAGGGCGATGGTTGTGGCCACAACAGGAGACTAAATGATGTTTGTCATACTATTTGTGTAGAAATTATGACTATAGATTAATCTGATAATTCAATATAACTAAAGCAAAATACTTTAATCTACTTCTACAATCAATTATCGGAAGCTTAAAATATTTGAGCAAGATCAAGCAGAACACATATAACCAGAAGAAGAATCAATGCACATGAAACACAGAAGAATACTCAGGGGAAAGCCTCAGCTAAAAACCCCACTATCTGTATTATCATACAAGTTGGAAATATCTCATAATTACACCAAGCCTTAGCTCTCACAGCTAGCCAGCTCTCAGTACAATCCTCACAGATGCTCACAGGAAATCTTGGCTACTCTCCAGCCTTCCTCTCTGCCCTCCAAGCTCCTATTTCCTTGCGTTGTTTCTCCTAGGTGATCCTATTGTTACCAAGTGTAACACTGATCTCACACCTTGTAAAACTGCGCAATACTCAAGGAATGATTTCCTTCTGCATGCATGAGTTTTGTTTATAGGAAAACACATACAACTGATAGTACATTACCCTTGTCTTTAATCTCAACTGGGTCTTTCTCAGAATAGACATGCATGAGTTAATGATGAGAGAATCTTCAGTTATCTAGAGTACACTAGTTGAGTGCATGCATGCATCAACTGACTGATAACTCACAACTAGTTCCTCAAGCAGTTTGGAACTAATTTAACTGGACTTAACTCAGTAAACTGAGCTAACTAATTACAACTCAAATATAACTCAATCTTATCTCCTTAATTAAGGGATAATCTCCTTAATTTAAGGGATAACTGTTGTATGACTTCATAAATACTTCTAACTTGAATTGCTCCGACTAATTAACTCAAGATGAATCAATTAATTATTTTTCAAGCAGCTGGTGAGACCAAATTCGAATTTTAATTCACAATTTTGATTCAAGGACAAATTAAAATTGGAATATTCTTGTTGCCACATTTCAACACTCCCTCTCAACAAGAAAGGGATTATCTGCCACCCTGATCCTGTCTCTATGGAACTCAAATTTACACTTTGAAAATGCCTTTGTCAAAATGTCAGCATCTTGCTCCTCTATCAAAATATACTGCAGCAACATGATCCTCCTCGCTACATAGTCTCTGAGATGATGATACCAGATGTCGATGTGCTTGGACCGATCATGAAATATTAGATTCTCAGAGATTTTGATACAACTCTGATTATCACAATAGATCACAGTTGGATCCATCCTCTAATCAAACAAACCAACTAGGATTTTCCTCATCCAAATGGCCTCACATGTTGCCTAACTTGCAGCCATGTATTCAGCCTTTGCCGAGCTGAGTGCAACCGACCTATGTTTCCTGTTGTACCAAGAAACTGCAGCTGACCCAACATTGAAAATCCCTCCTGGTGTGCTCTTCCAATCTGATGGACTCCTTGCCTAATCTGCATCAATGAAGCCCTGTAGCTTCACTCCCTCTGTCTATCTATACCATAATCCATACTGAGATGTGCCTCTGAGGTATCTCAGTACATGCTTTTCCGCCTTCCAAAACATCTTGGTAGGTTTAACCATCGCTTGACTCAGCTGGTTCACAGCATAGCACAAATCTAGTCGTGTGTTCCCTAAGTACATCAGTGAACCCACAAGCCGTCTGTACACAATAGCCTCTAATACTTCTCCTGAAGTAGCAACCTCCTTCCTCCAGTTACTTGCTAGAGGATTCTGCATGGGCTTGCACTTCTCCATGTGGAATATCCTGAGTATCTCATTGGCATACTTGCCTTGAGACACAAACAACTCACCATCCTTCTACCACATTTCCATGCCAAGGAAGTAATGCATGAGACCCATTTCTTTCATCCCAAATTCTCTTGCAAGGTCCTCCTTGCAAGACATGATCAACTGATCATCACCTATCAATATGAGATCATCAACATAAAGTACAATGATCAATAGCTTACCTTTCACCATGATGTGGTACAAGTTCGCATCCGCTTCACTCTTTGTGAAGCCCAACCTGGTGAAGTAGTTGTCTATCCTAGTGTACCAAGCACGAGGTGCTTGCTTCAGCCCGTACAAAGCTCTCTTGAGTCAGCACACATGTGACTCACGATCGAAGGTCTCAAAACCTTTCAGCTGCTCTATGTACACCTATTTCTCAATCTTGCCATTGAGGAATGCAGTCTTCACATCCATCTGATGGATCTTCCAACCCATCTGTGCTGATAGTGCCAACATCAATCTGATAGATGAGTACCTTGTGACAGGAGAAAAATTATCATCATAGTAAATCCCCTCGACCTGTGAAAAACCACAGGCAACAAATCTTGCCTTATGCTTCTCCACACTACCATCAGCAGCTTGCTTTACCTTGTAAAGCCAACGAGAACTCACAACTGACTTGTTCTCCAGTCTCAGAACCACATCCCAAACATTGTTATGAACTATGGAGTCATACTCCTCCACCACAGCATCAACCCAAATCGGCTGCTGCACTGCTTCCTCAAAGGAAGATGGCTCAGTCTGAACACATTCCCCAACAAGGGCCATATATCCAGTGTACCCCTTAGGTGACCTCCTCTGTCTACACTAAGAAGATGGTTCTCCCACATTCTCTCTTACATTCGTAAATAATATTTCAGCTTCTCTTGTGCACTTCCATCCATCTTTGTAAGACTCTGCTTGAGTGGATGTCTCCACTCCTGGAATCTCTGCATGCAACTGCTCTGCATCATTCTAAGGCTCCTCCTCCTTAGGAACCAACAATTCCTCCACAACCTGTAGTTGGAGCTCCCTCTCAAGGTAAACTCGCATGGCCTTCTGCTCATCAAACTTGAGATCTCTACGAATCACTGTCCTCCAACTGGTAAGCAGATACACCCGATAGTTGTGGGGTGTATCAGTGTACCCCCAAGTATCCCCAACTCTGATGTTGGCTCAAGCTTCTTCCATGCATCCTTTGTCGCATGGTAATATACCGATGAGCCAAAGATCCTGAAGTGACCCACATCTGGTCTCTTACCAGAGAAGGCTTCCTTTGGTGTCTTCATCCCAAGTATGCGATGTGGGCTTCTATTCTGCAAATAGACTGCTGTGTTGCATGCCTCAGCCCACAAGTGAAGTGGTAGGCCTTGGTTATGCAGCATCACCTGTGCTGCCACTACAATAGTTTTGTTCTTCCTCTCGTCCACCCCATTCTGCTGTGGGTTATGAGGTGTTGTCAACTCTCGTTTAATTCCTTCCGCTGCATAGAAGTCCTTAAACACTTGAGAGACATATTCTCCACCGTTGTCGCTTCTCAAGGCCTTGATCTTCTTCCCTGACTCTTTCTCAACCAAAGCTTTGAACTCACAAAACTTTGTGACGGTTTGGTCCTTCTTCTGCATGAAATATTCGCTGTGGATGCCGTCGAGAATGGTCCACACACATCAATATGAACTCACTCTAAGATAGCCTTTGCTCGACGGTCTCGATCATGAAAGGAAGACTTGGTGTACTTTCCCAAGGTACAACCTTTGCATGTGTCAACTTGCTCAAGTTTACCTTTGTGAAGTCTTGTAGATATCTACTGCATTATCTTCAAGGCCCCATGATGAAAATGGCCCAATTGCCTGTGCCACAACTCACTAATGTCTTGGCTTTGCACCAATTTTTCTTTCCTACTCAATGCTGCACAATTATCTACCTCCAATTTATAGAGATTCTTCACCCAAATCCCTATCCTCTTGGTCTAACTCATGGCTATGTGTCTTAGCAATGCCTTTCCTTTAGTGAAAACAACATCGTAGCCTTTGTCCTCCAACATCGCGACCGATACTAAGTTCTTATTCAGCCCAGGCACATACATCACATCTTTCAAGGTGAGAGGAGCTCCATGCTTCCTCTAAAAAGCAATCGTGCCCACTGCTAAAACACTATACCTTCCATCGTCACCCATCTCTATGCGCATCTTAAGGTCTTTCTCCTCCAAGGTACTGAATAAATTTTTATCACCGGTCATGTGGAATGAGGCTCCACTGTCAAGATACCAAACACAACCCATCATTAATGACGCCATGCATGCGATGAGGGTAAAGTCCATTTCGAACTGAGAGGCTAATGCCTCCCCTTCCGATCCTTTCAAAGATCCCTTCTTGTACTTCTTCGATGGGCAATTAGTCGCATAATGTCCCATATCGTGACAACTAAAGCACCTCACTTTAGACGTGTCAACCTTCTTCCCTCCATGAGAAGAATTCAATTTGGAATGGGAAGCCTTCCCCTTCCCTTTCCTTGCCTTACTTGCTAAGGCCAGATTTTCTTCATCATCATTCTTGGATGAAGAACCATCTCATGTGCTCCTCCTGATCTCCTCCTACATGAGATCCGACCACAGTCGCTCCCAATCCGGTAGTTTCTCCCTTCCATTCACAGATTCATGGTAGCTATTCCAGATTTTTGGAAGGCCAAGGAGAGCGAGGCTCACTATATACCTAGGGGGGATAATATGGGGTACCAAGGGTGGTACCCAAGGTAATAATGTAATAATGGGATGGGCCATAGTAATAAATAAGGTGGTTAACCCATGTCATGTAAGGGACCACAAGTAGTTAATAATAATGTAATGGGCCCATGGTATTAGTTGATGGTATGAGGAAACCATGGTAATGATGCATGGTATTGTATGTATGAGGCCTATATAGAGGCTAGAGACTCCACATGGAGAGATATGGAGATGAAGAGAAGTATTATTGTATGAACAGGCATATGGCTTGTGGAGTGTTCTCCTTCCTTAAGGAGTGAATGTATGGTGTTGCCCTACCTTAAGGGTTTGATCAATAAAGAATCATTTCATCTTATTCTTGGGTTTATTTGTATTGTTTTACATTTTCATATCAGATTTCTAATATTTCTGGGTTAGATTTACAACAAGTGGTATCGGAGCACTTTCTTGGGCAAACTGTGGAGATTTTTTTTTTTTCATTTTTGCAAGGTTTCTGGGGCGGCGAATTTGCAGATCAGATCTGTACGTTTTGGTGCTAGATCTACAGAATCTAATTGCATATCTGTATTCCTTATGAAAAAATACCCAAATTCAAAAAAAAAAATCAATTGAATCGGAGTCCGGATGAAGGAAATATCACTGATTTAAAAATCAGTGGGGGTTGCAGACAATTTTCAGGGCAGCGATTTTGCGGCACAGATCTAGACATCCTGGTACAAGATATGAAAAATCTAATTGCAGATCTGGATTCTTTGGGAAAAAATACCCAACTTTAAAAAAAAAATCAGTCGAATCGGAGTCCGGATGAGGGAGATATCGCTAATTTAAAAGCAGCTCTTTTTGCAGAAATTTTGGGTGACAGCGGAAGAGTAGCAGCGCAGATCTGGAATTTCAAGTGCCTGGATCAAGATTTCTATCACATGGGCAGATGCAAAATGGTTGTTCCATTTCCAAAAACAAGTTATAATAGAGATTCTGAGAAATATTGACAGATTTGTGGCCATTTCAAATTTTCGCCAAGTTAGTGAATCTTTCTCAAACCCTCTTCATGGAAAAGTTTACAGGAAGAGATGATGGCCCTACTATTGAAGAATTCATACAAAGAATAAAGTCCAAATATGGGATATGTTGGAAAACTGCAGTATGGTTTAATTTGACAGAAGAGGCTGACAGATGGTATTCTTCACTTAACCAAAAGTAGTTGACCAAACTTTCAGATGCAAAATTTGAAAAAGTCTTTTTGGACAAATGGTCTCGGGCTAGAAAAAAGGAGAATGAGACACATAAGGGGTTAATTGCTACAGGTATATCCTTATTGCAGATTCATGGATTGATTCAGAAAGAGAAGATCATTGTTTCTATCAATCCTAGTTGTAAACATAATTTTATCAGTGTTAATTTGGCAAAAAAAATTGCAATTCCCAGCAAAACAAATTGAACATACACAGGTTGATGATAAGGATGTTCAAATCTATAAGGATTTGAAACTTTCTATGGATAAGTATGTGTTTCATGGTGATTTTTATGCTTCAGATATGGATAACATGGATGTTGTTTTGGGATACCCTTGGATGGAATCAGCGGGTACTATAAATATTAATGTGCAGAAGAAATTCCTGAAGCTCTGGTATAAAAAGAAAAAAATTACATTACAGGATATTTCCATTAATTAGCAGGTAGAGTCCAAGGAGGCTGAAGCAGAAGATGTTCCAGAGTCTGATGATGAGCTAGTAATGATAGATAATCAAACACAAACAGAGGTTGAAGCAGAAAAGGTAACAGGTGCTGACACATCTGAGGAGGGCTCAGTGGTTGAAGACATATTGAAAAATAAGACACCACAACAGGCACCACAACAGGGTGAAGTAAAGAAAAAGCCATCGTGGGTTAAAACTTCAACATATCATCACCCACATCACCCCGCAAGACAACCATCAAGATGGAAACCAAGTAGTCCCATGATGGATAGCGAGGAGAGAAGATCCACCCACTACACATCAACACAGAAGAGCTGCCACGGTCAACTTCCATCTCAAGCGAGCGAGGCACCAGCGAGATCGAGGGTTCACCTTTCTCTTGGATGGCTAGATGCACGTGCATGGTATCAGTGGACTACTCTTTTGAGTAGATCTTATTATTTGTGTTCTTCCCATGTTTCGAGGACGAAACATGCTTAGGGGGGTGGAATGTTATATACCTAGGGGGGATAATATGGGGTACCAAGGGTGGTACCCAAGGTAATAATGTAATAATGGGATGGGTCATAGTAATAAATAAGGTGGTTAACCCATGTCATGTAAGGGACCACAAGTAGTTAATAATAATGTAATGGGCCCATGGTATTAGTTGATGGTATGAGGAAACCATGGTAATGATGCATGGTATTGTATGTATGAGGCCTATATAGAGGCTAGAGACTCCACATGGAGAGATATGGAGATGAAGAGAAGTATTATTGTATGAACAGGCATATGGCTTGTGGAGTGTTCTCCTTCCTTAAGGAGTGAATGTATGGTGTTGCCCTACCTTAAGGGTTTGATCAATAAAGAATCATTGCATATCATTTCTGGGTTTCTTTGCATTATCTTATATTTTCGTATCTGATCTATAGTATTTCTGGGTTAGATCTACAACACCCACACTGCTAAGCTCATGTTTGTAGGTGGTGAGCTTATTCAGATATGTGGAAATAGTATTGCCCTTCTCCATCTTGATTCTTCGAAACTTATCCTTGAGTGCCAATTTCCTCTGGTCGCTACTATTCTGGTAGAAGTCATTCAATGTCTTCCACATTGAAAATGGAGTATCCTTCCCATGGAGACTCGAGAAAATATGGTCTCGAACTCCGTCAAGGATGATCCGTCTTGCCTTCACCACACACTTCTTCCATTCAGCCAACTCTTGTGTATTAGTTGAAGCTGGCTTTTGGATTTCTTGATCAATTAATTCCCTCAAGTCGTTGTCTTCTAATACAACCTCCATGCGATCTTTCCATGCTATGTAATTCGAGCTACCATCCAAGGCATACTCGAGTCTCAAGCCATTGAACGCCATTGGCCAACCTTGAAGTATGATAAGAATTCGATTTTGCACCTACAACCCCAAACTTCAAACTTCGAATTATCTTCTCAGTATACTGTTCACAGCTCCGATAACCTTTTCTCTGATACCATGTAGAAATTCTGACTGTAGATTAATCTGATAATGCAATATAACTAAAGAAAAATACTTTAATCTACTTCTACAATGAATTAGCGAAAGCTTAAAATATTTGAGCAAGATCAAGCGGAACATATATAACCAGAAGAAGAACCAATGCACATGAAACACAAAAGAATACTTAGGGGAAAGCCTCAGCTAAAAACCCCACTATATATATTATCATACAAGTTGGAAATATCTCAAAATTACACCAAGCCTTAGCTCTCACAGCTAGCCAGCTCTTATTATAATCCTCACTATTCTCACAGGAAAAATAGACTTCTCTTAAGCCTTCTCCTCTGCCCTCTAAGCTCCTATTTCCTTGTGATGTTTATCCTAGGTGATCCTACTATTACCAAGTGTAACAGTGATCACTCACACTGATCTCACACCCTATAAAATTGTGCAATACTCAAGAAATGAATTCATTCTGCATGCATGAGTTTTGTTTATAGGAAAACACATGCAACTGATAGTACATTGTCCCTGTCTTTAATCTCAATTGGGTCTTTCTCAAAATAGACATGCATAATTTAATGATGAGAGAATCTTTAGTTATCTGGAGTACACTAGTTAAGTGCATGCATGCATCAACTGACTGATAACTCACAATTAGTTCCTCAAACAGTTTGGAACTAATTTAACTGGACTTAACTCAGTAAACTGAGCTAACTAATTACAACTCAAATAACTCAATCTTATCTCCTTAATTAAGGGATAATCTCCTTCCCCGGATGCGGGTGTTTAAGGCCGCTTTCATTGCGATGGGACTGGAGTGGGCTGAGAAGGGCGGCCACCTGCCAGCCCTGTACAGCAGAGCCGGCTCCATGTGGCTGGATGGTCACAAGCAGGTGGGTTTCACTCGGCTTAAAGGAATGTATGCAGGCGACATTAATACTCTGTTCACCTCTGCACGCGCTGTTATGCTTTGGCTCTCAGCTCCCACGAATACCACAGTAATGGCGGGAGCGTCTCGAGGCAGGGGAAGGTGCATTATAACTAGACTCCACCTTCAGTTTCTTTTGTTGTCCCTTGTGATGTGTTGATTGGGCTCTGGCTCGCTAGCTCGAAGCAGTTGCCTCTTTCTATTTCCCTGACTCCCACTGCAACTTTGGGTTCCCGTCAGATTGTTTGTGTGTATGGTCTTAGTCATATCTCTCTGGTGGTCTGTTCTGTTATTCACAAAAGCTTTGTCTCTGCTGTCATGCCTCGGCTCCGCCAAATAATGCTCAGCCGCAGAGGCACATCTAGGGGTGCGCCTTCTCACCCTTCTTTTGGCGATGCCACTTCTAGTCAGCACCCTCGCAGTCGCAGCGGGAGATACCGCATTCTGTGGCCCAGTCAATTTCTTGAACCCAGCTCTCTAGGGTCCCCGTCCTCGCCCTCCTTCAGTTCTGCAATCTTCACATTCAACTGCTCCCTGAACTGTCCTCGAATCACTGCCCATGTATCTGTGCTCTTCCTCGAGGAAGTCCAAGAAGAGGGCGAATCCAGTGTTCTTAGGGAGGACCATGGAATAGTTTCGATGTCGAATGTAGGTTCCTCACGAGCCATGGAAACGCCAGCCAGCAACGTCAATGACACAATGATGGAGCTAGCACCCCCGGGTTCGACTGCGAACGAGGATGCCCAAGCTCAGGACCTGGCTGATGGTGGTTGGTGCAGGATCGTGGAGGAGACTCCTGAAGCCTAATCCAAGCTTAGCAGCTTCTTATCAGGTTATGCGGCCCAATATCAAGGGCTTTTTGTCACAACTGATAATTTTTTGTATTTGTTGTTGCATTGAGGTCAATCATGTGTGTTTTTTGTAAAACTGGTAAGCTCAGAAAGGCTAAACTATGTACCTCTGGATCCCCTGCGCGGGACTGCAAAACATGGTCTAGTCCAAACTCTATGTTCTGGACACTTTTCAGTTTCTTGTTGCCTTTCCCTTCTGGACAACTGGTTCTTTTTGCTCGTCATGTTGTAATTGTACACCTTTAATGTGAATAATAGAATAGTCTTAGAAAAAAAAAAGGATAATCTCCTTAATTTAAGGGATAACTGTTGCATGACTTCAGAAAGACTTCTAACTTGAATTTATCCAACTAATTTACTCAAGATGAATCAATTAATTATTTTTCAAGCAGCTAGTGAGACTAAATTCGAATTTTAATTCAAGGACAAATTAAAATTGGAATATTCTTGTAACTGTTGCATGACTTCAGAAAGACTTCTAACTTGGATTTCCCCAACTAATTAACTCAAGATGAATCAATTAATTATTTTTCAAGCAGCTGGTGAGACTAAATTCGAATTTTAATTCACAATTTTAATTCAAGGACAAATTAAAATTGGAATATTCTTGTTGCCACATTTCAACAATGAGGCCTAATGTGATTAATGTGTAGGAAAAGAGTGCATTTACTATGCAAAGGTACATTGGAGGCAGTTGGAGGAGATGTAGGAGGTTTGTCCCTTGCATTTACTCACCTAAAACTTGACTTTATCCCTAAAATCACTCACCTACATCTCGAAGATATGCTAGCAGTTGATGTACTCAAGGAATTGTGAGGACCTAAGGCAGTTAGATCCACGTTTTTAGATATTTTAGAAGGAAGCAGTCCTCTTTCCAAGGTGGCTACCCCTCATTCATTTTTGTATAAATGAGAAAGCCTAAGGGCTCAATAAGATTCAAAATTTTGGGAGTAGATAGGAGCTACTAAGAGATAGGAGCTTAAGATTTTGATTTCCATTCCTTTGCATGATGTACTTGAACTTTGTTTTATGTCAATGAAAAGATTACTATTATCTTTCATCTGAGTTTGTTTCATAGGGTTGAGTCCATGTTGCTGTTTGACCCTCCTTTAGAAACTAGACATTCGCAAGCCCTTTCCTCCCTGCCTTATTCAATTTCCTAGGACCATATTCAACTCCTTATCATTTACTCCTAGTCATATGAAAAAGAGAGTGAATTAGTAAAATAGATCGAAATGAGATTTAAAGAATTAGGGACGAAATTAACAATATAAGTGACATCATTTAAAAAATATCAAAATCCCTAGGTATGCATATGTATTTTAATATGGTTTTAATTGTATTTATCACATTTGAAATATAATAATTAAATGTTAGCTAATGCATATCACTAAAATATGATTAACATTTTTTATTCTAAACTAAGAACTCCTAAAAATGGGAAAACATTGTCCACAAAAGGGGGAATTAAATATACAAATGAATTGTTTCTTATGTAAATCCTTTAATGTCCATATATTTATGAGGGTTGACTTTCGTAAAGAATGTATTTATATTCGTAACGAATCTTGAAAAATAGGTTTTCATGAAGATTAAATCTCTTTTTTTTGTACCTCATGTGATCTTACCATTAATCTCATCACGAATTACTCTCCAAACTTTAACCTTCATATTTACATTTAGATATCTAAGTCTTAGGTGCAACATAAAGTTCATAAATCATTGTACTGCGTTGTTGTCCCAGGTGGTTGGGACGGTGCAATATTGCCCTCCCAACCTGCATTGGAAACAAGCATATACATGTCGGGTTAACCTTCATCTTTACATTTAGATATCTAAGTCTTAGGTGCAACATAAAGTTCATAAATCATTGTACTGCGTTGTTGTCCCAGGTGGTTGGGACGGTGCAATATTGCCCTCCCAACCTGCATTGGAAACAAGCATATACATGTCGGGTTAACCTTCATCTTTACATTTAGATATCTAAGTCTTAGGTGCAACATAAAGTTCATAAATCATTGTACCGCGTTGTTGTCCCAGGTGGTTGGGACGGTGCAATATTGCCCTCCCCACCCGCATTGGAAACACGCATATACATGTCAGGTTGTTGTACGCAACTATTGTATGGATTTGCTAGGTTGTTGTCGGTTGACGCAACATATGTACGAATATTGTATCACGTTGTAATATTGTATCATGTTGTAATATAAAGCTTCTTCATTGGGAATTTCCCCTCTAAAAAAAATTCATAAATCATTTATTCAAATATAAATTCCTAAAAATATACAAATAATATAAACCATTTTTATTAACCTTATGAGTCTCTTCTTACTATTCTAAAACATCATAAATCCCTAATCAAAATAAAATTGAAATTACACAGATTTATTTTTCCTAATTGGAAAATGAAATTTCCCACACAAAAATATACTTCGGGTTAAGTAATAAATTGAGATTTCTTACCACCGAACTTAATGAAGATGCAATCATTAAAAACTATGAATATTTTTGTAAGGATTCTACAATATGTATGAATCACATTCGACTAAAGAAAGGCTAAAATCTTCTTTTTGTGTTCAGTAAATGTTTAAAATCAATTATTAAAACTTATAAAGTTCATTAAAATAATTCATAGGTATGTGTGAATCTTATGTTAAAGATTTACTAAATAGCATCGCTTAAGTCTTAAAGATTTCATTAAAATTGAAGTAATATATGAGGCCCCATTTCACACGTGAATGTCATCGGGACAAGGAAAGTAGGTTAAACCACCATTATCTTCCCAAAAAAACAACCACCTCTTATTCCTTAGGCGGTGTAAAACTGATTTGAAGTCACTCAAATCCGAGGTTCATCTAGCCTTATTCCTTAAGGCGTGTAAAAGGAGAACCATTGATTTAATGTCACTCAAATCCTAGGTTCATCTAGCCTTTCGTTGATGTTTTGTTTTTCCCTGCATAATAAAAGGTAGTCTAGGAATTAGGATAGGATAATTTACGAGGGATTTAGGGTGTGTTAAAAACTAGTTGATTTTTTTGGTTGGGGATTTGTTTTAAATAAAATTCACTTATTTAGAAGATTTACAGTTTTATCAGAATTTAGGTAGGGTTTAGTTACATTTTAAAGAAGATAACGTGGGTTTACCAATTTAGAAGATTTATCATAATTTATGAGGGTTTAATTATATTTTAAAGAAGTTAACTTGGTCGGGTAATTTATGAAAAATACAAGGTATGTAAATGTTGTTTACTATGATTTTCCTTCCATTATTTTGGAAGCAATTTAGGAAATAACATAAGGAAAAGACATTATTGTATTTATGATAAAATTCTAACACCTATTTTATGTTTCACAGATTATTGTTAGGAAACATATGAGAGAGGGGGTGACTGAGAATTTTTAAATTCTAACTCTTGTTTTATGTTTCACAGATTATTGTTAAAAGTACTGAGAAAGGGGTGACTTTAACTTTTAATCATTTATTGCATTTATGATAAATTCTAACACCTAGTTTATGTTTCATAGATTATTGTTAGGAAACATACTGAGAGAGGGGGTGACTCAGAACTTTTAAATTCTAACTCTTGTTTTATGTTTCACAGATTATTGTTAAAAATACTGAGAGAGGGGTGACTTTAACTCTTAATTTCACATTCATAATTTTGTATGCTATTGTTATTCATGCAACCTGTGTGTGTACACAACTCTAGTGAATGAAAATTTGTATATATTCAGATAACTAATTTTTCATATGTTTCATCTGATGTTTATCTTTAACTAGTGCAACATTATTTCATTATCCATTTATTAAGAAGTAACCATGAGAAGTAAAGAGCATACAAATAATCAACACATAAGAAACATATCAACACATATGGACACTGAGATTTTATGTGGAAACCCAACGTCAGAGAAAACCACCATTGTTGTCGTCTATGTCTTCTTCTTTTATTATAAATAAAATCTTCATTACATATTGCACTGGTGTAGACTCTTACCAACACGCATGAACCCACTTGTAGGAGGCTACAACCTCCACTCGTTTTCCAACACCCACTGGAAGGGAGCTACAACCCCTTGATCTTTTTTACCGGTACCTATCAAAAGGGAGCACTCACTAAAGGCTACAACCCTCAACACCTTGTGGACCATGTTTCAGAATGTTTCACAGTAGATCCACCTATCTCAAATGAACATCAAAACCTGTAAACCACCTTTCATCAAATTTTCACACTGGACCCACTCAAACAATAAAATCAAACCAAAATTCCAAACTAAAATATTGAATCTCAAAATCTGAAACATTGAAGCACCGTAAACCAACTGAATTGTTGAAACATCAAGCTACTGAATATTGAACCACCCACTACAACCAGATCAAATCAATGCACTATCTAATAAAAGTGTTGCACATCAATCAATCAACCAATCAATGATTAACTAGACAATCATAAGTGAAACAATGTGTAGTCACTAAAAACCCTAATCAAATTAACTTCAGAATATATATGCGATTGTTCTAAAGAAAACCCATGTATATACACGTTTCTTGTGCATAACACCTGCATATAGATTCACGAAATGTAGAAAACAAGTCTTTGGGAACTGAATCAGCTAAGTCACTAGAGCACATCAATCATTAAACAAAGAAAACCAACACTGTCAATATTATTGTGTCATACCAATCCAAGTTGCCACTCAATAACCAATCATCAATACATTCAGATATCAACTATTTTGATCAAGACATTATTGATGAACAACAACAAATAAAACAAACTTCATCAAATGTTATCATCAAGTAGTAATTCAAACCCTGATCAAGTTCAACTTAGAATGTATACGTGACCAGATCTATGTATATACGTGTTTATCATGCATAAAACCAACATATATATTTCAACATACTGAATACCAAAACCCAAATTAGGCAAAAGTCTAAAAAAAATTACTTCAGAATATATACGTGACAATACTAAACTAGATCCGCACCTGTACATGACCTTACTAAAGAAAACCTGCGTACAGATCTTAAACTACCAAATCAAATCTTCACTAAAAGTCACAACATCTGTCAAACCCAAATCTCAACACACATATTATTACAGTCACACATCATTACATTCAAATCATACCATCATCATAGCTACAAATCTAACATTGTTAGCTACAAACATAAATAGATCAAGCAAGTGTATCCATTAGTCTTCACTACACTTTCAGATCTATCAGATTTGAGCCATCTCCTTTCACCCTGGTGCACACCTATTCCAGATCAAATCATACATGAATAAAAGATTGACTTGCACACATAACACCTTGATCTCCATCTCCTTATATATCTTTTTCCTTAGCCAATACCATAAGAAAATCCTTTGGTAATGTTCTTAGTATTCCTTGATGGGATCAAATAGATGTTTTCGCCACAATTACTATGGGAAATCACCATGTTAATGACCCCTGGTATCCAATTTTCCATGGTTCGGATTATGTACATGCCTTTTGTTCACATGATTTTCATATGCATGTGACTCTTCTTCACATGGGTTGCATATACTTTTCAATCTTCACAATTTCCCATCTTTTCTCAAGTGAAACTTGTACCAAGGCTGCCAACATACTTCCTCATTTCTGAAATAGATGTACCAAAATTCTTGTTACTTGCAAAAAAAACTATAATAATTAAGTTGACATCAATAACATCTTTGTCAAATAGGTTCCATCAAGGACAACACATTAGCCATAATGCCAACAGTCTCCCCCATTGAACTTGATGGAAACCACTTTTTGTGTTTGGAAACTACCTGCAAACACCAAGTCTTCTCTTCCCCTTTGACATCAAGGGAAAAGGGATGAAATAGGCTTAATGAGATACTTCCCTGGTAGAGCTCAATATTATAGTACTGATCTACTGATATGAATCATGAAATATGCATGTGGACCATGCTCCCCCTGAGAATATGTTGGACCTTCTAAAGATATACAAGGCTTGAAATATATGGCTATCCATAAACAAATATGACGTTTCCTACCACTAATGACTCTATTATCTAGCACACAACATCATGGGTTACATATTTGACCCAGATTTTACATCAATCTTCCAAAATAATGGGATTACAGACATGACATGACTCAATCCCAATAGCCCATATATCACTTAATTTTGCAATGATTACAACATGGGTCTTTTCACGACCTTTACATCAAGATACATGCATGACATTCATGATAAATAAGCTATGCTCTATGCAACATATTTCCATAAACAAAGATTTCAATAATGAAGTATCTTGTGTATTCAAAACCATGATACTCATCAGCAACTATCATGCTCCAAATAAGAATTTGCAACATAATCATCTGATAAGAAAAACATAAAATAACAATATAATAGTAGCGTAAGCATCCTCAAGATCAACATGAGGCCAAATAAGTAATACCAAGCAATAGTAGCAGAAAAAAGCATCGTCTATAGCTTCATCACATGCAATCCAAGCATTTATGAGATAATGACCGTGGTATGTATATTTTTCAGTAGTGACAACAACAATAACCATATATCAAGATCACCAACAATGATATGAACTCATCATAGTCAATATAATGCAACAAGGAGTGGTCAAGTAATGATAATGCCAACTATGAACCATTAGAAGCTTAGAAGATACTCCCCCTAAACCTGTGCCAACTCTTCATCATCAATTCTGATCACATCATATATTTATCATCAATTAAAGAGACATAGTATTAATAAGACTTTGCAACAACTAAAAATTCATCACGGGCCAATATCCTAAGTAGTATAAGGGCATCACTAACATACTACAACAAACCAATGTCAGATCTAGAATGTCAATAATATACTAATGGAAACATATGAGGAGCTCCCCCTGAATTTGTGCCACTTCTTTTTCATCACAGAGAAGGATACATCACTGTATATGTTAGAAACCATGTACATAATATAAGAACCGCGTACATAATACAAGTTGTTTATTTTTATAGCCATAGCTCCCCTTGAACATGTCATGTTTGTTCATGTTCAAATTCTCTTCATTAATGCAACATTAGTAATATATGAAGAATAACAACATATGAAATCATGATCCAAATACACATGCATATCTCCCCTTGAGATCATACACCATTGATCCTATGGACCAGATAATCATCACCTATTTTCCATATATACCTCACATTTACTTTTGTTGTCTCTATTATAAAAATGCATTAAGTAAAACAGATTGCAATGGGGACCATCTTCTTTTACTTTGAATATGAAGAAGAGGAACTACACCTCTTATTTATGCTTGGATTCTTCATTAGCACATATGATTTGTCTACATTTTTGAATCCTCTTGTTATAACCTTTCTAGTATCTTATTCTATAAATTTGCATTTAGCTTATTTAAATGAAATTATATGTCCTTTATTATCTGTTTGTCCCACACTAGGAATAGTTTGCTTTAGTCCTTGAACTAATAATGCATCAGTTGATTCTGTATCCTTATCAAGTTTAACTCTACCTTTTCCTAGAACTTTTGCTGGAGCACTATTTCCAAGAATAACTTTCCTGTCTTTGTTTTTCTAGAGAGACACAAACTTGTTCTTATCTCTAGACATGTAATGAGAGTATCAGTTGTCTATGTACCATACATCTTCTTCTTCAAATGAGCACATAGCAAGGACACACCTTACGTGTTCTTCTTCTTTCTACTTAATATGAGTGTTGGTGGATCCATATTTCTCAGGTCTTTTCATAACAATATTATTTTTTGGTTGTTTGCTTTGGAGGGAATCTAATTGTTGCCTGTGTGAATCCATTGTCATGTTCCTACATTCTTTTTCTACATGCCCAAACTTGCTATAAGTATAACATCTTACATGACCAGAAAAGGGAGCAGAGTAATCATAATATTTATGTTTCATATTCCTCCTATTGTAATCAATAACTTTGTGACCAAACATGTTGCAACAAAAAAAAAAAATCCCTTAAAGAAACCTGAGTACCTGGGTGTTGATGATCTTCCTATGAATCTTCTTCTGTGATTCGATGCAAAGTGTCCAAATTTATGACAAATAAAACATTCAACATCATTATCCAAAGGATAGAGTTGATTAGCAAATGCTTTTATTTGAAAATTTCCTTTGTTTGGTTGTTGGTTTGGTTGACTTCTATATTTTATACTGGGTCTTTAAGAGTTTTCTTTGTTAACCTCATAATTTCTTGCACAATCTTATGAGCTAGATTCTCCTTTTACAATTTCATGAAAACCAAGACCAAATTTAATGGAGGGAGACCTTTGACTATTAAGTGGATTATCCAATATCTTTGAGCTATCTTGAAATATCAATTGCGTATCATTTTCTACTATTTTACCTTCTAGAATACTTACCACAACCTATTTTTCACCTTTATTATTTTCCAATTGAATTCTAAACTAAATGATCTCCTTCTTAAGCTCATTTTCTTGTTCTTCAAAAAATTTAAGAATCTCCTCATATCATTTGTTTGACTTTTCAAGATCAAATTTAAGAGAGATTATTTCTACTTCATGTCCTTCATAGTAATTGATTCTTTGTTTAATCTCTTTGATTTTTTCATCTTCTTCATTTATTATGGCCTCCTAAAACATTTCAACTTGTATTTCTTAATGAATCCTCATTCCTTCTTCAATTTTTTTACCTTCTTTCAATTGGGTTTTTAATGTGACAATATATTTTTTGTAGGCACACTTATTTTGATCAAACTATTGCAATAACTTTTGTTGATCTCTATTTTCCTCTATGAGCCTTTTAATCTCTGCTTCTAGGTCAATTATTTTTAAATATGTTTTCTTTTTAGAATGATTACTTTCACTTCTACCCATGAGAGAAATTTAAGTTCATTCATTTTCATGTTCACTATCACCATTATTACATAAACAGGGAAACATACTAGAATTAGAACAAAAACTAGCACCTAATAATTATTTGTCATTGTCTTCACTATATTCTTCATTCTTGATCAACAGAAAGTGGGGTGCTCTTGAATCTGGATATTTGCTAACATCTATCAATACATTTTTTCCTTGATTTGTAATTGTTGAAACTGCCACTACATCTGATATATTGCTTTCACTACCACAATTTTCCTGAACTGACTTCTTCCTTTGATATGCCTTCTTATTTTTCTTCTTTCCCATTGTACCTGATCCACTCTCAAGCAGTTAAGCTTATACAGGAACCACCTTGCTCTGATTCAAATTTTTAGGAAAAATACTTAGAGGGGGAGGGGTGCATGAATCAATATTTTTAATTCACTTTAACTTTCAATTTCACAATTAGAATTTTGTATGTCATTGGTATTCATGCAACCTGCATGTGTACGTGACTCTAGTGAATTCAAATCGTGTATATTCAAATAATTATTTTTTCATATGTTTCATTAGATGTTTATCTTTAACCAATGCATCATTATTTCATTATTATTAAGCAGTAACCATGCGCAGTAAAGAGAAAATAAATCATCAACACAAAAGAAACATATCAACACATATGGACACCAATATTTTAGGTGGAAACCTAATGTGTGAGAAAACCATCCTTGTTATGGTCTATGTCTTCTTTTGTTATTATAAATAAAATACTTAGTACATCTTGTACTAGCACAAACTCTTACCAACATGTAGGTACCCACCTACAAGACGCTGCAACCTCCAGTTTTTCTCTAGCACCCACTAGAAGGGATTTATAACCCCCTGATCTCCTTTACCGACTCCAATTGGAAGGGATCTCCTACCCCCTCACTGAAGGCTACAACCCTCAACACCTTGTGGACCACGTTTTAGAATGTTTCACAGTAGATCCACCTATCTCAAACAAACATCAAAACTTGTAGGCCACCTTTCATCAAATTTTCACACTGGACCCACTTAAACAATAAGCCCAAACCAAAACACCAAACTGAAATACTAAATCTCAAAATTTGAATCACTAAAGCACTATAAACCAACTAAATCACTGAAACATCAAGTTACTAAATATTGAACCATCCACTGCAACTAGATCAAATCAAGGCACTATTTAATAACAATGTTACACATCAATCAATCAATAAATAACTGAATAATGAGATACTCATCACTGAAAAAATGTGCAGTCATTCCAAACCCTATTGGGCGCGGGATCCCCCAAGGTTACTTTTGGGGCTTAAAGCCTAGATTTTGACCAAATCCAATGTAAAGACTCCGCGTTTTGTGGGTGCAGAGCGCGAAGATTGTAAATGAGTCATAGGGTTGTCCACTCTCATTTTTGTAATGTAATGTCGGCTTTAGAAATCTACCCATGGTCTGTGGACCATGGGATTGTATAAATAGTGCGAGGCTCTAATTTGTAAAAGGAGAGAAGGAATGGAGAAAATAGAAGAATTGAGTCTTATCTAAGTGTAGAGTCGGGTCTTTGGGTCATAGAGTAGGACAAGGCTCTGTAGCTGAGTGCGCGAACCCCTGAAGTTGAGTGTGCAGGGTGAGTCGAGTCTGTAACCTTTGGAGAAGTAATAAAGAGAAGTTTTACATCATTTCTGTGTATCTTTTTCCCGTTTTGTGCATTGAATGTATCAGATATAAATTTCATTTCTATTGTTTATATGATGCGCGAACTTACATGAATGTGTTGATAAAGTGAATATAAGATAAAGCATCTGTTTACATGAATATAACTAACTGTTATAAGAAGATAAGTAAGATATGCGGTGCAACTTGGGGAAGTAGTGCAAATCGCTGCTTTAGCAGTGGGAAAGCGCCTCAACCCCTGGTTAGGGCTGCGTGAAGGCGATTATAACAGATCGTGAAGGCCTCGTAGGTCAGGATAGTGCACGAAGTAACCTGTGTGAAGGTATTCCCAGTTGGACTAAATCAACCCCTCAGACATCTCAATGGTGTGGAAAATTGGTTCCAATATCCTCCCATACTGCTTCGGGTGATACCTCAGTCCACACTCCGCGGGTTGTTTCTGAAAGGGCCAATAGTGTAGGGATTTCTTTAGCTAATTAACTCCGAACCTAGGTCAAGCCCCCTTAAGCCAACAAATGGTTCTGTTACCAGGATGGGAATCTGCAGAGAGATGTCTGATGTCTTATCATTGGAATCCAACTAAGAAGGAAATTGAAGGTTGGTTGGATAGAATAATTCACGAGATCGCGGCACAGGAGAACAGGAATCCGCAACTGACAAAAGAAGAGTGGTTAGACTACTACCTATACACAGATATCCATGAAATATTTTTCACATCTTTCCCTACTTAGCTGTACGAGTGGATCATGAAGCTAAAAGATAGCCAAGGAAGGTGGAAACTCGACAATCCTATTGTGTGGACCCTAGAGTTGGTGCGTAGAATGGAAGCATTAGAGGATAAGATCGTGCACACTGCTGATCACTGGTTCGATCAAATTACAGAACGGTTCATTACTGAGTTTGCGGTAGATACTTTAGTCAGCTATAGCGAGGCAGAGCGACACTTTCTTAAAGGACCGCGAGGTAAGTACGTAAAGTCGCTGAATACTTGGATTAAAATGATATTGTGTGAAAAGTGGGTTATGCAATTACCTTGATGTCCAGAGCTATGTGAAGTGGAAAAACCTATAGAAACAAAGGAAGTAAGGGACCAGAGAATAACCCTTTGATTTCACCTCCACGAGGGGATGAGGAAGAGCTCGCGCAGGTCTTGCCACGAAGTGCGATCCATTTGATAAGGAAAAGGATTCCGCGCATACCACCCCCACCCACACCACCACCAGCTTCACTGCCATCACCTCCATCTTCACCCGTACCACCTCCACCACCACCACGAGTCAATATGGCAAGCGCAATAAAGTTGCGTGTGTTCAATGGAGTAGGAAATGAAGATCCGGACCAGTTTTGGTTCGTGATAAGAGTCGTATGGGAAGCGTAGGGAGTTGCAGATGATAATATAAAGAAAGAGACATTGGTCAACGCTCTGCAGGATCGTGCGCTGACCTGGTATATCAAGCATTCTAATGAAAATCTAAATGCGAGATTCGTGGACATCCAAATTGCATTAAACAGAGAATTTAGCAGGTTGAAGTCAGAAGCATAGTTGATCATTGGATTCAAAGAGATCATAATGCTACCAGGCGAGACTCCTTGGGAGCTAGATCAGAGACTAAAGTGTATGATTCACAAAGCTAATATGACTTTGACAGATGGACAGCAATTCGAATGGTTTGTAGCATCGCTAACACCACAATTGAGGAATGCGCTGTCACAACAGAGGTTAATGACTTAGGCAGAGGCCTTGGAGATCTTATTAGGCTGCATGAAACTCCAATCTAGGATCCTAACTTGGGAGTTCAGCAGATCCACACGCAGTTGAAAAACTTATGCCTTGAGATGCAGAGTTTGAAACAGGACAAGACAACTTGCCTGGAACTACGTGAAGAGGTGTGGTGCGTAAAATGCAAGGGTCAGGGTCATGATAAGGACCACTACCCTGTGTTTGCGAATTACCTCGCGGGAGGAGGACTGATTTCGTTAAGGCCAAAAGCACAAGCAAGACCTAGTGCAGCACCTGCTTTGTGGTGCATGATTTGTAAAATAGGAGGAAAGCATGCTACGGACAACTGCCATTTTTTACAGAAGTACATGCAAAATTCGCAACAATTGTTTTGTAAGTTTTGTAGATCAGTTGGACACAATGAGCACACTTGTAGAAGCTATGAGCTGATGATGGATAGAACTCCCACCTATAGAGTTCAGGCTGAAACACGGCCCCTAGACCAAAACGCAAAAGTGGCACAAACCGGATTTCAGGGGTACAGACAAGGCCGAGGTGGAGGAGGACCTAGAAGAGGTCATGGATAGTTGATATGCTACAATTGCAGAGAGCCAGGACATTATGCCTGTGATTGTACGAACCCAACGCGTCCATCATGTCTGTATTGTACCTTATTTGATCATGAGATGGAAGATTGTCCTACGCTGATAGCTAGGATGCGCAACAAGGGAGCACTAATGCCTCCCCCGACTCAAAACCTAAATATGATGAGGTCTAAGCCACGCGAGGAAGATCCAAATTTGAACATTGTGCTTTGAAGTGGAATCACAACGGGAGATGATAAAGGCAAACAACCCAAAGATATTACTTGGGTTCGCAAGGCTCCAAGAAAAGAAGCATAGTTTGATTTGGAGCGCACTAAGGAAACCTTCATGGAAGCTAAGAAGAGCTTCATTGATGCCTCCACTTCAGGAATCAAAGATAGACCAGAGCCATAAATGGACCCATCTATTCTTACGACGTTCCTGGAAACATGCATGAATCTATTTCACGACAGTAAGGTTATAAAAGGATTGCAGGAACTCATTAGCATATGCGTTGGGACCGTGCCAAGAGAATCGCGCGTAGTACGGAAGATTGGAAAACACAAGACTAAGACAGGAAGAGAAATGAGGCTAACCACGGAGATTGGAGAATATGAGATGGACCAAGTAATTCTGGACTTAAGATCGGATGCGAACATTCTGCCGAAACAGACATGGGAGCGCATGGGGAGGCCTACGCTGCAATGGTCTCTTATCTAGTTGCAAATGGTGAACCAGCAAAAGATAATACCTATGGGGAGATTGTAGGGAATCATTGTGGATATTGAGGGAGCGAGCACGCTAGCAGACTTTGAAGTAATAGAGATTGTTGATGACAGCAATCCCTACCCTACACTCTTAGGAATTGATTGGGCCATTGACATGAATAGGGTGATTAATCTGAAGAAGCGCGAGATGATTTTTGAGAAGAAGTCCCTGTGCATAGTTATACCCTTAGACCCTGCTGAGGGATCGCACTATACAGAGCCAGTGCGCGACTATGAAAGCGACAATGACTTGGACTGCATCTACAAGATAACTACGTGAGAGAAAGACTGGGTAAATCCCACCATGGACAGATGGATCTCATGGGAGCGTGAAAGCTCCTGTACGTCGGATTTTGATGAGGAGATAGAGCGATGGAAGAATCGATTACACAAGGTAACCACACTGAACTGTAATATGTTGACAAGATCTCTGCGTTGCTTATCGACAGAAGTGAGGGATCTACCTACTTATGATGGGTTAAGTGAGGTAGATACTTTCCTAGATAAGTTTGAAATGGAGGTGCCGGAAAATCAATGTTTCTAGGCCTTGAATTGGGTACTACGTGCTAAGCCCATGAGGTGGTGGGTTGTGCACAGAGGGAGCTTTGAGGATTGGTGTGAATGCAAGAGAATGATGTGCACATGGTTTGGGAAACCTATAGTGTGATTGGAAGATAAATACAATGGACAGGATGGCCCGCACGCGCATCTGTACAGGTGGGTACGGGCATATGGTAAACAACCTGCATGGATACACATGAACTTCACATTGGAAAATACAGTCAATAAGCATGTGTTGGGTGGGCAAATGCGTGAATGATTCCTCAAGTTGGAATGACAGACTATGGAGAGAACGAGCGCGCAGAAGGTTATCCACGCGGAAGCATTTAACGAAGTTTGTGAAGCACTGAACAAGGTACGTAATGTGCAGTGAAGTGATTGGGACTTGCGTGTACCAGCAGCCTTATGGGCTTATAGGACAACATGCAAGAGAATGACAGAACAGATGCCTTCTAGGTTGACCAATGGAGCGAACGCTGTAATTTCGCTGGAATGTATCATGCCTAGTCTGCGCATAGCAGCGCCCACGGATATGATGGATCGCGGAGCCTTGGAAGAAGGGATCGTGTAGCTAGACGAAGAAGAATGCTTGGGACCTGATGAAGAGATCTAGCAGGGTGATCTTAGGCTGCAAGAACTCATGAAGGAAAAAGTTCGATTAAGGGCAAAAAGCGCCATGACGGAAGAAGAAGTCAAGAAGCTTGAGGAAGGAATAAAGAAGGAATTTCTTGATAAAAAGGTCATGGTGATAAGATAGGAGGTGCATGATTCTGTTGAAAAAATTAGGAGCTACTGTTGAGAGTTGATCAGTGTGATGCCTTGGATTAGGCCATATATTACTAAGGGGATCACTGATGGTGGCGCGATGGAGATCGTAAAATGCGCGATGCAGATAGTAAAGTTAAAAGGCAGGCTTTTCTCGAGAAAAGTGAGTGATGGTCAGTTGAAGCCATATACAGGTGGCCCAGCCACCTGACTAGCTGTGGGAAGCATAGTCTTAGTGCTACAGGCAGTTGAAAGGGAGGCGCGAGACTATAAACTACTCTGCTCGGAAGTTGTGTGATGTTAGGATTACACGTAGGAACGAAATGTCATAGGTTCCGCAACAGTGCAAGGGTAGCTGCGCTGCCGCACGGGTTGATTGGGAAGTGACCATTGTAGTCACTATTCATGATGTGATGCTTGGTTTGAGACCAAATGGAGTGGGCGGCAGGCATTTAAGGCAGGCTTTATGGGCTAGATTTGGGAAAATCTGCCACCAAGAGAGCATTAATGGATCGAATTTGGGGGGAACAGTCAAATTTGAATTCAAAAGGCACTATAAATTGCAAAGGGCTTCCCAGCAAACAACACTTGGCCATTTGAGAATTGAGCTATTACACGCCCAAATATTCATGAACCCTAATTTGTTCGATCTTTTAAGTCAAAGGCGTTGTTTGACCACTTACCTCAACAGTTGAGAGATTTGTGGAACAACAATATGACAGCGTCTGAAGAAGCCATGGATATCAGGGAAATGACCATTGAAGAGGTCGTGCAGGGCATGACAATAGGAGGTACCCCAGAAAGCGTCGGGATAGTTGCAGAAATCCCTAAATCGCCACGCACATTGAGGCCCAAGAAGGATAAGCCGCCTATGATTCTGGTGCATGTGTCCCCTCGAAACCCGCTGAGAACTAAACTGACCATGGAAGAAAAGGGGAAATCAGTTAATGTGGAAACCAATGAGGAGGAGGAAGACCTTGAGGAAATCCTGGTGGAAGAGGAGGAGGATGAAGAAATGGAGGAAGAAACCAAGGGTGCGAACCCTCTAACCAGACTGTCTGCGTATGTTCCTCCGTTGAAGGGAAAGGAAAAGGTACCTAAGGACCTAGATGACAGCAAGAGCTCCCTGCAGACTTCGCTGCTACCTGACGATATCGTTTTTGAAGGAGTGCACTTGGGACGGGTGCCGAGTCTAAAGTTTGAAGACTGGGATCTCGCGAACCATGAGAAGTTCCCACACTTGGCAACCACATAGCTCATGAAGCCAAAGAAAAATACTACTATGGGAGTCATAGAGTTGGAGCCGCACAAGTGGTTGCACGGAGTAGAGAAAGTAGGGTTGTTGAACCTACTCTAGGTGTCGAATTACCATTGCGCCCCAATAACTATATTTGTCATAAGGTAGCTACTATGCCTTGTGCATGATGGGTGTTTGTGGCTAGAGGAGCCCATCCCCATCATGGATCACCTGATTCATAGAATTACTTGACTTCCTTGCAAAGGGGAGGACCCAGCAGATATTTCGGAAGGTAAGAGCAACGACTTGGCCATCACGGAGGCCATGAAGGAAAAATTAAAGCTGGAGAAGAAGAAGAGAGGGTACGCGATCTCTGGTATCAACAATAAGGCAATCAAATTTGCAACCCAGATATTGGCTGGAAAAGTTATGCAGAAGTGTCGCACGGATGAGGTGCCCGTGCCTATGATAGCACTTGTCGTGTAGTGTGTAGAGGGCATCCAGTTTAACTAGTTGGAGTACTTGTGCAAGGAGTTCTTGGAGAATTGCGCAAGGCATAGGAATAGGGGAAGACCTTCCACTATGCATGACTTCTACTTTCCATAGTTCTGGTGGCTTGGGAATTGCCTGAGGACAACCAGTTCCCCACAATTGCAAGGGATCTTCTGGAGGCAGCGAAGTACGCTTTGCTGTGGGCCACTAAAGACGCGCAAAGGATCCGAGACAGTAAGATATTCTAGGTGTTCATGGAGATGAACATCAGAATGGGGATTAACCACAAGTCGTGGTTATCGCCCACTATCTACAATAGCCTACAAAGCTTCACGGAGTTCAAGGTGGACTTCCATCACGTGTACATCAGGGCACGCAAGGACCCTGCGAAGAAGTGGAATGAACTGTCGTACTTGACCATAGACGATGTTATATTTGTCGTGCTTGAGTCATGGCCACCAGAGTGGTGTGCTCCAGCTATCTCCGCGATAGAAACAGAAAAGTCTGCTGCACAACAGAAGAAGGAGGAGGCAAAACTACAGATGGCACAGTTGGCAGAGAAAACAAGAAAAGAGGCAGCAGCAGCAAAGGCATAGGAGGTGCGGGACGTTGCAAAGGCAACCATAGAATAGCAACAGGCAGCAGAGAAGGAGCACAAGGGCCATAAGTCACCCTCGCCTGAGGAAGAGCCCGATACAAAGGAAGGTGGCGCAAACCTAGAAGCAGCATCTACACAGTTGAAGCACCAGTGCCCGAGAGAGCAAGTGGGGCCGCAAAAGAAGTCAAAAGCTTCTAATACTTCTTTCGACCCGATCACGCTCACCGAAGGAGATCTCCATGATATAGGGGAGACGGTGCATGATGTCACCGCGGAGGCCCTCCAGCAGCTCGTAGAGGAGAATCAAATTGTGTTGGGGACCCTCCGGGCACAAATACAGGAGTTGCAAGTGCGCACTCCTCAGGTTGATACTCTCTCAACCAGCCTTGCAGTAGGAACAGTGGTGGCTGAGGAAATGTTGCATGCCCGCATGTCCAAAACCGTAGTGCTGCCAGAGGGGGCGCTGGTTACAGAGAATGAGGCCGACAGGCCTATGGTCAGTGCATTGAAGGGAGTAGGGATCAACATGGATGCGCTCCCATGGGAGACACTCTATGTCCTATAGGATGGAGTGACTGCAGAACTGCGAGCTAGGGAGGGCTGCGCACTACAGGTGTTGAGCGAGCGGAAAATTAATATGGAACAACTAAGCCTACAGTGCGACGAGGTAGTGGCGCAGAACGGCAGATGATGCAAGTGGTTGAGGAGGCCTACCAGATGGTCCTTGAGTTGGCCATCCCAGCAGAGGCGCGCATCTAAAGGTTAGCATCAGGGGTGCACGAGGCGCGAGAAGAGATGGCTAAGGTTTAGTTGGAGATAAACCTTCAGATAGCAGCGATGTGGTTGAAGGCACAGCCTTCAACTCCTCCAGAGGTAACGGAACTGTGTGCCAACTCTATTACATCGAGGATGGAGGAGATTAGCAATGCAGTGAAGGACTGCACCAAAATGTTGGAAGAGTCATTCGAGGTCCTCACCACTCTACAGGAGGACCTGAACATACAACACTTAGAAACAGAGGCGCATGAGCTATACAAAATATATGATGATATAAAAGTGACCACACAGACGGTGGCCCTTACACAGAGGCTCACACGGATGCAACAGGCAAAAGCGCTTAAGGAGCACGTAGACGCAGCATGACATAAAGAAGTGATTTTGAAGGCGTGTGTCCAGCCTTGGATCGATGAGACATTCGTCATTACAGCGTCAATCAAAGCCAAGCTCGCATAGATGCAGGGAATGCAGGAGCTTATGCAGGGAAGCAGTTCAGCAGTCTCTGAACAGCATGTGCAGGAGATACAGTAGGCAACTGCTTAGTGCGTTGCCGATCTTACTACAGTTCAGATAGGATTGGGAGGTCTCTATGTGAAGACTTTTGCAACGACAGAGTGACTTGAGAGTGAGTCACGATGTTCAGGTTGGGGGCCTGTTGGGTGCCTGTTGGGCGCGGGATCCCCTAAGGCAAGTTTTCGGGCTTAAAGCCCAGATTTTGACCAAATCCAATGTAAAGACTTCGCATTTTTTGGGCGTGAAGAGCGAATATTGTAAATGAGTCATAGGGTTTTCTACCCTCATTTTTGTAATGTAATGTCAGCTTTAGAAATCTACCCATGGTCCGTGGACCATGGGATTGTATAAGTAGAGTGAGGCTCTAAGTTGTAAAAGGAGAGAAGGAATTGAGAAAATAGAAGAATTGAGTCTTATCTAAGTGTAGAGTTGAGTCTTTGGGTCGTAGAGTAGGAGAAGGCTCTACAGCTGAGTGCGCAAAGGCCTAGTAGTCCGTCGCTGAGTGCACAAGGCGAGTTGAGTCTGTAACCTTTGGAGAAGTAATAAAGATAAGTTTTACATCATTTTTGTGTACCGTTTTCCTATTTTGTGCATTGAATGTATTGGATATAAATTGAATTTCTATTGTTTATATGATGCGTGAACTTACATGAATTTGTTGATAAAGTGAAAATAAGATAAAGTATATGTTTACGTGAAGATAATTAACTGTTATAAGAAGATAAGTAAGATACGCGGTGCAACTTGGGGAAGTAGCGTAGATCGCTGTTTTAGCAGTGTGAAAGCACCTCAGCCCCTAGTTAGGGCTACGCGAAGGAGATTATAACAGATCGCGAAGGCCTCACAGGTCAGGATAGTGCATGAAGTAACCTGCACGAAGGTATTCCTAGTAGGACTAAGACGACTCCTCATACATCTCAAGGGTATGGAAACTTGGTTCCAGCATCCCCTCATACTGCTTCAGGTGAGACCTCAGTCCACACTCTGCAGGCTGTTTCCAAAAGGGCCAATAGTGTAGGGATTTGTTTGGCTAATTTACTCTGAACCTAGGTCAAGCCCCCTCAAGCCAACAAACCCTTATCAAATTAAATTCAGAATATATACGCGATTGTTCTAAAGAAAACCCATGTATATATGTGTTTCTTGTGCATAACACTTGCATAGAGATCTCAACTCACAAAATATTAAAAATCAAAGTCACTGTGAAATGAATCAATTTAGTCACTAGAGCAGATCAATCACTTAACTAGATCAAACCAACATTGTCAATATTGTCATGCCATACCATGTCAATTTGCCACTCAATGACCAATCATCAACACATTCAGATACCAACTATTATGATCAAGACATCATTGGCGAACAACAACAAATAAAATAGACTTCATCAAATGTCATCATCAAGTAGTAATTCAAACCCTGATCAAGTTCAACTTAGATTGTATACGGGACCAAATCTGTGTATATACACATTTATCATGCATAAAACCCATGTATATAATTCAACATACTAAATACCAAAATCCAAATCATGAAACATTCTAAAACAAATTGCTTCATAATATATACGATACAATAGTGAACCAGATCCATGTATGTATGCGACCTTATTGAAGAAAACCTTCATACATATCTTAAACTATCGAATCATCTCTTTGCTACAAATCACAACATTTGTCAAACCCAAATCTCAGCACACATATTATTACCATCACACATCATTACATTCATATCATACCATCATCATAGCTATAGATCTAACATTATTAGCTACAAACATAAATAAATCAAGTGTATTTATTAGCCTACAGTACACTTTTAGATCTATCAGATTTGAGCCATCTCATTGCTCCTTGGTGAACACATGTTCCAAATCAAATCACACATCAATAAACCATTCACTTGCACACATAACATAGGTGTAATCAGATTACACCTATTGCACGGATCGAACTGAAGAGATATTGGAGGTTCTAATATATCCATTTCTAAGTAAATAATTTTTATTTTATTTTTCTCTTATTTTCGTTCTATGTTTTGATTAAATCTGTGTGTTTTCATTTAACTTGATTAACTTGCAACCTGATGAATATTTATTTGATTCATATATTATGATCGATATGCATACTATCTGGAATGCATGAATTTGAGTATTTAATTGAATTATTGTTTAATTGGATGTGCTAGTGCATGAAACTTCTTGTTTAATTACAATAATTCTTTTCAATAGTATATCAACGCACATTTTCTATTTCATTTCTATTTTCTTTAGTTACCCTTACCAGTTTATTTCAAGAAAATTAAGAAACTAATAACTAAGTTAAGCATTGTTGGTTTGTTATTACAATTAATGAAGTCATTCCCTGTCAATATATACTATTGCAGATTGTATGATTTCCTCTATTTGTTTATGCACTATTGAGAAGCAATATAATACATAATATTTGTTGTAGTGTTTTTGGAGTACAAGTGTACCAAAATACAACCCCTTAACAGTTAATCGTTCCCTACAAAAGATCACAGTCAAAATTTGTGTTGTTAGTGAACAAACTTAATAAACACAACATTGTAAATAGTGGAAACAATGCATACATAAACATAAACTAAACAAAGAGGTACATAAACAAAACAATGCTCAAATGGAGCAATTACATCAATAATGTATGGAAAAATCTCCCTTTATTGATTGTTGGTGGTAGAGGTTGAACACAGTCAATGAATCTTAGACACTTGAAGAGAATCCTTTGAGCTATGGAGCTCAAAAATCCTCAACACGGGGGTTTCTTTCCTCAATCTCTTTGAAAGTTTCTTCTCTCTCTCAAAGAAGTGCAAAGACTCTCGAATGGTGGATTCCTCTTCTCTCACTAAGATGATGGGTTGCTTAGAAGAAATATGACCAACATGCTAGTTCTCTTCACTTATTTGGCTTCAACAATGCAATGGTGGTTTGCTCAAACAACAATTTTGTTAGCATAACAATGTCTCATACTTTGGTTCTCCCATGGCCTGTTTATATATATTTTTTTTTGAGTCCTTCTTCCCGCTCTTGGTACATGTATGATAAAGACACATGAGTAGGATAAGTGGATTCCATTGAGGGCTGCATATTTCCAAGGTGACTCGAATTCGGATGTACTGGACTGACCTCATGTCAAAGAATCGGCCCCAAGTGTGTAAAGTGGTGCCAGATCGTCGAGTCATCCTTTTCTCAACCACGTGGCTTTTGGAGGTTATGTCATGCGTGTGCATTTATCTAAGATATATATGCGTGGCCTTAATAGTTTTTCATTTATAAAATTTGGACCTTAGGATAACTTTGATTTTTTTAAACTTCATAATGTATTCAGCTGGAAAAATGTACACCTGTGCATTCTACTAGACACTTTTAATGTCTTCTGGATTGTACTAATAGGTATATGATTTTTGGGTGTTAATATTTGCCCCCTGATGTATGAGGTGTAGCCAAAATACATCACGTATTCATTTCTTATGGAGAGTCTAATCAAAGTTTAGAGAGAGAGAGGATAGCTTGTTGTGGAGATGAGTAGAGAAAAACCCCTTGACTGAGTATCAATGATACCCATGCTCTAGTGAAAACCTACAAAAATGGTGTGTCTATATGAGGCAGGCATGTCCCATGCTCGTTATGATGGCTAATCAGAACTGATTACAATCGGACAAAGACTAATTTTTTTCTAGTCAACGTGGTGGTTGTTGACGTGTTGATAGCTGATGATGATAATTGTTGACGCCCTCAAGGGCGCTTTTTGGTCAAATAGGCATAATATGGTTCCCCTATGCATAACCCCAATGAAGCACTGTTGATGGGTGTTGCAGTATGCATAGGTCTTTGGCTGTGGGTACCTCCCTCGTATCATAATGTAAGCATTGTTGAATGAGGTGCTTAGTGATGTAGGGGTCTTCGACTAAATGAATGAACTGCAACAATAACTAAGTATGACACCACCTTGACATGAATGCTTGAGTTGATGTCTAATGTTAAGGGGACCGATGACACCATTAGGCAATAATGGTTCCAAATGTGCCACCTAAGGATATCCCTGTTGAGGGGGGGAATATCAATGGTACTACCTCTTTCCTGAAATTCATTTGTTGAAGTTGACAGGAAAGGGGTGTCAACTTCCCGACATGGTGAGTTAGGAAATCAATGTGAGATATGAACAAATTGTAATAACTTGGGTCAGATAGGCATGCTAGCGAGAGATATTAGTATAGGAGGATATGGATAGCTATCCTGAAGTCGAAGCTTGATATGAAATGGCAGCGGTCAAATCATGTTTCCTGATGGTCCTGGAGTCGATAGGATTTCCAGGATAGGTGTAAGTGGTTTTTAACGGACGTGTAAAATGGGGGTGATTTTCTGGTAGGGGTGGTTTGGATGTATAGCCATGGATATGGGTGCCCCATGATGATGGTAACCTGAATAGGGGTGTGGTGTATCCGTTGAGGGCGAGGGCCCCATTAGTTGGTCTCTGTGTGGGGTTGGTGAGGCAAGTGAAGTGGCACAAATGAGCTATGAAATACAAATGAATGACAGGCCAAATGTAGGACGTTGAGATGCATCCGTTTAGTACTTGTGAGAGGGCCCGAGTAATAGGGTGTATGCATAATGAATGTAGCATAATGAGGTACAACTTCAAGATATGCACGTGAGATGGTTCCTAGGCCAGTGTGAGTGTTCATGGCTCCTTTTAGTGATGAGGGGTCTACAAAGATGAAGGGATCCATGAAGGGGGTTTCTATCGACCAGCGCGAATGTTTACCATATGCAAGGGTGAGATGGTGATAAACATGGTTGAGATGATGGACCTTATGGTGCATTTTGGAGAAATGATGTCAGAATATGCAGAGCTTTAGGAGGAAGTCTATCATGCTGAGTGGAGAATGATACCTGCTGTGTTATTTGCTTGTCGGGGTGTTGGTTAACATCGACCATGTGTGATGTTCCTACAATGGATACAACCAAAACCTCAAGTGAAAACATTATTCAAGACATACATATATAATGAATTTTATGGATTTAGAGAGTTGTAGAAGTACCTGACATTAGTTTCTAAGTATGTGATAGGCCAAAAAATGATTTTTTATATTTTACTGGAACGGAGGGTTCCATGATGAAGATGGCGTGGTACTGATCTTTGTATCTCCTCCAGTTTTGTCAATGGATATCCTGGGCTTCTGTAATGGACCCCAAGAGATGGTGAAAAGGGCGATAGATAGGGTAGAGGGGCTCAAATATCACTCATTTGCATCGTTGAGTTGTGGAGGTCAGAAAGCACCTTGGAGCCTTTCTTGTTGTTGTGTTTAGCCTAAGTACCCAAGATTCGCACAGAGAGATCCAAGTGAGGGCTTGAGACTTAACCTTTGTAGTTTTGGAGTTTTTAGGTTAGGTAGACTGTACAAGGGTCCCTTGTATGGCCTTTTTAGGGTTAACCTAATTGGTTGCGCGGGAAACTCGTCATGAGTCATGCGGTCTTCGCATAAATCTTGGAGTTTTGTGTGAATACTTTGTGCAAAAGGTCTACTTAGACGTGTGCATCACACGTCTGAGTTTGGAAATGACAAGGTGAACCCTTTCAGGGCTTGCCATGCATTTTTTGGTGGTTTTGATGATGTGTGCGTGCCTATACAAGATATAGGCGCACACACTATGAGTCTTTTTGTAAAACAGGTGTGCATTTCATGCTCCTGTTTTGGAAATAGCCGTGTGATGGGGGAAAATGACTGATTTTTGCCCCTTTTTTGATTTTTTAGAACTTGAGGGGTTCATTTTTTACATGCAGTATCCTGGTTGGGAGGATGATTTGGCGGGAGAGAGACTAGGTGACACTCTGGGCTATTGTGGCACATGATCCTTTAATGAGTTAGTAGTTGGTGCAATAGGGGCTTCTGAAGTTTCTTCAAAACCCCCTAACGAGGTCGCAGGATAGGTTCCTGCGATTTTTGGTACGATGTTGGGATGCATACTATTAGACGATGGTCATCCAACTCACCAACCTCCCGATATTGGTGTAGGCCGATATCTATTTTGTTACGAGCTTGATGCCGCGTGGGGAGGTGCTTCCCTATCCACTACCAGCTATTGGGTGCAGGAATTGCACTTAAGAAAACTCCTCAACACTTAATTGTCAACCCAAGGGTTTCGTAAACTTATAGACGAAGCACAGGCAATGCTAGAAGTGGTATGAACTTTTCCTATTCCTAATCCGACTTCTTAAAGGAAATGCTTTACAGAATCAGACAGAAAACAATCAAAAAGGCAATTGACACCAAAGCAACTCTAGTGTTGGAATGTAAAAGAAAACTTCGCAAGTAAATCAAGTAAAGGAGTTTTCACACATCTGAAACAATCTTAAATGCTGGAATGAAATGCTATGTTCATCTTCAGAGAGATGGCTAACAGTCTGACAAGTGGGCCCTTGCAGAGATCTGTTTTCCTCTTGATATTCCTTCTACAAAAACAACATGTTCTTACACTGTTGCAGTCTTCTTGCACTAGTGCAGGTATAGTGTCTCCGTGTAAAAGTATATTTTACCTCCCTTACTAGAGATTTATGTCTTTGTGAAGGTGCTCTAAGCCGGTGCTCTAAGCCTCAAGGCTTAGAGCACTCTGTTTCTATGACAAGAGACTAGCTCTTGCACCGAGGCTTCCTTCACCAAGTTTCCAATTACTTTCGAAAAGACTGAAAGACCTACTGCAAAAGAATTGCAACTGCAAATGAAACCCTAAAATAAATTGTCTATGGAAAGGAAATGCTTTAATTAATTAAATCTTACAGAGGAAGTAAAATTCATGAAATGAAAACAACTCAAAGTAATCAAAGCAGTAGTCTAAGTGATCTGCACAAGTCAACTAACTTTGGAAATCCACTCAAAGTGTTTATGTTCCTTGTTCATAAGACATAAAATGCAAGTATAACATGTTTATGATAAATTCATGCAACTGTTCTCAGATCCTCCAGAGATATACTTTTAATGTTGAAGACAATTACTGAAGTTAACAGTTCATTTGCTTGCAAAATAACTGGAAATAATATGCAGGAAAGAAATTCAATGTTTGTTGTAAAATAAATAACTGAACCAAAGTGCAGGTAATCGCATGCACTGGTGTAGGAAAAGGCTTCCTACACGATCCAAGTGAAAGCGAATTGAGACAAGGATTGCGAGTAAAGGAATGCAAGAAAGGAATTTCATAAAAGAAATAAACTCAGCTAACTCCCAAGCCACAGATCCGTTTCACACTTTAACTACCAAATAGATTCAAATCAGAATTTCAGAAATAAATATTAGAACTGCTCACACCACGCAACTACAAAAAGAAATATTCACACTGTCTTTCTAAATACCGGAAGCACAAGGGGTAAACGAGCTTGGTTGGCTGGGCCCTAGCCAACCAGCTTGTTTCCCGTTTAAGAAACGAAAAGTTTGATCCCTCAAATACGCATCAAAGATAAATTAAACATAGTGTATGAAGACAACAACAATATTTTTCAAATAACTATTAATAAGCTCTGTAATTTTCACGCTCTCTCTTCTCAAAAAACAAATCTCATTGCCCTGATGATGGACTCACTAAGCTAGTCCGAAACGTTGGTTTCAAATCTGTTCACAGGTTTTCCTCAAAATAAAAAAATTCTATCAGCCTGTATGGACTCCCTCTTTAACACCATTAAGTCCCACCATGGAAGGGACATAATGAACAATGCTTTAAATTTTGAGAAGATGAGAATCTCGAGAGCTAGAAGAATGTCAAATCTCATATTTCTAAAAGAATGTAGGGATAAAAACCTCATTCCAAACTTCGCCAAATGTAACCATCCCCTTAAACGAGGTAGGAACATCTCTGTCTTCAATAATCTCAGTAAAACCCTCATCAAACATGAAATCAAATTTACCAGAGTCCTTTTAATTAAAATCTCTGAAAAACTTCTGAGATTGCATCTAGTGCTAGCATCGGCTCTTCGTTCTGATCTCTGGCAAATCTTGGATGCCTTCACCTTCGCCAAAGCTGAAAGGATCTTCAATTATATCTTATCAAAGAAATCCAAAAAACTTAAAATCTTGGGTAATGCTGACTTCTGCTTCAAATCTTCTCAAACACAGAAAATTGTTAAGGAATGCAGCTATACTCGCCAGCACAATGTTAACCAGCAGCACGATGCCACCATCAGGCAGTTGGACATACGGGAAATCCCTCTGAAAGTGCAGACAGATGCTAACATCGTAGAAAAAGGCAGCAATTCGCATAACTTTCTCCAGCATAATGTACAACAAGGAAGTCAAGCTGTCAACACAGTTAACCAGCAGTACGATGCCACCATCAGGCAGTTTGACATACAGGAAATCCCTCTGAAAGTGCAGACAGATGCTGACATCGTAGAAATAGGCAGCAATTCGGATAACTTTCTCCAGCATAATGTACAACAAGGAAGTCAAGCTGTCAACGCAGTTAACATCGTAAGCAGCCCCATCACACAAAGCATTCTGTCCAACAGCACGCAGGAAGAATGCATCAATCTAGTGGACAACGAGAAGTCGTGGATCAAAACCAATGTACGTCTCAATAAATTAAACAATCAAACAGCATAAGAGAGGACTATTGTTGCAGATGATTTTACGCAGAATGACATCAATAATACCCAGCACAGCGCTCCCATCAGACACACTCAGGTTATTTATAAATAGATAGATGACAAATCGCAGGTTAAAAATACTCTCAGGCAAATAAATAGCTAGACAGCGCAAAGTATAAATAATACACAAAAAGAAACTGTCATCAACCTCTCAAATCTGGCATTAGATGACAATTTGAAAATGCTGCTAGAAAAAGGCCTGAATTTTGCTTTATCTCCAGCAAAAATACCTGTATATGATATCATTAGCAAGGTTGAAGTCATCATCAGAAACACTAATCTAAATGTTTCTGAAGAAATAAGACAAGACGTGGCTAGAATTCTCAGAAATGCCAGAGCTCCTCCCAGCAACATCTCCAAAGAAGAATCCATAGCTTTAAAAAACATCAGGAAGAATAAGGATATCATAATTTTAAAAGCAGACAAAGGAAATGCCACTGTTATTATGAATAGGTCAGATTATGACAATAAGATGGAAGAACACCTTAACAAGAGTGGTTGCTATAGAATTCTTAACAAGGACCCCAGCAACAAAATTCTCCGCTTAGTTAGTAACAAAATCAAAAACTCCTCTCTTGACTTGATCCAGGTGGATATTGGTGGCCACCTGCCAAGTCCACCTGGACCCCCACCATTGTTCCTCTCAACATTTTCAGTTTCCTTAATTATAGCGCAGTTTACTATTTTTAGCAGTTTTTCGGGTCCTAAACTTCCGGAGCAGTTTTGAGGCCCTAAACGACGTTTTTTGGGAAATCTTGCTCCACGATTTTTTGGATAAAAAATCGTCTTTTTCGTTGTAGTCCTCATAGAGATCTTTCCAATGGGCTATCATGCGCGTAAAACGGAGATCGTATGCCAAAGTTACGACCCCGGGAAGTTGATGTACCAACTTACCCAAAAACGGGGCCCACAATTTGGCGTTTCATCTTCTAGGGTTAGGTTTTGGAATGTGAAGGGTTTTCCATTGTTTCTCAACAATAAATAGGCCCTCGAGCCTCATTGTAATACAGTTCAAAATAGTTCAGAGGCATGTAGCCGACACATCTCTTCTCAGAGATAAGCTACCATCGCCCTAGCTGGGTTATTTCTATTTGTAAGCATATTTCAGTATTCTCCATTAATGAAATGAAGTATTATTTCCGCTGCATCTCTGTTTTTATGGTTATCTCTGTAATCTATTGCGTTCCTGTTTAAATCCGGATCAGTGGTATCAGAGCGGTCTGCTTTTTCTCTGTTTTTCTTTGCATGTCCCCAACGAGGTCGGGATATAAGGAGTTAGGGCTTGAATTGGTCGAACCTTTGCAAGACCAGCCTCGCAAATCTCGACGACCTCCCATGGCGGATGAGAAGAAAGACGAGGGGGCAGGAGATCCTATCAGAATCTTGCTCGAAGAAGCCCTCGAGCGGCAAAGGAACGCGATGATGGATAGCTTTGCGCAGATCCTTCAGCGGCTACCCAGAGGCGACGCATCGACTTCCAACAGCTACTCTGGAAACGCCACACCATTTAAGGTACAAGTTAATTTCGAAATCCCCATCTTCGAGGGTCAAATAGACGCAGATGCCGTAGATAAATGGTTAAATCTGCTAGATGGGTATTTTTCTGTTCATGAATTTTCAAGTCGGGAAAAGATTGTTTTCGTTCTTCTCAAAGCAGCCCCCCACGTCAAGGACTGGTGGGAAACATACTGCGAGCAGAAGGATGAAAGTACAGGCTCACTGTTTTCAGCCGCACCCACTTAGAATGACTTCCGGGATGCCATCAAGGAGCAGTACTACCCTGTCAAAAGCTATGAGGACAAATACATCAAATGGACCACACTGCGGCAGGGACGAGACCAAGATGTACCAGAGTTCACAAATATTTTTCATACCCTTTGCACACAATTAGGTATCAAAGATTCTAAGCTGCATCTGGTACTCAAATACCGCGGCTGCCTACACAGATACATCCAGGAAGAGATGGAGTTCTTGAACATCTCCTCACTCGGCACAGCATACCGATACGCTGTCAAAATCGAGCAAAAGTTCAAACAGAAGAAGCGAGACTTTGGATTTTCAAATCCGAAGCCCAAAGGACAAAGCCAAGGCGGGGTGACCCAAGACAACCCCTCTAAGCTGCAAGAAAAGAACAACACCATGAAGCCGAAGAAGGACACAGGAAAGTGGTGTGAGTTCCACAAGAGTCCCACTCATAACACAAGTGAGTGTCGGACCAAGCAGTCGCTGGTGGCCGAGTTGAAGGCTTCCGAATCAGATGCATGTTCCGACTCTGAGTCAAAACCCGACAAGGGGAATGACAAAGGGAAGCAGATCATTGATGTGGATCCCAGCGCCGCTGTTGCTACTGCCAAGATCCAGAAAAATGAGCCTGAAGATCCAGAGGAGGGGGAATGTCTTTTCCACTCACAGATGTGGGTGAAGGGTTCACTGCTGCAATTCATTGTCAATAGTGGCAGCCAAAAGAACCTCATTTCAGTAGAGGTCATGAAGCGGTTGGGCCTGCCAACTACACCACACCCACAGCCGTACAGTATCGGTTGGCTTCACGAAGGACGAGATCTCAAATTTTGCCAGCAGTGCGGCCTTCCCTACAGCATCAAGCCCTTCACAAACAAGGTATTGTGTGATGTTACACCTCTGGATGTTTGTGATGTACTATTATGCCAGCCATACTTGTGGAGGCGACATGCTGTGTATGAGTCAAGGCCTCGCGCCGTCATCATTTCTTTGGATAATTCATTATACAGGATACCGGAGGTAGCCCCACCTACCACCACCTCTTTGATCACTGCTAAGAAAGGCAGCAAGCTCATCTCACAGACTAGGAAATTTATTTTCTGTCTGGTTCGTTCCCAAAGTAAGGGGAAGATCATTGCTACATCCATAACCCCCGCGAAGGGTTCCTCCACACAGCAGCAGCAACAGAGGGATACAGTCGTGACAGAACACAGGAACAACTTCTCCTTACCTGGAGGGGTACCACACAAGTTTCAGGTGGGCGACAAAGTTTGGTTACATTTGCAGAGGGAGCGCCTTACTAGAACCCATCAGAAACTCAGACCACTTCGACATGGTCCTTACACCAGTAACAAGGCTACGGGAAACAATGCTTTGAAGCACAGCATTCCGCCATTCCTTCGCTTGCACCGAGTGTTCAATGTGGACCGTCTCCGACCATGCTCCCCACCATTTCTGGACACATCAGAGATTGCAGAACAGCTCACCAGAGACCCAGCTCAACATAAGCTTCCTCATCTTAGGGAGGAACTCAACGCAATGGGGACCATTGCTTCCTAAGGGGGGAGGAATGATCCAGGTGGATATTGGTGGCCACCTGCCAAGTCCACCTGGACCCCCACCATTGTTCCTCTCAACATTTTCAGTTTCCTTAATTATAGCGCAGTTTACTATTTTTAGCAGTTTTTCGGGTCCTAAACTTCCGGAGCCGTTTTGAGGCCCTAAACGACGTTTTTTGGGAAATCTTGCTCCACGATTTTTTAGATAAAAAATCGTCTTTTCCGTTGTAGTCCTCATAGAGATCTTTCCAACGGGCTATCATGCGCGTAAAACGGAGATCGTATGCCAAAGTTACGACCCCGGGAAGTTGATGTACCAACTTACCCAAAAACGGGGCCCACAATTTGGCGTTTCATCTTCTAGGGTTAGGTTTTGGAATGTGAAGGGTTTTCCATTGTTTCTCAACAATAAATAGGCCCTCGAGCCTCATTGTAATACAGTTCGAAATAGTTCAGAGGCATGTAGCCGACACATCTCTTCTCAGAGATAAGCTACCATCGCCCTAGCTGGGTTATTTCTATTTGTAAGCATATTTCAGTATTCTCCATTAATGAAATGAAGTATTATTTCCGCTGCATCTCTGTTTTTATGGTTATCTCTGTAATCTATTACGTTCCTGTTTAAATCCGGATCATGACTCTACTATTAAGAACAAATTAATACCTAATAGTGCCATCATCCCTAGAATTTATGGAGTTCCCAAAATCCATAAATCTGGAATTCCTCTCAGACCCATTGTGAACACCATAGGATCACCTACTTACTAGTTAGCAAAATACCTTGCAAACAAGCTTAGACCTTTATCAGGTAACACTCCCTCTTATATCAAAGATTCTGCCTCTTTCATAGAATGGATTAAAAACCTAGAAATCAGTGACAATGATCTCCTTGTTAGCTTTGACGTAGTGTCTCTCTACACTATGATTCCTGTAGATAAAGCCATAGAAGTTTTAAAGAATATTACAGACCATGAAACTGTAGATCTAGTAGACATTTGCCTAAAATCTTCATACTTCAGCTTCAAAGGTAAAATCTATGAGCAAACTCATGGAGTTGCCATGGGTTCTCCTTTATCTCCTCTGATTGCCAATTTATATATGGAACATTTTGAACAAATGGCCCTCAAATCTTTCCCCTTTACTCCTGATGAGTGGAAAAGATATGTAGATGATATTTTCGCTAAATGGAGACATGGTTTAGATAAACTTAATGAATTCTTATCCCACTTAAACAGTCTCTCAGAACACATAAAATTCACTATTGAGATTGAAAAAGACAACTAGCTCCCCTTCCTAGATGTCCTCCTTACCAAGAAAAATGGAAAACTAAGCCACCAGGTCTTCAGAAAACAAACTCACACCGACAAATATCTTCACTCTAATTCCCACCACCATCCGAAGCAAAAAGTAGGAGTCATCAAAACCCTAGCTACTAGAGCGTCAAGAATCTCTGACCTTGATCATCTAGAAGAAGAACTTAACCATCTCTGCAAAGTCTTCATCAACAATGGCTATCAAAAAAACATTATCCAAAAGATATTCAAAGAATCCACAACCAATAACCAAAAAAGGAAGACTCTGGAAAACCCTAGAATCTCCTTACCCTATATTAAAGGAACCACTGACAAAATCGCTAGAATTCTCACCAAGCATAACATTATGGTTGCCTTCACACCCCCTAACACCATCAAAAACATGCTAGATTCTGCCAAGGACCTTATTGACCCAAAAAATCACAAAGGGGTATACTCAATTCCTTGCTCTTGTGGCAAAGTATATATAGGTGAAACAGGGAGATCCTTTGGCATTAGGCTAAAAGAGCATATTAATGACATCTCAAGAAATAGGTCAGAAAAATCTGGGCTAGCTGAGCATGCTTGTTCCTCCTCACATTATATTTGCATGGAACAAGCAAAATTAATTCATAAAGAAGACCATTATTTAAAAAGAAGAGTAAAAGAAGCAATTGAAATCTAAAAAACCTCCAATAATATGAATAGAGACGACAGTCTAAAGTTAAGTGATACCTGGAAACCCCTATTAAATAAAATTAAAAAGCAATATTCATAATAATTAATAAATATATAATCATAATAATAATAATAATAATAATAATAAATATATAATAAATAATAATTATAATAATAATAAATTAATTAATAAATTAATTAATAATAATAATAATAATAATAAATAAATAATAGATTTATTTATTTAAAATTTAAATAACAAATTATATATATAAAAATAAACAATAATATAATAAAATTTTAACCAAATAAACAAACAATAATAATATATAATAAATATAATAATAATATATAATAAATATAATTAAAACCTATTAATAATATATAATAAATATAATAATAATATATAATAAATATAATTAAAACCTATCTGAATAAATAGGTATTTATTAATTTATTTTTATTCACCTATAATAAATAAATAAAAATAATTAATAAATTAATAAATAATAACAATAATAATAATAATAACAAATAAATAATAGATTTATTTTATTTGTAATTTAAATAACAAACTCTATATAAATAAATAATAATATAAAAAATTATAACCAAATATATAAATAATAATAATATATAATAAATAGAATAAATACCTATCTAAACAAATAGGTACTCATTATAAATAATAATATATAAATAATAGATTTATTTTATTAAAAATATAAATAATAAATTATATATATAAATAAACAATTATATAATAAAATTATAACCAATTAAATAAGCAATAATAATAATAAATATAATAAATACCCATCTAAATAAATAGGTATTTATTTAAATTATTTTTATTTATTTATAATAAATAAATAAAAATAAATAAACAATAATATAATAAAATTATAATCAAACAAATAAACAATAATAATATATAATAAATACCTATCTAAATAAATAGGTATTTATTAATTTATTTTTATTCATTTATAATTAATAAATAAAAATAATTAATAAATTAATAAATAATAACAACAACAACAACAATAATAATAATAATAATAGATTTTGAGAGATTTTTCGGCGAAAATCACATGGAGTACCATTTGTCGACGCGTTTCGAACCAACTAGTGTGGTTCATCATCAGGACAAGTTGAAGAAACAGATCCAGCGTAGCATGCTAAATAGTCTGAGCGGAGCCTCCAACAGCTAACTAGACCAACGGCTAGTTTGACAATAGGACCGGGGTCAAACTTATTATATTAGCTTAATTAGTAAGATTAAGGACCAGTATCTATAAAAATAAATAAAATATTATCGAGGGTATTCAAGAAATATTAATAAAAATATGAATTAGTTAGAATTTAGATAAATACATGACCTTATAATATATGAAAAAAAAATTAAATGTTTAAATAAAAATATATAAAGCAATTATATTTAAAAGTATTATTAAAAATTAAAAATTAATTAATAATTAAAAAGACAATAACATAATAAAATAAAGAATATCAAAAGATGTTACGCTAGTTAGAAAAATTAGTTAAAAATAATTAGATTAGAATTTAAATGGAAGATTAGTTATATAAAGGACCTTAAGGCCATAAAAGATATATATAAAATTAATTGAAATGAGAGCTAATTTCTAAGAAGCCTGAACTCTTAAATAATAGATTTATTTTATTTGAAATTCAAATAATAAACTATATATATATATATAAATAAACAATAATATAATAAAATTATAACCAAGTAAATTAACAATAATAATATATAATAAATAAAATAAATACCTATTTAAATAAATAGGTATTTATTAAATTATTTTTATTTGTAATAAATAAATAAAAATCAATAAATAAATAAATAATAATGATAATAATAATAAAAATAATAATAAATAGATAATAGAGTTATTTTAACTGAAATTTAAATAATAAATTATATATATATATATAAATAAAGAATAATATAATAAAATTATAACTAAATAAATAAATATTAATAAAAATAATAAATTTAATAAATAGCTATCTAATTAAATAAATTAAATAAGTATTAATGAAAATACTATTCATAAGCCGACTACTAATGAAGACAACAGCAATATTTTTCAAATAACTATTAATAAGCTCTGTAATTTTCACGCTCTCTCTTCTCAAAAAGAAAATCTCATTGCCCTGATGATGGACTCACTAAGCTAGTCCGAAACGTTGGCTTCAAATCTGTTCACAGGTTTTCCTCAAAATAAAAAAATGTACATAGCAGTGCAAGTCCAACCCAGAGCCAAAGGGCGATACCAATTATATAGAAAATGAAATTACAGTCAAAGCATCACTAGCTAGTTCTACCTATGATCTATATTTTATACATCCTTTCGGCCTTAGCCGTATTCCACTAATTACAGACATTTTCTTATTCAGGCCTTTTGACCGAACAAACTAACAACCAAAATTACAAAATTGACCAACAATTATAAAGGAACGTGTATCTCACTTGGCCGTAGACCATCTTTGGAAAACATCCCTGATTGTGTGCCACCGATATCCTTCTTCAGTTCATCAGCAACTAAACTTGGAGTCAAGGATCAAATCCGTCCGCGTGGAAAGATTTAGCTCACGGAAATCTCGGACAATCCTCATGGCGGTGCAGGAATCTGCCTACACTAATCATACTCAATCATAATTAATACTAAGTTCATCAATTACTTCTAGGAAATTAACATAAGTTACAAGAGGTACTTAATAGGCGTGAAATCTATATAAAAATGATTAATAAAGCGCTTTAATAAATCTTAATGTAAAATATGAAGCATGTGCAGGAATAGGTAGTTATCTTGGACTAGTGCAGGAAAGAGAGGTTTATGTTGAGATAAAATAGAGGTTAATGTTTATAGAAATGGGGTAAAAATAGGGCAATTTGGGACACCAACACCAACTACGCATGTGGATATTCATCATTGGGCTGAGTAGGAGGATGAGGGTTACTACGGTCCTAACCCTTTTGAGGAGGGATGTATTAGGATTGCAACAATCGTGGACTTAGATAAGAGAATAGCTTTGGCTATTATTGTTAGACTGGTTGGGTCAGCATCCCCCAACTGGTGTTTAAGGCCCCACATAGCAGTTTTATAGTAGTTGCAGGCAGGGCATTTCTTTGACTAGGCCAAACTACTACATCAGGAGATGTTGTCCCAACTCACACAACTATAGCTTGGGGCCCTCAAGAGTTTTTTCTATGGGAGTGTGCTCTGCAACATACTCTATGAGCGGGTGGTCATGATTCACCTGATTCTTGCAGTACCAGCAGGGCCTGCTCGGGACCCACGCATGTGTCGCTGGGGAGGGGCGATGTCGAGAGATGGTGGTGGAGCAGTGGGGCATTACTGGAACGCCATGGTAGAGGGTTGGTTTGACTCCAACCCTTAGCTGATCTTGGACTTTCCGTATCATGGAATTGATTTCAGAGGGGACCCCAATATGGGGCTTCCTCTGGGCACTGCCTGGGGACCAGCAGATATATATCTTTATTTTCTGCATTTGTATACATATATGTGCTTTCATGTATTTTCTTATGGTTTTTCATATACGATGATTTTGACACTATGCTTTGTTTACTTGCAAATGCGGGGTCACGAGGACGTCCATTCGCCTATTTGGTAGGCCATGATCTGAGGCACTTGGGTGTTGTAGGGGTTGCCCTTGTTCCATAGAGACCGAGGGTGGAGAGGCCACCGATTGTTCCTCGGGACGGTGCAGAGAGCCCGGCATAGTGGCACTAGTTTGAGATTGGTGGGTCGTCTAGAGGGGTAGCAGCATATGAGGATGTAGCTAGATTGCTCGCGCGTGCTGAGGATGTAGAAGTGCGATTAGCAGCTTCTTAGGCAGAGTTACGGGGTTATCGTGACACCTGGGAGTGGGTAGAGTCCCTTACGAGAGGGTTGTCTATCGATGGATGGGCTAGCTTGGTAGATATCATTGTTGAAATGCGATTTCATTGGAGCAGGTGCATCTACCAGTTTTTTGCCGTATTACTATGGCGATGGATATGATTGGTCTAATTTTGGCTCCATATGCAAATATTGGGCCGCATGAGCCCTAGATAGACTTGACAACTTTTTTCTTTTTGACGAGCTGATGTATGTACCAGGGTAAGCACCCATTTATGAGGATGCTCCCCTGTCTTTTTTTGACTTATTCCTCCTGGACGTAGGCTAGTGATTTTGTACTCATATATTTTTTTATGTTTATACGAGATCATTTTTTTGGCAGCTCTCATGATGTGATACATGCTGATGAGGCTCGTCAATAGGTAAATCATATGGGCCTTAATGCCACTCTCTAGATTATTAAAATCAAATTTTCTCACATTTCTTTATATATTTTATTATATTTTTCTTAGTGAGAAGGGTAAAGGTGAGATGTTATGTCATGTGGCCTAATGTGCATTAATTATAGTATTTGGAGAAGTTTTGGGCTAATTTAAGTGCAGGAACTCGAAGTAGACAAGAAAGAGGGATTTTAGGAGATTTTATCTCCCTCCTTAACTCCTAAATCACTCGAAGATCCCTCCACCATATCTCATCAACTCGTAGTTACAAGTAACCAAGCCCACTAAGTTCATTGGCAGCCAAGCCAATGATAGTTGAAGACAAGTCAATCTCGAGTTTTGGAGCCAAGCCTCCATAATTTTTAGGAAGATGTTGGTAGCTTCAGTTGTATAAATAAGAAGTCCTAAGGCCTCATTAGGATTTGACTTTTTATTATAGCCAAGAGGCAGTTCCAAACTAAGATATTGTGATTGTTATTCTCATGTCATTTTTGACATTTTGATGATAATGAAAAGGGTTTATTTGATCCAGCACTGAGTAGATTCAGAGGGCGAAAGCTCTTGGGTTAGGGCCCAACCCTAGCAGTAGAGGTTCCTCTTTTTGTACATGTATTCTTATATTATAATCATATCATTCCACTCCATAGATTTAAGCCATTAGCCATCAATAAATTAGTTTCTTAGATTCAACTTTTCCACATTTACATAAATTTGTGCATAAATGAAGAAATGAATATGTGTTGTTGCAGGAGTTGTTGATCTGCAAGGAGGAACTCATTCCACCAGCCTCATCTAAGTATTCTCCACCTCTCGCCCAATCCTACCAACCACTAATTCAAATTTCTGTTTTGTAGCCACCATGGACAGCCACCTTGAGCAAATCCAACCATCCTGAAGAGTTAGGTTGATGCCATGGTAGGGACCTCAAACCTGTCCACTAATAAAATTCTATGATTTTTTTCAGGTTTTTAAAGGAAACAAAGGACTCGGATTTCAAGGGACAACAAGCTAGCATCACCCCATTCTTCCTCCATTCACATCATATCTCCCATGCCTACTATCTCTCCATCATTTATCCTCACTTCTAGGCATCAAAAACCAGTTTTTATGCAGTTTTATGACTTCTACATGGTTTCCTATAGTTACTACAGGAGTTTCCTATAGTACTACAGAATGTCCTGAAACACTACAGGAATTAAGTCCTGCTTGTAAAATGATGATGTAGGTCTATTCTAGGTTGAAAGAAGGGACCATACACCTCACCACCTCTCACCCAACACCAGTTCATGACCATACTAACCTCTGTGTCCATCAAAACACCCTAAGAAAAAATGAAAAAAAAAAGAAAAAGAAAAATAAGGTCTAAGGGTCATGCCATCATTGGCCTCACTCACCTACCACTCCATCTCCTCCATTTCTGTCCTTCCACTCCTAAATCACCACCCATCCCTCTACCAAGTGAAAAAAAGGGCAAAACAAATGATGAAAAGGGTAGCTACAAGATTTACTCTAGTAACTACAGGAAACCTTGTAGCAACCTGTGTTATCATAGCAGTAGTTTCTCCATGCATTTGATGAGCACTAGTATTGCAGCAAGAATGCTGCAACTCCTGGAGCTACCATATTTACTTTATCAACCCGGGGTTCGTACAAACTTGGAGGTGACAGTGTTGTATGCACAAGTAAAAGTGATGGTTCTGCCTTTTTTCACTGTTCATCTGGTGAGAGACCACTAGGGCTTTCAAGCGAAACTTCTATGGATTCGGAATAAGCTTGATTGTTGATGAAAGAAAGAGAAATCTACTCTAGGAGAAAGCTTGTCTACTACAATAAGGAAAATGACTGAAATCTTATCTAAAAACACACCATTCTCTAACTAAATGCTAAGAAACTATGCTTTACAATAATTCCAAGCTAACATGTATGAAATGCTACTGTCTAAAGCATGGAAGTTCAAAACATCAAACATCATTGATATGCATGTAAAGGACTAAAATAAATCTATTTTGTCTTTTTATTCTTTTTATGGAAAATCAAGTGTAAACCCTAATCTCATTTGGTGATGTGGCATGAGGCTTAGTGATGCTGGTGGATGGTTGGGAGGTTTAGCATATGTTTGGAAGGTTTGAGAGACCCTTGGTGACCTAGTGTGTCTACTTAGAGGTTTTCCCTCAATTCAGCCTCAAAACAGGCCACTCCAGGAAAACCTACAGGATGTATTAGAAAGCTACAGGATTCCCATGTATTAGAAAGCTACAGGATTCCCTATATTTCTACAGGATACAACCAAGAGAAAAATGATGGTTGTTGAAGGTGATGGAAGGCTTAGGGAAGGTGGTGGATGGGTGGAATGGAGTGATAAAATGCCTAGGATCACTCAAAACTCAAAACCAAGGTTAGGAGATGGTTGGATTCACTCAACATGCTTGGAGGAATTTCTATGTAAAATGATGAGATTGGTGAAGGTCTTGGTGAAAGCAAGGAATGATTATGGATGGATGAAGTTTGAAGTTGGTTTCCTGCTATGAGATTTCTTTATATTTTTGAAGCACCTGCTCTACATCAAACATTTATAATTTCCAGAAAGTCATGTAAACAAGAATTCTAACAAGCTAGAAAAACAGTATTTAATGAAATAGTTGTCTACTTCATGCATGAGAAAAATTGTTGAATAAAATGGAACCATGGATGAGATCTATTGTAAGACTGAAGATGGAAGAGATGGTAATTAAATCCTACACTTGTAGAACTGATCAAATGTCGGTACAAGTACAATAAACTCTAAATCTTATGAGAAAATGGAAATTTGTCTTTTTTGGGGCTGCATAAGGGTATTTTCCTCAAATCATGATCCCTGAGGGAAGAAGTGAGGCCATGACACCTACTGATAGCTTTTTGGTTCTCCTTTTATCCCTTCTAACATGCTACTGAAGTAAAGCACAAATGGAAGCAAACTAATAAACAACTAATCAAATCCACATTACTTGCAATGAAATACTTCTAAAGACAATTTAACCATGAATCTATGAAACTAAGCCAAGCATACAGATACAAGAAGAGGAGCCTTTGCTACTAGGGTTGGGCCCTAACCCAAGAGCTTCATCCCTCTGAGTTAACTCAGTGCTAGATCAAGAAAAAACTCATTTTCATTATCAAAACAGAAAATTACATCAATGTCTTCCAGAAGTCTGGAGCTTGAAAATAACTACCGTTTTTGTACAACCAAAATTTGAATCCTAATGAGGCTCTAAGCCTCTCTACTTATACAACTAAATTCCCCAACGACTTCTTTAAATCTAGGGAGGCTTGGCTCCCAAACTTGAGATGAACTAACTCTTTTTCTATCACTTGCTCAACTGCCTTTTGATCTTCATGACTTGGCTGATTGCACTCCGAGATGGTGTGATTAATGGAGGAATATTCGAATGGGGAGGAGTAAATGAGAAGGATTTACCTCCTACAATCTCTCTCCCCTTGTCCCATTTGAGTTTCAAACCTTAGTCTTGCCAAAATTCCTTGATTTTCTCTTCCAAACTTGCATTAAATGCATATTAGTCCACTAGGCATAATATCTCACTTTAACTCATCTCATTAAACAAAATATAACCAAAACATGTAATAAATTGTGAGAAGAGTTGATTTGACTAGCTAGGAGGTGAATTAAGGCCCATATAATTACCCAATGATGAGGCTCATCATCACCCCCTACTGAAATTTTTGCTCATCCTCTGAGCAACTCAATCAATATCCATGTATTTCATAGCTCTAGTGGCCTCCCTAACATCCCATGCTTCTGTTGTGGTTTCTTCTTCTTGTGCATAGAGTCCTACCTTCTTTTCTACTCCCTCCCACTGCTTCCTTTCTTCTTCTTCCTTCCTTCCTTCTAAACTCCCCAAGAGCAGTGGTAGACTGAGTCTCAAGCCAATCCAATTAACTTTGAGCCTTTGGATGGATTGCTTGTACATGGGTGTCCTGTTCAGTGCTTCTCTCATCCTTTGAGGAGAGTGGTACTCTTTGATATTCAAATTGTATGGAAAAGTATTCCATCTCTTTAGACAAGCTTGCATGCTGTCATCCCCTAACAATCTGAAATTTCCTCAAAATGTGTAATGGCTTTCTCTTGGGCAACAAGATACCTCGGTGCAAGTTGAGGATCATTTGCAATTAAATTATGTGTGCTAATGACAGCCATTGGATTGGACTGCTCAGCTCTGATCATAAGAGGCTCTGTTTGTTCCCTTGCTAATATCCTCTTCATTTTTGTAGCCCTTGCTTCCTCATGGTTCATCCATGATGCCAAAGCCATCAACTGTAAATCCCCTAGCTTTGAATTAGGGTCCCATATATTCATATCTATCAAAGACATGTTATGAAAGTAGAACTCAGACATCTTAGCCCTATCTTCCAATGTGCTTTGATCACAAATATCAATGAACTGTCTATAATCTTGGAATTTCATAGTGCCTCTCTGTGCTAGGGTCTTGATTTGGAACTGCAACCATTGTTCCTTAAGGTATAATGCATAAGACTTAGCTGGCATCCTGCACTGGATTTCTTCCAAAGATAGACTGGCCATGGATGCCAATTGATTCTCTCTTTCTTGCAGTTGTCCTTTCAACGATGCATTTTCTACCTCCAACTATTTTTCATTATGGCCTCTCTGTCCCTCAAGTTACTTAGTTCCATTCCCATCTCTTTGATATTCTCCTCCATGTGACCAATGTCCTCCACTCCCTTGGACTTGGCAATCTGTATCCATCTATGAGTTCTGGTGCTTTCTTTCTCAAGCTCAAAGAATAATGCAATGGAAATTTTTTGTGGAATGACCCTGCTCCCCTCAGTAAATCTGTAGTAGGAGTCAAGGTTAGGTTGAGGACTAGGTTCCCTTAGCTCTGGGTCCTCTCTCTTTGTTTCTGGCTACTTACTTCATTCCTCATCCGATTTTTTATTTTCCTGTAGGCTTAGTAGATTTTCCTATAGGACTTCCTCTACTTCCTATAGGACCTGTTGTGTATCCTGTAGGATGTCTTTTCCTTTGGATGAGTTAGATCTAGTTATAGGCCTTCTCACATAGGTGATAGGAAACTTAGGGGAGGTTTGTGCTGAGGATCCTTCTTCTTGATTTTTTATAAGAGGAGCCATCTTCTCCTGTTGTTTAGGTGAGGCCTCAATAATAATGGGAATATTGGTTGGAGTTTGGGGTTTTCCCTGCCTTATCCTTGTACTTTTCCTTGTTCTAAAGTATAAGGGGGTTTGCCTCTGTCTTTTTCCTTTTTGTTTTATAGGGGTGCTAAGGGAAGTGAGGGCAGTTGCTGCCTCTCTCTCAGTGGGTTCTAAAGACACCCAAGGTGACTCCTCCTTGTCTTCTACCTCCTCTTTTCCATTTCCATTTTTACCTATGCCTTCCCCTGTTCTTCTCCCTCTATATCCTCATCTTATTTATCAGTTTCCTCCTTGAAATCTTCCTCCGTTTCTTCATCACCTTCGTTTTCTTTCTCTTCCTCTCCATCCTCATCTATCTCCTCTTCATCACTCTCTGCTTCTTCTCCATCTGTTTCAGTCTCTTATTCATATTTTTCACTGACAGTAGGGCTAATATCTGTTACACAAAAATATTGTCACCATGATTATTTGTAGTCAATATGGGTCTATCATCACTTGTACTGTCCTCCTAAGCAAGTCTCAGACCTCAGCTCTTCAAGTCAAGCTTTGAAAATGAGAGAAAGACATTGAAAATCAATGAAACTCTAGTTCCGCACTTTCTCTCACTATTACCTGCGGTCCCGCACCTTCTGTTTACAAAAACTGTGGACCTGCCCGCTCTGGACCCCTGTGAAAGTAAAAAAGGTGCAATTTTATTCTAAAAAACTCACTTTGGGTGAATTCTAGATGATTCTAGAAGGAATTTTGACATGGATTTGTCGCTCTTAGGTGGTTCATGCATCCCAAAAGAGAAGGAGCTAATCCCTTGATGAGAGGAGCTATCCCTTTGAAGGAGGGCTTTATCCCTTTGAAGGAGGACCTAGTAACTTCCCTCTATTGCACTATAAATTCAGGCATTGGGCTCGTTGCTAGGGAGGTTAGAAGCTGAACATTTTTTAGGGTAAATGCTAGTGAAATTAAGACTTCCTAGTTGAGCTTAAGAGGAGAGATCACATACCTTTTTGGCTTCATTGGGAAGAGAGTGAAACTTGTCAAAGTAGAGGAGACTTCTTGCTGGACCCTGGAAGGAGCTTGTACAGCGTTAAGGCACAGGTTGTAAAGTTCTTCTTCTTTTGAATTAATACAATCAAACTCATTTTTCTCAACAAGTATCTCATGTTATTTGTTTCATGAACTCCTTGACTTTCATGTTAAATATGTTTTATGATATTGGCTTTTCAGGTGCTATTTAATTTGTTTGCTTATTTGTGTTTGCAGATTCGTGACAAAGGAGCTCATTTGGATCAAAGGAGCGAGGGCATCCACAAACTTGCGTTGGACCTAAGGTAGGCCCTAAAACACTTGTTTGTCTTTGTTTATAAAAGCATATTTAGAGAAAGATAGTGTCTGGTTGGTTTGCTTGTCATTAGGTCTTCTTTAGATTCTAGGAAGGTCTATCTTATCTGCAAGATAAACTTATTCCGTGTGACAAAATGGCGACTCCACTGGGGACTTGATTTTTTCCTTGTTTTTACTTTGACCTGAGAAACTGTATTTTTGTTTCTGTTTTTGGCTTGTTGTGTGTGGAATTGGGTAGGTTTAGTAGTTTTTGAATTGTTTTTGTTTTTTCAAGTTTTTGAGAGAGGACCGCACCTGCTGTGTGTAGCACAGTGCGGGCATACCCGCACTGTTTCTGTTCTGCACAGTGCGGTACCACACCTGTTTCTACCAGGGGCCTGCGGACCCTGTCAAATTTTTGAAAAACTTAAAATATTTTCATTTAGTTCAGTTTAGTTTTTGTTTAGATGTTATTATCCCCTGCCCAGACCTGCATATAACCTGTCAGAAGCTTTTCTTAGGTTAATTCCACTGGCATTCTTGTTTTAAGCTTTTATCAATTGGGTGTTTTGAGTCTCTTTTTTGAGAAATTCTTAATTTGATTTCCTTTGGTCATTACTTGGAGGTTTGTCTCAGTCTTTTCACAATTTTGCATCTTTTTGCTTTTGTTTGTGTATGAGTGTTAATCGCCTTTGAGTGTTTTTATTTTTTGATCTTTGGAACTCTCACCCGATTTTCTTGACTTGCACTTGATTGGTTCTTAGATTACATTAGAATCATCTTGTGTTTGAGAATTCTCTTGCATAGATCACATTTGCATAATTAGAATTCTCATTTTCATAATATGAATGAAAAATGTGCATAGATTACATTTGCATACTTTTCAAATGAATTGTGCATAGATTACAATTGCATAGTTTACATTCTGAAAAATCAATCGTAGATTTAGATCAGCTTTCTTTGATTTGAATTTACATATTTTTATGCTTGTTTTTAACACACAAAAATAAAAATAAAAATTGTTTTGGAATTGGTTTGCATTAGTTTTTCTTGATGAAATTAGTGCATTAGAGAATTTGTTATATTTTCTCTTAGTGATCAATTTTTTGCATTGTTGGAAGTGAATGGAAACTCTCTCCTTACTTTAGTTAGGATTCATCGAATTGAAAGGATTACATTATCATATTCGATTGCATTCAGTTTTGAGTCGGGTCATAACACCATTGGTTTCATATCCATTTACCCTTTTGAGTAATAACATCCTAAATAACACAGCACTTAATTAAAATTCATCTAGTAATTTTTACATTTTTAGGGCTCTTTCCACCAATCTAGCTTAGGCTAGTGTCTTAGAATAGGTTTTAGTTAACTCTCCAAGACAGTAAAACAAACAAGTAGCTGTATCTTGCGGTAGGAGAAAATCCAATTGTTACATCTATGCTATGGGAAAGCTCCTCTTAAAGGAGAAGCACGAGATCATATCTGAACCAGTGTGGGAATCAATCCTTCATCATTGGGAACGATAGAAGATATTCACGTATTAAAAACGGTAAACCTCAGATTGACCATTGTCGAGGAGCCTGGGGTCACTTGTTGGTAAACCTTGGATTATGTCAAGGAGCCTTCAAGGGGATTGAGCTTGTTACTCTGCCCTTGCGTGCATATCGGATCGTAGACTGTTCCCCCAGGTATATTTGTTTCTGTTGGTAACCTTAGTGACCATATTCTATAGGATTCTTCCTAAGGTGACAGTGGTGGGAAGATCCCACTGTACCTGGAGCAGACGTCGGCTAGACTCACTTGGATTTTTTGGGGGGTTCTCTTCACTCGAGATAGTTTAGTGGAGAAACTTATGCCAGTCTATTCATTAAGCAGGTTGTCGGGGTAACTGTTCCAACTGCCATTTCTGTATTGAATTCTACGACGTTGGATTTCATCACCAACTAGTGTTTTCAGTACGGAAAGTTACTGTTTGTGTGTGGTTTGACTCCTAGATTTGATAGTGCGTGTTAATTTGTTTGTTTTTAATTTTAGAGACCATAGGTGTGAATTGCGAATTGTTAATTTTAGTTTTAAATTGTTAATAAAATTCACTGAAGTTGAATATAATGGCAACTGTTCCAGAATTTACCGACCAAGGAACCCCTCTTAACGAGGATCCTAGTACTTTTCCTTTCTTTGGAAATGTTGGTCCTCCTTATATGGCTACTTTTTCATTACCTGGATTTACAATAGGTTTACCGATATGGTTATTTTCAACTTCATTGGCCCCAAATACTCTAATTGTTCCACCTCAACCGAATGCTTCACCTCAACAGAGTTCACCATCTCAACATCACCAACCTTTTGTTGACCTTTTACCTTCTTTGCCTAATTTTTCTTCCTCCATTTCTTCCTCTTCACTTGGTAAAAGCCTCGACGCTAGTAACCAGGTGGCTAAGAAGAAGAAGAAAGGGAAGAAGAAGAAGCAAGATAAGAAAGAAGTCAACCAACCAACCACGACTGTAAGTGTTAGTTGTGTTGAGGAAAACTCCGACATGCATCGTAAACCCAAATACCCTTGCAGGCTTTGTAAGGGTGACCACTTCCTTATCAATTGTCCTGGTATTCCAAAGGTCTTGGAAGTATGGTCAGAAAAATCTCATCAACTTTCCATTTATCCATCAACCAGTGATAGTCAGGTTCGTGGGAAAAAGGCTAAAGTTAGGTTTCCTTGTAAGTTATGCAAAGGGAGTCATCAAACTCACATTTTCCCTCACATGGATGAAGCCTCAAAATTGTTGGAAAACCTTACTGTTCCACAGCAAGAATTTCCAACTGGTTACCGTAAACTTTCTCCCTACCTACCGTCAGCTGACGAAGTGATTGATCTAATTTCAAGTACAGTCGATCACACTCTTCCATTGGAGAGTGAAACTCATGTCACTCAGGTTGATGATCCATTAGTTGATCAAGTGGTCGATTCAATTTCACATTCAGTCGATCCCACTTTCCCTTTACAGAGTGAACTTCATATCGCTCAGGTTCTTTTTGTTACATCAGATTCCTCTATGTCGGGGGGCATTTCACCTGTTTCTATGGAACCCCCTCCAAGTACTGAGGTCTTTTCCTTTGATTGGAATAGATAGACAGAACCTCATCTTCCTTCCTCCATCCCTTTCCAAATCATTGTCAAGGTTGGTGGTAGGGACATGCATCGCACGCAGGTAGATGAAGGTGCTTCTGTTAGTATTTTATCCTCAATTGCTTGGAAAGCTTTGGGTTCCCCTCGGCTTGCACCTATTACGCAGAATCTAAAAGCTTTTAACAGAACCATTAGTGAACCTTTAGGGATCCTTCCTAATTTTTCCATTACCTTGGAAGGTAAACTGTCTGTATTGATCTTATGGTAGTTTGAGGTCCCTTGGATTTCAATTTACTCCTTGGGCGAGACTATGTTTATGCAATGAAAGTTGTCGTATCGACACTCTTTCACGTGATGTCTTTCCATCACAATGGAAATATTGTGACTATAGACCAGCTTTCGTTCCCTAGTCTTGTTTCAACTACAAATAATATGACACCCCAAAATGTTCCTGATTCTAAAGTGGTATCTACCCCGCCACGGGTTAATTATGTGGCAACCGGTCCCATGTTTTCAGTTACTGATGTAAGTGAGCCTCTCACTGTTTGCTCATCTTCCTTTGATTTAGATCCGGTAATTGACATGGAAAACTCTATGGGATTACTTGAACGCGATGTTCTTATCCCTTTTGAGTCCCTTGACATGTGTTCCTTCCAGAGAACTATTCTTCCTTCTCATGAAGACCTCTTGGAAACCATGATCAAGGTGTGTCCATTGGCATGTCTTTCTTCCAGTTGGAAGCCATGATCAGTGAGTGCGAGGATAGTTTTGTTCCTGTGTCAACCTCGTTAAAAAATGAAACAGGGAGTTATGAGCATAGTTCCTTGTCTTGTGTCAAGCTCGTTAAAAAATGAAACAAGGGTTTCGAGGAAAGTTCCTTCTACTGTGTCGACCTCGTTAAAAAATGAATCAGTGAGTATGAGGACAATTCTTTTCCTGTGTCAACCTCATTAAAAAATGAATCAATTGTTCAAGGAAAGTTCCTGTTCCTAAGTCAACCTCGTTAAAAAATGAATTAGGTATGAGGACACTTCTTTTCCTGTGTCAACCTCATTAAAAAATGAGTCAGTTGGTCAGAGGATAGTTCCTATTACTGAGTCAACCTCGTTAAAAAATGAATCAGGTGCGAGGATAGTTTGTTCTTGTCTCAACCTCGTTAAAAAAATGAAACTGGATGTTTTGAGCATAGTTCCTTGTCTTGTGTCAAGCTCGTTAAAAAATGAAACAAGGAGTCATGAGCATAGTTCCTTGTCTTGTGTCAAGCTCGTTAAAAAATGAAACAAAGGGTCATAGGTTATGTAGGTAGATTGTAGAGAGTAGATTTGAGCATAGTTCCTTGTCTTGTGTCAAGCTCATTAAAAAATGAATCAAGGATTTTAGAGCATAGTTCCTTGTCTTGTGTCAAGCTCGTTAAAAAATGAATCAAGGTTTTAGAGTATAGTTCCTTGTTAGGTAGATTGTAGAAAGTAGTTATGAGCATAGTTCCTTATCTCGTGTCAAGCTCGTTTAAAAAATGAAACAAGGGTTTTGAGGATAGTCCTTTTCCTGTGTCAATCTCACTAAAAAATGAAACAACTCCCACAAGTATTTCCAAGATTCCGAAAGTAAACCTTCATTTCATCCACCTAGTTGAATGCAATGAAGCTTGGGGGATATGTACCTCGATTTGTGTCATTATGCTGGGGGCATGCGAACATATAACAAGCATAGTTTTTCGTTTCAAGCTTGTGTAAACATGAAACTGGATCCGAGCATAGTTCTTTTCCTGTGTCAAGCTCGTTAAAAAATGAAACAAATCCTCCTCTAATTGAGTTGAGAGTTTGACTAGATCTCATAAATGTTAAGTTGTATATTTAGGTTAGTTATTTCAGTTTTTTGCATAATTTTCTTACAGTTTTAGGTCGAGTTTTTCAAATGATCTCGTAACTGAACCATCATTCCATCCAGCTATTAATTAATGTGCTTAGTTGAATGAAATGAAGCTGGGGGGCATGCGCTCTAGTAGTTATGCTTAGGGGGCATCAAGCACAGTTTTCTCTCTGTTTCAAGCTTATGTAAAAATGAAACTACTTTGAAGCATAGTTTTTCTGTGTTTCAAGCTTTTGTAAAAATGAAACCTATCTCGAGTCAATTTCAGTTATTTTCAAGACTCGTTAAACTCATGAAAATCCCGAGATTATTTTGCTATCTTTCATTCTCGTAAAACAAATGAAAATGCCTAGTTCTTTCCGTCTTTTCCTGCTCGTAAATTAAATTGAAAGTCGGACATATGAGTTCATTTTTATCATTTTTTCGAACTCATTAAAACTTACAAAAAAGTGAAGACCATGAGTACATTTTTATCGTTTTGTCGAACTCGTTAAAACTTACAAAAAAGTGAAACCTTGGAGTTTTCTTTTAAGCCCTTTTCAGACTCTCAAAATATGAAAAGATTGCTGAGTTTTTCTTTTTAAACTCGTTAAAATGGAATTAAAAAGACGGTCCACTTACAGCTCTTTTCTGACCGTATAAACATGAAAAGATTGCCAGACTTTTGTCTTTTCAAGTTCGATATTGGTTATAAAACGACGTGTCATTGATCGCTTTTTTACTTTTTCGGATTAGGGACACTGATTACGAAAAGTACTCCTTGGTGGTAAAGAACAAGCGGTTCTCTCAAGTATTATTTTATACTTTTTCAGGCTTGGGAGACACAAATTTATGAAAAAGGTCAACCTTGGAGTCTTCTTAAGTTTTTTCAGACTCTCTAAAATTGAAAAACGCCGAGTTTCTCCTATACTGGACTCGTTAAAATTTCACAGTAAAGGACCTGTTCAATTACAAACAGGAACGAACCACTCCTTCTTAGGGTTTGAATTTAAACTAAGTTGGACTCATCCGAAGGATGAGCTTATAATCAAGCAAATGTTATCCTCCTCAAGCTTGTCAAAAATAAAGAGGTACTTGCCAAAAATGGTGGGGGAAAAGAGAGGAAAATGAGCCTGTTTGTCATACTTTGTAACCACTCTTGAACACGACACTTTTATTCACCTAGGTTGGGAAATCCTTTGCCTAACAGTTGATCAAACCACATTGAAAGTCTTCAGCCAGTTTCTGGGTATTAACTTTGGGTCAATTTTCACCAAGCCATATGTTGTGTCGTTATGTGTTCAAGAGGTCACTGCCAATAAGCTATTCATCTGCAAAATATCTGTCATCCATCTTGACCATCCCTGAGTCAGTCCTTGCGACTAAATTTCTTCAACTTGATCTATGATTTCGTGTTTTGGGCTCGCCTGCGACGGATCGCTTTCTATCGACTTCAGCTCATTATCTAGAAAGATGATCTAGAAATCGTCAGTACCTTGGGATCTGCATGCCTCAATGGCAGGTTTCTCGCCTTTGACGACAGGTTGCATCATTAACCTTCGATCAAAGGATTCCATGACATGTTCGACATCAACACATTTATTCACATCTCATGGATTGTACTAGGTACTTTGAGAGCCATTAACATCACTGGTGGTTTCTCTCACACTTGTTAACAGTTTACATCATTGACTGGTAATCAAGTGGTTTCTACCAGGTTCGACATCAACACATTCATTCGCATGGATAGAATCGTACTGTTTCGAGAAGTAGAAATGAAGACCCTAGATCTAGTTTCCACAATCCAGGCTGCGAGGAATTTTGTATTCATTATATGATGGACTATTCATAAACAGATGGTTGCGTCCATACTGTGTCCACCTGAGTCTATACTTGTGATGTATTACAAGATCATTCCTGTATCAAAGCAGTAGTTAGTTTTCTAAGTCAGTTTTGATCTGAGTATGGGAATGCCTACCTCAGCAATGATATAATCTCATATATATATCTTGCATTGAATTTTTTTACAGGTTTCGACCAGGCTCTCCACAAGATGATCCTCGAAACGATAAAGTACTTCACTCTTCCTAAATGATAAATGAAATCCTCATCTACTACAGACTTCACACTTTAGGGGGCAATCTGTTACACAAAAATATCTTCACCATGATTATTTGCAGTCAGTATGGGTCTATCATCACTTGTACTGTCCTCCTAAGCAAGTCTCAGACCTCAGCTCTTCAAGTCAAGCTTTGAAAATGAGAGAAAGACATTGAAAATCAATGAAACTCTGGTTCCGCACTTTCTCTCACTGTTACCTGTGGTCCCACACCTTCTGTTTACAAAAACTGCGGACCTGCCCGCTCTGTCCCTAAAGGTGTGGGTGCGGACCCCTGTGAAAGTCAAAAAGGTGCAAGTTTATTCTAAAAAACTCACTTTGGGTGAATTCTAGATGATTCTAGAAGGAATTTTGACGTGGATTTGCCGCTCTTAGGTGGTTCATGCATCCCAAAAGAGAAGGAGCTAATCCCTTGATGAGAGGAGATATCCCTTTGAAGGAGGGCTTTATCCCTTTGAAGGAGGACCTAGTAACTTCCCTCTATTGCACTATAAATTCAGGCATTGGGCTAGTTGCTAGGGAGGTTAGAAGCTGAACATTTTTTAGGGTAAATTCTGGTGAAATTAAGACTTCCTAGTTGAGCTTAAGAGGAGAGATCACATACCTTTTTGGCTTCATTGGGAAGAGAGTGAAACTTGTCAAAGTAGAGGAGACTTCTTGTTGGACCCTGGAAGGAGCTTGTACAGCGTCAAGGCATAGGTTGTAAAGTTCTTCTTCTTTTGAATTAATACAATCAAACTCATTTTTCTCAACAAGTATCTCATGTTATTTGTTTCATGAACTCCTTGACTTTCATGTTAAATATGTTTTATGATATTGGCTTTTCAGGTGCTATTTAATTTTTTTGCTTGTTTGTGTTTGCAGATTCGTGACAAAGGAGCTCATTTGGATTGAAGGAGCGAGGGCATCCACAAACTTGCGTTGGACCTAAGGTAGGCCCTAAAACACTTGTTTGTCTTTGTTTATAAAAGCATATTTAGAGAAAGATAGTGTCTGGTTGGTTTGCTTGTCATTAGGTCTTCTTTAGATTCTAGGAAGGTCTATCTTGTCCGCAAGATCGGCTTATTCCGTGTGACAATATCCTATGTGAGGGCTTTGATATCCTCATATGTCTGCATGTCTCCGAAAATTTCCCATTGGATAGGAATTCTGAGGTTTTGGAGGGCATCTTCTATGGTGATTCTAATTAACCCATTGTGGGCTAATTATTGGTAGTTTCCTTCTTGCACCTTTATGATTGTATCTATCAGTGATTGCAAAAGGAAGTATGGTATGTTGAGCCTATGGTGAGGAGGTGTTTCTGCTCCAAACCTCAATTCTTCAAGGAGCCTAAAGTGATAACCATAAACCACACTATACCTACCTTCACATGATATGTATTTTATAAGGTGGTAGCTTACCTCATTCCAGGGGTATGGTAAGCTTGTTCTCCTTACTCCATTATTGTCCTCAATGGGCTCCTCTCCCTCTAAAAATAATTTCTTCTTGGTAGTCTGGCTATCTCCCTTGTCTTCCTTTCTCCAAGGCACTCCTAGGGGAAGTGTGGTAATTCTTCTTATGAGTTCAGGGGTGAGCTCTATGGAGAGGCCTCTCACCACAACAGTGGCATGGATTCTAGTTAGTGGAATGAGGGAGAGAGAAAAATCTTGGGCCACTTCATCATCATACCCCCTCAATTTCTCAAAATACCCCATCCAATTATGCCTCGTGAAGATTTCTAACATAGGAGGGTGTTGGTGAATCCTCACAATGTTAATGGGCTCCCTTCTATTAAACCCCCCTGTCATTTTGTCTGGTGAATTTTGAGGAGTAGAGATGGTTGATACAAATTTTAATGCAGGAGGAAATGGGACTGAAATACTTGAGGAGACAATTCCCTTACACAACTATCAAATTCACTCAAACTAGGAGATTTTTTGTTCTATTCACTTGGAAAAATGGAAGGAAATGCAGAGCCTACCTCCTCATGGTGTTTTTTGTAGCCAATCTGTGAAACTGCTCTCTTCCAATCCTATAGATTGTCTGATTGTATCCTGTAGGATTCCTGTGTGATCTTGTAGGAAGTCCTATGTGATCCTGTAGGAAGTCTTGCATAGGAGAAAGATGGAATTTTTCTCTTTTGTAGGCTGCTTGGGTACGAGAGCAATTTTGCCAGAGTGAGCCTTGAGAAGATGAACGCATGAGTGCATGGGGATCAACGTTTATTTCCTCTTATGGTCGAGTCGAGTGAGGTGGTGTGCTGGTAGCCGAGGTATGATTTTTTCTATTTTTGGACCGTTGGTCCCCACTACCACCTCATCATTCCCCTCTCCTCATAATCAACTCCCACTTCGGGCATCCTTTAAAATTGGAAACTAGGGCCAAATTCCATGTGGGTCATCTTATTCATGGCTGATAATATTTTTATTAGATTCCTCTCATTGAGAGGTGTAGGATTGATCTAAAGATCATCCAATTCCAATAAGTATTTATGGAGATATGAATTTATTTTGATTATGGAATAATTATCAAGCCAACCAGCAACTCATGTAGGCTCAGAAGCCCAACAGTCGCATCTATTCAATCATCAACAATTGTTTATAAATATAGGAGGTATTTTCCTCATTTGGACTCACTCAACTCATCACATCTCTCTCTCTCTCCTACGCAGAAAAGAGGCTCTTCTCCTATTGCGCAGAAAGAGACTCTTCTCTCACACGTATGGAAGGAAGGTGCTGAATTTAGGGCTACAACTATAGATCAGAAGTTTGACCAGTGTTGACCATCGGACTCCCTCTTCAGAACTACATTGTAGGTGAATCTGGATCTCCTCTGAAGGTTGCATTTTTTGGTGAAGGAATCAAGCCGATCCGACGGTCGGTTTGCAAGATATTGTCTGCCCTAGTTTGGCTGATCTAGGGTCTGCTACTGCTGATGTAAATCAAATTTATGTATTATTTCTATCTGTTGAATTATTGAAGATAAAGGAATATTTGATCAAAGGGTTTCCCCACATTGGGGTTTGTCCCTGGCTAGCCGCCACATCTCGTGTCTCTTGTCTTGGCTTGTTTTCTGTCGATCGTTAATGTTCTATCTGCACTTTACTTTATGTACATGTGATTGCTAATCTGTGGATAATAATAAGAAAGGTAAGTAAACTGCTATAAGCATAGAACATACCATAACTTAACATGGTATCGAAGTTGAGGTGAAAACAAAGCTCGAGCAAGAGCAAGAGCAATCACCAAATAGAATATTGGCAAGGCTATCCTAAAAGAACTGTGGGGTCCTCAACACTCTTCCCTGCCTAAGACAAGCTCTATGAGAAAGCTGACTATCATGGATGGAAGATGTCTATCGATCTAACCTTAGAAGATCAAGGAGTGTTGGACCATGTGAGAGGCAATATTTTTGAGCCTCCATCAAATGCACCCGCTGCTGCCAAGAACAAATGGAAAACCGATGAAGTCAAAACAAAGAAGATCATCTAGGACTCTATCGACAAGCGCTTGGTGGCCTACATCTCTAACCTGAACACCTCCAAGGAAATATATGATAGATTGGTGAGTTTATTTAAAGTTAATGATGAAAATCAAGTTTTGTTTCTTAGAAATAAGCTTAAAGAAATTAAGAAGGGCAAAGATGAGAGTATGCAAGCATACTTATTAAGAATCACCGAGATCAGGAATGGTCTCCTATCTATTAGGGAGACTATTACTAATAGGGAAATCGCACTCATGATTCTTGGAGGATTACCATCCGAATAGTACATGTTCAAGCTACTCTTCTTAACAATAATATAATTCCTGGTTTCGAGGAATTAATGGCTAGATGCATTCAAGAAGAAACAAGGGTAGAAGAGCAAGAAATGCCCATGCTTAAAGGTCCTCCTGCTGCCTTTTCTTCTCATGCTAAGAAAAGAAATAACTCCAGGACTAAATAAAAAAGAAAGGTTGGACCTAAGGGTGGAATAAAAGGACAATGTTACATTTGCGATAAAGCAGGTCACTATGCAAAGGAGTGCCCTGATAGAAGGGACTCACACCAGGACGATGATCAAAATCCCTCTCATGGAAATCAAAGGAATGGAAAATCTAATAGCAAAGGTAAAAGGAGTGCTGGAAATCAAGGAAGACGACAACCATTCAAGAAGGCTAGAACTTCCAGGTATGAATCCAACATTGTTGAAAATAAGCAAGATGAATATTATCTACCAGCTGCTCTATCTACCTCTGCTCCTTTGGACTCAATGGGAATTTGGCTTATTGATAGTGGTGCCTCAAGGCACTTCACTGGTTACAAAGAAGTTCTCCATAATCTGATAGAGAAAGAAACTAACCTCGAAATTGTACTTGGAGATAATATGAAATATCCCGTGAAAGGTGTAGGCGATGTCTCTCTTAAATTGAATCAAGGTAATACGATCCACTTACAGGATGTATTATATGTACCTGACCTCAAAAAGAACCTAGTGTCCATCTTGGCAATGGAAGACAAAGGCTACAAGGTGACCTTCAATGATGGCAAGGTACGTATATGGAAAAATAAAGTTAAATATGCCTTCACTCTTGGGTTTCGAGTTGATTCATTATATTAGGTTGGTGGAAGTCCATTAGGTGTCATGTCTTGTGACACATCTCTTCAGTCAGAAACTTTGGAGTCGGAGGTTTTCCCACCTTCATTATAAATCTCTACCCGATGTAAGACAGATGGTGACAGGGATGCCCGAATTTCGAGTAGAGAAAGAAGGTTTATGTTCAGGATGTGCCGAAGGAAAGCTAAAAAGGGGACCATTCCCCTCAAGCCAAAGCAAGACCTCTGATATATTACAACTGGTTCACTTAGACATATCTAGTATGATGCTTGTGAACTCCTTGGGAGGATATTTATATTACCTTACTTTTACAGATGACTATTCTCGAAAGACTTGGATATACTTCTTGAAAAGAAGGATGAAGTGTTCTCTTGGTTTTGACACTTCAAAGCCTTGATCGAGAATCAAACTGAAAACAAGATCAATATCTTAAGGACTGATAATGGGAATGAATATGAATCTAATGAGTTTCATGACTTTTGTAAAGAGGCTAGCATCAAGAGGAAGACTACTACACCATATACTCCTGAATAGAATGGTGTGGTGGAAAGGAAGAACCGTACGATTGTGGAAGCTGTCTGTGCCATGCTCCATGATCAAAGACTTCTGAAGTTTCTATGGGCCGAAGCTGTAAACACCGCCATATATGTACAAAACCTATGCCCTCATCAAGCATTAGGTTCCAAGACTCCTAAGGAAATGTTCACCGGTAAGAAACCTGACGTATCTCATTTTAGAATTTTTGGAAGCCCTGTATATTTTCATGTGCCAAAAGAGAAAAGGAATAAATTGGGTGCATGTGGAAAGAAAGGAATCTTCGTGGGCTATGGTAAAAATACTAAGTGCTATAGAATCTATGTAGCCGGTCAAAGGGAAGTCATGATTAGTCATGATGTCACCTTTGACGAAGATATGGTCCTCAGCAAGGTGGACAATCTTCTGACTTTGAGGAGCTCTCAAGAAGCCAACACTAGGGAACCGAAAGAAAAGGATGATGAAACAATGCCTAATGTGGAAGAACCCATGGATCCTATTGATCCACCTGAGCCTTCCTCTTCTAGGAAGAGGCCCTCTTGGCTTAGGGGGCTACTCGATGATGTTGAAGGACACACTGCACCCCAAGGAACCTTTCGTGAAAGTAAGAAACCCAACAGGTATCAGGGATACCTGACCATCATGAGCACAATCATACAAAATGAGCCTTCATCATTCTCAGATGTCATCAAGCATCAAGTATGGAAGGATGCTATGACCGAAGAATATGAGTCTATTATGAAGAATGATGTCTAGGAAGTAGTTCCCAGACCCCAGGACAAGATAGTTGTCACTTCTAAATGGATTTACAAGATAAAGCATGCAACAAATGGAAGTACGGAAAAATATAAGGCTCGTTTTGTCACTTGTGGCTTCTCCTAGAAGGAAGGTATAGACTATGACGAGATATTTGCACCTGTTGCCAGATATACCACCATCCGCTCGATCATAGCCCTTGTAACTTCACAAGGATGGAACATACATCAGATGGATGTCAAGATCACGTTCTTGCATGGTTCGAGCAACCTAAAGGATTTGATATTTATGATCAAAAATCTCATGTATGCAGGTTGAAGAAGGCTCTCTATGGGCTGAAGCAAGCACCCCGAGCATGGTATGAGAGGATCAACAACTACTTGATGAAGTTGGGATTCACTAGGAGTGAAGCAAACCCTAACCTCTACTTTAAGGTTGAAGATGACAAACCTATCATGTTGGTGATATATGTGGATGACCTCTTTCTAACAGGTGTAGACCCTCTCATTTCACAAATGTAAGAGGGAGTTGGCTTCTGAATTTGAAATGAAGGACCTAGGACTAATGCACTATTTCCTAGGACTTGAAGTCTGGTAGAAGCCAAGGGAAATTTTCCTATCTCAAGGAAAATATGTGGTGAAGATATTGGAAAGATTCAGTATGGTAGACTGCAAGCCCTTAACTACCCCGATGGAGCTTGACTTCAAGAAGTTAAGTGCTATTGCTGTTGGACCTATTTTACGAAATGCTACCGAGTATCAGCAACTCGTCGGAGCATTAATGTTCTTAGTGAACTCCCGTCTAGATATATGCTTGGCAGTCAACACATTAAGTCAACATATGGTTGAACCTCATCACATACATTGGATTGGTGCCAAGAATCTGTTAAGATATCTTCATGGCACAATTACATATGGGCTAAGATACACTGCCGGAGATGTGAGACTACTTGGATACACTGATGCTGATTGGGCAGGAAGTGTGGTGGATCGTAAGAGCACTTCTGTGTGTTATTTCTCCTTGGGATCTACTTCGATATCCTCGATGAGCAGGAAGCAGAAGTCGGTGGCTCTGAGCACCACCGAAGCAGAGTATATTGCTACTAGCATGGCCTCCTATGAGGCAGTCTGGTTGTGAAAGCTCTTCAGTGAGCTGTTTGGATTTACATTGGATACCACCATGATCCTATGTGACAACCAAAGTGGGATTCATTTGTCAGAGAATCTCGTATTTCATGATCACTCCAAGCATATCGATATCAGGTACCACTATATTCGAGATATGGTGCAGTGGGGAGCTATAAGGCTCCAACATATCGGTATAGATGAACAGGTCGCCGACATTCTGACAAAGCCCGTAGGAAAGGACAAATTTTTGAATTTCCGAGAATGACTTGGTGTCATTCAAAAACCCTCTTATGAGGGTCCTGTATGATGTATGGGGCTCTTGTAGCTCTTGGGGGGTACTTCTCGGAGTGACATATGATCACAAGGTAAAAGAATCAAAACTTTCCCTGTAACACCCCATGGCGACTGTGTAGCATGATGAATACTTCTCCTGTGAGGTCTGGATGATGTGTTCTCCATGACGATTATGTAGCAGGATGATTAGTTCTCCTGTGAGGTTTGGATGATGTGTTCTCCATGATGATTATGTAGCAGGATGATTAGTTCTCCTGTGAGGTCTGGATGATGTGTTCTCCATGACGATTGTGTAGCAAGATGATTAGTTCTCCTGTGAGGACAAGATTGATTAGTTCTCCTATCAAGGCATCCTACCCATCCAGTCTAGGACTCATGGGAAGTACCTCTCATCTGATCAATGAGTAGGGAAATAAGGATAGGGACCATAGTAGTACCGATGGACGCATCGTTGTATCTACCGTACTCCATATGCTAGGATGACCTTCATTGATCTGGGATCAATGATACTAGTCTGGGACCAGTGGTAGGAGTTGTACCAACTATGACACTAACTTCGGATCGGTTGAGGACTGGTTTGGGACCAGTGGTACACACTCTGAGACTACCTTTGAGTCAGTGGAGGATGATACTAGTTTGGGACCAGTGGTAGGAGTTGTACCCGCTATGACACTGACTTTGGATCGGTAGAGGACTGGTCTGGGACCAGTGGTACACACTCTGAGACTGACTTTGAGTCATTATGATACATCCTCGATCATTTCTTCCGCTTCATAATTCGTACAAAGTAGAGCACAGCATAACAGAGCAGAGCAGAGCAATCAGAACAAGGCAGAATAGAACAAAGCAAAGTAGGCAAGTTAGAGCATAGCAACGTAGGAGTCAAGCTGTACAGGGCAATGCATTTGGTGGATGAATAGTGGCGACCGACAGACAATTGCAGATGGAGTTCTCCCTAGTTGAGAGGGAGTGTTAAATTTGGCAACTAGGGCCAAACTCCATGTGGGTCATCTTATTCGTGGCTAATAATATTTTATTAGATTCCTCTCATCGATAGGTGTAGGATTGATCTAAAGATCATCAGATTTCGATAAGTATTTATGGAGATATGAATTTATTTTGATTATGGAATAATTATCAAGCCGACCAGCAACTCATGTAGGCTTGGAAGCCCAATAGTCGCGTCTATTCAATCATCAACAGTTGTGTATAAATACAGGAGGTCTTTTCCTCATTTGGACTCACTCAACTCATCACATCTCTCTCTCTCTCCTGCACAGAAAAGAGGCTCTTCTCCTACTGCGCAGAAAGAGACTCTTCTCTCACACGTGTGGAAGGAAGATGCATAATTTAGGGCTGCAACTGCAGATCAGAATTTTGACCAGTGTTGACCATTAGACTCCCTCCTCAGAACTGTGTTGTAGGTGAATCTGGATCTCCTCTGAAGGCCACATTTTTTGGTGAAGGAATCAAGCCAATCCGATAGTTGGTTTGCAAGATATTGTTTGCCCTAGTTTGGTTGATCTAGGGTTTGCTACTGCTGATGTAAATCAGATTTATGTACTATTTCTCTCTGCTAAATTATTGAAGATAAAGGAAGATTTGATCAAAGGGTTTCCCCACATTGGGGTTTGTCCCTGGCTAGCCGCCACATCTTGTGTCTCTTGTCTTGGCTTGTTTTCTGTCGATCGTTTAATATTCTATCTGCATTTTACTTGATGTACATGTGATTACTAATCTGTGGATAGTAATAAGAAAAATAAGTAAATTTCTATAAGCATAGAACATACCATAAATTAACACATTCGTAGTCTCAACTGCTTCTTATCTCATTCTCGTTTTCTTTGACTTGACTGTTGCCACGTGTGTGGGGACTGACTATTTGTCCTCACTGATTGAACGAAGGTGGCCAAGTTAACTGACCATCTTTCGCTTATAAACCAAATCGCTCACAATCTTTACATCTTTTGACTACATTATCCAAATGAGAGATTGAAGCAAGATACTTACCTATGGTGATAATACCTTGCTGCAATTTGTTGAAGACATGAGGTGCTTGCTTTGTGTTTTTTGCATGTTATTTTTCATTCCTTTTTTTATTTCCCTCTGATGATTCCCTTGATGTGCAGTTACCTAGTGTTGAAGATGATGGTGTTGCTGCTGCTCTGGAGCTTCTTCTGCCCTTGGATCTTCATGCTAGAAGCTTGCTGCAACTCATGATTTTTATTCTGTGGGAAAGGCTGCTACAGGATTTCCTACAGGATGTCATGTAGCTCCATCTCCCTCAGAATTTTTAATCATTTCCACTGCTAGGAATTTGAGGATGATGACATGGATAGAGAGGAGGTCTAAGAGTGTGAATAATGAGAAGTACACTCAAGTGTTGTTCCGTTCCGCTCCCTGTTTCATTTTCCTCTATGTTTTCTCTTAAAGAATGTGAAAAAAAATTGAAAACTGAATTTTTTATGACGGATTCAGGGGTGATCATGGTGGAGAGAGGTATGATAATGGAGTTGTTATGTAGGGTTTTTTATTTTTTTGACATGGGTAGGTCATTTTCTTTCCCTAAGGTTACTCATTTTAGGATTCTAAAGCCACTGTAATTCCTACAGGATCATCCTGTAGGTTTTCAGGGGATACTGTAGGTTTACAAAGAATCCTGTAGAAAACACAGTACCCTTGCAAACTGAGGAAAATGAGTGAAGAAATAAAAGGAATGGTGGAATAATGAAATATAATGGATGGAAAAATAAAAATGTGAGTGGAATAGGTCCCTTTTGATTCTCCTTTTCTCTCTGATTGTCCTCCTGCTGACCTGCAAACAATTTTTCATGATTTTTCTTTTCTCTTTTTTTTTTTGAAAACAACTAGTCTGCCTCCAAGAGGTTTTCATTCTAGCTACTTTCCCTAGGCGCCTCAAGAGAGGTTTTCACTGAGAGATCTTTTTATTTCTCTTTTTTTTCTTTTTTTCTTTTTTTTTCTTTTTTTTTGACACCATTGGGCTGCCCCAAGAGGTTTTCAGCCCAATAGTGGGACTCAGGCGCCTCATGGAGGTTTTCATCTGAGTCCTTATTTTTCTTTTTTCTTTCCTCAATGACTTGATGAGGCAGGAGCTGAAACTTGGTCCACCACCATCATTGTTTTATTGATACCATCAATTAACTCTTTCTTTGACAATGGCCTCTTGTAAACTTTTAGTCTATGCCCATTAACAAGTAAAGGAATGGCCTCTACATCTATGGTTTTGATCTGCACTGAACCATTATCATGACATTTTTCTATAACATAAGTCCCTAACCATCTTGTCCTTAACTTGCCCTTAAATTCTTTATATCTGGAATCATATAACAAAGCCCAATCACCTTCTTGAAATTTCTTATCATAGATGTTCTTATAATGCCAGATCTTCCTCTGAAGTTGAGTTACCTCTGTGTGTAGGAGGGCCTGCATTCTGATCTCATCTAAACCATTCAACTGGAGCAATCTCTTCTTTTGTGCACTGCTGAGATCTAGATCTAGTTGGGTTGCCATCCTTAATGTATTATACTCAAATTCAATGGACAACAAGGCCTTTTTCCCATAGACCACCTCATAGGGTGTGAATCCAGTGGTATTATAGGCCTAGGTGGCTTCAACTAGTCTATCTTCTCAATATTTCCTATTGCTACTAACCACTTTGGTCAAGATGTCCTACAACACTCTGTTGGTCACCTCCACTTGCCCATTGGCTTGTGGGTGATAGGGAGTGGAGGTTTTATGCTTGATCTTATGTTGGCTTAACAACTCTTCAATCATGTTGGAGGTAAACGGTTGCCTTGATCAGTGACCAATTCTCTAGGGTACCCAAATTTGTAAAATACATTCTCCCTTAAGTACTCAACGACCTTCTCCTATGTTGTCGCCTTAATTGTCTTGTTTTCATCCCACTTAGTCAGATAGTCAGTGCACACAATGATATACTACTTTTTCTTGGAAGGAGGATCAATAGGTCCAATGAAGTCCATGCCCCACTTGTCAAATGGCTCAAAAGTCACTCGAGGTTGTAGAGGAATTCCATCTCTTGGAGTAGGCTTTCCCATCCTTTGGCACTGATCAAACTGACTAGTATATCTTTTCACATCCTGATGAAGAGTGGGCAAATAATACCCAACTTGTAACACTTTAAATGTTGTCCTCTTTGCTGTAAAGTGACCTCCACAAGGCCCATAATGACAAGTCAAAAGGATTTCAAATACTTCCTCCTCCCTAACACACCTTCTCAGAATTTGATCTAGGCCTAGTTTGAAGAGGTTCCCCCAATCCAAGTGAAGGAGGTTCTCTTCCTCATGATCTTGTTTTTCTTCTTGGAGGACAAATTCGGTGGCAACTGTGCAGATACCAAATAGTTTTCTATGTCAACAAACCATGGAGAGAGAACTGAAATGGCGAATAAGTGTTCATCTGAAAACTAATCATCAACCATTCCCTCCTCACCTGCAGGCAAAGTTAATCTGGACAAAAAATCTGTAACAACATTTTCCTTACCAGGCTTATCAACAATAGTTAGATCAAACTGTTGTAGTAAAAGTAACCATCTAATTATTCGGGCATTCACATCAAGTTTATTCATTAAATATATGATTGTAGCATGTTCAGTATGTACGAATGTTTGATAGCCTGTAATATAATTCCTAAATGTTTTCAATGAATGCACAACTGCTAGGAGCTCCTTTTTGGTCATTGTGTAGTTCAGTTTGGCCTTTGACAGATTCTTACTGATAAAGTAAATGGCATAAGGCAATTTCTCATCTATCTGGCATAGGGCTTCTCCTATGGCTTAGTGTGAGGCATCAGCATGAATATGAAAAGCAAGAGCCCAATTTGGGCCTTGGAGAATCAGTGCAGTCGTTAACTTGTCCTTCAAGGTGTCCAGGGCCTCTTGACAACTTCTTGACCATACAAACTCAAAGTCTTTGGCCAATAACCCAAATAAAGGAGAAGCCAACTTGCTGAAGTCTTTTATAAACCTTCGGTAGTATCCAGATAACCCTAGAAAACTTCTGACATCTCTCTGCTTTTGTGGAGGTGGGACCCTTTGGATGATAGATATGTTGTTTGGGTCCACCTACAGTCCTTGCTGAGATATTGAATGACCTAGCACGGTCCCTGCAGTCACCAAGAATTCACATTTTTCAGGACTGAGAGACAGGTTCATTTCAATTCATTTGTGTAGCACCTTACTTAAGTTGGATAGAACCTCCTCGAAATCACCTCCATAAGGTGCAAAATCATCCATATAAATTTCTACCGCATCATGGACTAACTTGACAAAGATACTCAGGACTGCTCTCTAAAAAGTGGCAGGAGCATTGCATAGGCCAAAAGGAAGTACCCTATAGGTGAAATTACCCTAAGGACAAGTGAAGGTGGTTTTATCCTAGTCTTTGGGGTTGATCTGGATTTGATTGTACCCGTTGAATCCATCTAGGAAAGAGAAAAACATTTTCCCCGCTAGGCCATCTAGCACTTGGTCGATGAAAGGTAGAGGAAAATGGCCCTTCTTTGTGGCTTTGTTTAACTCCCTGTAATCGACACAAATCCTCCACTTACCATTTTTCTTTGGAACCAACACCAAAGGAGAGACCCACTCACTATCCGAGATAGGGTAAATGAACCTTGCATCTAGCAGTTTTTGTAGTTCTTCTTTGACTATATCTTTAAGAGTTGGACTCATCCTCCTTTGGGGTTGCCAGACTGGCTTGCAACCTTCTTTGATATAAATGCGGTGAGTACACACCGAGGGGTGCACTCCCTTCATTTCTTTGTAACTCCAAGCAAAGGCATCCATGTGTTCCTTTGGCATGTTGCACAACTTTTCTTCTTGGAGAATAGAAAGAGATGGATTGATTTTCAAAGTTCTCTCGGGTCTGAATTCTATGGTTTTGATACAGATAGGGTTAGAATCAGCTAAGCATAGATCAATTTTATGGTTGTTTTGGGTTTCCGTTACTACCTCTTCTAAGGAAAATGTATTGGGAGTTGGACTTTGGAGTATGTGTTCGATCAAATCATCTTCATCATGTTGTCCCCCTCCCATGGTTGTTTCTAAAGTATAGAGTTGGGCAAAATAAACTTCATATTCCTCCTCCTCTTCCAGCCACAAAGGTAAGTCATGTTCTAGAGATGGCTAAGTAGGAGGTTATAGGACTAACTTCTTGGACATATGCCCATTCTTGATGGTCATATTTCTAGCTTTGCAACTAATGTAAACATCGACAATGGCTAACCAAGGCCTCCCAAGGATGAGAGGGTAACTAGTAAGCTTAGCCTTAGGCTGGAGAACTAGGAGATCTGCAGGGTATTCCCAATAATCAATGGAGACCATCACATCCTCCATAATCCCCTCAAGGGTCACTGTGGAACGGTCTGCAAGTTGCAGAATTGTTGTGGTCTTTCTCAATGAACCTTGGAGGTTGAACTTGAGCATGGTGTCCTTGGTCATCACATTAATGGAAGCCCCAAGATCAATTAGAGTGTGTGGGATGATGGTGCCATTGATGTGCACATATACTACAGGGCTTCCAGGGTCCAAATACATTGGACAGATTACCTGCCCCATCATTAATTCAGACAACTACCCAATGACATTAATGGTAGGGGCATCTCTTCTTCACTTCCCTGGATGCTTGAAGCACTTCTCATTAATCAACTTGTTGTAAATAGGTACATCTTTAATAGCTTAGAGAAGTGGAATTTTGACACATAGGTTTTTCATTTCTCCTAGAAATTTAGCCTCTTTTGGGGTAGGCTGGAGTGGTTGGGTTAATCTCTCAGGAAAGGGTGGTGGATTTAATTTAAGCATGCTTTCCTCTCTTTCTTCCTCAACCTACCTAGGTGGAGGTAGAGGTTGGTTGTTCGGAAGTACTCTCCCATATCCCAGGTTGATTTCATGAATCTCCACAGCATAAGCTGGATAGGATGTCTCTCCACTATATATTTGTTGTTCTTGTCTATTGTTTGGGTTCGGATTTGGATGGGTAGGCATCTGGGGTTGTTTAGGTGGAGCAGAGTGTAACAGTTGTGGTTGGGCAAGTGGTGAAGGAAATAAAGCTGGAACATTGTTGTATGGGGGCCTCCACCCCTAGGGCAGTGCATTCCACTGAGGTTGTGGTGGAGCATATGGTTGAAATGACTGGCTGGTTGGCTGGGAATGATATTGAGGTGAAAAGGACCAAGGATGAGGTGTATACCATGAAGGATGAGTAGGGGGTCCCCAATAAGCTATGGATGTGGTCTATTTGGGTTTGTAATATGCATGGGATGACCCTTGCATGCCCTACTGGTATGGCCTAGGCCCATGAGGTCTCCTTTGGTTTATGTAGCAAAGCTGCTCAGTGACCCCTTCAGCTCCTTGATATACAGTTTTGAGCCCAGGCAAAGAGGGGCACTTGTCTGTGGAGTGGTTTTCTTCACAGATTGGGAAAATTTCAATAGAATTTAATGGACATTCGTTCCTAGGGTGCCTCCTAGTGCATCTAGGATAGAAAATGGCCAAGGCTCTCTTTGCTTCCTCCTTCTTTGTGCACAGTGTCCATCTGTAGGGCAAGGGTTTGTAGCATCTCACTTTTGAAATCCTCCAGCATATTTCCAATTTCACCCTTGATGGATGAATTGGAAGAGGATGGACTGACCATAGGTTGACTACCCCTACACTTTTTCCTAGCTTCCCTAGAATGGTTTCTAAAGATAGTCTTGATATCCTCATAGGGTAACTGGAATATATCCCCTCTTACTAACAAGTGTAGGGTATACAAAAGATCTTTCCTTACTCCTCTAAGCAGGACTAGCTTCAGCGACTCAGGGTCAAGTGTGCACCTGGCCCTTTTGTAGCTAAGCTGGAATCTTTCTTCATAATCCTCTAGGGATTCATCATTACCTAAGGTCATCCTAAAAATTTCCTCTTTAGTGTCTTTAGACCTACAATAGTCCCGATACTTTTTGTTGAAGGATTGTTGCATCTGAGCCCAATTTGTGATGCTATCTCTAGATAAACCCATGAACTAGCGCAAAGATGCATCCTTGACAGTGGATGGAAATAGTTTCAACTTCTACTCATCATCTGTATAGTCATAGGTTCGGCATATGCCAGAAAACTCAAATAAGAAAGTTTCTAGGTCTTCTGTGGTCAGGCCATGGAAATGAGGAAGGGTAGAAGAGCTTATATTTTTCATCTTAGTATCCCCATTGGTTTCCCTGATGGGGAAGGCACCCTCATCTCTTTCTCTATTTCCTCTGTCATTTCTATTTTTAGCCATAAGTTAAGTAGGAATGGGTTCTCCTCCTTCTTCCCTTGTAAGTTCTTCAAATATGTCTCGCTGCTCCCTTAAGGGTTCCTCCAGTTCACAACCATCGAAGAAGAGGGAAGGTCAGTTGTTTGAAGCAATGTGGGTATTTGGCAAAAATTTCCCTATTCCTATGAGGCATGAAAAGAAATGTTTTTGTTTTGTTTTGTTTTGTTTTTTTTCAAACTTGGAAAGTAATTGCATAATTGAAATTGCAGACGAAATGAAAAATATTGACTGAATGAAAAAAATTAACTACTTAATTGAAATCTTACTTGCAGAATGGAAAGGAAAGCAAAGAATGTAGAATAAAAAAGGAAGCAGCTAAATTACTTTTGCAGAAATGAAACTAATAGTAGAATATTAGAAACAAGAAATAGAAGAAAGAAAGCAGTAATCACATTTTACTCAAACACCTCCCCAGCAACAGTGTCAAAAATGATAAGCACCAGTATTGCAGCAAGAATGTTGCAACTCCTGGAGCTACCATCTTTACTTTATCAACCCGGGATTCGTACAAACATGGAGGTGACAGTGTTGTATGCACAAGTAAAAGTGATGGTTCTGTCTTTTGTCAATGTTCAGCTGGTGAGAGACCACTAGGGATTTCAAGCCATACTTCTATAGATTTAGAAGAAGCTTGATTGCTAATGAAAGAAAGAGAAATCTACTCTAGGATAAATCTTGTCTACTACAATAAGGAAAATGACTGAAATCTTATGCTAAAAACACACCATTCTCTAACTAACTGCTGAGAAACTATGCTTTACAAGAATGACAAGCTAACATGTATGAAATGCTACTGTCTAAAGCATGGAAGTTCAAAACATCAACCATCATTACTATGCATGTGAAGGACTAAAATAAATATGATTTGTCTTTTTATTCTTCTTATGGAAAATCAAGTGTAAACCCTAATCTCTTTTGGTGATGTGGTGGGTGGCTTAGTGATGTTGTTGGATGGTTGGGAGGTTTAGGGGATGGTTGTAAGGTTCGGGAGACCCTTGGGTGACCTGGTGTGGCTTCCTAGATTTTTTCCCTCAATATGGTGTCAAAACAGGCCAATACAGGAAAACCTACAAGATGTACTAGGAACCTGCAGGATTCCCTGTATTTCTACAGGATACAACTGAGAGAAAAACGACGGTTTCTGGAGGTGATGGAAGGCTTATGGAAGGTGGTGGATGGGTGGAATGGAGTTAGAAAATTCCTAGGATCACTCGTAACTCAAAACTAAGGTTAGGAGATGGTTGGATTCACTAAACATGCTTGGAGGAATTTCTATGTAAAATGATGAGATTGGTGAATGTCTTGGTGAAAGCAAGGAATGATTATGGATGGATGAAGTTGGATGGTGGTTGACTACTATGAGATCTCTTTATATTTCTAAAGCTCCTGCTCTTCATTAAACATTTATAATTTCCAAAAAGTCATGTAAACAAGAAGACTTCTAACAAGCTGGAAAAGTCGATTTTAATGAACTAGTTGTCTACTTCATGCATGAGGGAAATTGCTAAATAAAACGGAACCATGGATGAGATCTACTGTAAGACTAAAGATGGAAGACATGGTAATTAAATCAGACACTTGCATAACTGATCAAATGTTGGTTCAAGTACAGTAAACTCTAAATCTTATGAGAAAATGGAAACCTGTCTTTTTTGGGGCTGCATAAGGGTCTTTTCCTCAAATCATGATACGTGAGGGAATAAGTGAGGCCAAGACACCTACTGACAACTTTGTGGTGCTCCTTTTATCCCTTATAACCTGCTACTGAATTAAAGCACAAATGGAAGCAAACTAATAAACAACTAATCAAATCCACATTACTTGCAATGAAATACTTCTAAAGACAATTTAACCATGAATCTATGAAATTAATCCAAGCATACAGATACAAGAAGAGGAGCCTTTGTTGCTAGGGTTGGGCCCTAACCCAAGAGCTTCAGCCATCTGAGTTAACTTGGTGCTGCATCAAGAAAAATCTCATTTTCATTATCAAAAGATAAAATTACATCAATGTCTTCCACAAGTCTGGAGCTCGAAAATAACTAGCATTTTTTTACAACCAAAATTTGAATCCTAATGAGGCTCTAGGCCTCTCTACTTATACAACTAAAGTCCCCAACGACTTCCTTAAATATAAGGAGGCTCATCTCCCAAACTCGAGATGAACTAACTCTTTGTCTATCACTTTCTCAGCTGCCTTTTGATCTTCATGACTTGGTTGATTGCACTCCAAGCTAGTGTGATTGATGGAGGAATATTCGAATGGGGGAGGAGTAAATGAGGAGGATTTACTTCCTACAATCTTTGTTGAGGAAAATTAATTACCTATCATTTAATTGTCAACCCGGGGGTTTCATAAGACTTGCGAAGCATGCATGCACTATATATGCTAGAAATTAACTCTCAATTTAGATCAATATAACTACGAAACCAAATAATGAAAAACCAAATTCACTTATTATACTTCAACACTCAATTCAAAAGAAATTATAGTAAAATTATAGTATGGCACATGGAATTGAAATCTTATTCTTTCAATCTTACAGGAACTGAAAAGCACACCTCTTTCAGAAATGAAAGCAAAAACAATCATTCTTAACCTCTCACATAAGAAAAGATATGAAAGAAAATAAAAAAAAATACTCTTAACTTCTAGGTAGAAAGAAAATAAAAACAATCATTCTTAACCTCTCACACAGGAAAATATATGAAAAAAATTTTAAAAAAAAAATGCTCTTAACTTCTAGGTAGAAAGCAAATAAATACAATCACTCTTAACCTCTCACACAGGAAAAGATATGAAATAAATAAATCTTAATCTATGAAAGTAATAAATCTTAATCTATGAAAAACAATAAATCTCACACATTGTAGGTAGCCAATCCAAAAGCATGAGAGATGGCAAGTTGATAGGCTCCAAATGCAAGCATAACCAAATCAAGGTGAACATCACTCATGAGCATGGTGCCAAATCCAAATTCTATATTCAAAACATGATAATTTCCCCAACTTTACACATGCCTTTCAAAGGAGAAGGCTCTCCTATTTATACAAAAACATAAGAAGCTACCTCATTAATGGAGGTCCATTATTCTCTCCCTAGATCCCTAGAAAATCTCATAGAGTTACAACTCAAATAGGTAATGATGAGACACATATCCTCTTTGACCTTTATCCAAATATTCTTCCATATCTTGAAGATAATTCGAATTTGAGTATTGGAGGCCACATAAGGGTGTCTTGGAAGCTTCCAAATGACGTACACATGTCATGAAACTCAAGCCACTTTTAAGTATTAGAAAGTATATGTATTTTTTGTAAATTTTAACCATTTAATTCACTTATAATACTAGAAATTATTAACTTTTGGAAAACACAAAGGTAACCCATATAATTATGAAAATGGAGGCTAATGAAAGGTTATATGGTCATGGAGTTGTGACATGTGAGTGAAATGGTGATGATAAAGGTGAAAGTGGATGATATTTTGAATACATTTTGGAGACTCTACAATCTCTCTCCCTTGTCCCATTCGAGTTTCAAACCTTAGTCTTGTCAAAATTCCTTTATTTTCTCTTCCAAACCTCCATTCAATTTTTTACCATTAGGAGTAAGTCAAACGTTACCTGCCCTTGTTCATAATATACGAATGCACAATCACCACAGGATCAAGATAGGATCTCGGTCGTTCGGGAAAGGCAAAATGGAAACAATGGTCTCTTCGAAATACTGAAAAGTTCGGAGAAACAAATCCATTGTTCTCGCATATTGGTCCACTAGGCATAATATCTCACTTTAACTCATCTCATTAAACAAAATATAATCAAAACATGTAATAAATTGTGAGAAGAGTTGATTTGACTAGCTAGGAGGTGAATTAAGGCCCATATAATTACCCAATGATGAGGCTCATCAGCATTCTCCTTCACCATCCATGCAAGTAAAGAGATTCATGATCCCTGCAGACATTATGACACCACCTCTCACCCAACAGCGGCAAAAGGGACCAAGCACCTACACACAACAACAAAGAAGACAACTACATCAGCTGGAAGAATCAGCATAAAATGATCCATAAACTTCCATGGATATTCCACTCGACAGTTCATCACAAAAGATCTGATAATGTTATATTAAAAAATATTAGATTCTACATTATTAGAGTTTTATTTAATTTCTAGATCTATAGATTTTACTGTAATTAGTGCATGCATGCAAATATAAATTATGAAAAATAGTAGAGAATGAATAAAAAAATCTCACACACACATAAGACACAAGATATGCTCTCTGGGAAACCCTTTTGGGAGAAAACCCAGCTGGAAGGTGAGGTCGCTTTGCTCTCTTTCTCTAATTGGAAATATGGTTGCAGATAAAAAGAAGTAATGTTTATGGCCCGTGGGTTGATACAGTGCACAGATCCTCTCTGTGTGCTCTACCTCTTGTCTCTCTTGGCTATATTTTCTCAACTATGGAACAAATTCTCTCGAAAGAATGGAATGCCTCTTCCTCCTAATGGCCTGGTTATAACATGGCCCGATAGCCTACTAGTGGTTAAGTTTGACTACATCAACTCTTAACTAGAGTTACAAAATAGACTCTTCTAGAGTCTTCTACATCACAAAGATGTGGCTAACCTCTTTTCCATGAATAATGGGGGCTAACGTGACATACTCCCAAACTATAGGTGTGAAAACAGAAAGGTCAACTTCTGAGTGGCATAACTTTTGCATAGAGACTTCGATTGACGCGATTCTTGCACCATTGGAAATATTTCTATGTGTAGAATAGCATGAAAAGGTGTGGATCTTAAGAGACAATTTTTTACCCCCAAAAAACGTCGTTTGATGACTCAAAATTCTCCCAGAAAGTTTCGGACCTCGTTTTTCCAAACTGGGTCCCGCCAATAAAAATGATCTCGTGAGTTGATTCCTCCACTTTTTCCACTCCAAATGAATCGATATGGATGACAAACAATATAATGTTCCAATTTAGATCACAACTCCCCATTTTGAGAGGCTTTTGGTCCCTAAAGGCTTTTACTGAACGAGGTGAGGAAATTTTTCCTCCACCTTCTCTCTGGTGTACCATTTAGTTTTGCCTAGAATTTCTCCCTTCTGCCCAATCTGCCAAAGGTCTTGTTTCCCTTGTCTTGTAGTTCTAGACCTCTGTTGCAAAAATGTATCTTCTGTCAACTCTTCTTGAGCGTATGGTGCCAAATCCTCCACAGAAGGTAGGACTTGTTCCTCTTTCTAATATAGCATGGAAGGCTCATAGAGTTTCAAATTATTTGCATTTACAACTGATTAAATGCGCATATATGGTGGTAAACTAAGTCGATAGACATTATCACCTAATTTTTCCAGTATCTCAAAGGGACTATACCTTAGAGCCTTGATTTTCTTACCAGGCCCCTGCAGCCTCTCCTTGTTCAAATGTAGCCATACTTTATCTTCCACCTTGAATGATTTCTTTATTCTGTGCTAATCATGTTTGGCCTTATACTTCTCCTGTGACTTTTGTAGTGTTTCATGTACATGTATATGGATATGCCTGATCTTATATATAAATTTTTCCTCCCTCAAAGCATCTCCTGTAAGATCTTCCTTCAATCCTCCTTGCTTCCCATATGCAATTTCCAAAGGTGAAGGTGGAAAATATCCAAAACAAGTTTCAAATGGGGACTTTCCTGTAGAAGTGTGTGTTATAGACATTTTTGGGCACTACAACCCCAAGCATAAAATGTCCATAAACCATGGGCTCCTAAGTCCCTAAAAGTGTTGTTCCAACCCCTAAAGGAACAAGGTCAACTGATTATAGCTTCTCCCAGAAGTTCTCCATGAAAAACTACTCAGAACTGGTCAAAACAGGATCATTTCACCTACTCCATAGGCAAAGTGTGTTGCATCTCACCTAAGTACACTCAGTGGGTGCGTTTCATTTCAAAAAGCCCTTCTATGGGGTGCGATGGGCGAGAAGAGACAAATGGCAGTGTCAATCTGCGAGGTGGAGAAGCATGGAATCTTCCAGAAACTTCTCCTATGACACTTGCCTTTCTGAATTCGACCAAGGATGAGTAAGAGATCATCAATCTCCAAGTGGAAGCAAGAACTATCAGAGGGAAGACACTAATCAAATCACAAGCTGACTCATCTCCCTTACAGATATCTATATATGGATCCCTCATCCCAGAGATCCAGAGGCTGGAATTCTGCATCTCGTAATGAATTGCTATTGGTTTCTTGAGGCAACATCATACTGTTGGGTGATCTAAGCTTTGCATGAGGTGAAGAAGGGCTTACTTGCTGAGAGGATGATGCTGGGTCAGAACAAATGGTTGTAACTCTCTTGGCTCTTTCTTGATTATCAATAAAGCTATTCAATTTTTCCTCCATACTCTTGTGTAATTTATGTTTTGTGCATTTGTATGGTCAATTTACATCTGATCCTAGATTGTTTATGATAATAGATCTATGTTCTCGTATAGTGTTGTGCTGCTTTGATTCTACAGGTACTCTGTAAAGCTGGGTATACAAGGAAGCAAGTAGCAAAGGACTATCAAAAGAGAGAGGAATCGAGCAAGGAACCAAGCGCAAGACAAAGGTTGGCCTCCTCTATTCTTCTCTCATCTATCTTTCATAAACGAAAACGAAAGTAGTTTTACTTTGTTTGTTTCTAAGGTAGCTACCACACCTTAGTGGGATTAGCAGTTCTGCATAGACACTTTTCCCTGTAATAGTGTGGTCTGCTCTGTTATAATAATGCTATATATATACCATATTTTCATCCCAGGTCTTCGGATGCTTCTGGTTGTAACCTGTCAGAATTTGCACCAAAGTCATGTTGACTACTTCTATCTTCCCATCTGTCTATGGATGGAATGTTGTAGATCTCTTCAAATTCATGTCCATCTTCTCCCACAATGTAGTCTAGAATGCACTGAGAAATCTTGTATACCTATCTAAAATGATGCTCCTTAGTATCCCAAAGTGCACCAAGACCTGTCCAAAGAATAAGTTTGTAGCTTCTTGTCCACTAATGGTCTTTTTACAGGGCATCAAAACACACATCTTGCTGAACCTGTCAACTACCACGAACAGGTAGTCATGTCCCTTCTTGGTTGTCGGTAAACCTCCCACAAATTCCATGGAAATGCTTTCCCAAGGATGAGTAGGTACAAGGGATGATACGGACCTTGTTTCCTGTTGCTAGGATTGCTATTACAACAAAGCATGCATCCTCTTATGAACCTAGCTACTTGTTCTTGCATCTTGGGCCAATACACATACCTCTACAAGTTAGCCACAGCCATCCCTACACCAAAGTGCCCTGCAATGTTGAAGGTGTGAGCCTCTCTAATTAGCTGCAAGCACTCATCTTTAGGAACACATAACTTATCCAACCTATAGAGTAACCCATCCTGGAGATGGTAGTCAACAATGTCGTCTCCATCATGCACATGAATCTGACTCTGCAACTACTGATACACATCCTTGAGGTCCTCATCTTCTGAATATGCCTCTCTGTATGCATCATGGGTGAATGGCTCCATTTGCACAAGAGTCCCCAAAGTTGTAATATTTGATGTGGGTGGCCTTGAAATCATATCAGTGAACTTGTTTGTTCTTCCCTTCTTATATTTGATCACCAAATGAAACCACTGTAAAAACCCCATCCACTGGTCTGTTGTAGTTTATTCTAGCCCTGTAAGTACTGTAATTGCTAGTATCTGTGTGGATTATTGTCTCCTTTCCCATCAAATAGTGCTTACACTTCTTCACAGCTTGCACCATGGCATAAATCTCCTTATCGTAGGTAGGGTAGATAAGAATTTCCCCATGAAATACTTCAAAATGGTAGCAAACAAGCCTTCCTCGCATCAAGACAACTCCCATAACATACCCACTCATTTTTGTCTCCACTTCAAAGGGTCATTACAAATTTGGTAATGCTCGAACGATGCTTCACTAGTCTTCTTCTTTAACTCATCGAAATCCTCCTGCTCACCTTTTCCCCACTGGAAACTCTTTCCACTTGCTGTTATGGCATGGAGGGGTGTTGCTACCGCTGAAAACGAGGCTATGAATTTCCTTAGGTACTATGTTGCTCCAATGAAACTCCTAAACTCAGTAACATTAGTAGGCACTGGTCATTTCATGATGGCCTGCATCTTGGAAGGATCTATCTTCAATTCTCCTCCACCAATCACATATCCCAAATACACCAAGGACTAATGCACAAACTCGCACTTCTTGAGATTTGCTAGCAGTTGGTGCTTCTTCATTGTTTCGAGCACCTACGTCAAATGTGAAATATGCTCCTCCCAAGTAGCACTATATACCAGTATATCATCCAAATATACAATAACAAATGAATCTATAAAAGGGTGCAGTAAATCATTCATTAATATCATAAATGTAGCTAATGCATTACATAGGCTAAAAGGCATAACTAACCACTTGTTAGGGCCTAAATCTACCTCAGGCTAAGAAAGGCAGGATCTAGGGTAACATCAAACCACACTTAACTTGGTAGCTAGCCCTACCAGGTCGAGAGAGGGCTCTCTCCTTGTAAATAACAGGAAAATATAGCAAATGAGGCATGAGATGGCTGATGTAAAAACTAATTTTAGGCTAGGTATATGCTTAAAGAAGTTTGATTGAATTTAATGTTGGTTTTCTGGCTCAAATGTGAAAGGCAGATTTGGGTCTGGGGAATGGACTTAGTCTTGCAAAGGTTTCTATGGGGCGAGGTAGGCAAATGGTTTAGTACTTTGAAATAAGTGAGATGGAAAGTCTTATGATTGGTGAGGAGTTGGAGAGGGCATGATAGTCTCAGGGATCCTCTTCAAACAGTTGAAAACATAAATAACTAAACAAACCCTAGGTAGAGCACTGCAACATCAATGAATTCTACCTTTATCCTTGATTCATTTAGTTAAGCTTAACAGAGAGAGATGATGACATACATAAACACATGTAAACTTGAATTACATAATAAAAAACAATACCAAATCATCTTGCCACAAGAATCCCACAAAATGTTGCAAACCCTGGTCTATTCCTTTGCCAAACTGTAGAGATGAAAGTACAATAATGCTCAAAGCATTCACAAGAGTCCAACCTTTACAAATGACTAAAAAACTACTAGATATAGGCAACAAACAAATCATGCTAGGCTTTAGGGGTCTAATTCATGAGTTTAGGAGCTGTTTCAATAGGATCTAAACTAAGAACTGAAAAGTAGGCAGTGGAACAGCTTGCCTCTAAAACCTAGGAAACTTATTCATTCAGTTCAAAACTACCTTTTCATGATGTATCTACCTCCATGAGTTAATTTTCAAATTTTTTACATCAAATTCCATCCATTTACATCAAACTACAACATGAGTTTGACTATGAGAGAGAGAAAAGTCAAACTGAGAAAAAACTAGGCGAAAAAACAGAGTTTTTGGCAAAAAATGACAATTTTCCATCCTGTGTGTCGCGCTACTATCCCTGTGCATAGCGCCTTTTTGCAGCTAATTTTGGAGGCCTTCCCATGCACCAAATGTGCTCCAAGTGGGCTTGTTGGAAATTTCTATCTATCTACTTTCCAGAACATGTGGAATTTCTGAATTTGGTGTCCATTTGCCCCTCCAAAAGTGAGTTCTCCCAACACTGCTTCCTATGTGGCCAAAAAGGGGCAAAAAGGGCATTTTTGAGGTGTTTTTGACCCTTTTGGAAGCCCAAAACTTGGCAAAAATTTCTAGTAATTTCTAGGTATTCATAATTTTTCATGCGGAATCCAAAAATGTAAAGTTTTCCTCCAGAGGAGGCCCATAGCAAAAGCGAGCACCGGGTGGCGCTACGCACTAGGCAGAAAAATCTGTTTTTTCCTCCAAAAATTCAAAACTGACAAAAAGTGTGCCAAATTTCTTGAAATTTGGGCTGAGTGACCTGCGTCAAGTACTATGTTGAGCTAAGGAAGCCTCAACCAAAATCTTGAGCTTATCTTGCTCTTTCTTCCTCCTCAGAGTTTTCCTCAACTTGGCCTTCAAGGTCCTTATCCTCGCTTTGCAAACCTTGTTTCTTGCCAAATAGTGATAGGCCATGTGCCTCAACATCTTTTTTTGTTTTTTGGCCTTCTCCAGCAACTTCTCCAAGTGCATGTTTGCCCTCTCTAGCCAAGATTCTCGATCAGCTTCAATCTCTTACTCTAGTGGTGTCAACTTGATTTTCCTCCTCTTGGCTGCCTGCCGATTTTCTACTATGTTTTGCAGCTCCATGATAGTCTGCTGATCCTCCAACTGCTTGTTCCTTTGCTCAAGATATTTTATGATCCACTTAGCTCTTTCCAGGTTAAGAGAAAAGTCATGAATGTCAGTTTCTTGTTCCTTGATGATCTCCTTAAGTTTTAAGCTTTGGGAGCCCAAATCAGAGTCATCCTCCTAAATGAGAATGAAATCTCTCTCTTGACCTTCAAAAGGTCTCTCATCATACAATGGTTGTTTACCTTTGTCATGTACCTACTTTTTTGTTGAAGGAAATGAGATCTCTTCCACCCCAAGTGGAGATAGTACTCGTTTGGCTGCTGCAAATAATCTCCTTGTGCCCTTTTGATAAGTGATAAACACTGGCACACTAGTGGTTTGAGTCTCATGCACTTCTTGCTGATGTGAAGGCCCTCCTACCTCATGAAAAACTGATGGAGTCACTTGAGGACTTGTGAAAACCTCATGTGAAATGAAATCATCCCATGAAACATTCAGTAAACTCAGCTGATGCAAAACCACAATCTTGATCAATGAAAAATGATAAATGTTGTTGTACTGCTGATGAGGAGGTTTCCTTTACACCAATGTGGTCATTTTCTCAATATTTCGGCACATGAAATAGGGGATGTTCATCATCCTCACTTTAGTGAAATTCATCAATAATCTGACATGATAGGTGTATAGACGAGAAAATCTGCCTTCACAGCCGAAATATTTGATTATGAGTTTCATAAGGGGAGCATATGTGTCTTGTAGGTATCTGAATGGGAAGACCCTACTGATTTGCTTCTGATAGCCAACCTTGATATAAGGCTCATAATTCTCTTTGTCCACCAGCTGTCCCTTGTTCCACTATTCACCCACATTCGGAATACCTATTGCTTCAGCTCTAGTTTCAGGTGTCAAAGTGAATGTAACACCTGCCAGATTGACCTGGCCATTGTGAAGATGGAGGACAAATAGGTATTTGACACTTTCCACCATCTCACAAAACTGGTAGCAAGATTGATGTTTGAAACATGTTACAACTAGAGGGCAAGCCAATAGCTCAGTAAGTGTAGTGGGCTCCTCCCGAATGTGTTTTCCTCCCTTGTGAGGTTTTCTTGGTGCATGAATTTCTTGGGAGGAATCACTTATTGTTTCTTCATCCTTGTCATAAGGTGAATTTGTCTCCATGTTTGCCACTGTATGGTGTTTCAATGATGAGTATGAAGATATTTTAACTTAAGAATAGTTGTTTGTTGTTAAATGAAAGGGATTTGATGAGTGGGACTGTGAATGTGGGATTTTGCTGCTAATTGTGGGGGTTTTTGGGAAGTGATAGGATTAGGGTATATAGATTAGGGTTTGGGATAATAATGGGAATTTTTTGTTAGGGTTTTGGGTATAAGGGGGTAGGATGATTATAGGTGAGAGAGGGGTAAGGGAAATGAAATGAGGGGAGTGTAGTGAAGAGGAAAATGAAAATGGTGTAGGGGACAACAGCAAAAATTACAACTTTGCAAACCCTAGGCAATTTTTCAATGAAACTGTACAAAAACTAGGGTTTTCCTTTTCACCTATTTTCACACCATCAAAGATGACTAAAACGCTTGCAATAGCACTTAGGAATGTTAAACTTACTTGTGAAATGAGGTTTGCAAGATTTGGAGCTTGGAGGAGGTGATTTGAGTGAAGTTTAAGCTAGGAGGATCGGTGCGCCGCGCCCAGAAACAAGTACACCACACTCAACAGGTGCCCTGCGCCCATTGAAGGTTCAGTGTGTTTCTTGCGCTCATGGAAAATTTTAGGGACGAATGTTCGCCCTTTGGCGAATATTTTGTATCATAGTACATTTTTACAAATCGCCTCAAATAGCCCACCTTATTTTAAGGGAGAGGATAAAAAAGGTAAATTTAGCCCTTGAAATTAGGAGTTACAACCTTCCATTCGCCCTAATTTTCAAGAATAGGTTTTATTTAAGTGAATCCTATGGGCCAAATACCATATTTATAAAAGAGGTATGGTAAATTAATAAAAATATAAATAAATGAGAGGTATGGTAAATAAATAAATAAAAATTTATATTTACTCCACAAGTCACCTTATATACATGCAAGGGTGTAAATAAATAAAAACATAAATAAAGTGGAGGTATGGTAAATAAATAAAACCTCTTTTTATACTTACTCAAAAGGTATGGTAAATAAATAAAAATATAAATAAACTAGACGTATGGTAAATAAATAAAACCTCTTTTTATATTTAGTCCATAACCCTCTTTCTATTTATGAAGGCTAAAAAAAGAGGTTTTATTTAAGTGAATCCTATGGGCCAAATACCATATTTGTAAAAGAGGTACGGTAAATTGATAAAAATATAAATAAATGAGAGGTATGGTAAACAAATAAGACATTTTTTAATATTTACTCCATAAGTCACCTTATATTTATGAACACTAAAAAAATGTGTTATATTTAGGTGAAACCTATGGGCAAAATACAATGGGCCAAATACCATGGGCTAGATTATTATTAATACCATGCAAAAAAACATTATTAACCCTAATATTAGTATTAATAAAAATAAAAATGGCACATGGTATTGACCCATGGTATTCACTTGGAATGTAGCCTATTTAAATGGGGAAATTAAACCACCATAGATCCATCTTTACTCTGGATCTATTAAGCCCCGAGAGGTATCAAATATCGTGATATGCAAACCAGCATAGAGTGAAAAAATATTTGATCCCTCTCGGGGCTTGGTGGATCAAGAGTAAAAATGGATGTTGTAATTTAATGTATGTTAAACATTTTAACTTGGGAAATTCTATCATCTTAGATCCATCTTAATTTTGGGTCTACCAAGTGCTCAAAGGGATAAATAGATTTCATCCCCCTAAGAGTGGTACATGTGGAGTTAAGATGGATATAGGTTGGTTTTTATGATAATGAAGATATTAAATAGACTTAGGAAATTATATTGTAAAAACATCTTAAGGTGAATGGTTAAAACTACATTTAGCCACTTCACAAAATTTAGTAAAAAATACCAATATCTCCATTAATATTGGTTTTTAACTTTATCTGATTTAACAAAAAAAATTCAAAACAATGAAACCTTATCACTTTTTCCGCATCACCCTCGCAGAATATTTCTCACCATTTTTCAAACATTCTCAATATGATATCTTCATGAAAAAATTTAGGTACTGATGTTGGATTAGTTGTTTGAAAAATAAGTTGGTTTGTACAACCTTTCATCTTCTGTGCTATTATTAGTTTGTCCTAATGATCTGTAGGGGTTGGAGCCACTGCACCATATTTTCCTAAAAGGTGGAGATTATTCACCAAAAAGGAAATTAATCTATATGTTACGACGTTGTTAAAAAATGTGAGACCTATGAGGGTAGTGAATTATGCTAATAAGAAATTTAGATTGGGAGAGACGTAATTAAATTTTATTATTTAATTGAAAATTTCCAATTAAAATAATAATAAATCTACATTTATATATTCATATATTGATTGGAAGGATTCTCACAATGGTCATTTCTTTCAATTAGATCCCCTTCAAGCCCTTGGGATACCTAATACTTTCTTATATAATATAGTTGGGGCTTGCTACTTGTTGGCGTGTTGGGGTAAACAAATTTGATGTGTTTTTTTTATCTCGTAGTTGGAGTCTATGGAATAAGAAAGAAATTTGATAACTTGAAAAAAGTGGTAGCTTGACAAAAGTTGTAGAGAAAAGATTAATCTCTCCTACCTTGACAGAACTCGTTGTCAATATCGACATCTACAAGAACTTTGTTGTGGAATATCATCAAAACTAATAGAAGGATATGAAAGAGTGTATTGTAAGAACCTTGACAAACACGGCCACTGAAACTTGGAACATTGTTTGTAGGAAGAGAAAATTATGTTTCTTTTTCCAAACATGTATTTCAGTATATTACAGTTTAATGAATATGTTTTCTTATTATCATATATGGTTTCATACTTTAACAAAACATTCACCAAGACTTTACAATGTTTTATTATTCAGTAAAAGATTTGCCAAGATCTTACAAGATTTTATAATTCAATGAAATATTCTGCATCAATGTACAAGATAATATAATATGGTGAGAGATTCGCCAAAAAATTATATATACATATTATATTATTGATATAATCACCTCCCATTTTTCCTATGTATCATGGGTATTAGGCCATTTATTATACATATAAATTTAGGGTGGTTCTTGAAATTTTCCCTGCCTACGCCGCACCGACCAGATGCGCTGCACCTCAACCCAGGTGCATCGCGCCTCAAGAACTTTCACAGTTTTTGCTGCAAATTCTCTCCTTCGGCCTCAAACGCAATTTGGCTTTGTTCTCTTTCTTTGGGCATAAATGATGTCTTCAACATGAAAAATACTTTATATACCCATCACTTTAATTTTTCACTTACAAAAACCCACTTTTCTATTGTTTGCCTTTCACTTTGTCTTTTAAAACTCTGTTTTGGCAGTTTGACTTATTTTTTGCCTTTTGATGGACTAATGCTTTGGATTTTTTACTCTTTTGCAGGAGCTGGAGTGCAGGAGCTTGGCAAGGTGACCAGCGCTGCATCTCGGACTTATTACATATAGGAAGAATAAAATTACATGAACTTTTGTACATAAAACATTCAAAAAAAAAAAAACCTTTGTCTTTCCTCAAAACAGGGTTTTGAGGAAAAATCAATCATTGAGCATGTTATTATTGAAATTTGTGTTGCTAAGACTTTATTTGACCTCCTCATGTGCCTGCCAACCATTATTGAGATTTTACAAGACTTTAATGACAAAAACCTAGACCTAATGAGACCTAAAACCATAAAAATGACTTTTGCAAATATAATGACAGAAAATTACTGTAAATGACCTGAATGTATAAAGATGGGCCAGTAGGTAAAGATCATGAGGGAAAATTTATAATATGCTACTTCCATTAGATGATCCATGATCCTAATGGAATGTAGCTGATCAGATGAGACACCTAAAATGCAATCCAACAAGAGAATTTTGATCACTGATGGAGGGATGAAGATACCGACACTAAAACCACTCGTACAAACCTTCCCTAGTTTTGAACGTGGTCTTCCATGTATCTTCTTATTTGACTCAAACTTGGTGATATCTAGACTTCAAGTCCAGCTTGGTGAAATACTTTTCTTGTTGCAACTAATCTAACGGATCATCTATCCTGTGTAGGGGGTATCTATTCTTGAGCGTGATTTTATTCAATGCCCTGTAATCTATACACATCTGCCAAGTCTCATCCTTCTTTGGCACAATGATGATGTGTGACCCACATGGTGATGTACTCGGTCAAATGACACCCTATTCAAGCAGCTGTTGCAAATGTTTCTTCACCTCACTTGCTTCTATAACAGACTGCCTGTATAACCCAATATTTAGCAATGGGGAGTCTAGCAATAGCTGGATCTTGTGCTCCACTTCTCTCTTAGGGGGTATCCCTTTAGGTTATCAGAAAACATCTTTTTATACCTGTAACAACTCCTCCAATTGCTTTTTTTGTTTCTTAGTACACCCCTCTATGGATTCATTGCCTCTTATTGACTCCTCTACAGACTGATTTTCTCTTAAAAACAATAAAACATACTTCTTGTTGGAACTAATCAGTTTCTTGGCTTGGTTGGCACTTACCAATGAAATTTTTGACTTGCCTTTGTGCATGTTGATAATGAATTATTTTCCATCCTTGATGAGCCGATACTGGTTAGCTCTCCTCATGAATATTTCATCACATATGTACATGTATGGATTTCCAAACACGACTCCACATATAACAAGGGGAACCACATCCAGATCTACTTCATCAATAAAATCAACACTAATAGCAAATCTAATTTTACACTATTTTGTTACCTTTAGCTCTACACCCTTATGTACCCATCCCAATGGATATGGGTTTGGATGATCCTTAACTTCCAGCCACAACTTCTTGACCAGATATACTGCAATGATATTTTCCTATGATCTTGAGTCAAACAAATCATCAATCTTCATCTTCTTAACCTGTATCTTTACATGGAAGATTTTGGTCACTTCTTTCTCTTCATGTTGTTGAAGTCTACTCAGATTAACCTCCTTCTGTACTAATGTACAGATGATCTTCTCATCCACATCTGAGTTTCTTTCAACTTGGTTTCTCAAATAAGTGGCCATGAGATTCTTCTTCTTATTATCCTTCTTCTTGTTTTTCGAGTTTAGCTCTGGATGCAACTTCCAGCACTTCTCCTCTATATGGCCATCAATGTTGTAGTGGTTGCAGTGGTTGCTAGGATCTTTCCACTGGTGTGTTGTGGTTATCATCTTTTTATATTTTCCCCCTTTTTACTTCTTCTTCCCCTCCTTAGAAGCCTCTTGTTGCTCCTTTTGCTTCGATCCACTTGATTGCGCTCTTTTCAAGCCTATGTTCTCCAAGCATTGTGCCTGCACACAATCCTCGTCCACCTTTTTGGGCTTGAACAACATTACTTGATCACGCAAATGGTTGTGCAAACCCCCCAAATACTTGAGGAGTAAATCTAGGTTCTTTGGAGAAATACCCAACATTATAGCCATATTTCTGAATTATGTGGTGTACTCTTGCATGCTTTGGCCCGACTTTTGCCTGAAATAATGCCACTGGATCCACTGGTCTTCCACGTACCTAATGGGATAAAACTATGACTTAATGAGGGTTTTTAAATCCTCCCACTTAGTCACTGGTGGTTCTCCCTCCAACCTTAGGGTTTCCATATGGCTCTCCCACCAATTCAGTGAATGACCCTCCAATTTCAGTCGCGCAAAAGAGATATTCTACCCTTCCTCAATCTGATGGACACTAAAATAAACCTCAAGTTGTTGCAACCAGTGGTTCAGCTTCAAAGAATCGATCTCACCATGGTATGGCATCATATCGATTTTTTTTCCCACTTTAAACAGGGACTGGTTCACGGCACTCAAACTTCCGAGTTCTTTCTTCAGCTGGTTATCTATGTCTTCTCGATCTCCTGATCCCCCTTCTGATTTGTCCTCTACATTCGAACCCCTTTCTTCTCCAAATATCCCCAACTTATTGCCTAGGGTCGCCATGAGGAGGTTGAATTTGCGATTTATATCCGTGACTTGTTCTTCGAGCCGTGAAAACCTCACCTTTGCAAGATCACGAGGTTCGTTTACAGATTCATCATCCATGATTAGAGTTTTATGATTTTCGGCCTTGTTGTTCTAGATCCCTGCAATCTGCAAAAAATACCCAAAGAAACCTCCTCTGATACTAAATGATCTGTAAACTACTATGGATATTCCACTGCATAGTTCATCACAATAGATCTGATAATATTATATTAAAAAATCTGAGATTCTACACTATTACAGTTTTATTTAATTTCTATATCTATAGATTTTATTGTAATTAGTGCATGCATGCAAATATAAATCATGCATAAAAGTAGAGAACGAATAAAACAAGCTCACACACACACATAAGACACAAGATATGCTCTCTGGGAAACCCTTTCGAGAGAAAACTCAGCTGGAAGGTGAGGCTGCAGATACAAAGAAGTAATGTATGTGGCCCGTAGGCTGTTACAATGAACAGATCCTCTCTGTGTGCTCTAACTCCTATCTCTCCTAGCTATCTTTGCTTAACTATGGAAAAAATGCTCTCGAAAGAATGGAATGCCTCTTCCTCCTAGTGCCCCGATTATAACATAGCCTGATAGCCTAATAGTGGTTAAGTTTGACTACATCAACTCTTAACTAGAGTTACAAAATAGACTCTTCTAGAGTCTTATACCTCAAAAACATGTGGCTAGCCCCTTTTCCACGAATAATGGGGGCTGACGTGGCATCCTCCCGAACTATAGGTGTGAAAACAGGAAGGTCAACTTCTGAGTGGCATAAATTTTGAATATGGACTCTGATTGATGTGATTCTTATGACGTTGGAAATATTTTTGTGTTTAGAATAGCATGAAAAAGTGTGGTGATTAAGTCACAAATTTTTACCCCCAAAAAATGTTGTTTGATGCCTCAAAATGCTCCCAAAATGTTTCGGACCTCGTTTTGCTAAACCGGGTCCCGCCAGTAAAAACAGTCCCATGAGGTGATTCCTCCACTTTTTCCAATCCAAATTCATAGAGATGGATGAAAAACAATATAATGGTCCAATTTGGATCATTAAAGGGACCAAGGAAAAGCACTTACCTAAACAAAAAAGAAGCATAGCAGAGTCACCCTTCAGCATGCATCCACCAAGCAAAGGAAGGCACAAGTATGGAACCTCACCCAAATTCTTCCCTAAGTACGATATGATAAAAGTGTAGGAGTATGAAAAATTTTGATTTTATAAGATAGAGGTGGCCAGTTAACTTGGCCACCCTCAGCTCGAAAACAAAAAGTGAACTCCTAGTCAACCTGTCATGTTGCAATGTCACATCAAGGAGAATGAGTCGAAAAGGTGGTCGAGTTAAGTTGTGTGAGAGTGGGTGATGATTACAAGGGGAGGTTGCATGATAACCAACAGTGGGACAATGTTCCCAAAGAGGAAATCTCGTACACTACCCCATCCACTTGTAATGCATGGTCTGTTGTAGCTTATTCTGGGCATGTAGGTACTGTAACCATTGGTGATCCATGTGGATTATTATCTCATTTCCCATCAGATAGTGCTTCCACTTCACAGCTTTCACCATGGCATAAAGCTCCTTATCGTAGGTAGGGTAGTTAAGAACTGCCCCATGAAATACTTCAGAATGGTAGCAAACAAGCCTTCCTCGCATCAAGACAACTCCCATAACATACCCACTCGCATTTGTCTCCACTTCAAAGGGTCGTAACAAATTTCTTAATGCTAAAATTGGTGCTTCACTGGTATTCTTCTTTAACTCATTGAAATCCTCCTGCTCACCTTTTCCCCACTAGAAACTCTTTCCACTTGCTATTATGGCATGGAGCGGTGTTGCTACCACTGAAAACGAGGCTATGAATTTCCTCAGGTACTGTGCTACTCCAATGAAACTCCTAACCTCAATAACATTAGTAGGCACCATTCATTTCATGATGGCCTCCATCTTGGAAGGATATATCTTCAATTCTCCTCCACCAATCACATATCCAAAATACACCAAGGACTGATGTGAAAACTCGCACTTCTTGAGATTTGCTAGTAGTTAGTGCTTCTTCAATGTTTCCAACACCTGTGTCAAATGTGAAATATGCTCCTCCCAGGTAGCACTATATACCAGTATATCATCCAAATAGACAATAACAAATGAATCTATAAAAGGGCACAATAAATCATTCATTAATCTCATAAATGTAGTTGGTGCATTACATAGGCCAAAAGGCATAACTAACCACTCATACAAACCTCCCCTGGTTTTGAAGGCGGTCTTTCATGTATATTCTTGTTTGATAAGAACCTGGTGATATCTAGACTTCAATTCCATCTTGGTGAAATACTTTTCTTGCTGCAACTGATCTAACAGATCAGCTATCCTGGGTAGTGGGTATCTGTTATTAAGCATGATTTTATTCAATGCCCTGTAATCAATACACATCCGCCAAGTCTCATCCTTCTTTGGCGCAATGATGGGTGACCCACATGGTGATGTACTCGGTCAAATGACACCCTGTTCAAGCAGCTGCTATAACTATTTCTTCACCTCACTCGCTTATATAACAGACTGCATGTACAACCCAATATTTGGCAATGGGGAGTCAGGAAATAGTTGGATCTCGTGCTCCACTTAGGGGTATCCCTTTAGGCTCTCGGAACATGTCCTTGTATGCCTGTAACAACTCCTCCAATTGATTTTTTTTATTTCTTAGTACACCCCTATGTGGATTCCTTGCCTCTTATTGACTCCTCTACAGACTAGTTTTCTCTTTAAAACAATAAAACATACTTCTTATTGGAACTGATCAGTTTCCACTTACCAATGAAAGTTTTTACTTTCCTTTGTGCGCATTGATGATGAATGATTTTCCATCCTTGATGAGTCGATACTGGTTAGCTCTCCTCATGAATATTACATCACGCATGTACATGTATGGACTCCCAAACATGACTCCACATACATCAATGGGAACCACATCCAGATCTACTTCATCAATAAAATCAACATTGATAGAAAATGTAATTTTACACGATTTTGTTACCTTCAACTCTGCATCCTTATGTACCCATCCCAATGGATATGGGTTTGGATGATCTTGAACTTCCAGCCACAACTTCTTGACCAAATCTGCTGCAATGAGATTTGCCTGTGATCCTGAGTCAAACAAATCATCAATATTCATCTTCTTGGCCTATATCTTTACATGGAAGATTTTGGTCATTTCTTTCTCTTCATGTTGCTGAAGGCTACTCAGATTCATCTCCTTCTATACTAATGTACAGACGATCTTCTCATCCACGTCTGAGTTTCTTTCAACTTGGTTGCTCAAATCCGTGGCCATGAGATTCTTCTTCTTATTATCCTTCTTCTTGTTCTTCGAGTTTAGCTCTGGATGCAACTTCCAACACTTCTCTTCTGTATGGAAATCAATGTTGCAGTGGTTGCAATGGTTGCTAGGATCTTTGCACTGGTGTATTGTGGTTGTCATAATTTTATATTTTCCCCATTTTTTCTTCTTCTTTCCCTCCTTAGAAGCGTCTTGTTGCTCCTTTTGCTTTGATCCACTTGATTGCGCTCTTTTCAAGCCTATGTTCTCCAAGTACTATACTTGTACACAATTCTCGTCCACATTTTTGGGCTTGAACAACATCACTTGTTCATGCAAATGGTCATGAAAACCACCCAAATACTTGAGGAGTACATCTAAGTTCTTTGGATAAATACCCAACATTATAACCATCTTTTTGAATTTTGCGTTGTACTCTTGCACGCTTTGGCCCGACATTTTCCTAAAATAATGCCACCGGATCCACTGGTCTTCCACGTACCCAATGCGATAAAATTGTGACTTAATGAGGGTTCTGAAATCCTCCCACTTAATCATTGGTGGTTCTACCTCCAACCTCAGGGTTTCCATGTGGCTCTCCCACCAAGTCAGTGAATGACCCTCCAATTTTTGTGGCACAAAAGAGATCTTTTGCACTTCCTCAATCTGATGGACACTAAAATAAAACTCAAGTTGTTGCAACCAGTGGTTCAATTTCAAAGCATCGATCTCACCATGGTATGGCATCATATCAAATTTTTCTTCCACTTTAAACGGGGACTAGTTCACGACACTTGAACTAGGTTTATCTTTTCTGGGTTCTTTCTTCGGCTGGTTATCTATGTCTTCTTGGTCTCTCTATCCCCCTTATGATTTTTCCTCTGCATTCAAACCCCATTTTTCTCCAAATATCCCCATCTTATTTCTTAGGGCCGCCATGAGGAGGTTGGCTTTGTGATTTATATCTGCGACTTGTTCTTCGAGCCGTGAGAACCTCACCTTTGCAGAATCACGAGGTTCGTTTACAAGTTCGTCATCCATGATTAGGGTTTTATGATTTTCAGCCTTGCTGATCTAGATCCCTGCAATCTCCACAAAATACCCAAAGAAACTTTCTCTGGTACCAAATGATCTGTAAACTGCCATGGATATTCCACTGCATAGTTTGTCACAATATATCTGATAATATTATATTAAAAAATATGAGATTCTACACTGTTAGAGCTTTATTTAATTTCTAGATCTATAGATTTTACTCTAATTAGTGCATGCATGTGAATATAAATCATGCATAAAAGTAGAGAACAAATAAAACAAGCTCACACACACACATAAGACACAAGATATTCTCTCTGGGAAACCCTTTCGAGAGAAGACTTAGCTAGAAGGTGAGGCTGCAGATACAAAGAAGTAATTTATGTGGCCCATGGGCTGCTACAGTGCACATATCCTCTCTGTGTGCTCTACCTCCTATCTCCCCTGGCGATCTTTGCTAAAATATGGAACAAATTCTCTCGAAAAAATGGAATGCCTCTTCCTCCTAGTGCCCCGGTTATAACATAGCCTGATAGCCTAATAGTGGTTAAGTTTGACTACATCAACTCTTAACTAGAGTTACAAAATAGACTCTTCTAGAGTATTATACATCACAAACACGTGGCTAGCCCCTTTTCCATGAATAATGGGGGCTGACACGACATCCTCCTGAACTACAGGTGTGAAAATAGGAAGGTCAACTTCTGAGTGGCATAACTTTTGCATACGGACTCCAATTGACATGATTATTGCGTCGTTGGAAAGATTTATGTGTTTAGAATACCATGAAAAAGTGTGGTGATTAAGAGACAAATTTTTACCCCCAAAAAACTTTGCTTGGTGCCTCAAAATGCTCCCAGAAGGTTTCGGACCTCATTTCGCCAAACTGGGTCCCGCCAGTAAAAACAGTCCTGTGCACTAATTCCTCCACTTTTTCCACTCCAAACGCATCGATATTGATGAACAATTCGGATCATAAAAGGGACCAAGGAAAAGCACTTTCTTGAACAAAAAATAAGCATAACAAAGTCACCCTTCAATATGCATCCACCAAGCAAAGGAAGGAACAAGTATGGCACCTCACCCAAATTCTTCCCTAAGTACGATATGATAAAAGTGTAGGAGTATGAAAAAGTATGATTTTATAAGCTATAGGGGGCCAGTTAACTTGGCCACCCTCAACTCGAAAACAAAAATTGAACTCCTAATCAGCGTGCCACGTTCCAATGTCACATCAAGGAGAATGAGTCGAAAAGGTGGTCAAGTTAAGTTATGTGAGAGTGGGTGATGATTACAAGGGGAGGCTACATGATAACCAACAGTGGGCCAATGTTCCCAAAGAGGAAATATCGTACACTACCAACCAATGCAACACTCCAAGGAATTGACCATAAAAAGAAAACATTCCAAACTCTCATGCACCATTTGTTCATTTTGAGATCAAAGAAGACCGATGCCACCTTAGAAAGCCATCGAGGAAGAAAACATGTTTTAGCCACCCTACAGGAAACATAACTACAAGAACAACTACAGGAAACATAGGGAGCTACAAGAAGCATTAGAAATTCACATAGAACTCTATAAGGGGGTGCCTAAGGTCTAGTTGTTCAGGAATTCTCCTCATCCAAAGCATCACAGTGAAAGGTAGGTAGCCCATATCTCTTGTGTTTTTAATTGATTACAATGGGCCTGGGGTTTTAGAAAGAATTGTGTGAAGCTTAAAAGTTGCGTGGAGATAGAAAGAAATTGAAGCCATCCACCAATATTCTAAACTCTCAAGTACCCTAGAAACACTAAGGCTAGCCTACCAACCTCCCTACAGTCAACTAACTAGAAAAGAGACATGACATGAGGCTTTAATAGAAGGGAACCCATAGAGACATTCAGGATACACCTCCACCCCACTATGGTAGAAATATTTAGAAAGCATAATTGGTTGGGAATATTTGAGATGCTCAGAGGATATGATGATGATGTAGCTCAATAATTTTCCATGGCACTCAACCCTCAAGCTAGAACCAGTGCTACTATTGTGGTAAGAGGATTGTCAATCACAATTACTCCTGAGGTAATTATAAGAATCACTACACTTCCTCAAGGGATGTAAAGGAGAAAGGAGGATAAGGTTGTAAGCACTTTTGCTGAGAAAAACTTCTTCTTAAGGGATGAAGAGCCAATTGAGGGAAAAAATGGGATAAGGAGGAAAATCCTTCCCTAGCCTTGGGATGAGGTGAGCTATCATATTCTTGAATATATTTCTTGTAAAGGGAGACTCAGTATAATCTAAGGTCACCAATTTAGACTCCTCTATGAGTTGAGATTTGGAGAGGAGATACCCATTGACAGAAGACTCAGTGTACCCTACTTCTTGCTGCAATCAATAATAGACATGAGCCTAAAGGTCCAAGAGGGAAAACATTAACAATTGGCACACCATGGACTTATTAAACTAATACTAGAGGATACCTTGAGCCAGCTAAGAATCCCTATTCAATGGTCCACATTTAGAGACATGGATAGAGAGGTTGTGATTGAAATACAAGCCCTTGAATATGATAGGGACAATAAATCTAGTGGTGAGGAGGAGGCAGAAGAAGATGAAGAAGAACCTGAGGAGGAATAATAAGAACCAGAGGAAGAAGAGGAGGCAGAAACAGATAAAACAAAGGAAGAAGAAACAAAAGAAGAACAAGAAGGAGAAGAGAAGAGTTAGGAGCCGACATCCTTCTCTTTTTCTCTTCATTACTATTTATCCCTAAAATTTGCTCTTCTTCTATCCAGCATTCAAGTTGTCTTAATGATGGATCCCGGTTGGGATTTGAAACGTTGGCAGAAAATGGTTCTTACTGTGGATTCTCCGGTAACTAAGTCGGAAAAAAAAAAAAAAAAAAAGAGTTAGGAGCAATAACATAAGGAAGAAGCAAGCCTAGAGGAACATACCAAGGAAGGGGAGGAATCTCCAAGGTTTTCCCCTAAACCCACTGAGAAGGAGGCAGTTGCTTCCTTGGCTAACCTAAGCACACCTATCAAATAAAAAGGGAAAAGACAGAGGCAGACTCCCCTCTATTTCAAAATAAGGAGGAGCACTAATATCAAACAAGAGAAACCACAAACACCCACCAGGACTCCAATCATAATTGAGGACTCACCAAAAGAGCAAGAAAATCTAGTTTCCCTAGAAATAAAAGGTGAAGAGGGCACATAAAAACAAGCTTCCCCAAGGCCTCCCATCATATATGTTAGGAGGCCTATCACCATATCAGAATCAGAAAACAAGGCACCTTTGACCCCATTTCAGAGAGGAAAAAGCCTTCTACAAGATCCATAGACAGTTCTATTGGACACTCTGTCAGCACTACAGGAAACACATAAAAAGCTACAGGAAGGACAACAGGGACAGAGGAAAGGCAAGGAGGAAGCAACACAAGTGCAGGAGGGGTAAGCTTCTCCAAAGACATCTAAGGGATAGTTCCAAGAGCTGCACGAGCCTAGCCCACAACCCAATTTAAGCTCTTATTACATATTCATTGAGGGAGGCAGAATAATACCACAGCAATTTGTCATCCCTCTCTTCTTTGAGCTTGAGAAAGAGAGAGGAAGGACACATCACTAGATGAAAATTTCCAAATCAAAGAAAGTAGAGGATGTGGGCCATATGGAAGATAAACTCCTAGAGATGGGCAGGGAGTTGAGTAAAATGAGAGACAGGGAACAAATTATGAGATCTCAACTAGAGGCAGAAAACATGTGGCTAAGGAGTCAGTTACAGGAAAAGGAGAGCCAACTGGCCACCATGGAAAGCCTCTCCATGGAGGCACTCTAGTGCAATATGCCACCAAAATCATATGCCTTATACCTCAAATATCAATGGTTTCAATTTCAGATCAAGATACTAGCACAACAAGGGAATATGCCTTTCCAAGGCTATAGACAATTCATTAAACTATGTGACAAGAGCACCCTAGAGGATAAGGCCAAGATATCTGAATTCTACTTGCACAACTTAGCCTTAACAAACTTGAATGTGTGGGGCCCCAATGCAAAGTTGGGGGACTTACAACAAATGGCCCTTGCATCCTTGATGAGTCATGAAGAGGCCGGAGCTAAAGAGGTGAAGAGGGCGTTGGAAAGAGAAGAAAGGGAACCCCTTTACATTAGAGCAGAACAGATGAATTCAATGCTTGTCATTAGCACCCACTACATCATCTCAAATGATCCCCGACTTACACCAAGATACCTAGCTACACAAGAACAAGCAATCACACATTTTGAGAACACCTTGAGATTTCTAGGGAATGAAAGCTAGTAAGCATGCCAGAAGAGCTGGATAACCCTATCATATAGCCTAAGGATCATAGAGTATCATTCCCCGGAGAGGATGAGAGATGCACTATAAAGGACCCCACTATATAAGAATGCAATGCAAAGACTCAAAATCAATTGGATTGGCTTAAAACTAAGTCTTCCCTTGTTATTGGGTATGATAGAAGGTAGAAAGGAGGAAGAGGAAAGAAATCAGTGGGAGGAAATAGAGAAACATGTTGAGTTTTATCCACAAGAAGAAACTCCAACAACAAAGGCCTAGGATGTCAGAGAGGCCACAAGGGTTATGAAAGATATGGACATAGACTAAGTTTCTCAGAGGACAAGAAACACTTTCAGTAAGGGTGATGATGAGGCACATCAATAGGTAAATCATATGGGCCTTAATGCCACTCTCCAACTTATTAAAATCAACTTTTCTCACATGTCATTACATATTTTATTATATTTTTCTTAGTGAGAAGTGTAAAAGTGAGATGTTATGTCATGTTGCCTAATGTGCATTAATTGCAGGATTTGGAGAACTTTTGGGATAATTTAAGTGCAGGAACTTGAAGTAGACAAGCAAGAGGGATTTTAGGAGATTTCGTATCCCTCAACTCCTAAATTGCTCGAAGATCCCTCCACCATATCTCATCAACTTGGAGTTACAAGAACCCAAACCCACCGAGTTCATTAGCAACTAAGCCAGTGATAGTTGAAGAAAAGTCAATCTCGATTTTGGGAGCCAAGCCTCCCTAATTTTTATGAAGTTGTTGGTATCTTCAATTATATAAATAATAAGTCTTAGGGTCTCATTAGGATTCGAATTTTTATTATAGCCAAGAGTCAGTTCTGAACTAAGATATTGTGATTGTTATTTTCGACATTTTGATGATAATGAAAAGGGTTTCTTTGATCCAACACTAAGTTGATTCAGAGGGCGGATGCTCTTGGGTTAGAGCCCAACCCTAGCAATAGTGGTTCCTCTTTTTGTACATGTATTCTTATATTATAATCATAGATTAGTTGTTGAAGTTATCTTTGCTTTGTTTAATTTACGATTCTTTGAATGATTGGTTAGTTTTTCTTCCATTAGTTGGAAAAGTACATCAGTGTTACAGTAGTGAAAGAAAATACTTAAGAAAATTTTGTGACAGTGGCCTCTTCCTCATCTCCCTCATGGGATCATGGTTTGAGGGCCCCACTCTCACAGCCACAAAAACAAATTTATTGTTTGGTTATTAGATAGCTTAGTATTTATTGTTGAGTAGATCATTGTTTATGATTTCTTAGAAGCACCATAAATTGTCATTTTGGTTTCTTGTAAATTAGGGAGCATTCCACTCCATAGATTTAAGCCATTAGCCATAAATAAATCAGTTTCTCAGATTCAACTCATCTTTTCCATATTTACATAAAGTTGTGCATAAATGAAGAAATGAATATGTGTTGTTGCAAGAGTTGTTGATCTGCAGGGAGGAACTCATTCCACCAACCTCATCTAATTCTTCTCCACCTCTCGCCCAATCCTACCAACCACTAATTCAGATTTATGTTTTGTAGCTACCGTCGATGGCCACCTTGAGAAAATCCAACCATCCTGAAGAGTTGGGCTAATCCTTGGGTAGTGTGCACCTTCACCATACCTTATTCCACCATCATACATCTTCCCAGCACTTCCTTTCACCTTCCCTACCTTCCCACATTTTTCAGCTAAGTTACCTGTAGTAAATCAGGACATCCTATAGTAACTACAGGAAACGTTGTAGCAACTACAGGAAACCTTGTAGCAGCCTGTTGTAGACTTTTTTGGGCAGAAATAATGATCATAATCTAGGGTAGGCCTTCAACTTGACTTACATACCCCTCAATGCCATTTTGGGCCAGTTTTCCCATACCTTCCTCCTCTGCCAAAGATCAAATTATCAGCTTAGAAATTACATTTCTAAATTGAAAGCCAAAAGACTTTTTTCTGCAATATTTAGCTAGTGCATGCATACATCAGTCATAGTAATGTTAGGATAATTTTCATGCCTACTTAGTCCAGATATATAGATGATAGAATGCAAGGTTAAATTAGGTATTTTCTGCAAGTATTGTGTGTTAATTATTAGCTAGGTAATTTCATGTCATTTCATAGCACTTTCTATTCAACACTTTCATTTCCTTAAAATAGGTAAGCATTTACTTTTTGCATTAAAGATAGCTTTACATTCACTATCGGTAGTCATCCTCCTTCTAGTCAATAGAAAATTGGTTTGAGAAACCCTAGTGGTCTATCACCCTAGTTGAGAAGTGACAAGAGTATACTGTTGCATCTACTGCACATATAGCACTGTCACCTCCAAGTTTGTACGAACCCCAGGTTGATAAAGTAAATTTGGTCACCCTAGGAGTTGTAGCATCCTTGCTGCAATATTGGGGGTCATCACTTTTTGGCTACGTTGTCAGGGACATGTCTAGGTAGATGTAACTTCTGCTTTCCTTTTGTTTTGCATTCAATAGATAGTTACAATTTCTACTTTCTTTCAATTCTACAAGTAGTTCAATTCAACAAATAGTTGCAATTTTTGCTTTCTTTCCATTCTTCAAGTAGTTCTAAAAACCCCTAAAAGAACAAACAAATTTCTTTCATGCCTCATAGGATTAGAGAAAAATTAGGAAAAAGATTTCCAAATACCCCCACACCATCAAACAACCAACCTTCCTTCTTCTTCAGTTGATGTGAGCTAGAGGACCCATTAGGTGAACAACTTGAGATCTTTGAAGAGCCTATTGGGGAAGAAGAAGAATAACCCATTCCACAAACCTACACCATGGCTGAAAATAGAAATGGGATTGAAAACATAAATGGAGATAAAAATAGAACTGAGGGTGCTTTTACCATTATAGAAACTAATGGAGATGCTAGGATGAAAAACATAAGCCCCTCTTTCCTTCCTCACTTCCATGGCTTAACCTCAGAGGAACCTGATACCTTTTTGTTTGATTTTGTTGTCATTTGCAAAACTTATGATTATACTTCTGACGACTAAAAGTAGAAATTGTTCCCATCCACCCTCAAGGATGCAGCCTTGTGCTCATTCATGGGTTTACCTGGGGATAACATCACTACCTGGGCCCAAATATAATAAGCCTTCAACAATAAGTACAAGGATTATTGTAGGTCCAAAAACACCAAAGAGGAAATCTTTAGAATTACCTTGGGACATGATGAATCTTTGGAAGATTATGAGGAAGGGTTCCAAATCAGCTACAAAAGGGTCAGATGCACCCTCGATCTTGAATCACTCAAGTTAGTCCTTCTTAGATGGATTAGGGAATATCTCCTAGAAACCCTAAATATGTTGTTGGGAGGGGACATCTACCAGTTTTCTTATGATGATATCAAGACAATTTTCAAAAATCATTCTAGGGTAGCCAGAAATAAGGGTAGGGCTAGTCAAGCTTTGGCCAGTTCATCCTCCTCCAACACATCCATCAAAAGTGAAATTGGGAACATGTTGGAAGACTTTAAGAGTGAAATGTTGCATACCCTTGCTCTGCAAATGGACACCATGTAGATCAAGAGGAAGCAGAAAGAGCCTTAGTTGTATTTTTCCCTAGATGCACTAGAAGGCACCTTAGAAATGAATCTTATAGAGATCTACTCGGTTTGTGAGGAAAACCACTCCATGGAAAAGTGACCCTCTCTGCCTGGATTGAAAGTTGTGTATCAAGGAACTGAAGGTGTGATTGAACAACTTTGTTATATCAACCAAAGGAAGCATCAAGGACCTCGACCATACTAGCTAGGCCTGCAAGGGCTATTCATATTACAACCCCAACTAGAATGCATTCATTCCCCCTTGGTGTCCTCTTTCTCATCCTTCATGGTCCACACCTTCTCCCTAGTCTTATGCACCTCAATACCATTCCCAACCTACCAATCAATCATTTCAGCCATATGCTCCCCCACAACCTCAGTGGAATACACCATCACAGGGGTGGAGTCCCCCATACAACCAATCTCCAGCCTTACTACCTCCACCTCCATCTCAAACATAGCTCCTTCACCCTGCTCCACCTAAGCAACCTTAGATGCTTACTCAGCCAAATCCGGACCCAAATAACAAGCAATCACAACAAGTCTATAGTGGAAGGACATGCTACCCTACATATGTTGTGGAAATTCAAGAAATCAACCTCAGGTCTAGAAGAGTGCTTCCAGATAACCAACCTCCATATCCACCTAAGGAGCTTGAAGAGGAAAATGAAGAGAGTGTTCCCCAAGCCAATCCACCTCCTTTTCCTGAGAGACTGATCAATCCTAGCCAGCACACCCTAGAAGAGGCTGCACTTCTGGGTGAATTGAAAAAAAATTGTTTTAAAATCCCACTCCTCCAAGCTATCAAGGATGTCCACATCTACAAGAAGTCAATAAAGGAGAAATGCTTCAAACATCCTGAGAGGAGAAAGAAAGACACCCTTACAATTAATGTCATTGGACAACTGTCTGACTTAATGTTGGGGAGAAGGATTCTCCCAAAGTATCTAGACCCTGGAAGTCTTGTGGTAGATGTGCACATTGATGGTATCATTGTCCCCCATACCTTGATTGATCTTGGGGCTTCCATCAATGTGATAACTAAGAAGACTATGCTTAAATTGAATCTCAAAGGATCATTAAGGAATACCACAACAATCTTGTAGCTTGCAGACATATCCACAATAACTCCTAAAGGAGTTGAGGATGTGATGGTCTCCATTGATTCCTAGGAATACCCTGATGACTTCTTAGTTCTCTAACCTAAGACCAAGTTCAATGGTTATCCTCTCATCCTTGGAAGGCCATGGCTAGCCACTATTGATGCTTACATAAGTTTCAGGCATGGGAATATGACCATTAAAAATGGGCATTTGTCCAAACAATTAGTCTTGTACCCTCCTGCTCAACCATCTCTAGAGCATGAATTACCCTTATGGTTGGAAGAGGAGGAGGAAGATGAAGTCTACTATGCCACATGTTACCCAATATATACCCTAGATGCTACTATAGGAGGGGGGAAACCTGATGAAGACAACCTGATTGATCAAATCCTCCATAATCAACCCTCCAACACCATGTCTGTTGATGAGTTAGTGAAGATAGTTGAAGATAACCCTTGGAATGATTTGTGCCTAGCTGACTCAAGTCATACTCATGTCAAGATGATAGAACTTGGTCCAGCTAAAACATTGAAAATCAACCCCTCTCTCTCTGCACATCAGGAAAAGGAGTTATGTGAAACGTTAGGAGAGCATCTGGATGCCTTTGCCTGGAGTTATAAGGAAATGAAGGGAGTGCACCCTTCGATGTGTACTCACCACATTTACATCAAGGAAGGATGCAAGTCAATGTGCCAACCTCAGAGGAGAATGAACCCAACCCTCAAAGACATAATTAAAGAATAATTGTAGAAGTTGTTGGATGCAAGGTTCACTTACCCCGTCTCATATAGTGAGTGGGTGTCTCTTGTAGTTCTAGTCCCCAAGAAGAATGGAAAATGGAGGATCTGTGTGGACTACAGAGAGTTAAACAAAGCCACCCAAAAAGACCATTTTCCTCTACCTTTCATTGATCAAGTCTTGGATGGTCTTGCAAGAAAGAAGTTCTTCTCTTTCCTGGATGGATTCAGTGGTTACAATCAGATCCAGATCATCCCAGAGGACCAAGATAAAACCACCTTCACTTGTCCTTGGGGCACCTTTTCTTATAGGGTCCTTCCTTTTGGATTATGTAATGCCCCTGCCACTTTTCAAAGGGTAGTTCTAAGCATATTTGCAGAGCTAGTCCATGACTTTATAGAAATCTATATGGATGATTTCACTCCCTATGGGTATGATTTCCTAGAGGCTCTCTCTAACTTGGGGAAAGTGTTAAATAAGTGCATTGAAATGAACCTATCCCTTAGCCCTGAGAAATGTGAATTCTTGATGAATGCAAGGAAACATATTACTGATCAAACAGGAACTATTAACTCAAAATGGGTACTCGAGCCCAAAAACCCCAAAAAACATGAAAAAACAACCCGAAAATAAAAGGTGTTGATTCTACATCACCATTTTTTTTCAGAGTAAATTTTCAATATCTTTTAAAAATAACAGTAAAAAACAATAAAATCCATTTTGTTTGGTGCAAAAAGTAGCTTGAAATTGAAAAGTGTTGATGCCAGAATAACGTCGCTTTTTTAGGGTACATTTTCAACATTTTTTAATAACGACGTTAAAAATAAAATATCATGACTCTGAAAATCTTTAAATTTCCAACAATTTCAAGCATGACATTAAAGATAAAATATCACGTCTTTGAAAATCCTTAAAATTCCAACAATTTTTAAGCATGACATTAAATTTAAAATATCACTTCTTTGAAAAACCTTAAAATTCTAATAATTTTCAGACATGGTGCTAAGCAAAAATACTTATAATTGTTTTCAACCATAGCATTAAAGATAAAATATCAAGACTTAGAAAAACGTTAAAATCTTGACAAGTTTTCAACCATGGAATTAAAACCAAAGATTATAACTACAAAACAATCTTAAGTTTTCAAAATATTTCAAGCATGAAATTATGGAAAAAAAAATTATGACTAAAAAAACTTTTAAAATGAACACCTAAATGAAAGAGTTATTATACCAAGAGTAATTTTTTTTTAAATGTTAAATGTATAGCGATTTTAAAATCTTAGCCTAAGACAACTTGATACAAAAAAAAAACAATCGACTATCAAATTACTATCAAATTGACATGCAGTATAGGTGAACACAACCCATTGTAATGAAAACTTAAAGACCAACCATGAAATGGACACATTGTAGGGGCAGACTCGATTCATTATAACGAAAAATTTAAAATCAACTATCAAATTGCACATAATGGGATCGGGTTACTAAACAAGCATCGACACAGACCCCACAATATATCTATATAACAAAACAAAAATTCAAATATAGAAAAAAAATAAAAACAAGAAAAAAACACAAAAAATAATAACAAGTAATAAAACAAAAACAAAAAAATCAAATATAAAAAAATATATAGAAAGGACAAAAAAAAACTATAAAATGTAAAAAAAATTAACCATACCATGTAAAATTAAAAAAAAAAAACAAACAAACAAACAAAAGTAAAATAAAATAAATAAATAAATAAAAAGTTACAAAAATAAAATAAAACATTAATAATAATAATAATAATAATAATAATTAAATTAAATTTCTACGGCCACCCCAAGGCCCAACCGGCTAGAGGGGTAGCAAGGGGATGATTCATGACAAAAAATAAATCAAATATCAAAATATATAAAAAAGATAGAAAAAAAAATACAAAATTACCTTGTAAAAAAAAAAAAATGAAAGAAGAAAGAGAGAAGAAGAAGAAGAACAAACCAACAAAAAATAAATAAATAAAATATCGTTTTTTTTAAATATAATTTAAGAAAAAAAAATATTACCATATAAATATTTAAAATAAAAAACAGTTTAAAAAAAAAAAATCAAAACATTAAAAAAAAAAAAAAAAAAAAAAAAAAAAAAAAAAAAATTATAAAACTAAAAAAAATAAAAATAAAAAATCCCGCCACCCACCACACCTCCCTCCTCCCTTTCTTCCACCCCACCACCATCCTCCCTCCCTCCCTTCGTCTCCCTGCCCGTCTGTCCCCACCCAACCCGACCCCCTCGCTCCCCCTACCTCCCCCACCCCATCTCACCCCCCCTCCCACGCTCCCGGGCCACCCCCTCCCTCCCCTCTCCACCCCACCCTACCCCACCGCAACCCCCCCTCCCTCGCTTCCCACCCACTCCCTTCCTGCCGCCCCCCTCCCCTCCCCACTCTGCTCTCCCCACACGCCCGAGCCCCCCGCCAGCATCCCAAGGGCCGCAAGCTGATTTCCAGAATCGGTCGCCGACCGGGGGCCCGGGCGGGCAAGGAGAGCAGAGTAGGGAAGGTAGGGGGTGGGCAAGGGGAAGGGAGGAGGAAGGCAGGGGAGCGAGGGAGGTGGGGGTGGCTTGGGGACAGAGAGAGGGGTGTGGTGAGGTGGGGTAGGGTGGAGCGGGGAAGGAGGCGAGGTGGGGATACGGAGGGAGGCATATTAGCAGTGGGGTGGGACAGAGGCAAGGATGGCGGGTGGCAAGATTTTTTTTATTTTCATTTTTTTTTTTTTTTTTTTTTTTTTAATGTTTTTTTCTCGATTTTTATAATTTTAATGATAACAAAAAATTCCTAAATTTTTATTTTCTTTTTAATTTAATATATATATATATATATATATATATATATATATATATATATATATATATAACTTTTTTTATTTTAACTTTTTTGTAATTATTTTAATTTTCGTTTAATGAGGTTTTTATCTTTAACTTTAAAAAAAATATGTTTTAGATTTTTTTTTTTGCCTTATTTTGTTTTTCCTTAAAAAAAAATGAAAAAAAAACATTTTTTATTTATTTTTTGATATTTTTTTTTTCATTAATTTTTAATTCAAATTGTTTATTTTTACAAGTTAATTTTGGTTTTTCTTTTTTTACATTTTTATGGGTTTTTTTTATATATTTTTTGTATTTGATTTTTTTTGGTTTTTTTTTTTTTTTTTTTTTTTTAATATACCCAGCATGAAAATCATCAACATTTAAAAAAAATATCCACACTTAATACATTAGAAAATTTAAAGTGTAAAAAATATGCTCTCTAAACAAAAAGGGTTGATGCTCATCATTACTTTTCAAAATCAAAATGAAAATCACTAACAAAACAAAATGTTCACACTTGATACATAAAAAAAATTAAAGTGTCAAAAATAAGCCCTCTAAAAAAATGTGTTGAAGTTGCATCAACACTTTTCAAAATCAACATGAAATCACTAAAATTTAAAAAAAATGTTCATACTTGATACATAAAAAAATTTAAAGTGCCAAAAATATGCTCCAAAAAAAAGGTGTATTCTAAATCACCATTTTTCAAAATCGAGTGATTTTTTGTTACCTCAAAAAAATGGGTACTAGGTAATTTTCTCGCTTGATCAATAACTATGTTGGGATTGTTCTAGGTCACTCAATATCCCAAGAAGGACTACAAGTGGACGCAAATAAAATTGTTATCATAAAGAGGGTCCTTACTCCTCAGAAGCAGAGGGATGTCAGATGTTTATTGGGCTTCGCTGGATACTATAGCAAATTCATAAAGGACTTTAGCAAAGTAGCTTCACCTTTGTTTGGAATATTGGGCATGGGCTTTGAATTTTTTGGTCAGAAAGCTGCCAAGAGGCCCTAGAAACCTTAAAGGACAAGTTGATCACTGCACCCATACTTCGAGGCCTAGATTGGGCTCTTCCTTTCCACATCCATGTTGATGCCTCTGACAAAGCTATAGGAGCAACTCTAGGCCAGATAGATGACAAGTTGCCTTATGCCATTTACTTTATTAGCAAAACTTTGTCCAAGGTTCAATTGAACTATACTGTGACTGAAAAAGAGCTCCTAGCTATTGTCCATTCCCTGAATAAATTTAGACACTACATCACTAGTTACCTGACCTTTTTACATATTGACCATGTTGTTACTAAATGTTTGATGAACAGCCCTGATGTGAATGCCAGAATTATTAGATAGTTGATTTTATTACAACAGTTTGATCTAACTATCATTGATAAACCTGGTAGAGAAAATGTAGTTACAAATTTTTTGTCTAGACTTGTTTTGCCTGCAAGTGAAGAAGGAATGGTTGATGATCAGCTACTAGATGAGCATCTATTTGCTATTTCAGTCCTCTCTCCATGGTTTTCTGACATAGCCAACTACTTAGTGGCTACACAGTTCCCTCTAAATATGTCCTCCAAGGAAAAAATAAAATTATAAGAAAGAACGCCCCATTCACTTAGATTGGGGGAAATCTTTTCAAGCTAGGCCTAGATCAAATTTTGAGGAGATGTGTCAGGGAGGAGGAATTCTTTGACATCCTTCTGTCTTGTCTTGATGGGCCTTGTGGAGGTCACTTTGCAACCAAGAGGACAACCTTCAAGGTACTACAATCTCGCTAATACTAGCCCACTCTCCACCAAGATGAAAGAAGATACACCAGTCGATGTGACTAGTACCAAAGAATGGGGAAACCTACTCCCAGGGATGTGTTGACAGTGCTGGACCCGCCAACATGTCAAGGGGATCTCCCCGGTAAGAAGTACCAACTAGACCTCAAACCGTTTGGTGTAGGAGTCTAACAGTGGGTCATACGGTTTTGCCTTAACCGCAGTTGCATGCAGAGACAAGCAGGATGTCCTTGTTGGTAGCAAGGGTGTGACCAACACAGCGAGCCAAGGAATATGCATGAAGGGTTATAACACACGAAAGGTGGAATAAGTGCACCCCTTGGAAACCTGTGGAAACATGTGACCTAGAAGGGATCACAAGAGCAAAGATACATCACTAGCTAGAAGGCAGGTGAAGCAACGATCCAAAGTGATGGTTAAACAAACAACACATCTCAACAAGATTCATACATGCATATATAGAAAGAGTCCATACATACATGCGTAATAAAACAACTACATATATCATTAGTGTAACCAAGACAACCGAAATACAATAACAACATATGCATGAAATGTGTCGGCTCTATTATATTAAGAAAGTGAAAGTTCCAATCATATATACAACCATTTCCAACTACTAGTCTCGACAACGGAATGTTACAGTCACTGCGGCCTGATCCTCCAAAAACATATACTAACTCTGCACTATGGAGAAGCAAAGGCTCATTACAATATAGTCCAAGCTTTCTCTAAGATACACCTAACGAAAGCTTGGCTCCCAAAATCTAGTCAAATGAGTTATGAGGTTTTATAAATACCAAAGGGTTGGGTGACCCTTGACATTCCCCTTTGTGACTCTTCACCTACCCTCATGACTCTGAACTACTACATCACTGTTACATTCAACCATCGACACTTGGTCTTTGCAAGATGTTACATTACAATCTGCACATGTACCCATGTGAGAAAAAATAGTCTTAAGCAAGCCATGCAAGACACTATTAAGACTCGGACAACTGTGGGAAGACCAACTCTTTGACATCCTCGTGAAGGTCGATGGTGGTGAACTGATGCCAAGCTTGGTACTCTGTGATGGTGTTCATGTGCTCAATGGTGACATCCTACTGAAAGCGAAATCTCGCCTCTGTTGCATCCGGGTACACTGATTTGGCACCTCTATCCAATGCGTCTAATAACATGCACATCATAGTCTTGAGTGTAGTCGGACCAGCAACATATTGATGCATAGTGTCTGTGTTGATCTCCAAGTTTGCGCTGGTGGCTACACACATCAACTCATCAAAGTACATGTCCAGCTCCATTTGGACTTGGTTCTTTGATTTTGCCTCAGTGAGTGTGCCAATAAATGGGATCGCGTGCGTGCGCACAATGACATCCATGATTCTAAACACCTGTGCATGTGAAGCCTGCAAACTGGTGATGAGCTGCAGGAGTTCCTCATAGTTCCAGATCTGACTCCGGATGTGTGCCTTCAACTCTACTGCCTTTGGCTTCATCATCTTTGACAAATGAAATGGGGCTCCTTTGTATCTCATTGTCCATGACTGCATTCGGTCAACAAAAGTGTGCAAATTTGACAAGATGTGTGCTCTCTTAGCACATCGCTATTGCCAACCATTGAGATGGACAACTACCTTATGCACGATGCTGAATCTAGAATACAATATCTGCATGACTGTTTTGAGAGATGATACTTCATCTAGTATTGCTCTCTTCAACTCTGCTCTAGCGGATGATGTAACATGTTCTCCTCCCTACTTGGTTGCTTGTAACTCCTTGTCCATGCATGGCTCTCTTCTGTCAAGAATCAAACACTCGAGATGGTGGCCTTTCATATGCTTTAGTAGAATCATCCAATTCTACTAGATGCTTGCATACATCAGATACAATGACTCATTCTTCAAACTGCGCAGGAGATGTGTGGACATCCAAAGTAGGCATTCTACGCAACTACATAACTCTGCGTTGCGACTCGTCGAAAGATATGTTGTGCATCTCTACTTCTGGATTTTCTTCAAGGATCTTTATGTCTCCTTGATCGCTTGGGACTTGCTCTACTTCCAAATCTAGTGAAGCTGGTGGGGTGACCTCTCGATTATGAGGAATGAGTTCAATATCCTATTCAGACTCTGGTTGTACCACATCCGTATCCATTTGTTCTAGCATATGTTCAATCTCTTGATCTAAGTCCCGCTCCTGCGACTTCTCACCCTATCTGCTTTGTGTCAGTTGCTCAGATGAGTCTATAACCTGTATGGGTGCAGTTTCATCAATTTTTGCATGTTGTGCCTCCTACTGTGTCTATCCCTGTTGTGCTTCCTTCTCTCTTCTCCGAAGCTCATGTTCTTCCAAGAGTTGCTACTTCAACTCTTGCAACTCCTTTTCTGTTTCCTCCATCCTCTATTTCTCTCTTTGCCTTTGTGCGTTCCTCCTATCATGTTGTCGCCTCTTAGCCGCAATCTCCAAAGCTGCTTTCATCACAAGTGGATATGCTTTGAACTTGCGTCATTATTCTACCTTTGTGTTGTCGACAACCTTTCTCTTGCCTTTGTTGTGCACAGGTCTGCTACCCTCTGTTGTTTTTGATGATGGTGCTCTCTGAGATGCTACTTCATGTTGCTTTTCTAACCATTCCACATCTATGCCGACCGATTCATTGAACCTAGAGAAGTTGTAACAATATCTCCATGGGTCTTCCTCAAGCCAATGACACGCCTTGTGGATCCAAGGAAATTTCACTCTCGCATAGTGGTCCTTTCCAAAGAAATGTGGGTCATATGGATTGAAACTTCTAGTGTTGAAAGAGAATCATTTTAACTCTTCTGTCTCGGCATTAGCATGCTTGAGATTTTGTATTTCATACAACCTGATCCACAAAGGAAGAGCAGGCCAAGGTGCCTTCTTCTTCCTGTGTAGTCTAGCTGACAACCCTGTCGAGATGTGATATGACACTTCTTACATGACGAGCTTGTCCATGGAAAATTTTGGTAAAACATGCGGTGGCTTCTCCATGTTGTACATCTGTATGAAGGTTCAAAGGGGTGAGGAATACCAATATACTATGTCGATCAATGCCTCCATTATTGCCTGTGACATGCAAGGTGGATCCTGCTCAAATATCATTTTGTACATCAGGGTGACAAAGTGGTCTAACAACTGTGTGATAACTCTACAAAAGTTGCATTCAGAGAACAATCTACAATAAGTGTGCACAAAGGTTTCTGAAGGTGTCCATGCCCACTTCAGGCCTGTGAACTACTGACAGGGACAAATTGCATCCAGAATGTAAGCGGACATGTATATCTCTGCTTATTGACCTTTGGGTGGATGTCAGGCTTTTGTCACCTGTTCCTTCAACCTGAGAGCCAACATGTCGGACCAATTGCATGGCCTTCCTTTGTTTGCCAGTTGGTCCAATGCAATCACCCAGGTCTACCGGAAGGTCTTTATGTTCCCTTGGCTGTATAAGCGGCATGCTAAGATGACCAAGTACTGATATGCCTTCCACAGTATCTTCATCTTGTAAACTTAGCTGGGCATTGTCCTGAAATTGGCTGGCTCTTTGACCCAACTCTTCAAGATATCTCTGAGTTTTTGTTGTTGCGTGTGTTGAAGGGTTTCTCCATTGTGATCACCGGCTGTGGCAAGTGATACATCTCCTGATAGTCCTTCGCCCTGAAGGTAGCAAGCTTTGTCCCACTGACACTGCTCAACATCATCATCTCAGGATCAGTGTGCGAGACAATCCAATGTATCATGTCCGCACATGGAAACGCGAGATACTTGCATGCAATCCAGTACAAGCCAGATTTTTGGACATTGACATAGACCCTGCGGTCTTCCAAATCTTCCTCAAATGTGCCTAAGAATGTATCGTTGAGGTCCCGCCATTTCATCTTGATGTCTCTGCCTATGAATAGCTTGGTGTCTTCGTAAATAGGCAAGCTCATAGACACTTGTTCAATTTCATCTCCAGTTTCACTTCCAGCGGTGTCCTTTGACCTTTCTCTCTTGGAGGCCATTGTACTTGTACTGCTGAGAGATGGACGAATACCTGCTATACCTGGAGACATAGCAACACTCATGGAAAGCAATCTGTCAGTTGAAAACTGTTAAACACATACACAGAAGAGGCAGAATATGAATGATAAACATTGAGTTGCATATATTATTTCCATGATATACATTTATAGTACATTGGAGTGACCGTTGGATTCCATATTCCAAGGTCTCTTGGACTTTGGTGGCTGTTCACATTCTACACCAACCCATAGAGGATTAGGTGTCCAACATTTCCCCCCATAATCCGAAGGTGTATATATGAGTCCAAGAAGAGAGTTGTAATACAAAATGTTCAAAAATGCATGGCAACACTAGGTTGAATGTGCTCTCTGAAATGTTGGTATAAGGGGTGTGCTTTAAGGATTACCACCAACACTAGAACACATTGCAATTCTTGGAACTCTTCCAAATCTAGTTTTAGTGCCTAGATTTACCTCAAGCTGAAAAGGTAGGATCCAAGGCCAACATCAAACCACACTCAGCCTAGTAGCTAGCCCTACCAGGTTAGGAGAGGGCTCTCTCCGGGTCAATCTCAGCAAATAATGATCTATGGGGCTTGAGATTACTGAAATATCTTCTGATTTTAGGCTAGATATATGTGCAAAAGATTTGATTTGATAAAATAGTGTTTTGTTGGCTCAAAGGGAAAGGCACATTTTGGGGTGCGGGGATTGAGGCTCAGTTCTGCAGAGATCTCAATGGGGCAAGGTAGGCAATCGTTTTGGCACTTAAATTTGAGTGAGATGGAAGGAGTAGATAGGTGAGGTGTTGAAGAGGGCAAGAGCAATCATGAATCCTCCCCAAACAGCTGAAAACATCAAATAACTAAAGCAAACTTCAAGTAGAGCACTGCACTTTCAATGAATTCTACTTACACTCTTGTTTGTTTAGTTCAGAAGAAATAGGATAGATCATGACATGCAATCACATAAACAAATTCACAATTACAAAGAGAATCACTGTACCAAGACACATTGCCATATGAACCCCAAAGAGTGCTGCAAATCCTGGTCTCAATTCCTTAGCCAAAATCAAAATATGAGTGTACAATGAAGCTCAATGCTTTCTCAAGAGTCCAAATTCTACCAAATTCAAACCCCTACACTATGAAATTCATAAAATATATACATTTTCTCATCCTTGTACTAAGGGATTGAGCTTAACCATTTTCTTCAAAATAGAATCAGATACATTAAACTTGGGCCGAATTTCTGAAAATAGGTGTTTAAGATGAACTCGTATCTCCTAAACCATAGCACCTGTTACAACACTAAAAGAATTTTTTGTAGATAAGGTCATTCTGGAGAAAAACCTCTCTCAAATTTGAGAAATTCGTTTCTAATTGCTCGTAATCTATTCCACAAAATCATCTCTAAAACAGAAAATCATTAAAAATTTAAATCTGTGAAAATGAGCTGTAAATATCTAGTCACATTTCCCAATCGATGACACCTGTGAATAAAATGAAAGATGTTTTTGTTATATGGCTCGTTCTTAACAAAAACCTCTTTTGGTTTCTCAAATTTACTCTCCATCTGTTGTAAAATGGCCCCGCACTAGAATGACTAAAACAGTAAAAAATATGAAAATTTTGCTTTGTTTAAATGTAGGCTCCAAATATCACTATATATCTCCCACATAGTAGCACCTGTGCATAAACTGAAGGAGGTTTTTGTTATTTGGTATGTGATGAACAAAAACCTCTTTCACTTTTGAAAAATTCCTAACCATTATTCCAGAAACTGATTTTGTACTAAACTTGTCATTGTGTGCAGCAACTGACCTCAAAACATGCATAACCAAGAATCACTCATTCATTTCTTCTAATCCAGGAACCAGTTACGAGAGTGTGATATACCGTTGGAAATATTTTTACAAGATTCTTCTGATGGACACACTTGTGACATGTTTTGTGCTGAACATCATGTGCAAAACATCTAACAAAATCAGACATAGTTAGAGCTCATGTTGATCCCTGGCGACAGGGTGCGAAGACTGGAACTAACATCTGGCATGAAGCTTCGGTCTTCTGCTAGAGGAAGTGCTCCTCATGTTTTGAAGAGGGAAACCTCAACCTTGAAAGGGAGGTCTCACCCCACATAAAAAGGTAGAACCTCAACATGAAAATGGAGGTATCAAATTGTGATGGTTTAAGGATGACCAACAACTCTGGAATGCTTAATGAAATTCCTGTAACTATTCCAAAACTGGCAAGAAGTTGAAGTCTTCTGCTAGAGGAAGTGTCCCCAATTCTTTTGAAGAGATGTCTCAACCTTGCATAGATGGTTTAAGGCTGATCATCAACTGAAGGCATGCTCAAGGCATCATTGTCTCTAGATACAACTCTGAATCTGGTATGGCGAGTTGTGGCTCAGGCTCACTTGATGTGGATTTGAAGCTTGTAGATGACCATCACTTCCCCCTTGTAAGATATAAGGTGAGACGATGGAGAAAACTCAACTGCAAGACCTTCTAATTTTCTAGAATAAGTTTTGACATATGACTGAAATATCTTCTTGGTTGTTGAAACCCATTGCCAAGAAGCGATCCATCCAAGATGAATCTTTGTTCTTACAGGAGGCTTGCTTTTGAAGCATCTATTTGAAAAATGACTGGTTTTATGACATTGCTTACATGGATGAAGATAAAAACAATGAACTTTCACATGGCCAACTCTATCACAATGTTGGCATTTAACAATCTGTTGTGGCTATTGTGGAAGAGGACCAGAATCTGAAATAGTTGAAGGTGAACTGTCATGAAGAAATACAACACTCTGAAACTAGATGGGTAATTTGGAATGTGAAAGGAAACCTCCTTATCATATCCAAGACCTCTTATTTTCTTGTTATGGACAAGCTCTTCCCAAGGTTTGATGATTGGCTTGGGAAGTGCAGGTTGAATTTTTGCTTTTGCATGCAATTTTGTTGCTTCAGTGGGCACTAGATCTTAATCAACTGTAACATTATTGTCTTAATATTTATGGGATTTTGTTTCAATGTTCTGATCAGAAACAAGTTCAGAATGATGAATCCAATGTTGTAATTCTTCTTGTTGTAGCTTTGTCTCAAGATGCAAAAACTCAATTTTGTCATGTGCATTTTGCAGACAAGTCTGAATTTTTGAGAGAGAGTCGTTATTGATTTGGAATGTGTCATCAGCTGTATATTGCATCAAATTTTTAAAGAAATCTAATACTTCATAAATTTTGGCCATTTAATCCAATTCAAGTAACATAATAGGAAATATGGTGTAACTAATGAAGGTTGTCTCCCTTAGTGCTTTCTCAATTTTCCTTAGTAAAAAACTCCCTTTTTTTAAAGCAAATTTAAGTACTTGAGTTCTATGGAAAGAAATACTTAGTCACTTGCAACTATCTAGCTATTTATCAAAAAAATAGAGTCAATTATAGTGTTGGACTATTTTCCCCCAATTTATAATTTAATGTTTTTCCATTCTGGACTGTGCTTAGTGGAGTGGAAGCCTTCAATTGTTTTCTTTACCAAATTGAAATGATTTCAACAATAGTAGTATGTCTATCATGAGAGAACAATTTCCCTAGTTATCCTTTGTATGAAACAATCTCGTACCCTTTGAAATAACTGCCATAATTTTCTTTGGCATGGAGATAGACTGCAATCGTAAGAATCAACATTTCTAGACAAAATAGACCCGTGTCTTTATTGAATTTTTGGTTTATTTCCCTTACTCACTATATTTCCATCTTATCTACTAATGAAATTGTCAATGCTCATTTTCTTTTCTTACCAGATCTTGCTTCTTGTTTCGGAATTTTTGTCATGAAATTCATAAAAGCTTAACTTCACACATTAATACCAAACCTTTTAAAACACCCGATGCATTTTATATAACTTCATATGCCATAAAATGTTCAATGTGCTAAATAAAATGCCTTTCAACACACATAAGAATTGAACGTAGTCATACTATTCAACACAGAACAAACTTGGAGGCACTAGACATGGGCTCGCATCCGACCAAAACGACCCTATTATCGATGCCACGAACGAGGAGATATCTCAATTCAGATTTCACCAACACATATAATCATATCGCATATCATGACAGAAGATTCCACTCTAGACTTTAAAATATCACAGAACTCGATCATTTCAGACCTTGTCTACTAAACAAATTCAAATTTGGTTTCAATTTCAACATCAGATTCCTACTCATTCAGAGTGGCATAGGCTCAATGGACATAGATAACACACATGCTTCAACACATTTCTATTCATTCCTCCATGACTTCAACTTCATGTATTTGTTAGCAATCATCCACGACCTTCACGCAGGGAATGGATAACATAGGAGTATTGAAAATGAAGTAGATGTATCACAAATGAACTGGATGAACCAATGTACATTCAACTAGGTCATATGAATGAGTGTTCATTCAATGATAGTGAAACTAGTAAGCTGACAAACCTGTAATAGTAGCAGGACTGAAGCAAAGGATTTCTAGGACAAAGAGAGCCAAATTTAGAACAGGTCTGAGAGACAGAGAAGATGGCCGACTTGGAGCTGATAGAGAGTGGCAAGGAAAGAAATGAAAACAATGGCAAGAGTTACAACAAAAACGTTGATTTTGGGAGTTGGCTCTGACGCCTGATAGGAGAAGCAGAATGATAGAGATCTAACAACGTAGGAAACACATAGTAGGAAATGCTGGAGTTTTTTTTTAGCGACAAAATTGCACCAATATCAGGCAGAGAGAGGGATAATGTGCCTCTTCTCTTAGAAAAGTTCTAAAAGGCACAAAACCGATAAGGAGGAGTGCTCAGATCTACAAAGGCTACAAAATAATGGCTCAAATTTGAGCAGGGTAAGAGAACTCTTGCTCTGATACCATGTTAAACACATACGTGGAGGAGGTAGAATATGAACGATAAACATTGAGTTGCATATATTATTGACATGATATGCATTTATAGTACAATGGAGTGACCATTGGATTCCATATTCCAAGGTCTCTTGGACTCTGGTGGTTGTTCACATTCCACACCAACCCATAGAGGATTGGTTGTCCAACAAAAACCAAAACAAATCTAAGGACTGACATGCAACACACTTGGGTGACTTGGCAGTAAATATTGCGCAATTTTCGCCGGGAGGCTGGGAGACTGACTGCCAAAATTGCACAAGGCACAGCCCGAGCTGTCAGGAGGCTGACTCACTACTGGAATTGTGCAACGCATATTCTATCCTGCCTATAGAGGACTGAAACTACGCATTACAAAGGCATGCAAGCCCAGAGACTGCATTGTGCAATTTTTTGGGTCAGCAGGGCACTACCTCCCAGAATTGCGCAATGTAAGCTTGGAGGTCAGTGCTGGCTAGTTTTGCGCAGTTTCTAGAGGGAAGGCAGAGCCTTCACTTCTATAAATTCGCATTTTTGTCCGGGCAAGACAAGGTCCGGGCCAAAGCAGCCCAGACCCGTCGATGGGAGACTGAAAACATGAAAAGGTTTGGATACATGGCGAGACTGAGTGTAAGAAAGAATGAATGATCATGCATGCAAACAGTGAATGCAATATTCAGAAAATGGGAACGCATGCATGTGTGTGAAACAAGTTGTCGCAATGGTGACCGTTAGTGCAAAATTGTGTCATGCATGCGACAATAGTGAGATGCAAATAAAAACTGAAACAATGCTTCTACAAGCTAACATACATTAAAACGATAGCAGGCATTCAACAAAACCAAGAAAACAACATTCATATAAAGCAAAATACAAAAAGTGACAGAAAAGCAGTAAATGACATGAAAAGAAGACTTACCCAGAAAAAGTTGAGCTGAATGTGCCAAAGACTCCTAGATGTGTTGTGGGATGTCAGAGCTCCAAGATCAATGTGAGGAATGAGCTCTACAACGTCAAATAAATAAGTTTGAGGCTTATGATGTGCATGCCACAAATCTAGGAAAAAATGATACTTGGAGGGAAATTTATAAAACGGTCTTTGCATGTAACTTCTAGCTGCTAAAAATAGATCCCTAAAATATAGGGATGCTTTTTACATGTTGTTTTTTGGTATTTCAGGAAAAGCAGGCCATGCATGCAAATCAGGATTACAAAGTCTCAGAGGGAATCGGTCAACCTGAAGGCACATGAAATAGTCTGCAAGACTGGGAAAAGGATTTGCACAGTTTCTGGTCTAAGCCGAGCTCGTTGTCCCTCAAGCATTGCACAATTTTTTGGGTCAGTAGGTCACTGCCTCACAAAATTGTGCAATTTCTAGGTTGAAGCCCAGTGTCGAGCTAGATTGCATAATTTTCTGAGGGAGGGATGTCTGGTAGGATTGCGCAATTATGGAGCCTAGCAGAATTGCGCAATTCTAGAGCCTAGTAGGCAACACAGTAGGATTACGCAATTTCTAGAGGGTAGGTTGGTTACCCTCCAAAATTGTGCAAATTTCTAAGTGAACATCCCAGCCAGAAAATTAACTAAGTCCGGAATGCCATCCTGCGAGTGCGATACAAACAAGATGACATGCATAGGCTGGAAAACCGTTGAAACTCAACTGAAGCCTATGCACTTGATAGTGCAAGACATGCTGCTAAGGATGCTTGGTAGGGAGGGTCCAAAACGAAGCTAAGGAAAAATTTTGGAGGGTGGTTGTAGCCGCTACAACACTTGGCGACACACTAGTAGAACTCCAACTCTCTGAATGGACCTTGTTTCATAAAAAGAAAGTCTAACTCCTCCTAAAGTATTGTTCGGTTCTTAGATCATCTTGGTGTCCACACTAGCTTGATTGAAAGATGTAGCATCCTCCATACTCTTGGTCAGTCAACACACATTCCAAGCCAAGTCAACATAGTTGTTTCGATTGGGATGAGGGGTATATTGGTACACAAGAAATATGATATTCAAAGTTTAAGTTTCATCTCTGGTGTTGTTCCACTGCTAGCATGCCTAGACAGTACCCCGGTGGAGTCACACAGGAACACAAGCATCGCTCCACTGCCAGTGAGCCTGGTCAGTAACCCAGTGGAGTTACTTGCATCACCTCTCTATGCAGGAATCCTTTCTCTTATTTCGCCTTCTCCACTTTTCATTTTTCAAAATTTTCACATTTTCATTTTTTCATTTTTTTATAACTACGCATAGTATTTATTCATTTCAGAGGCAAAAGATGGATCCCAACTTATTAAGAGCAGAAGAGGTTTTTCCTTCAGATAAGTATTTACTATATACCTATAACATGCTTGTTAAGGTTTTCTCCCTCACCTCACTCTACTTGACTGAGCTAACAAGGGTTAACCCAAAACAACCAGCTAGAGTAGGTGATACTAGTTAGCGCGCAAGTGTTGTGTTTTTATCAAGGTTCACTTCAAACAGAATGTATTTTCCATTGGTGTATCATGGACTGAAGACAACAAGTTCAACATAAAGAGACAGGATAGCAGATAACCAAGTATTGATAACTTCACAAGTCCTCTTGCACTTTACCCTCACTTGATTCAAGAGTCATACACGGTTTCATGCTAAACTAACCTACAAATGTAAATAAGAAAACAAACAACTAAAAGAGATAAAGTGCAAAAGAAAAATGTGAAAGCAAAGCGAGTAAGAAAAAAAACAAGCAAGCCAAAAAACACATGAGGTAAGAAGAAAACATGCATGCAAGCAAACAAGACAAGAAGCAAACACTACTCCTACTCCTAAGCTAACGGTGCATGGGCTTGATCACGTGAAGTGATATTTCCAATGCAGCTACTAGTGCATTGGTCAAACCATGTTGGTGAAGGCATGGTTCGCGAACAACACATTTGTGCGAACCAGCAAACATGAAAGATATAACATTGAAGACAAACACACTCCAATTTTAAATGTGCCCACAGAAAAGAAATGAGTGAAAAAACATGACATGCAATTTGTGGACTTACCATGGTGTTGTGCTACACTACATGCAGATGTTAAGCATACGCATTCTCTTGACTATGACATGTAATCAAACATGGAAAAGGTAGACCACTTACACTGCACAAGTGTGCTTGTTGTGTAATATTCCTCCAATGCAAGAGTGATGGGATCATGTGATTTGAGTGGAGGAAGTGAAATCTTTGTGTGGAATTGATCTTCAATGCATACAGATGAGTGATGAGGAGCCTTGGGTGTTTCAACAATTTCCTGACCAGAAGTGAAACCAACCTCAGGACAGCGAGGGCCTGACATAACCATCAACTCGAGATGAAGTGCCTCGACAGTCTATAGGGTTTCGACTTCGTCGATAGATAGATCATCATAAACGGGTGGCTTGTAAAGATCAACAATGATAGAACCAATGTTTTGATCGAATACGAGAGCGAACGAATCACGACAACCACGATCAAAAAAATCAATGATTTCGCCGACATCCTCATGATCAGATAAATCAAATAGAGAGGTAGATGAGAAGAAAGAATGTTCACCCTCTGCATTTCTGGAAAAAGAAGATGAAAAATCAAGTGGATTTTCAATGAATGATTTTTCCTCTCCACTGTCAAATGATGGACTGACATCAGGTGTGATTTTTGAATGATCGGCAGTAGATACATCCATGGATGGATTTACACCATGAAAATCAGAGTTAGCAAGATCACCAAAGATCTTAGGAAAAAGCAAAGGTGGCACAGACAGAAGCAGGTCATCCTTCATCGCGGGTTGATGTTCAGGTTCCCGTCATACTCACCATGAATGATAGTGCAGGTTGGTTGTGCAACACTAACTCCATCAATGGCTTAATCCTTGTTCACAATAGGTGTAGACTCTGGAATGGAAGAACGCAAGACATTGCAATTCGGAGGATCGGTAGGACACGAAGACAGAGGTTGTGGTAACAAATGCATGTGACAACCCATGGGCTTCACAACCAAATCTGCGTGAAAATTGAGAGAAGTGACGCTGGAAGGATGTGACAGTTGAACAGACGTGTGTGAATGTTATCCCACATCATTCTGTGGTGGTGGAGTTGTTTGATGAGGTGACGGCGGACATTCACCTGTGACAATGACTGTGTTTGTCTATGATTGCGCGGCTCCACCACTGAAGTATTTTGAGTGGGATTTGAACTTCAACTTCATCTTGGGCTTGACTGATTTGTTAAGTCAATATTTGAATCTATCCCAAAGATATTAAAACTTCATCTGGATTTTCAGAGCTTTAAACTGCAATACACGGAAGTGCTGCCAAAAAGCCATGGGTGATTCTTGCGGAGTCTTTCATTGTTTTAACAGATTTTTGGTCAAGAGGTTCATGATCAAAATGATGGAAATTAGATTCAATGAGATCACGGAACTGTTGAACTGAGTGCACGCAACCATGAGGCAGGTTGTGGCACCATCATTGTGGGGATTCATGAAGTTTGTGTGAAAGTAGCAAGCCAACCTTGACTTCATCGAACTCATCTGCATCCTCAAGGAATGCAAGGAAATCATGTAAGTACTCAGGCTAGGCCACTTCACCTTCACCATTGTACGTGAATTCTGACAAGAGATCATGAAACTCCCTCGTTATGTCAATAGGTTCAGCATGAGACAGACATCGTGGAGGGAGGAGTCTAATGATATCCATCAGAGACATGTGAAGATTCAAAATAGGATGTAAGGGCTCAGGTTGTCATCTGACCCTCCTTCTAGCACCAGAAATGTTAACGGTACTAGACCCGCCAACATGTCAAGGTGATCTCCCCGATAAGAAGTCCCAACTAGACCTCAGACCATTTGGTGTAGGAGTCCCAGTAGTGGGTCGTATGGTGTTGCCTTGACTGCAGTTCCATGCAAAAGCAAGCAGGATGTCCTTGTTGGTAAAAGGGTGTGACTAGCGCAGCAAGCCAAAGAAGATGCATGAAGGGTTCTAACACACGGAAGGTGGAATAAGTGTTCCCCTTGGAAACCTGTGGAAACACGCGGCTTGGAAGGGAACACACAAGTAAAGATACATCACCAGCTAGAAGGAAGGTGAACCAACGATCCAAATACATCTCAACAATATTCATACATACATCTATGGAAAGAGTCCATACATACATGCGTAAGAAAATAGCTACATATATCATTAGCATAACCAAGACAATAGAAATAAAATAACAACATATGCATGAAATGTATCGTCTCTATTATATTAAGAAAGTGAAAGTTCTAATCATACATACAACCATGTCCAACTAATAGTCCCGAAAACGGAACATTATAGTCACTGCCACCTGCTCCTCCAAAGAGATATACTAGCTCTGCCCTATGGAGAAGCCAAGGCTCGTTATAATAAAGTCCAAGATTTCTCTAAGATGCACCTATCGGAATCTTGGCTCCTAAAAGCCTGTCAAATGAGTTATGAGGTTCTATAAATAGCAAAGGGTGGGGTGACCCTTGACATTCTCCTTTGTGACTCTTCACCTACCCTCATGACTCATCAACTACTACATGACTGTTACATTCGACCATCGACACTTGGTCTTTCACTTTTGCAAGATGTTACATTACAATCTACACATGTACCCATGTGAGACAAAATAGGCTTAAGCAAGCCATGCAAGACACTACTAAGACTCAAACAACTGTGGTAAGACCAACTCTTTGACATCCTCGTGATGGTCGATGGTGGCGAACTGATGCCAAGCTTGGTAGTCTGTGATGGTGTCCATGTGCTCAATGGTGACATCCTACTGAAAGTGAATTCTCACCTCCGTTGCATCTGGGTACACTGATTTGACACCTCTGTCCAAGGCGTCTCATAACATGCGCATCATAGTCTTGAGTGCAATCAGACCAACAACATATTGATACATAGTGTATGCGCTGATCTCCAAGTCTGTGTTGGTGGCTACACACATCAACTCATCAAAGTACATGTCCAACTCTGTTCAAAATTGGTTCTTTGATTTCACCTCGGTGAGTGTGCCAATAGATGGGATCGCGTGCATGCACACAATGACATCCATGCTTCTGAACACTCGCGCATGTCAGGCCTGCAAACTGGTGATGAGCTGCAGGAGTTCCTCATAGTTCCAGATCTAACTCTGGATGTGTGCCTTCAACTCTACCGCCTTCAACTTCATCATATTTGGCAAATTAAATGGGGATCCTTTGTATCTCATTGTCCATGTCTACATGCGGTCAACAACAATGTGCAGATTTGACAATATGTGTGCTCTCCTAGCACAGCGTTGTTGCCAACCTTTGAGATGGACAACTACCTTATGCACAGTGCCCAATCTGGAATACAACATCTGCATGACTATTTCGAGGGACGATACTTCATCTAGTATCACTCTCTTCAACTCTGTTCTGGTGGATGATGTAACATGTTCTCCTCCCTGCTTAGCCACTTGTAACTCCTTGGCCATGCACTCGTTCTCGGCTATCAAGAATCAAACGCTTGAGATGGTGGCCTCGGCATATGCTCTAGTAGCATCAACCAATTCTGCTAAATGCGTGTGGACATCAGATACAATCACTCATTCTTCAAACTGTGCAATGGATGTGTGGACATCCGGAGTAGGAATTATGCGCGACTTCACAACTCTGTGTTGCGACTCATTGAAAGATATGTTGTGCATCTCTGCTTCCGGATTTTCTTCAAGGATCTCTGTGTCTCCTTAATTGCTTGGGACTTTCTCTTCTTCTAGATCTAGTGAAGCTGGTGGGGTGACCTCTTGGTTATGAGGCATGAGGTCAATATCCTATTTGGACTTTGGTTGTACCACATATGTATCCATCTACTCTAGCATCTGTTCCATCTCTTGAGATAAGTCCTGCTCCTGCAATTGCTCACCTTGTCTACTTTGTGCCAGCTACTCGAATGAGTCTATAACCTGTATGGGCACAGTTTCATCAATCTATGCATGTTGCACCTCCTGCTATCCCTATTGTGCTTCCTTCTCTCTTCTACGTAGCTCCTATTCTTCCTGGAGTTGCTGCTTCAACTCTTGCAACTCCTTTTTTGTTTCCTCCATCCTTCGTTTCTCTCTTTTCCTTTACGTGTTCCTCTTGTCGTTTTGTTGCCTCTTAGCCTCAATCTCCAAAGTTGCTTTCATCACAAGTGGATCTGCTTTGATCTTGCGGCTTTGTTCTGCCTCTTCACTATCGACAACCTTTCTCTTGCCTTTGTTGTGCACAGGTCTACTACCCTCTATTGTTGTTGATGATGGTGCTCTCTGAGATGTTGCTTTGCGCTACTTTTCTAACCACTCCATAGCTATGGAAACTAGTTCATTGAGCCTGGAGAAGTTGTGACAATATATCCATGGGTCTTCCTCAGGCCAATGACATTCCATGTGGATCCAAGGAGCAATGCGGGTCATATGGATTGAAATTTCTGGTGCCGAAAGTGACTCTTTTGAACTCTTCCATTTCAACATCAGCATTCTTGAGATTCCATATCTCGTACAACCCGATCTGCAAAGGAAGAGTGGGCCAAGGTGCCTTCTTCTTCCTGTGCAGTCTAGCTGACAACCCTATCGAGATGTGATATGACACTTCTTGCATGACGAGCTTGTCCATGGCAAACTTCGGTAAAACATGCGGAGGCTTCTCTGTGTTGTACATTCGTATGAAGGTTCCAAGGGGTGAGGTATACCAATCTGCTACGTCGATCAATGCCTCCATTGATGCCTACGACATGCAAGGTGGATCCTGCTCAAATATCATTTTGTACACCGAGGTGACAAAGTGGTCTGACAATTGTGTTATAACTCCAGGGAATTTGCATTCGATGAACAATCTGCAATAAGTGTGCACAAAGTTTTTTGAAGGTGTCCATACCCACTTTAGGCCTGGGACTAGTTGCATGGCCTTCCTTCATTAGCTAGTTGGTCCAACGCAATCACCCAGCTTTGTAGGAAGGTCGCGGTGTTCTCTTGGCTATATAAGCGAAATGAAAAGATGACCAAGTAGTGATATGCCTTTCATAGTATCTTCATCTTGTAAACCAGGCTGGTTGTTGTCCTGAACTTGGCTAGCTTTTTCACCTAAATCTTCAAGATATCTCTAGAGTTTTCACTATTGCGTGTGCTGGAGGGTTTCTCCATTTTGATCACCGGTTATGGGAAATTATACATCTCCTGATAGTCCTTCACCCTGAAGGTAGTTATCTTTGTCCCGCTGACACTTATCAACATCATCGTCTCAGGATCAGTGTGCAAGATAATCCAATGTATCATGTCCACGCATGGAAACGCGAGATACCTGCATGCAATTTGGTACAAGCCAAATTTGTGGACATTGACATAGACCCTGTGTTCTTCTAGATGTTCCTCAAATGTGCCTGCGAATGTATGGATGATGTACTACCATTTCATCTTGATGTCTCTGTCTATGAATAGCATGGTATCTTCGTAAACAGGCAAGCTCATAGACACTTGTTCAACTGCATCTCCAATTTCACTTCCAACGATGTCCTTTGACCCTGGTCTCTTGGAGGCCATTGTACCTATCCTGGTGAGAGTTGGATGAACACTTGCTATACCTGGAGACATAGTGAAACTCATGGAAAGTGATATATCATTTTAAAACCAAAATAAATCTAAGGACTAACATGCAACACACCTGGATGACTTGGCAATAAAAATTGTGCAATTTTCACTGGGAGGCTGGGAGATTGACTGCCAAAACTGCGCAAGGCACAGTCCAGGCTAGCAAGAGGCTAACTAACTACTGGAACTGCACAATGAAAATTCCATCATGCCTGCTGAGGACTGAAACTGCACAATGTGCATTTTCAGTCAGCAAGGGCATGCAAGCCTAGAGACTGCATTGCACAATTTTCTAGGTCAACAGGGCATTGCCATCAGAATTGCACAATGCAAGCCTAGAGGTTAACATTGGCTAGGTTTGTACAGTTTCTGAAGGGAAGGCAGAGCCTTCACTTCCAGAAATGTGCATTTATGTTGGGGCAAGGCAAGGTCTGGGCCAAAGCATCTCAGACCTATCAACAGGCAACTGAAAACATGAAAAGGTTTGGATGCATGGCGATACTGAGTGTAAGAAAGAGTAAATGATCATGCATGCAAATAGTGAATGCAAGATTCAAAAAATGGGAGCGCATGCATGTGTGTGAAATGAGTTGCCACAACGATGATTGTTAGTGCAAAACAGTGTCATGCATGCGAAAATAGTGAGATGCAAATAAAAACTGAAATGATGCTTCTATAAGCTAACATACATTAAAAAGACAACAGGCGTTCAACAAAACCAAGAAAATAACATTCATACAAAGCGAAATACAAAAAGCAATAGAAAAGCAGCAAATGAAATGAAAGGTAGACTTACCCGGAAAAAGTTGAGCTGAATGTGCCAAAGACTCCTAGATGTGTTGTGGGATGTTAGAGCTCCAAGACCAATGTGAGGAATGAGCTCTGGTTTGAGGCTTATGATGTGCATGCCACAATTCTAGGAAAAAGCAAAAGTTGGAGGGAAGTTTCTAAAACGATCTTTGCATGTAACCTCCAGCTGCTAAAAATAGATACCTAAAATTTAGGGATTCTTTTTTCATGTTGCTTTTTGTTATTTCGAGAAAAGCAAGCCATGCATGCAAATAAGGATTGCACAGTCCCAGAGGAAACTGGTCAACCTGAAGGCACATGCAGTAGTCTGCAAGCCTGCGAAAGGGATTTCCACAATTTCTGGGCTGAGCAGGACTAGTTGTCCCTCAGGCATTGCGCAATTTCTGGGGTGCGCAGGTCACTACCTCCCAGAATTGCACAATTTCTGGGTTGAAGCCTAGTGTTGGGCTCGATTGCACAATTTTATGAGGGAGGGTTGCCTAGAAGGATTGTGCAATTCTAGAGCCCAGCAGTAGCCCAATAGGATTGCACAATTTCTAGAGGGAAGGTTGGTTCCCTTCCAAAATTGCGCAATTTTCTGAGTGAACATATCAGCCAGAAAATTACCTAAGTCCAAAGTGTCGGCCTGTGGGTGGGATACAAACAAGTTGACATGAACAGGCTGGCAAGCCGCAAAAACTCAGTTGAAGCCTATGTACTTGACAGTGCAAGACATGCTACTAAGGATGGTTGGTAGGGAGGCTTCAAAATGAAGCTAAGGTAAAATTTTGGAGGGTGGTTGTAGCCACTACAATAGGATGAAATGCCTTTGCAACCTCAAGTGACTCTTGAGTCATTTGACAAGTGGAGCATGTATTTCATTGGGCCCATTGACCCAGCATCAGGTCAGAAAAAGTACATAATTGTATGCACTGACAATTTGATAAAGTGGGGTCAAACCAAGGTTATCAAGGCTGCAACAAAAGAGAAAGTGGTTGAGTTCTTAAGGGAGAATGTATTTTACAAGTTTGGGTACCCTAAAGAGGTAGTCATTGATCAAGGAGCTCAATTCACATCACACTTGATTGAAAATTTGTTGGGGGAGCATAAGATCAAACATAGGAAGTCAACTGCTTATCATCCTTGGGCCAATGGAGAAGTAGAAGTTACAAACAGAGCATTGGAAGGCATTCTCACCAAGGTTGTGAGAAACAGTAAAAAATATTGGGCTGACAGGCTAATGGAGGCCACTTGGGCCTATAATACAACCTAGAAGACAACCACTAGCTTCACCCCTTATGACTTGGTATATGGGAAGAAGGCTATGCTCTCCATTGAGTTTGAGTACAACAATTTGAGAATAGTAGGATAGATGGATTTGGATGTTACAAAGGCACAACAAGAGAGGCTACTCCAGCTCAATGGTTTAGATGAATTAAGGATGCAGGCCATCCTACACGCAGAAGTTTTTCAAGTACAAAGAAAGGTTTGGCATGAAAAAAACATCAAAGACAAATTTTTTCAAGAAGGAGATTGGGCTTTGCTCTATGACTCCAAGTTCAAGGACTTCACGGAAAAATTGATGACCAAGTGGTTGGGCCCATACTTGATAGAAAAGTGCCATGACAATGTGGTTGTGCAAATAAGGACCATTGGTGAAGAAGGTATCCCCTTACTTGTCAATTGTTACAGATTGAAAGCCTATAAAATACCTCTATCAAGGGAAGAGTTCATCAATACCATCATTAAGAAAGTGAATGTGCTTCGAAGTGTCTCAGCTTCTAGCTCACCAAATTCTTGAAGACTTTTTTTATTTTTATTTTTAATGAAAAAAGAAAAAACAATAAGGGACCTAGGAGAAAACCTCTATGAGGCACCTAAGGCCAACTTTTGGGTTAAAAACCTCCTTGAGATAGCCCAAGAGTGAAAAAGGAAAATAAAAAGATCCTTGGGTGAAAACCTCCCTTAAGGTGCTCAGGGCAGGCAAACAGGTTGAAAACCTCCTTTGAGGTGACCTGTGTGTCTTTCAAAAAAAAAATGAGAGAAAAAAAAAAGCAAAATTCCATGGCAAGGACCTCAAACCTTCCCACTAATAAATTATGTGATTTTTTGCAGGTTTTTAAAGGAAACAAAGGACTCAGAGTTCAAGGGATAGAAATCCAGCATCACCCCATTCTTCCTCCATTTACTTCATATCTCCTATGCCTACTATGTCTCCATCATTCATCCTCACTTCCAGGCATCAAAAACTAGTTTTTAAGCAATTTTATGACTTCTACAGGGTTTCCTATAGTTACTACATGAGTTTCCTGTAGTACTACAGGATGTCCTGAAACACTACAGCAATGAAGTCTCGATTGGAAAATAATTATGTAGGCTTGTTTGAGGTTGAAAGAAGGGACCATACACCTCACCACCTCTCACCCAACACCATCTCATGACCATACCAACCTCTGTGTCCATCAAAAACCCCTCAGAAAAAAATGAAAAAAAGAAGAAAAATAAGGTCCAAGGGACATGCAATCATTGGCCTCACTCACATACCACTCCATCTCCTCCAATGCCATCCTTCCACTCCTACATCACCACCCATCCCTCCTCCAAGTGAAAAAATGGCAAAAAAATGATGAAAAAGACAGCTACAGGATTTTCTATAGTAACTACAGGAAACCCTGTAGCAACCTATGTTATCACAACAACAGTTTCTCTATGCATTATCCTTCACCATCCATGCAAGTAAAGAGCTCTAGCACCCCTATAGACATTATGACACCACCTCTCACCCAACAATAGTAGCAGGAACCAAGCATCTACACACAACAACAAAGAAGACAACTACATCAGCTAGAAGAATCAACAGAAAAGGGACCAAGGAAAATCACTTACCTAAACAAAAAAAGAAGCACAGCAGAGTCACCCTCCAACATGCATCCACCAAGCAAAGGAAGGCACATGTATGACACCTCACCCAAATTCTTCCCTAAGTATGATATGATAAAAGTGTAGGAGTATGAAAAAGTTTGATTTTATAAGCTGGAGGTGGCTAGTTAACTTAGCCATCCTTAGCTCGAAAAAAAAAGTGAACTCCTAGTCATCTTGCCACATTACAATGTCACATCAAGGAGAATGAGTCAAAAATTTGGTCGAGTTAATTTGTGTGAGAGTGGGTGATGATTACGAGGGGAGGTTGCATGATAACCAATGGTGGGCCAATGGTCCCAAAGAGGAAATATCGTACACTTCCAGCCAATGCAGCGCTCCAAGGAATCGACCATAAAAAGAAAACATTCCAAACTCTCATGCACCATTTGTTCATTTTGAGATCAGAAAATATTGGGACCACCTTGGAAATCCATCGAGGAAGAAAAATTGTTTTAGCCACCCTACAGGAAACATAACTACAAGAATAACTACAGGAAATGCAAGAAGCTAAAGGAAGCTTTGGAAATTGACAGAGAACTCTGCAAGGGGATGCCTATGGTCCAGTTGTTCAGCAATTCTCCTCATCCAAAGAATCACATTGAAAGGTAGGTGTCCCATATCTCTTGTGTTTTGAATTGATAGCTAGGAAAGGAAAAAACTGAATTTTCTAAGTTATTACAATATGCCTATGGTTTTAGATAGAATTGTGTGAAGTTTAAAAGTTGTGTGGAGATAGAAATAAATTTCAGCCATCCAACAATATTCTAAACTCTTAGGCATGCTAGAAACACTAAGGATAGCCTACCAACCTCCCTACAGTCAGCTAACAAGAAAAGAGACATGACAGGAGGGTTTCACAGAAGGGAACCCACAGAGACATCCAGGATACACCTCCATCCCCCTATGATAGAAATATTTAGAAGGCATAGCTAGTTGGGATTCTTTGAGCTGCTCAGAGGATATGATGATGATGTAGCTCAATAATTTACCATGGCACTCAACTCTCAGGCTAGAACCAATGCTACTACTGTGGTAAGAGGACTTTCAATCACAAATACTCCTAAGATAATTAGCAGAATCACTACACTTCCTCAAGGAATGCAATGGAGAAAGGAGGATAAGGTTTCAATCACTTTTTCTAAGAAAAACTTCTTCTTAAGGGATGAAGAGACAATTGAGGACAAAAATGGGATAAGAAGGGAAATACTTCCATATCCCTGGAATGAGGTGAGTTATCATATTCTCAAATATGTTTCTTATGAAGGGAGACTCAGTATAATCTATGGCTACCAATTTAGACTCCTCCATGAGTTGAGATTTGGAGTGGAAATGCCCATTGCTAGAAGACTCAGTGTACCATACTTCTTGCTGCAATTAATAATAGACATGAGCCTAACGGTACAAGAGGAAAAAAATCAGCAATTTGGCACACCATGGACTTATTAAACTAATACTAGAGGATGCATTGAGCCAACTAAGAATCCCTATTCAATGGTCCACATTTAGAGACATGGATATAGGGGTTGTGATTGAAATAAAACCCCTTGAATATGATAGGGACAATACCTCTAGTGGTGAAGAGGAGGCAGAAGAAGATGAAGAAGAACCTAAAGAGGAAGAAGAAGAACCAGAGGAAGAAGAGGAGGCAGAAACAAATAAAACAGAGGAAGAAGAAACAAAAGAAGAAGAAGGAGAAGAGAAAAGTGAGGAGGAAGAATAGAAGGAAGAAGAAATCCCAGAGGAACATACCAAGGAAGGGGAGGAATCTCCAAGGTTGTCCCCTAAACCCACTGAGAAGGAGGCAATTGTTGCCTTGACTACCCTAAGCACACTTGTCAAGTCAAAAGGGAAAAGACAGAGGCTGACTCCCCTCTATTTCAAAACAAGGAGGAGCACCAGGATCAAATAATGGAAACCACAAACACCCACCAGCACTCCAATCATAATTGATGACTCACCAAAAGAGCAAGAAAAGCTAGTTTCCCTAGAAATAAAAGGTGAAGAGGGCACATCAAAACAAGCTTCCCCAAAGTCTCCCATCACCTATGTTAGGAGGCCTGTCACCAAGTCAGAATTAGAAAAGCAATACAAGGTACCTTTGACCCCATTTCAGAGAGGAAAAATCCTTCTACATTATCCTCAGACATTCCTATAGGAAAATTTGTCAGCTCTATAGGAAACACAAAAAAAGCTACAGGAAGGACAGTAGGGATAGAGGAAAGTCAAGGAAGAAGCAACACAAGTGCAGGAGGGGGCAACCAAAGACATCTGAGGGAGAGTTCCAAGAGCTACAGGAGCCTAGCCCATAGCCCAATCTAAGCTCTTATTACAAATTCATTGAGGGAGGTAGAGTAATACCATAGAAATTTTCCATCCCTCTCTTCTTTGAGCTTGAGAAAGAGAGAGGAAGGACACATCACTGGATGCAAATTGCCAAATCAAAGAAAGTAGAGGATGTGGGCCATATGGAAGAGAAACTCCTAGAGATGGGTAGGGAGTTGAGTAAAATGAGAGATAGGGAAGAAATTATGATATCTCAACTAGAGGAAGAAAACACATGGCTAAGGAGTCAGTTACATGAAAAGGAGAGCCAATTGGCCACCATGGCAAGCCTCTCCATGGAGGCACTCCAGTGCAGGATGCCACCAAAATCATATGCCTTATACCTCAAAGATCAATGGTTGTAATTTCAAATCAAGACACTAGCACAACAAGGGACTATGCCTTTCCAAGACTATAGACAGTTCATTGAAATATGTGACAAGAGCACCCTAGAGGATAAGGCCAAGATATTTGAATTCTACTTGCACAACTTGGCCTTAACAAACTTGAATGTGTGGGACCCCAATGCAAAGTTGGGGGACTTACAACTAATGGCCCTTGCATCATGGATGAGTCATAAGGAGGCCATAGCTAAATAGGTGAAGAGGGTGTTGGAAAGAGAAGAAAGGGAGGCCCTATAAATCAGAGTAGAATAGTTGAATTCAATGTTTATCATTAGCACCCACAACATCATCTCAAATGATCCCCAGCTTGCACCAAGATACCTAGCTACACAAGAACAAGCAATCACACATTTCGAGAACACCTTGATATTTCTAGGGAATGAAAGCCATCAAGCATGCTAGAGGAGATGGAGCACCCTAACATATAGCCTAAGAATTAAAGAGTATCATTCCCCAGAGAGGATGAGAGATGCACTAGAAAGGACCCCATTGTATAAGGATGCAATGCAGAGACTCAAAATCAATTGGATTGGTTTAAAACTCAGTCCACCGTTGTTGTTGGGTATGCTAGAAGGTCGAAAGGAGGAAGAGGAAAGAAATCAATGGGGAGAAATAGAGAAACATGTTGGGTTTTATCCATAAGAAGAAACTCCATCAACAGAGGACTGGGATGTTAGAGAGGCCATAAGAGCTATGAAAGATATGGAAATAGACTAAGTTTATCAGAGGATGAGAAACACTTTTAGTAGGGGGTGATGATGAGGCTCATCAATAGGTAAATCATATGGGCCTTCATGCCACTCTCTAGCTTATTAAGATCAACTTTTCTCACATTTATTTACATATTTTATTATATTTTTCTTAGTGAGAAGGATAAAGGTGAGATGTTATGTCATGTGGCATAATGTGCATTAATTGTAGGATTTGGAGCAGTTTTGGTCTAATTGAAGTGCAGGAAATCGAAGTAGACAAGCAAGAGGGACTTTAGGATATTTGGTCTCCCTCCTTAACTCCTAAATCACTTGAAGATCCCTCCACTAGATCTCATCAGCTCAGAGTTACAAGCACCCAAGCCCACCGAGTTCATTGGAAACCAAGCCAGTGATATTTGAAGACAAGTCAATCTTGTGTTTGGGAGCCAAGCCTCCCTAATTTTTAGGAATTTGTTGGTAGCTTCAGTTGTATAAATAAGAAGTCATACGGCCTCATTAGGATTCGAATTTTTATTATAGCTAAGAGGTAGTTCCAAGCTAATATTTTGTGACTGTTATTCTCATGTTATTTTTTACATTTTTATTATAATGAAAAGGGTTTCTTCGATCTAGCATTGAGTTGATTCAGAGGGTTGAAGCTCTTGGGTTAGGGCCCAACCATAGCAGTAGAGGTTCCTCTTTTTGTACATGTATTCTTAGATTAGAATCATAGATTAGTTGCTAAAGTTATCACTGCTTTTTTTAATTTACAAGTCTTTGAATGATTGGTTAGTTTTGCTTCCTTTAGTTGGAAAAGCATATAAGTGTTACAGTAGTGAAAGAAAATACTTTAGAAAAGCTTGTGACAGTGGCCTATTCCTCATCTCCCTCATGGGATCATGGTTTGCCACTCTCATAGCCCCAAAAATAGATTTATCATTTGGATATTACATAGCTTAAGATTTATTGTTGAGTAGATCATTGTTGATGATTTCTTAGAAGCATCTGCAATTGTCATTTTGGTTTCTTGAGTTTGTTGTATATTAGGGAACATTCCACTCCATAGATTTAAGCCATTTGCATTCAATAAATTAGTTGCTTAGATTCAACTCATCTTTTCCACATTTACATCAAGTTGTGCATAAATGAAGAAATGAATATGGTGTGTTGCAGGAGTTGTTGATCTACAGTGAGGAACTCATTCCACTAGCCTCATCTAAGTCTTCTCCACCTCTCGCCCAATCTTACCAACCACTAATTCATATTTCTATTTTGTAGCCACCATGGACAGTCACCTTGAGCAAATCCAACCATCCTAAAGAGTTGGGTTGATCCTTGGGTAGTGTGCACCTTCCCCGTACCTTATTCCACCATCATACATCTTCCCAACACTTCCTTTCACCTTCCCACAACTTTCAGCTAAGTTTCTTGTAGTAAATCAAGGCATCCTGTAGTAACTATAGGAAACCCTATAGCAGCTACAGGAAACCCTGTAGCAGCCTGTTTTAGACTGTTTTTGGCAGAAATGATGATCAGATCTTAGGGTAGGCCTTCAAATTGACTTCCATACCCCTCAATTCCATTTTGGAATATCTTTCACACACCTTCCTCCTCTGCAAAATATCGAATTATCAGCTTAGCATTTACATTTCTAAATTGAAAACCAAAAGACTCTTTTTTGAAATATTTAGCTAGTGCATGCATACATCAGCCATAGCAATGTTAGGATAATTTATGTGCCTACTTAGTCCATATAGATATATGATAGAATGCAAGGTTAAATTAGCTATTTTCTGCCAGTAATGTGTGTTAATTCTTAGCTAGGTAATTTCATGTCATTTCATAACACTTTCTGTTCAGCACTTTCATTTCCTTATAATAGGCAAGAATTTAATTTCTACATTAAAGATAGCTTTACATTCACTATCAGTAGTCAACCTCCTTCTAGTCAATAGAAGACTGGTTTGAGAAACCCTAGTGGTCTATCGCCCCAGTTGAGAAGTGACAAGAGTAGACTATTGCATCTGTTGTGCATATAGCACTGTCACCTCCAAGTTTTTACGAACCCTGGGTTAATAAGGTAAAGTGGGTCGCCCTAGGAGTTGTAGCATCCTTGTTGCAACACTAAGGCTCATCACATGTGTCTATACTTTTGGTGTATTTTTTCATTTATGTTTCTGGATGTATCTTATGTTGATGCTTTATGTATCTTGATTGTTATATATATGTGATGCATGCCAGTCTAGGATTTGATTAGCGATGTGATCAACTATATGATTTTGATCTCTTGGTATATGTGTAAATGTGATTTGATCAAAATATCTAGCTAACATTTGTGCATGTAGATATTTCCAAAAAAGACATGGATCACAGACTTGAAAATTCATGTTTAACTGCAATACTACGAGCAGGGAATCAAGGAATACATGCAAGAGACAGATACCTAGGTGGTGGACATCAGCCAAGAGGCCTATGATTGTTTTCGGGAAAAGTGTCTATTCAGAACGACCCTATCCCACAGGGTTGTGACAGTGACCTCAGAAACAAACAAGGAAAACTACTCTTGTATTCTTCTTTATGAACTATAAACGAAGATGATTAAGATGAACCGACCTGTGTCTTGCGCTAGTTGTTCGATCCAATCTATCCTCTCTTTGCCAGCTTCCACCGATCTGCTCCCTCACTTGCCCAGCGTCACCAAGTTCCTGCAAGTTCACAGAAGAGAGAAACTACACAAAGACATAGATTTATGTTCATAAAAAGCTTAGGATCAGATTTAAGCTAAACATACAAATATAACACACATCAGATATACAAGCATGTAGGAGAAACTCAAGTAGTTTTATTGATAAAACAAGAAGATCCAGGAGGAGTTACAACCGATGAGTCCTGATCTAGCATCAGCCTCCCAGCATAGAATCCCTTCTTCACCTCCAACAAAGCATAAATCACCCAATACTATGATATCAATCACAAAACCAACAGCAATTCTCTGCAATGTACAAAATTCCAGCCTCTAGATCTCTTGGTGAGGGATCCATATATAGATGTATGCAAAGAGGATGAGTCATCCCATGAGTTGATTAGTGGCTTCTCTCTATCAGTTCTTGCTTCCACTTGGAGACTGAGAGCCTCTTACTCATCACTGGTCGAATTCAGTGAGGCAAGTGTCATTGGAGAAGATTTTGGAAGCTTCCATTGTCTCTCCACCTCGCGGAATGACTCTGCCACTTGTCATTTCCCGCTCAACGCACCCTGGTAGTGCATTCAAGTGTGTTGCAACGCACCTAGCCAATGTATTTGGGTGCTTTGCAACGCGGCTAGCTAGTGGAGCATCTGAATTGATCCTGATTTGACTAGTTTTGAGCAGTTTCTGGTGGAGAACTTCTGGGAGAAGCTGTAATTTGTTGACCTTGTTTCTTTAGGAGCTGGAACAACATCTTTAGGGACTTAGGATCCCTTGGTTTATGGACATTTCATGCTTATAGCTGTAAGGCACAAAAATGTCTATAACAGTTGCCCCCTAAAGTATGAGGCCGTTTATCGGGTGAAATGCTTTATTAGGAGGATCCGAAGTTCTTCTAATGCTGGAGAGGAGACCTGTAATGAGATACAATACAATACATTATTTTCATACTGTTTTCATGATCTAGCTGAGGCGGGCATTCCCATGCTCAGCTTTATAAATTCATTTTCATGTACATAGGACAGACAATCGTCTGATGGTAGACTGATGATTCTGGTGAAGTCATCATCCTTTTGGTAGGATGATTATCTGTGCTGCAATGTTGTACATTTCAATGTCTTTATTTTTCCTGAATATATATTGCAGCCCGGATGGATGAAACTAGATCCGGGGTCTTCAATCTCGTCCGATCTTCACTCTAAGTACAAGTCGATCCATGTGAGAAATGTTTTGAAGTCGAACATGGAAAGACATCGCTTGATTACCAGTCAATGATGTAAACTGTTAACAAGCGCGAGAGGAATCACCGATAATGATAATGACCCTCAAGGTACTGCAGTACAATTCACGTGGTGTGAATAAAGGACTTGGCGTCGAACACCACGCAAAATCTTTCAGTCGAAGGTCATTGATGTATACCTGTCGCCGGAAGTGAGAAACTTGCCATTGAGGCATGCAAGCTTCAAAGTACTGAAGGGGTGTTCCTAGATCAACTTCTTGGATAATGAGCTGATGTCGACAAGAAGCGATCCGTCAAAGGAGGGCCTTAATGAATCCCACATCAATGACACGGAACGGAGCAAATGATTTTGATGGAGGTGAAAACGATCTGGTGACATACGGTTTAGTGTGGCGGTCATGAAAGAGTGAAATATAATGTATGGTAGTGGATGGGACACGGGTGACTTCTCTGGATGACTTCTCTTGAACATGTCGGCGACACTTATGTGATGGATTGGTAGCATTTACCCCAAATGTGGATGGTATGGCGTGACCATGGCGATGTGACCGGTGAATGAAACAACCCAACCCGACTCTGGCACGGAGTGGAAGTGTCATGTTCAAGAGCGACTTGCTACCAATAAAGTTTCTTTGAGTTTTCTTCCCAATTTTTCCCCAGTCATTTCTGACCAGTACCTCTTTATTTTTGTCAAGCTTGAGGAGGATAACATATGCTTGTTCTATAATTTTCCCTTCGGGCAAACCCATCGCTATGTTTTAACGAGCCTAGCGATAGTGAAACTCGTTCTCGTCTAAAGACAAGTTTGTCGCTATTAATCTTTTTAACGAGCCTAACGACAAAGATAACTCGGTACTTTTCCTTTTTAGGGAGTCTGAAAAGGTACGTAAAGATAACTCCAGAATTCCTTTTTCGTCATCTAATCCCTTAAGTCCGAAAAAGTATAAAATAATACAGAAGGGATGAATTTTCGATAGTTTTAACGAGCCGAACAAAACAAGCGCTCGATCTTTTTGTGCAATAATCCCTCAGGTCCAAAAAGATTAAAATCTAGAGGAGGGATAGCGCTTCCAGTCGCTTTAACGAGCTGGAAGGCCAAAACTCGGCAATCTTTTCATATTTTACGAGTCAGATGAAAAGAGCTTAAGGAAGACTCGTCTTTTGAGGAACGAGTGATAAAACGGGTAGCAGCTGATTCCAGGTAAGGTTTGGAATTTTCCAATCACGGCAGTGTCACAAGGATGGCTAGTGAAATCACTCTTCGCAGCTGTTCCTCAAAATGGGTAAACAATCAAATGGAGGTGAATGATCGGCCAAATGAAAAGTGGAGGTGACGGTGCAAACACGACCAAGGCTTTAATGGCTGAAAATGCTTCATTCATGGTGGTTATTTACCGGAGGATAGTTCATTTTTTAACGAGCTTAAACGTGGGTGGAAACACTTGCTCGATCTTATGTTTATTTTTTAACGAGCTTGAACTATGCGCTAAAACTGCTCGATCCGTGTTTTTTTTTTTTTTTTAACGAGCTTGAATCTTGTGGTAAACACTGCTCGATTAATCCAGTCATATGATAAGAATGTCTCATATAAGATGCCATTTTTTATGGAGCTTGCGCCTTACAAAGCTTTGCCCTGCATCCTTTCTTTATGCAAGTTAGGAAACGACTAATCCAAAAAACAGATAAATAATCGCTCTTTCGCTTGCATGCCAAAAGGTTTGCATGCCCCCAGGTATAAAATATGGTTTCAAGGTTACCCCTCAATTTGCAGACAAAACATTTGTTCCATCGGGAGAGGCCTACCTCTTACAAGTTACCCAAAGATTGCTCTATTCGCGGTGCAAACAAAACACTTCTTCGGCGATGTCTACCGAGATAAACAAGGGTGAGTGGCGAGATCAACCAACTCACATAACTTTGACAAAAGAATCTTATTCTAGAATAACCCCTCTTCCAATAACAGACGGGGTACAGACTAGTCATATTCTCCCGCGGAAACCTACTCTATACCCGAAGTTTTCCTTGCCGAAGCAAACCAGGACGCATGCCCCCTAGGTTTCAGTCATATCCCTCCGAATTACTCGCGCTCATCGGGAGGACGGACTGGGACTTGAGACATTTCTTGCGTGAAGAGACCATTTAGAGACGGTATATGACTATTTGCTATGCGTGATCCGAGAAATGAAAGCTGGTCCACGAGCTTGACCACTCTTCCTTCGTGCGGAAAACACATTACTCTAAAGAGTGAGGAGACGATGGCTCCCATGCAATAAATATAGTCTCGTCCAAGGAGTAGGTTATAATCCAAGGGTCCTTGAATGACCATGACATTCAGGCAAACTGTCTTCCCTCTCAATGTTATAGGCACATCAGGAAGGATCCCTAAAGGTCGACTGGTTCCTTTATCAAAGCCTGTCAGATTTCTCATTTCAGGAAACAGCGATGGCGAACCAAGCGCTTTCCAAGAAATAGAGGAAAGGATACTCACAGACGCCCCCTCATCTATGATGGTGCCAGCCATGACCATTCTGTATATTTGAACGATAATTCGGAATGGTATGCTTGCTGGCAAACGGGGTCTGCCTAGTTGGTTCGAGTCGAAGGATACAACTAGGTTGCTTGGAGGTGGGACCGAGTAGACGGCCGGGTATGGCTCTGACGAACTTCCTTCCTGCGATAAAGGAATGGGTGGATTGCCCCCGTGTTTGTCGGAGTCTGTGTTGATGAAGAGAATTTGGACAGTGTCATCCTTATCCTCTTCAGTGACTGTATCATTCGAAGATAAAACCTCTGAAGGCAAGACCGGGTCAACTACCGCCTCGACCTTTTAACTTTCGTCTGGTATGGATTCAGTTGGTTTATCCTCAATGATAGACGCTTCAGCTGACCACTTGAGTGGGCCAGCTGGGTTCTCAACTGGTGACGTACTCGGCAAGAGTTTTTTATATCCAAGAGGAAGTCGTAACGGTGAAACTGGACGATCATCCAAAACTCTTTTAGCCTCGTCTAAGAAGGGACAACGGTGGAGGGCATGGTCGCCTTCGCACAGTCTACAGGGAAATCTAGCTTTCCCTTTTTGTCCTGGGGCTTCACTTTCACTAGTTGACGGTGTGCTTTCAACATGATCTCCAGAGGTTGATGACACTGGATTGTGCAAACGAGGAGACCAGTCCCTTAGTATCCGGGGGATGCAACGACAATCTCTGTGAAAGTGGTCTCCTCTACAAATGACACATGGCGATTTAGGCCTGGTCAGTGCTGTGTGTGGATTTTCATTAGACGACACTCGTTTTCCCTTATTCGCCTTTGGCTCCTTCTTCTTTTTCTCTTTCTTCTTCTTTTCCTTCTTCTCCTTAGGAACTTGGCTTTTAGCTTTACCAGTCCCGTCAAGCGAAGAGGAAGGAAGAGAGGAAGAATTAGAGGAAGTAGAAGGTTGGTGGGTAACTCTGGACTCGTCTAACTGCTGATTCGACTGTTCAGGAATAGTGGTGTTCTGAACGACATTGGTTGAGAAGAGCCAAACTGGCAAGCCAATTGTCAGTCCTGGAAGCGACAATGTGGCCATATGGGGCACACCAACATCTCCCCAAGAGGAGAAGGGACTAGGATTTCCACCAAGGGGAATTCCTTGGTTGGTAGGCTCCATTTTCTCAACCTAAAGATCAACGCAGGAAAAAGGGTATGAATATTCCGTTTAAAATAAATTTTAACACGCTTTGACACAACTTTGTTTTTTCAGTTTTAAAGAGTCGAGAAAAAACAAAAGATGACTCTAGTCTCCTTCGATTTTTAATGAGCCTGAAGTGACAAGTGCTCAGATGGACCTTTTCCGTTAAGGAGTCTGAAAAGGAACGAAAGGGACTGCTCTGGAGATCTAGGTAGAGGGAGTGCCAAACCAATCGCAAAACCGCAGAATACTTTTTAGGGTACGGGTGGTCAATCTTCCCGAATGCTGTGTTCAGTGCATTGCGATCAGTAGGGCGGCTGACACGGTTTCCTATGGATAAAGGTTTTATGCCTATAGGGGTCTCCCAATATATACTCGACGGTACGTGGGAGCACAAGTCCGTACTGGCACTTATCGTCTCAAAGTGGAGGAATCACCCAACCAACAGTGAGGACCACAGTTACCAGGTTTTACGACGCCAGAATACGTCTCTAGCCTAGACCTCTAGATGTTGTGCGTTAAGTTACAAAGCGTTGTTAAGTTCATTGAATTTATTTTAGGTTGATCTTTCTTATGAAGTTTGCCTTTTGGGTTCACCACGAGATGTAGATGTAATTCCTAAAATGCAATCTAAAGATGATAAGCAAGCTTTTTATCTCTTTTCAGCAATGAAAATCCTAGCTACAAGGGGAAAAGAAAGACACAATCTTTTCTCAAAGAGCAAAGAGCACACTGTAAATGCACTTTTCCTAAATCAAGCCATACAAACTGTCAATATGTAAATGCACTTGTGCATGTATTTGTTTTTCACTTTCTTAATATTGATGCCTAAAAAGAAGGTTGTTGTATAAATTTGAATTCGATTTCAAGTGAAAAACACAAACAAGCTTCTTTTCGAAATCAAAAGGTAAAGACGATTACGACACTTTATGATTTTGAAGTAAACACTTGTTTCGACACTAGAAATTCACAAATTCAAGCCAAAGGCAAAAGTAAAAGCGTAATCAACTGTCAACAGCAAATATACTTTCTCCTAAGATCAAAACGACACTTACAACAGATCTAGATCTAAGGGCGACAGTATGACCAGTTTACTTTTGCAATGGGAAACTGTAAATGATGTAACAAATACACAAAAACAAATACAGTTTCTTTTATACAACTGAGGCGGAATTAAGGCAAAGAAAAGGGGATTTTAGACAGACAAACACACTGATCACAGGCTGCAAAAATTAGAGGCAAAATTGAAAAAATGAGCAAAGAACCTCAGTTAGGCAGGGCTAGGCTGTTCAACGCACTTGCTACACAGAGAAACTGAATTGCAACGCAGGTAGCCCTCTCGGGAACTGCGCTGAGATGCAGAGTCTCTTCACAGAGCCTGCGCTGAAGCAGAAACAAGAATTGTCTCCGGGTTCTGGGTCACGGTTTGCAGTTTAATCTATGGTTTTTGGCCGGGTAAAAGCAATCAATTGTGTACAATCAGAGGGTTGATTTACAAGAGGTTTGAGAGCTATCACAAAGGGTAATTAGATCATTTGTGAGTCAACTGTTCAGATCATAAACAGGCCCAGTGAATGGACTAGAGTAGCAGATGTCTACTTTGCATTTGTAAATGGAAAATGCAGTTCGATTCGCCACTCCTAAGTTTATGAGACGAACAACAATAGAAACACAAATAAACTAACTAGACACGATCCCCAGCGGAGTCGCCATTTTGTTTTCGGGAAAAGTGTCTATTCAGAACGACCCTATCCCACAGGGTTGTGACAGTGACCTCAGAAACAAACAAGGAAAACTACTCTTGTATTCTTCTTTATGAACTATAAACGAAGATGATTAAGATGAACCGACCTGTGTCTTGCGCTAGTTGTTCGATCCAATCTATCCTCTCTTTGCCAGCTTCCACTGATCTTCTCCCTCACTTGCCCAGCATCACCAAGTTCCTGCAAGTTCAAAGAAGAGAGAAACTACACAAAGACATAGATTTATGTTCATAAAAAGCTTAGGATCAGATTTAAGCTAAACATACAAATATAACACACATCAGATATACAAGCATGTAGGAGAAACTCAAGTAGTTTTATTGATAAAACAAGAAGATCTAGGAGGAGTTACAACCGATGAGTCCTGATCCAGCATCAGCCTCCCAGCATAGAATCCCTTCTTCACCTCCAACAAAGCATAAATCACCCAATACTCTGATCAATCACAAAACCAACAGCAATTCTTTGCAATGTACAAAATTCCAGCCTCTGGATCTCTTGGTGAGGGATCCATATATAGATGTATGCAAAGAGGATGAGTCATCCCATGAGTTGATTAGTGGCTTCTCTCTGTCAGTTCTTGCTTCCACTTGGAGACTGAGAGCCTCTTACTCATCACTGGTTGAATTCAGTGAGGCAAGTGTCATTGGAGAAGATTCTGGAAGCTTCTATTGTCTCTCCACCTCGCGGAATGACTCTGCCACTTGTCATTTCCCGCTCAACGCACCCTGGTAGTGCATTCAAGTGCGTTGCAACGCACCTAGCCAGTGTATTTGGGTGCTTTGCAACGCAGCTAGCTAGTGGAGCATCTGAATTGATCCTGATTTGACTAGTTTTGAGCAGTTTCTGGTGGAGAACTTCTGGGAGAAGCTGTAATTTGTTGACCTTGTTTCTTTAGGAGCTGGAACAACATCTTTAGGGACTTAGGATCCCTTGGTTTATGGACATTTCATGCTTATAGCTGTAAGGCACAAAAATGTCTATAACAATGATGGTGTCATATTTTGCTTTATTATTAGTGGCTGACCCAATACAAAGTCCATTTAAGAGACGAGGTGTCCGGTCAAGAGACTATATGTGCCATGCTACAAAAGCGAGATTTTGTGACCATCGAGATGCACCATCAGCAAACCTGTGGTGATAAGTTGGCGGAATATCCATCTATCTACATGTGATAAGAGAATGGTTTGTTTAGAATAAATCCATGATGGTTTGATCATCATAAAAAATAAGTCACTGTACATACATGTTTACACTAGCATTTTATGGATGAAATTTCTTGAGATAGAGACCATTGAAGGGATTTTTTAGGCAAGTCTTGTCAGGCTCTGATAGTATGTATGCCCCCTCGAGGAGGAAATTCTTGATGATGTATGGGCCCTTCCAAAGGGTTTCAAACTTTCCAGGTCCTACTACTTCTTGAGCGACATCGTAGCAGAGGACTAACTCCCCCTCGGTGAATGTCCGAGGGGTGATGTGGCAATCGAATGAGGCCTTTACCCTCTTTTACCAAGGATGGTTTTTTTGGAAAGGCATGCATTATAGAGGTATCATTCGTGCTATGAGAAGCTTTGGTAGATTTTACCTGTAGTGGTTTGGTACTAACCGAATAGATTGTATGAGAGGCGGTACTACTCATAGTATGGGATGTTGATGCCTCGTTGTTGTTGTGCACTAGAATATCCTGTGGGGGTATCCATCTCTGAGTCACGATCTTGGTACGGCATGGTTGGTTGGTATAGATTGGTTTTAGTGCTGCTCTTGCTGCACAAAACCATGGAAGGTATTGAAAATTCCTTGTGTGGTGGAATTGAGAGCATATGCGACAATAACATCGTGTGATTTTTTCTTGGTTGGAGAGGTGCTTGTGGGGGATGTGGGCCACTAAGCAGAAAATGTCATTGAACCTACTCAGTTCGCGACATTTATTGATCAAATGATTGGGTTTATCACATAGGGCACATGTGATGGGTGATTTTCTTTTCCAGGTGGTTTTGGGTTGCTTTTGGCTTGATCTGGCCTAGTGATGGTGATGGGAGGTGAAATGATGGGGCCTAGTTTTCTTGTCTGCCTTTTCTCCTCAAACACACATAAGATATCTAGGGGTCCTTCTTCACTAGGTGGGGGAGTGGGTTCTGTGGATTCTATATCTAAGTCCAATAGATCAGGGTTTTTGTTCATGAATTTATGTATGTAACTCAATGCTTTGCAAAATTTGGGAAGGTGTGGGAACCTCTTCGTATGATGGTTTTCCTCGCAGGTCGTGCATATATGTTGTTGGCATCTAGGTTTTATTTTTTGAACAACCTAAGTAAGCGGGTGGTTTTGGTAAAGTGTTTGCAATTATGGGAATAGGTTCATCATATGAGTAGGTTCATTACACATAGCACATGGTAAAGCAAAGGACAAGTGTTGCTACTTATGCTTCCTTCGTGTGTTGTAGGCAGGTTTTTCAGAGCATGAAGTTGCCTCTTCTTGAATGTAGAAGATGTTTTGGCATGTATTGTCCATTTGAGGGTTCGTTGGCACTATTGTCTCATTCATGTTGGTTTGAATGAGTGTTTTTAACATCTCTCGGTATCGAGGAATGTCAGGACAATAATGAGTATAGGCCCATGTTTCTCACATTTAGCGCATGCATGAATGGTATGATTTTTGCTACTTTTCGTGGAGTTGTGGTTGCTGATGTTTTGGTGGCATTCATGAGAGTTTTTCAATCATCTAATTTGGGGCATATGTGGGTTGGGTGCCTGAATTATTCACATAATGCACAAGGTTGTAGGGCCCTGGATAAGTTTGAGGACTCTCCTTTTTTACCATTTTGTTTATCCTTTCGGCCGGCCCCTATTGGTGTAGCTGTAGGATGGTTTCGAGTAAGGGTGGTTTCCTGAGGTGGACGTACAGGGATATTTCCTACCGAAATATGTCCTGTCTCAGCTAACATGGTCATGGGGACCAGATACCAAATGGGTATCATGAGAGCCATATTTAGTAATATAAGAGTTTCTATGGCCTGGTGCGAGACAAAGTGGGGTGGGGGGAATGAAAAGGGGGTTTACGTAATGGCGAGAGGTAAAGTAATGAAATTATTATTTGCAAGGGGTTTGGTATCCGAAACTGGTTCCGAGTTTTGGGTGGTGTTTGAAAAAATCATCATGCACACCAGTGCTCTGATATTTGGTACAAGCTCTTGTCTTATCGAAGGGTCTCCTGGGAATGTTCCTAGAAGGATTTATGGCTTAAAATGGCCTCGATTAAACTCAATGTAAGTAGTGATCACCTCATGGGAAGAAGAGACTAAGGGAAATACGCCATCTGGTGTGGGTAGGGTTTCCTTCTCATAGTATGTGAGTTGATCAATAGTAATGATCTTTCCATCGCGGGGGAACATCATTTTTCTTAACACTGATGAGGCAACTGTGAGAATTTCATACATGTAGCTTTGACCTAGTAGGATGTTGTAATCGAACTAGACATTAAGTACTTCAATGTCTATTAACACAGTTTTTCCAAACAACTTAACTGGCACGCTAGGGTATAAACCAATGGGGGTTGAAGGGCGTTTGTCGTATGCTCTGAGCATTATGTCAAAAGGCTTTAGTTCAAGGGATCCTAATTTTTGCCAAACGGATTTGGACATGATACATGTGGAATCCCCTTTGTCGATGATGCAACGATGGATGTTGATATTCTGGACTGAGACAGGGATTTGGAAAGTGACGGTTGAGGGTAGCCATGGAGTAGCTTTGTCCAAGTCAAAGACCATGAGGCGGGAATTAGATGGGTCGATTGCACCTAGAGCGAAAAGTAGGGCTTTCCGCTAGTTTTGGCATGTTTGCAGGATTTCAATCGCTGGCATAGTTGATGGTGATTGTGCTAAGTCCTTGACTATGTTGTAGCTATGTGTTGCTTTTGATTTGTATGCTATTGGTCGTAAGGGTCTTTTGAACATTTTCGGCATGACTTCTATAGAAGGTCGAGGGATGGTCAATGGCCCTATAGGTATTTCTGTAGCCGAGGTGGACGGATTGGGCTCTGGGGGAGCTTCATAAATTTGATTCCTTGTTTGCAAACAGATATCTTCCCCAATCATGAAAATGTTGTGATTAGGAGCGTTATGGAGGTTCCCACTAGATGGATGAGTTTTGGGAGTTTGTTGTTGGGTGTTAATGACTCTCATATGGGGGAAGGGGTCCATCATCACTACATCTTATTGACCACCTTGCCCCCTATTGTCTTGTATCCTTTTCAAAATAGGAAGTTGAGGAAATTTGTGGGTATAATGGTTGTATTCTCCACATATAGAACATGCATGATTAGTTCAAAGACTAGTGTTCTTACCCTATTTCTGTGTTATTGTTGGTTGTTCTCTGGTTTTAGTTCTGGTTGGGGTTATCCCTTCCCGGTGCCCATAGGGATTGTTGTTGATTGCTTCCCCCCCGCTTGGGTTCTCCCATTGGCTTTCTTTTTGGTTTTTTATTAGAAGTGTTGGAAGGATTAACTGAATTCATTTGTTCCTCTGATTATTGTTGTGAAGCGAGAGAAGGTTGCACTAGATTCATCTGTTCATTATTTTGCGTTAGCAGGATTTTCTGTTGTAGTGATGGGAAAGGAGAATATTGGTTTCCTTGTCCCTCGTTAACGTATTGACTAAGGGGAGTAGACGTCTTGTCTGTACTCCAAGAGGAGTATTAGTTTCCCTAGGGGGAGGATATGAGCCTCCTTGCAGGGTTTGGTATTGGCTAACCCTATTGAATATGTTTAGCATAGGTGTGGGTTGACCATTATAGTACCCTGTATGTTGAAATGGTGGTGTGTTGTGTGTAGCATTTTATGCTTGCCCATTGAACGCATACCCAGGGTTTTGGTAGTTGTTGCTGTGGTGATTTTGGGATAGGGACCCAATTAATCCGTCAGCACTATTGGATGTGCCTAGGATCTCTTTATAAGTTTGCAAGCATGGGACATATGGAAGCACATGATAAATGTACCCAGACTGGGTATAGATAAGCTCCAGTTGTTGGGCTTTACTAATGGTTTATTCCTTGATTTGCAGGGATGAATTTTCCAAGTCCTTAAAGATTTCATTTATGGGGGATGTTAGGGATATCTCCAGGAGGACTTTATCTTCAAACTTGGTTTTGCACAGGCTACGGCTTTTTCGCCATTCATGGAGATGGTCTGAGATGTGAGTAGCGGGTGTTTGTTTGATGTTGGTGAGGAGTTCCCGACCTGAATCATGGCAGACCAAGGGTTGGAAGAAGGTGAGTAAAGCAATAGCTAATGAGCTAAAGTTCTCGTGTGACACAAAGGACTAGTCCACATACCATTTTGCGGCAGACCCAATTAGGGTGCGTTGAAATAGTCGTAATATAATAGTATCTTATGTGATACTATTAGGTGAACACCACGGGTGAAATGTCATGACATGTTTTCATGCTTCTTCGCCCTGGTTTCCCTCGAACTTTGGAATGTCTGAAGGGAGCTTGGTGGGCATAGCTGGCCAATTTTGGCCATGGGCGATTAGGTCATTGCTTAGCTTGCTTAAATCCGGTAGGATTAGCAAGAATGAGATATTTTCATTACCTACCATCGTAAAATGATTCTGGACAACTATATGCAATGGAGTCCGCTATGGGGATATCACAAGGGAATTACCTTGATGGGTATCTTGAGGACTATCCGGAGGAGAGGTGTGTGCACTCCCAAAGGGGGTAGCGTGGGGGGACCTTTCTAGAGTGGTGAAGGGTGTACTTTTCCAAGGAGGAGTTCTAAGCAAAGATGCACCAATAAAGGAATACCCAATAATGGTGGTTGAGTGACGTCCTCTCCGCCTAAATGGTGGGAGTCCTTGAACACCTCCTAGCAACGGGGGGAGGTTTAAAAAACATCTAGATCAATGGGGAGCCGTGGATTCCCATATTGTGTCGATTTAGAGTGTGTGATACCTTTTCTATAGTGAGGGAAGGAGATAAATATCAATGCAATTGGATCACATACATAAAACAAAGTAAAAATATAAATGCTTTATTTTCCTTTAATTTAAACTATGTGATCAAGCAAACAAGAAAAAAGGTTTTTATTTATTATGTATGATAAAATGTCATATGTAGACTTAATCGTCCTGTCCACTTCCAAATTAACTGGGCCTTGCTGAGATATCTTCTAATGGGTCCTGGCGCAACATCCCAAAAGAATTGGTGACACCTTCCAGCAGCCAAATAATAAACCAAGGTAATGTTAATGAGGCTAAAGTGTTTCCTGCACCTTCACCTATAGGGAAAGTTTGCTCTATATTTGGTCACTAAGTACCTTTGTCCCACGTGAGCATTCGAGTCTTTAGCTTCTTGGTAGTCAGTTACCAGTACGAAGCACTAGATGGTTCGGGTAGCCCTAAAGAGTACCGCACGCACTGGACCTAAGCCGAACCCCCTCTAAATCAGGTCTCTTCCATGCTCGGGTATTCTTTTATGTGGGATGATTGAAGGATTTTAAGCTCCCTAGAAAGTCAACAACTATGTTTCAATGGTGTAACATGACCATGGCAGCTTATGGGATGCCACGGCGACTTCACTAAGGGACCAATACCATACCACATGGGTTCATATTGGGGGATATATATTGAAGAAAAATTGACTTAATATATTGGGGGTTATATAGGGGGTAAATGGTTTTTATATTGATGGGCATAAAAAATGGAGCTCAAAGTTAATGAAAAATATAAAGGGGTATAGAAAATGCTAATGAAAAAATTGATACCTAAAATATCTAGTGAAAGTAGGGGTTTTTTAAATTGGGGAGGTGTATTGGGTTCATATTGGTAGGGGGTTAAATAATGTGATTTTTAGAGGTATTTTCGGATTTTTTAGTATTCCATGAACTCATGCGATATGTCAGAGGTTCATTGAATGAAGCCCCCGTGTGGGATGCCTACCCCCAATGGTCCTAACTTGAACTATAAATTTTTTGGTGGCCCCTATGGGGAAATTTAATTGGTTCAAATTATGGTTGTTTTTAAGGAGTCTTATTTCACTTATGGCGTGATTTTGTAAGCCAAAATAGACTAAGTACCCAAAGCTCCAAAAACTGTAGGCTTTCTTGAGTACAAAGCATATGAAGGCTTAGTGGGTGATGCAAGTGGACATACAAAGTGTGATAAGATGTGGATATGTGATGATCCTTTTCAATATCCTTCTAATTACGTTAAGTGTTGGTTGTTCCTTGCGTGGAAAAAAGAAATATATTTGTGGATTATGGGCTACTTACTTTTTTCCTATTAAACTATGTGGAGTTTAATAAGGGAGATGGAAATTCAAATTTTTTCGAGAAGGTTTTCATATACAACCTTAGGTTCATCTAAGAGACACAAGGGAAGCAGAGATGACTTACTTTTTATAGTAACATTTTCTCCTAGTCCCAAAAAATGCTTTGGTAAGTAGAAATATTCGTGGATAATGGGCCACTTACTTCTTCACTAATTAAGCTATGTTATTTTCAGAAAATTTAAGCAAAATAGTTCGAAAAAAATATGTGGAATTTGGCCACTTCCTTTTATCCCTAGTTAAGAGATGTGGTTATTTGAAAATACATAAAGAAAAATACTCTAATTTCTTCACCAATTATGGTTCATAAAGCAACCAGAAGTATTAAACAGAAAATACTAAATGCAAAGGTGAAGCAATTTCACTAAAGGCTACCAATCACCTGAGAAAAGAGGAAAAATACAAGGTTTTTTGTGCTTTATCTTAACCACGCCGTTTTTGTAGACACTTATGCGCGCTTGCGTCTGTTAGATAAAAAGGCATGTGGTCCACGTCTGTCAGAGAAAAAGGTGTGTGGGCGATAAATAATAGAAAAATTTTCACTTCCACGGGCTTAGAACAGGTCCTAAGGGACTGTAAAAATTCCACAGAGGTGAAGAGTGCCTTGTAGGATGGTTGTGCAGAGAGGAGGTCCTACAAAAACAATCTCTATATTAATGAAAAGAGAGTAGTATGGTCATCATTCCTATTGTAGTGTTTTTGGAGCACAAGTGTACCAAAAGACACCCCCTTAGCAGTGGATTGTTCCCTGCAAAGGATCACAGTCAAAATTGGTGTTTTTAGTGGACAGACTTAAATAAACACAACATTGTAAATAGTGGAAACAATGCATACATAAACATAAACTAAATAAATAGGTACATAAACAAAACAATTCTCAAATGGAGCAAACACATCAATAATATATGGAAAAATCTCCCTTTATTAATTGTTGGTGGTAGAGGTTGAATACAATAGACGAATCTTAGACACTTGAAGAGAATTCTTTGAGCTATGGAGCTCAAAAATCCTCAGCAAGGGGGTTTCTTTCCTCAATCTCTTTGCAAGTTTCTCCTCTCTCTCAAAGAAGTGTGAAGACTCTCCAATGGTGGATTCCTCTTCTCTCACTAAGATGATGGGTTGCTTAGAAGCAATATGACCAACATGCTAGTGCTCTTCACTTCTTTGGCTTCAACAATGCAATGGTGGTTTGCTCAAATAGAAATTTGGCTAGCATAATAATGTCTCATACTTTGGTTCTCCCATGGCCTGTTTATATAGATTTTTTTTGAATCCTTCTTCCCTCTCTTGGTACATTTATGATAAAGACACATGAGTAGGACAAGAGGATTCCATTAAGGGCTGCATATCTCCAAGGCGACTCGAATTCAGTTGTACTGGACTGGACTCATGTCAGAGAATCAACCCCAAGTGTGTAAAGTGGTCTCGGATCGTTGAGTCATACTTTTCTGCAACAATGCGACTTTTGGAGGTTATGTCATGTGCGTGTGTTTATCAAAGAAATATATGCGCGGGCTTAATTTTTTTCCTTTATAAACTTTGGACCTTAGGAGAACTTTGATTTTTTTTAACTTCATAATGTATTCGGCTGGAAAAATGTCCACCTGTGCATTCTGCTAGACACTTTTAATGTCTTTTGTATTGTACTAACAAGTGTACAATTTTTTGATGTTAACAATATTGATTTCTATCTCACTAGTATTATGCAAAAAGTATAATACTCGAAATGTTGGAGTACTTTATGTTGGTCTGTCTATTTTTTTTTTTTTTTTTTTCAATTTTTATTTATGTGCTATTTCTAATTATTTAGATTTCATATTTGAATCCTTCTTTTTACTTGTAGGTCCTTATTATTATGAGTCTCATTTCCACCTATTTCTCAACCTCTCTTCCTTTTAACAACATGATTCCATATCAACAACCTAGCCTTATTTGTTTGCATAAATATAAATTTTCTTCAATTAACAATATTACCAGGGAATACCCCTTAGGGTGAAAGGTAGGCCACCCATTTTCACCTAAAGTGGGAGGATCTATGATCCTAAGTGAATGTCTTCTCGGGTTGTTGTTAGTTACCAGGACAATCTGAGAACCAAAATTCTTCTGGCGTCGTTGTTGAGGAACGAATTGTGAAGGTTTTGATTTTCCTGGTAACTAGATTAATAAGTTAAGTCTATGACCTGGTGGTGAACAAGTCATTGTTGTAGGCACCTTAAATTTTTTCAAGTATATATTTCTTTGTTTTGTTGTTCACCTGGTGACTCCTTTGTTGCTTAAATGGATTTTTTTTGTGGCTTCTATTTCTAAACAATTTTCTCCCCTTAATTTTTGTAATATACCAAGTTTTCCGAATCAAATGTCTGAGATAGATGTGTGGGATACTTACTTTCCTTTATTTCATGAATATGAGAGTGATGATCATGTTCAAAACCTCATAGAGTTCCATAACTGCATTCCAAAGATTGGGGTTAATCCTGAGGACATACTCATGAAACTATTCATGGTGTCGTTGGAGGGTAACACATGAAAATGGTATAGGAGGCTTCCTCCTGGTGGTATTTCATCTTTAAAGGATTTTCATACAATTTTCTATGAACATTATAGAATTATATATTCCTCTAACTCACTTCTTGAATATTGTTGCCATTCAAATGAGCTTTGTAGTAAATTTGATTTAGGGTTTCAACAAAGTGTATCTTGTGTTGATAATGAAGTTGAATGTCAACAAGTTGAATCTAATGATTCTAATGAAATGTGTTTACCCAATGAATCTTTAACTGAATAGAGAATTACATCTCATTTTGATTGCAAATAGAATCTTAAGGAAGCTAATGATTTAATCACTAATCTCAACTTTAGTTATTCTTTATTTTATTTCTCTAATCATTATATCGATAAAGTTTGTGAAGCAGGGAAAGTTGAGGAAGAAATTATGTCTATCACAACATCAATCTCATCCATTTGTGATTGTGCAGATCATATATCAATTCTCAAATACCTTTTTCAAACAAATGTACAGGTATGCGACATTGTTTTCAGCAGTTGTAATATCAATCTATATAGTGTTTATGTTGATTATTTTAAACTGTTTGTATATGATGTGTATGATGATGAAAAATTAACCTTTGATCACTATTTTGAAATAGGACATGGTTTAGATACAAATTTTGGTTTACATTCACAACCTGATTATAATACTTTCATACCGATACACATGAGGGTATAACTGATTCAACACCTCTCCATCTTCCTTACATTGAATTTGTTTATGATAATTGCATTATACAACATATAAACAATGCATACGACCTTAGAGATATTAATGTATTAAACTTTGTGGCCATTATTTTATTTTCAAACTTCATTTTAACTAATCCTACGACCACAAAGGATATTCATGAGGAAGAGACATACACAAATGATTTGTATGAACAAGTCACTAACATTGTAGGGTCTCAATCATTAGACATTCACTCAGGGTTACATGATTTCGTTGAACAATGGATAAGTGCATATTTTGAACAAATTGCTTCAACTTATCAATCAAACATATTTCCCGAAATCTTAGCAAATGAATTCTTCCCTTGCTTCTTTCAGCGATTGAGCACATTATTGTTCTTTATAAGTCTAAAGCCCAAAAAACAGGAACCATGCAACTGGTAAGCTTTTAACCTCCCTACAATGGATTTATGACTTCTTTGAAATTTTTTTCTATTAAAACACATATGTAAATAAACCATGTACACAAATAAAGTTTGGTTTACTTACGCTTCTTAGGTTTAGAATGAATAAAGATGAAATTCTTCACATCTTAAAAAATCATATATGATCATAAATAGAACGGAATATGGATCTATGAGTCCTTATTATACACCATATTAATGAGTTTAGAATACATATTTAAAGGCTTTTTTTATAAATGAAGCTTGAGGAGTAACTATCTTTCTAAAGGGCTCAAATCTCAATACCTCTAACATTCTCAACTTCATATCAAGCATTTTTTACCATAGTTTTTTTTTCATACTACTTACACATAAATCCAAGACTATTGCATTAATTCATAAGTACTGAACTATAAACATAAGGATTAGTTTTCATAAATATAATTGAAACTTTGGTAGAACTAATTAATCACAATCACAATCATGCATGATACCTTCCTCAATCACCATACTACCCTAGGGATAGGAACATATGTTTTCTTGGGTGGGGCATGCTAGTATCTTTGTTGGGGCTATAGACAGACATTGGTAATGGAGAACCATTGATTTAAAGTGGGTCAAATCCCTAGGTTCATCTAGTTTGTGCTTTTAATTTCACAAATATTTCCTCTGAGATTCGTTGTTGTTTTGTTTCACCTACATAAATTCACAGTATGAAAGGTAGTCTAAGAGTTAGGAAATTTTATCGGGGATCACTGTTAAGAACTGAATTGAGAAGAAATTGAATGGGTATATGGTGGGCCCCAGTATTGCAGCAATAATGCTGCAACTCCTGGAACTCCCTTCTTTAATTTTATCAACCCGGTAGTTCGTAACAAACTCAGAAGCAACAGTGCTGTATGCACAAGTACTAGCTCTTGCCGCAGCTGTCACTTGGTTAGCGGACACAAGTCCGCTAGGGGCTCAAGCCAACTTCTATGAGCTCTGAGAAGAAGATTTTTAACTGATGAATGGAAGCTAACTCGAAGGAAGCTAATCTATTTGCAGAAAGGAACTGAAAAGCTGAAAGCAAACGCAAACCCTAGCAAAACCTAATTTTACTAACTAGCTCTACTGATGCAAGAAAGAGGATGCAAGCTACTAAAAGCGATGCCATTGACTTCTAGGAAGGTAAAATGCATGTGTCTAAGATGCTTCGACAGTAACATCTGAAAAAAAAAAAAAAAAAAAAAAAAACAAAACAAAAACAAAACAAAACAAAACAAAAACAAAAAACAAAAAACAAAACAAAAAAAACAAAAACAAAAAAAACAAAAACAAAAACAAAAAAAACAAAAAACAAAAAAAAAAAAAACAAAAAAAAAAAACAAAAACAAAAACAAAAAAAAAAAAAAACAAAAACATCTTTTTGTATTTTTGAATAAGTTGTTAGAATTATCATGCATGTGCTTTTAACTAGTTTTGATTGTGCAGAGGTGGATTGGTGAGAGGAAATGCTTGGAGGAGGTCGGGAAGGTTTAGAGAGGGCCTAAGGGGTCCCTAACACCCTTCCAGGGAGTTTCACAAAGTTTGGCTATCAAGAAACCTCATTCGTGAGCTTCTACAGGAAGTCTGCAGGGGTTTTACAGGATGTTCTGGGATTTCTACACGATGTTTTGTAATTTTCTACAGGATGTTCAGAAATGGTATTTTTGAGGATGGATGGAGGAAGGAAGATGAAGGAGTGGGTATGGAGGTGAGATAGGGGTGTGAGGAGGTCCAGGACTTGGTGGATGGAGTTGAGGAAAGATGTAGATGGCTGGATTTGTTCAAGGAGGACTGAAGCAATGATGCACAAAAACTAGGGTTATGTGAGCAAATGGCAAATGTAAGGCAAGAAGCTGAGTTGAGGGATGGAGCATATGGGTCTGATGGAATATGGGCAGGTAGAGAAGTGGTACAGGTGCTCTGCAAGTTGTTTTTCCAACTGAACCAATGAAGACTTGTAAAATCAAAGACCTAGTTACGTTGACCTAATCTGATCTAGCTAACAGTAAAGAGAATGAACAGGAGTTTGAACTGCAATGAAGCCATGTATACTAACTTATGCAACTAAGCAAGCAAAAATCTAAACATGTAACCAACTTCTACAAATGAAAATCAAACACTAGTGATTAAATGGCAAAGCAAATTCAGTGTTTTTGTGGGCAGCAAGGTCACCTTGATCCCAGCTCCTGATCCCACTAAGGGAGAGGTGAAATCAGAGGTGTTTGATGGCCCTTTTTTGAAGCTTTTCCCTGTTAACAACCTATCAACTCAATCTGAACATCAAAATACTTTTTAATCATCAACAGTAACCTAAACAACAAAACAAAATTTAAATCTAAATAGCAGATTTTATTTTGAGAATGCAGCAAAAACACATAAAGGTAAACAAAGGGGGTACTGGGCACTTGAGATGGGCCCAACCCCAAGAGCTATAGCCTCCTAAGAGAGATTTAGAGCTGGTGCAAAGCTAGATTCATCTTTATTGATCAAAAGAAATGTTACAGTCCAAAAATTATCCACAAGGAAAACTTGAAAATGTGCTGAAATGCAGAGCTAACTTACTGCCTAAAAAATGACTAAAAGAATGACTAAAATCGAACTACAAACTAGCTAACTCCTGCCTACAAAGTGACTAACTGAAATGAGGCCCTAAGCCCTCTTATTTATACAAATTGAGGACCCCAACAGCCTTCCTAAACTTTAGGAACTCGGCTGCCAAAACTTGTAGTTAACAACACTTTTACTAGCACTTGCTCGGCTGCCCTTGTGATATTTGATTTGGTGGCCCTTGAACTCCGAGATGATGGTGGGAATTTGAGGTAAGGGCCCATAAATGAAGGGGACACCTTCATACAAATCCTCTTCCTTGTTATTCCATGAATTTGGCTGCCAAGTGCTCATTAAAACCTTTGATTTTGTCTCAAAATTGACTAAAAATCTGCACAAAGCACCCATTAGACTTGTTGGCATAATGACTAACTTAATTCACCCTATTAGCATAAATATAATCAAAAACATGCAATAAACTAATGAGAATGGTGGATTAAGTTGAATTAGGAGGTTGAATGAGCCCATATAATTATCCATTTTTGGGGCTCATCATCACCCCCCTATTGAAAGTGTTGCTCATCCTCTGAGCAACTAATCTATCTCCTCATCTTTGATGGCCCTGGTGGCCTCCCTGTCATGCCAAGCTTCTGAAGTGATGTCCTCTTCTCGGTCATGAAACCATGCTTTTCTCTCTGCTTCTTCCCACTGCCTGTGCTCCTTTTCCTAGAGAATTCTCAGCTTCCTGTAGAACTATCTCAGCATCCTGTAGAGAGGCCTTTGTGTCCAACATTTTCATTCTTTCTCTCTAGGTGGATGTCTTCGAGCTTCCCCGTTCATAAGTTATGGATGCCTTGGAGGGAGACCTCTCCTTTTGTGTAGCTGGGGTGTCCACAATCGTGATTGGTTCTTTTGATGATTTTTCCTTCTGTTGCCCTTTTTCCAGACTTCCTATAGAAAGTCCTGTGCTGACTGTTTTCTAGCTTCCTGTAGAAACGATTTGCTGGCTTCCTATAGAAATTGTCTTCACTGTTTTGGTCTGCTTGTTTGCGGGTGCCTTCCCTTTTAATTTTGTTGTGGTTGCCTTGGGTGTGCCCTCACTTGCTTGGACTTTTTCAGTCCTCTCTGCCCTGATTTGCAATCGTTTCTCCCTTGGTGTTCGTGCCATTGTTCCTCCCACAGCTTTAGGCTTTGCAACTTGGCCTTTTCCTCATTTCTCTTCTTGTTCTCTCTATGGCAGTCTGTCATGTGTTTCTTTTCCACTGGCTTTCTCTTCTAATGAGTGGTGGGGTAAGCTTTAAGGTCAGCCCTCTGAAATTTATAGTGGCCAGTATCTTGGATTTAGGTTGAAGGGACATTAAGAACTCTTCTGTGACCTCATCATCATGACCTTGAATTCTGTCACAGAAGGTCATCCAATTGGCATGGGTAAATAGGTCTACCACCTTGGGAGTTTCTCGCAATTTCCTGAAATCTGAGGGTTCCTTTCTAATAAACCCTCCTAGCATGGTGAAAATGCTCTGTTTTGGCTTGTGCTCTGATCAGAAGGGGAATTTTGTGTATGGTTTCCTCCCCAGAACTTTGAAGACAGTATCCCTCAGGTGTATATATTCCACTTTGCACCCATTCCCTGGTTATAATGTTGTTGCTGCCCACAACTCGACTGTCAAAAGGGAATTAAGCTCCCACAGACAGAGTGCAGAGCTTAATTTTCATCTCCAACCACATAAAAGTCAGATTCTTTATGCACAGGTTAGCCCTTACAGTGGTTTATCACTTCTACAAAAGGAATTTGTTAACAAGAACCGTGGAGGGGAATTTTGACACAAAATTGACTGAGAAATTTTGTGCTACACACAGGCAGCTGCTATTTGTTTTTTTTTTTTTTTGACTCACAGGAAGACTTGTTTCATACTTTCTTATTCAAAACAATTTAATTCACCGCCTTTCGAACGTATCATGCATGGAAGAGTGTTTTTTCAAGCCTACCTCTCTCAGAGCTCCAAACTCGATGAAGAAAATTTCGAGCTTCTCTGCTTCTGTTAGGATATGCCATACTTCCTGTAGAACGTCTTCCTGTAGAACTCCCCTGCACCTCTAAGTGAGCCTGATACGCTGGAGAATTGTTAACCAGGCCGCAAAGCTCAGTGGAGGATGACGGGTTAATCATTTTTTGGAATCGGAGGATGCATACTTCAATTGAGAATGTTGCAAGTGCAAGTTAACAGCAGTTTGTGAGTTTCAGCCGAGCGTTCGTTAATTGCTGCGTGATTTGTGGTGAGGTGGAAAAAATGTGCGTTGGCCCATGCAGACGGCAGTGCTAGCACGAAACATCCTGTGTCCTACCTGTGATCACTCCATCAATTATGTTGAAGGTCAAACAGTCACCATTACCTGTTTCCCAATTTCCTCTTGAGATGGCTCAGCGCACGTGTCTCATTCACCCACCGAGCGTTGTTGACTGGATGAGGGTGGCCAGTTAGCTGGCCACCAATTTCTTTAATCCCAACCATCTCATTGCTCATGCAGTTTCCAAATTACATTCATGCAATCAGAGGAATGAGTTTTAGTCACATACATGGAAGTCGAATGGTTGCTGTGAGGTGTTGTGGCCTTTCATTTGCTACATGCACTGGTTTCTGTGGTTGCATGGTGACTTGGTTGCTGATTCATGGCTATTTTTTCTTGTGTAGGTATCCTCTGGCCGAATCCATGCTGTAGGAGCTGGCTTCACGTTCAGATCTGCACCCTCAAGCTGCTAATGTCGAATTTTCACAGGACCGAAACTTGTTTTTTCCATTGCTCCCGAATGATAGATCAGATCGATCTGAAACTTGCTTAGCATGTTCCTATCATCATTATGCACCTCCCATAGCAAAATTGCGATCAATGGATGCACAAATTTCGAGAAAAACGGAAAATGGTTGAAGATTACAAAGATCAATTTCTCGGAAACCGTGCATCGGAATTAACTGAAACTACTTGGGTAGGCTACTATCACCCATGTGCATCTCCCCATGAAACAAGTTTTGAAACGGATTCACGGATATGGAGAAAATGCAAAAATGGTTGAAGGTGATGGAGGCTGATTTCTTGGAAACCGTGCACCAGAATTGGCTGAAATTGCTCGGGCATGTTTCCATCATCCCTATACAACTCCCCCTGTAACGATTTTACAAATGGATGCATGGTTTTCAAGCTAGGGAAAAAACAAATTCTGTTCTATGTATTTTTTCTTCAAAGCATTCTGCAAGTTTTTGCATGGTAAAAATATTGAGCTTGGGTTGTGATGCAGGCATGGAGATGATGGAGGAGGAGTTTGAAGATAACAGGAGAACTTCTAAACCCTTGAGAAAGCTAGCATGTTCGCCAAACTACCTTTTTGAAATCCATTTCTAGCTTCTTTAATTTCTACAGGAACTTCTTGTAGAAGCACAATGAGGTGGAAAAAATGATGGAGAAAGGTGAAGGATGGAAACAGGGGTGCTTGCAGGCCTAACCAACAAATTCCAACCATCATATTCCCTTTTAAAATTGAATTTGGTTCGTCCGAAGGTTCTACAAGATTTTTTAGAACTTCTTGTAGAAATGCCTGGAACTTCCTGTAGAAAAGCCTGGAACTTCCTGTAGAAAGCCAAATCTTGACTTGAATGTGACCAAATCCGAGGAGAGGTGAGTGGCCATGGAGGGAGTGTCTGAAGGGATGTCCTGGAGCCTGGCATGGACTCCTGTCCTCGTTTTGCGTGCCCCTCTCTTCCTGTAAATTATTCACTGCAACCTGCAATTTTTCACAGAGATTAGTCCTGCTTTCTTTTTTCTTTTTTCCTTTTTTATTTTTTCGTTTTTTTTTAAAACAACTAGGGCACCTCATGGAGGTTTTCACCCTAATTGCCTACCTTGGGCGCCTCCAAGGGAGGTTTTCACCCAGGGATCTTATTCTCTTTTTCTTTTCTCTTTTTTCTTCTTTTTTTTTTTCAACCCATTGACCGCCTCATGGAGGTTTTCAATCAATGAGCCAATCTAAGGCGCCTCCGAGGAGGTTTTCACCTTAGATTTTTCCTCTTATTTCCATTTTTTCATTTTTTTCTTTTTTCTTTTTTTCTTTTTTCTCTTTTTTCTACCCTACCCTACTTGAAAAACAAAATTCTTTTCAAGTATAAGAATACTTCCAATGGAGCCATGTGCACATCGAGATTAGAGACAAGATGATGTGGAGGCTTGAAATGCATCTTTGATAGCTATCCGGATTTCAGAGACCAAATGATTTGACTTTGAAGGGATCAAACATAGCTAAGGAAGAGAGTACTTCTGCAACTTAGTGACTGCCTGGAACCATGTCTCAATATAGCTTTGATATCCTTGGTCCTTTTGCTGATCTGGATCATTCTTCATGTCACCTTCTATCATGACCTTCTCATCTTCCTCTTTTTGCTGATTTTTCTCTTGACTGCATGGAGGATTTGATGGTAACCATGAGGGAGCTCTCTCGATCTCTGATTTTGATGCCTTCTCTTCATCAAGTGCAGCCCATGGTTCTCTGATATTTTCTTTTGAAGCTTCTTTTGCCTTTGGTCCTTCAATGTTGTCAATATAATCTCTTCTTTGCAACACTCTTCCTGAGCTATGGTGAAGATCATTGAGCTCAGGAGGAGTCATTTGGACATGTTGTGTCTCAGCATTGCAATTGTGTTGAGCTACTCCAATGTGCGGGTTTGGAAATGGTGGTATGGGCAGTTGAGTGGGGGTGTATTTTTGAGATGGATGTGGATGGGGTTGTGGTTGGGCAGGTGGTGGAGGGAAATTAGCAGGAGGAGAGTTGTACTGGGGCCTCCACCACTGATGAGTGCATTCCACTGAGGTTGTGGCTGAGCATAGGGGTGAAATGGATGAGTAGCTGGTTGGACATAATATGGAGATGGATCCGACCAAGGAGGGGGTGTGGACCAGGAAGGATGAGCAGGGGGACCCCAAGAAGGCATGAAAGTGCCTTGATAGGGGTCGTAATAGGTCTGGGATGTCCCTTGCATTCCTTGCTAGTAAGGTATGGGTCCATGTGGCCTCCTTTGGTTCATGAAATAGAGCGGTTCAGTGGCTCCTTTAGCCTTCTGATATGCAGCTTTAATTCCAAGCAAGGAAGGGCACTGATTCGTAGGATGGTATTCTTCACAAATGAAACACACTTCTAGGGAGTGCATTGGACATTTGTTCCTAGGATGCTTTCTAGTGCACCTAAGACAAAAGATGTCCAAAGCCCTCTTGGCTTCCTCTTGCTTCCTTTGTATCTGTAAGGTATCCAGTTGCATGGCAAGAAACTGCCTCATCTCGCTCTTGAAATCTTCCATCTGATTTGAAAATTCATTTTTGGATAAGGTACTGCTCCCAACATTTCTATTTGTAGCCATTTGCTCCAAAGGAATGTTTTCTTCTTCTTCTTCCCTTGAGGTTCTTCAAATATGTCTTGCGGTCCACCTAAGGGTTCTTTAATCACAACCATCAAAGAAGAGAGAAGGTTGGCTGTGTGAAGCAGTGGGGGTGTTGTGCAATCATTTTTCAGAATTATCTCTACTCCTACAAGGCATGAAAGGAATATTTTTGGTTGATTTTTGATTTTTTTTTTCTACTTGTACCTACAAGACTAAAATAGATTGAACCGCAACTAACTATCTTGCTGAAATGAAAATGCGGAATTGAAATGAAAGCAGGAAAGGACTAATCTATTTTGCTCAAATAAAATTGCAGGAACGAAATGCTAGTCTACACTTGCAGAATTGAAATTGCGGAATTGAAATGCTAATCTATGCTTGCAGAATTGAAATGCTAATCTATGAAAGCAAGAAAATCCTACTCTACTTTTGCGGAAATGAAATTGCAGAAGGGAAATGAAATAAACTACTTAGCAGAAGGTTGTAGTAGAAAATAGAAGAAAAGCAGCAATCACCAATACTCTGACGCTTCCCCGGCAACGGCGCCAAAAAGAGTGGTGGGCCCCAGTATTGCAGCAATAATGCTGCAACTCCTAGAACTCCCTTCTTTAATTTTATCAACCTGGTAGTTCGTAACAAACTTGGAAGCGATGGTGTTATATGCACAAGTACTAGCTCTTGCCGCAACGGTCAGTTGGTCAGCTGGCACAAGTCCGCTAGGGGCTCAAGCTAACTTCTATGAGCTCTAAGAAGAAGATTTTTAACTGATGGATGGAAGCTAACTCGAAGGAAGCTAATCTATTTGCAGAAAGGAACTGAAAAGCTAAAAGCAAATGCAAACCCTAGCAAACCCTAATTTTACCAGCTAGCTCTACTAATGCAAGAAAGAGGATGCAAGCTACTGAAAGCGATGCCATTGACTTCTAGGAAGGTAAAATGCATGTGTCTAAGCTACTTCGACAGTAACATCTGAAAAAAAAAAAAAAAAAAAAAAAAAAAAAAAAAAAAAAAAAATAAAAAAAAAATCTTTTTGTATTTTTGAATAAGTTGCTAGAATTATCATGCATGTGCTTTTAACTGGTTTTGACTATGCAGAGGTGGATTGGCGAAAGGAAGTGCTTGGAGGAGGTCAGGAAGATTCAGAGAGGGCCTACGGTGTCCCTAACACCCTTCCAGAGAGTTTCACAAAGTTTGGCTATCAAGAAACCTCATTCGTGAGCTTCTACAGGAAGTCTGCAGGGGTTCTACAGGATGTTCTGGGATTTCTACATCTACAGGATGTTCAGAAATGGGATTTTTGAGGATGGATGGAGGAAGGAAGATGAAGGAGTGGGTATGGAGGTGAGATAGGGGTGTGAGGAGGTCCGGGACTTGGTGGATGGAGTTGAGGAAAGATGTAGATGGCTGGATTTGTTCAAGGAGGACTGAAGCAATGATGCACAAAAATTAGGGTTATGTGAGCAAATGGAAAACGTAAGGCAAGAAGCTGAGTTGAGGGATGGAGCAGATGGGTTTGATAGAGTATGGGAAGGTAGAGAAGTGGTACAGGTGCTCTGCAAGTTGTTTTTCCAACTGAACTAACGAAGACTTGTAAAATCAAAGACCTAGTTACGTTGACCTAATCTGATCTAGCTGACAATAAAGAGAATGAACAGGAGTTTGAACTGCAATGAAACCATGTATACTAACTTATGCAACTAAGCAAGCAAAAAGCTGAACATGTAACCAACTTCTACAAATGAAAATCAAACACTAGTGATTGCATGGCAAAGCAAAGTCAGTGTTTTTGTGGGTAGCAAGGTCACCTTGATCCCAGCTCCTTATCCCACTAAGGGAGAGGTGAAATCAGAGGTGTTTGATGGCCCTTTTTTGAAGCTTTTTCCTGTTAACAACCTATCAACTCAATCTGAACATCAAAATCCTTTTTAATCATCAACATTAACCTAAACAACAAAACAAGATTTAAATCTAACTAGCAGATTTTATTTTGAGAATGCAGTAAAAACACATAAAGGTAAACAAAGGAGGTACTGAGCACTTGAGATGGGCCCAACCCCAAGAGCTACAGCCTCCTAAGAGAGATTTAGAGCTGGTGCAAAGCTGGATTCATCTTTATTGATCAAAATAAATGTACATTCCAAAAACTGTCCACAAGGAAAACTTGAAAATGTGCTGAAATGCAAAGCTAACTTACTGTCTAAAAAATGACTAAAAGAATGACTAAAATCGAACTACAAAATAGCTAACTCCTGCCTACAAAGTGACTAATTGAAATGAGGCCCTAAGCCCTCTTATTTATACAAATTGAGGACCCCAATAGCCCTCCTAAACTTTAGGAACTCGGCTGCCAAAACTTGTAGTTAACAGCACTTTTACTAGCACTTGCTCGGCTGCCCTTGTGATAATTGATTTGGTGGCCCTTGAACTCCGAGCTGATGGTGGAGAATTCGAGGTAAGGGCCCATAAATGAAGGGGACACCTTCCTACAAATCCTCTCCCTTGTTCTTCCACGAATTTGGCTGCCAAGTGCTCATTAAAACCTTTGATTTTGTCTCAAAATTGACTAAAAATCTGCACAAAGCATCCATTAGACTTGTTGACATAATGACTAACCCAATTCACCCTATTAGCATAAATATAATAAAAAACATGCAATAAACTAATGAGAATAGTGGATTAAGTCGAATTAGGAGGTTGAATGAGCCCATATAATTATCCATTTTTGGGGCTCATCAGTATACATATAATATGTGAATGTATTTTCTAGATTTAGGGTTTGTTAAAAACTCGTTGATTTCTTTGTTTGGGAATTTGTTCTAAATAAAAGTCACCTGTACAGAAGATTTACCATAATTTACGTAGGGTTTAGTTACATTTTAAAGAAGTTAACCAGGTTTTACTGTAGTAATTCGTGAAAAATACAAGGTATGTAAATGTTGTTTACTTGTGATTTTACCTCCATTATTTTGGAAGTGATTTAGGAAATAAGGTAAGGAAAACACATTTATTGCATTTACAATAAAAGTCTAACTCCTATTTTATGTTTCGCAGGTTATTAACTATGAAATGATTATAATCTACGTTAAATTACTTCTATGGAAGATTATATGAGGATATTGTTATAATTATTCAAGCCAAGAATGCGTGAAGTCTTCAAGTTCAATGTCAAAGGGGAAAAAACTAAAATTTTAAATCATCTTTAAGAAACAAAAACAAAAAAACTCTTTTCAAATAATAATTTTCAAAATTAAATTAAATTTTATTTGGCCAAGTAGTTAAAAGATAGTTATTGAAATAGTGATCAGAACTTTTGTATAAAAAGCCTTTATTTTCTCATTCAAAGGGATTAGCTTCAGGGGAAGTGACAAGACTTATGCTTTAGGATCTGATTACACTTGTTGTACAAATCGATCTACAGAGACTTTGGAGGTTCTAAACAGAGTTACCAATCAAACAGGTACTGAATCAAGTTCTCACTTTTTAGAGGTAGCAAAAGATCATCTGATTTTGAAAATTGTTTATTCAGAATACACCCTTTTTTTTGGAGCATATTTTTGACACTTTAAATTTTCTTATGTATCAAGTATGAACATTTTTTTTTAAATATTAGTTATTTTCATGTTGATTTTGAAAAGAGTTGATGCAACATCAACTCCCTTTTTTAGAACACTTATTGTTTACACTTTAATATTTTTTAATATATTAAGTGTGGATATTTTTTTTTAAATGTTGGTGATTTTCATGCAGATTTTGAAAAGCATCAACATTTTTTTAAGGCATCTTTTTGACAATTTAAATTTTCTTATGCCCTAAGTATGCACAATTTTTTTTTTAATGTTGATCATTTAACCATTTTTCGAGTTGTCTCAATCCTCTTCTTGTTTTTTGTCCTAAAATGTTTGTTTTTTTAAGGGGTTTCCAATGTTGTGTTTTTCATTTTTCTTTATATTATTTTTTTATAATGAATTTTTTTTTTTTTGCAAAGTTTAAAAAAAAATAATAACAACAATATTTTGAGGTTAGGATTTTTTATATATTTATATACTTTAATTAATACTACAATACACAAAAAATAATTGTCGCTAAAAAATAATACTTTTAAACACTCAACAAAAAATACACATTTTGCATATAGATGTAATTAAAAAAATGCATAACTTTTTTCGCTAAAAATGACATGTTAAAGAAAAGTTTTTTATGAAAATTTTGAATTAAAAAGTTGGAAAAATAGCAAATTTTATGAATTTTTTATAAATTTTATATCCAAAAATGATGACATTTGAATTTATTTTTTTCCAAAAAAATATGATTCAGATAAAATTTTGAATAAAATAACAAAAAAAGACAAAAAAAAAATTGTTTTAAAAAAACATACAATCTTAAAAAAAGGTTTATATATATATATATATATATATATATATATATATATAAACAAAATAAAAAAAAAAAATTAAAAACATTAAAAAAAATAAAATTAAAAAATTAAAATTAAAAAAAATACAATTACATTAAAAAATAAAAACATTAAAAAAATAAATTGAAAAAGAAATCATTAAAAACTATTAAAAAAAATTGTAACTAAAAATAAATAATAAATAAAAATACACAAGACCCACCCACATCACCTTGGGCCCTTTGGGCAGGGCTAAACAATTCTTGGAATTGGCCAGCCACGCCCAGGGGGCTCAAGGGGTCATAGGTGGGGCCTTTGTATTTTTTTTAGATGCTTTTTTTAATTTTGTTTTAAATTTTTCATGTATTTTTTTATTTTTATTATTTTTTTTACATTTTGTTTTTCAATTTTAACTTCTTCTTTTTTGTTAGATTTAAGACTTTTGTCATCCATACTACAAATGAGAATGTCTTTTGGATTAATCACATCATCAGGATTTGGTCAACGTTTTGAACCAGTTTATGTGGTCCATCCTCAAGACAAAGATGAAAAAAATCAAAATCAAACAATCCTACAGGAAAAATAACAAGGATGCATTATTTGAATTTCAATTTTCTAAATTAATTTCATTTACTTTTATTTTTATTTATTTATTTTTTTAATGATTTTTTATTTTATTGTTAATTTTTTAAATATTTTTTTGTTAAATTGTGTTTTAATGTTTTATTTATTTATTTATTTATTTTAATGTTTTTAAAATATATATATATATATATATATATATAAAATGTGTTTTTGGTGTTAAGTTTTTTTACTCATAACTTATGTTTTTGGGAAATATTTTCTTTAATTTTCTTTATGTTTTATTTTGTTTTAATTCAATTTTAATATAAATATCATTTTCTTAATTTTAAATAATTGAACTTTTAATATAATTTTTAATTTATTTATTTATTATTAAAAATATTAAACTTATTCTAATGAATTATCTAATACTTTATATACAATTTACACCCTATTGACTTTATTTAATTAATCCTATAATATTATTATAAATATATTTTAATTAATATATATATTTATATAAATAAATAATGGTTAATAGATATATTTAAATAAATAAATAATGACTAATTTCTAATAGCGAGTTTATAATTAAATATTATTTTAATTAATTTAATAACTAATCTCTAACGGCTAACTCTAAGCCCTAATGCATCCTTGCTATTTATTCTTTAGGATTGATTGATTTTTTCACCTTTGTCTTGAGGATGAACAACATTAATTGGTTCGAAACGTCAACCAAATCTTGATGATGTGATTAATCTGAAAAACATTTTCATTTGCAATATGGATCACAAAGTCTTAGATCTAAAATATTTTCTTGTTTTTTCATTTATTTTTTTATATTTTTTAATTTTTTGTGTTTTTTTGGTTTTTGTTTTTGTGAGTTAATTTCATTTATTTATTTTTTAACCTTTTTTCAACCTTTTTTCATTTTTGTACTTTTTTAATGTTTTAATTTTTCTTTTGTTTTGTATCCTTCTTTTTTATTTATTTATTATTTATTATTTTTTTTGTGTAACATCCATGTCGATCCTCGACTAGCAACCCGACCCCATTATATGTCAATTTGATAGTTTATTTTAAAGTTTTTGTTATAATGGATCAAGTCCACCCCCGTAATGTGTCAATTTTATGGTTGATTTTTAAGTTTCCAATGTAATGAGTCGAGTTCACCTACACTACATGTCAATTTGATGGTTGATTTTTATTTTTATTTGCAATGTGTCAATTTGTCTTAGGTTAAGATTTTAAAATAGCTATACTTTTAGCATTTAAAAAAAAAAGAAATTACTCTTGGTATAATGACACTTTCATTTGGGTGTTCATTTTTAAAAAAATAGTCATAAAATTTTTCCATAATGTCATGGTTGAAACATGTTAAGAACTTAAGGTTTGCTATAGTCATGATCTTCAGTTTTAATTCTATGGTTGAAAATTAGTTAAAATTTTAAGGTTTTTTCTGTGTCATGAAATTTTATCTTTAATGCTATGGTTGAAAACAGTTATAAGTAGTTTATCTTTAACACCATGGCTGGAATGGTTGGAATTTTAAGGATTTTAAGAGACATGATATTTTATCTTTAATGCCATGCCTGAAAATCATTGGAATTTTAAGATTTTTCGAAGTCATGATATTTGATCCTTAATATCATTGCTAAAAAATGTTGAAATTTTACTCCCAAAAAGAAAAGAGGTTATTCCAACATCAACATTTTTCGTTTTCAGGGTGTTTTTTGCTAAAAAAAAATTGGCTTTTATTGTCATTTTTTAAAAAATATTGAAAATTTATACAAAAAAAAATATTCCAACATCAACACTTTTCATTTTCGGGTTGGTTTTTCATGTTTTATTTGGGTTTTTTTTGCTAGAGTTCTCATTTGATTGATAACTTTGTTTCTAATATATGCATTTCTGAATAAAAATTTTATTTATGTCTTTGTTTCCTCTTATTTTCTTCGCGTGTTCTAATTTAAATGTGTGTTGTCCCTTGACTTGATCAACTTGCAACCTGCTGAAGATTTGTTTGATTCATATATTCTGATTGATATGCATACTATCTGGAACATATGAATTGGAGTATTTAATTGAATTGTTGTTTAATTGGATATGCTAGTGCATGACACTTCTAGTTGAATTACATTAATTCTTTTAAATAGTATATCAGTGCACATTTTCTATTTCATTTATGTTTTCTTTAGTTATCCTTACCAGTTTATTTTGAGAAAAATAGCAAATTACTAATTGAGTTGAGCATTTTTGGTTTGTTATTGCAATTAATGAACTCATTTCCTGCCAATATATACTATTGTGGATTGTATGATTTTCGTTATTTGTTTATGCATTGTTGAGAAGCAATATAATACATTATATTGATTTATATCACTGGTATTATGGCAAATTGTCTAATACTCGAAATTTTGGAGTACTTTATGTTGGTCTTTTTTTTTTTTCAATTTTTATTGATGTGTTATTGTTAATTATTTAGATTGCATATTTGAATCCTTCTTTTGACTTGCAGGTCCTTGTTATTATGAGTCTTCTTTTCACATATATCTCAACCTCTCTTCCTTTTAACAACACGCGTTCATATCAATAACCTAGCCTTATTTATTTGCTTAAATAAAAATTTTCTTCAATTAACAATATTACCAGGGAATATCCCCTATGGTGAAGGGGAGGTCAGCCTCTATCACGTAAAGAGGGAAGATCTATGATCCTCTGTGAATGTCTCATCAGGTTGTTGTCAGTTACTAGGACAATCTAAGAACCAACAATCTCCTTGGGTTAGGGCCCTACCCTAAGCCTCTAGTCTCTCTTTGTGTATTTTATACATGCATTACCTTTCATCGCAACATCTCTTTCTTTCTTGATAGAAATGTGCTTGTAAAAATTGCAAGTGCAGGTCTATCTACCACCTCTATTATGGGAAGTGTGGTTGAGGAATATGCATAAGCCAAAAACATATGGTTACTTTCCTTTACAATTATTAGATCTTAGACTAATGTTATTTTACATACTTTGTTTTCTGCATCTTAGGGATTAAATCAGATACTTCTTTAATATTTCATGAATGTAGATCACATACATGATACAAGCTAGATTTCATTTTGATGTAAATAAAATTTAAGTCATCTTTTCTTATTTAGTTTCATAAAATTCAACTCATAATTTCTTATTAAAGTTCCATTTTGTTGCAATTTGGTTACTAGTTTGGCATTCTTTTCAAGTTGAAAAAGGATTATTTTTTTGGTGTCCAAGTAGTACTATTGTCTTATAGGGTTAGCACAGTGATGCAGGAGCATCCAGCTCCGAGGAGACAGAAGGTGGTTGACTGTCTCATGGAGAGGACAAGAACAAGCAAAGAACACATGCATAGCTGGACAGGTTATCAAACTTGTCATTTGTTTTACTTTTCTTTATTATTTGTTTTATTTCCCAGAAGGTCGTTAGAGACCATAGAAATTGCAAAACTGTGAATTGTTTTAGTTTAGGAATTAATTAACAGTAAATTAGCATTTTAGTGAAAGAAACTGGTTGACAGTTGTAATAATTATGGTTAGACAGTTCAACTAGAAGTGGAAGCAGTTATGCTTCCCGGATGTTAAAAACAGAGGGAAAAAGATAGTGAAAAAAAACCCCTCGTGAGAAAGAAACACAGATACATTCCTTTGAAATAAAATTGTTTTTTTTAAGAACCACTGCTAAATTAATTCATCCGGTTGATATTATCTATGATTAACATCCATTGAAACAAGAGTACCGTAAGCATACAATTACAGTGAGCATATAATTGAAGATAGTAAGCTGTAACGAATAGAGCACGCACTGCTACAGGAGGCTATTTCCACACAGAAAGGAGGACCGACAACTGACATCGACAAAAGTGACCAGGTAATGAATATACAAGTTTTCATACCCTTTTTTACAAAACATATAATTGCTGGAAACGAAAGTACAGGGATTTCATTTAACTGAATTATTACAAATAAAGCGCATAACAGAGGTTTTCTGAGCATAAAACGCTCACCAAAACGAGTTTCATTTACAAACGAAACCGCTCCAAGCAAATAGACGCCACAAATAGGCTAACAGAATCGTAAACGACAGAGGATAATACAGTTCATTTGCAAACCCAAGTAACAGTGAATATTTACAGACAAGCATTAAATGACAGAGCAGAATATTGCTCGTCCATAACCCAGGTGACTGTAACTATTTACAGACGAGAACTTCAATTTCTTTACAAACTAACAAGCGAAACAAGGCCGGAAGGACCCTACCCGATATATAAGGCTTGAGGGTTTCGGGTTATCTCCAGCAAACGTAGGGAGTATAAACCCTCGGCGGCCAGACACCTGAAACAACCTGCAAGAATGAATGTGGACGCGGATTAGCACAAACCGAAGCGAGAAAAACAAATAAGAAGAAAGCCAGCAAATGAACGAGCCATAACCTATGGCTCTCACCTGAAGTTGTAAAGGCAGCATTGAAAAACCAACCGATACCCATAACCTGAAGAACAAGGGATGAATTTGTCAGAGCCTGAAACAGAAGTGAAGACAGAGTCTGGCATCGAACCAGAGCTTACCTCCGAGACAAGGTTGAAACGAAGTGGTTTACTGAAGCGTGGAGCCAAAGGGAGCCTGTCACAGAACCAGTCACAAGTTAAGAGTTTGTGGAATGAACCCATTTGACAGAAAACAATTAAAGAAACAGTAAATAAAATGCATGACGGTGTAAGGAACCAACGGCATGTCGCCCTCATAGGAATCCCAATGCGCAGAATAACGAGAGGCCGGAGGCACCAGAGTAACTCGACGCCAGAACGAAGAAGCTGTAAGCGCAAAAACCCTCCGCAGAGCAGAGCCGGGGTTTAACACAGTAAACAATGAAATGACCAACAAAACCGAGGATTAGTTTGACAAAAGGCGGGAGTGACTTGACGGACAGAACCCACAGGTGGAGTTTCACAACCGGTACCGCCGGTTAAAACCCTCCGAAAAATCTAGAGGCCTGTACATTCGCATTTACACCAACGTCAATCGCATTAACTATTGCACAGTGAAACAGCTACGTCACGTTGGAGGGCTGGGCCATCACAAAATCATCGTAAATTCATCTTACCATCATTAGCCTCTCTCTCCTCACATCACAATGCCCTCAAAACTCTACCACTAAAAGTACATTTATGGGGCATTGAAGGACACCGTGTACATTTGTTTTTATGCAAGATGGGCCTCTGAGAGATGATAAGATTGGAAAAAGATTCATATAGCCTCCATATAACTTCATCTACCCTTTCCCACCTTTAGATCACCTCTTCCACACTCAGAATGCTCATGGATCCAATCATGTAGTAAAACAAGGCAAGCAGCATCCTGTAGCACCGTGTAAACTCAACTAGATTTACTCCAAAGCTTGACTTTTGCCTCTTGACCTCGAATAATATCCCCTAGGATTTGAAACCATGATTGAGGGAGACAAAATACCAATAAGGAATTTACTTTTATTCGCTGCAACACATTTCTTCAATTAGGATTAGTGGATAGATTTCTATATTTAAAGCTATAGTGATGATTTTCTTGATTGCCTCATGAAATTCCTAATGAACTCTGTTACTAAAACTAATCTCTTTGGACAATGGTTAAATATTGAATTCATGCTCATTAATTTATGCAATATAGACTAGGATTTTTTCTCTTGGATTAATGCTTCTTTCAGGGTTTCAATTGCAAATCATTGTTATTTCCATTGCATAGATTAGGTTTCTTTTTCAATGCAACTTTGAAGTTATACAACTAGATTAGTGTTTCCATTCATTCAAGTAGCACATCATTTACATTTTGTAAGAAGATTAAATTTTCCATTTTTTCAAGTAATATAGCCTTTACATTCTTACAACTAGGGTTAGCATTTACATTTGAACAAGCAGATATGCATTCCTTTTACAAGTAGAATAATATTTCAATTTCTGCGACTAGAAAATAACTCACTTTTTATGCAATTTCCTTCCTTGGTTTAGTTGATAGAGTGATATTTGTATGTCTTGGTCTAGTTTGTCGCTTGAAGGTGACATGAGTATAACTTAACCTATTGTGCATATAACACTGTCACCTCTTAATTTTGTATGAACCACAGATTGATAATTAAAGTTGGTAGCCTTGGGAGTTCCAACACTCTTGTTGAAATAATGTGACTCATCAATGATGGCCATAGTGTATAACATGATGAATTACTAAGTGAAATATACCCCAACAACCCCCTAAAGCACAATCGAGGAGTATATTAATCAATGAGTACCAAACAATTTCAACCTTGTTAGGTACTCATATACAACAAAAATAAAGAGAAAGTGAGGAAAGAGGGAAAACCTATTTGGAAGTAAAAAAACCTCAAAATAAGAGGTGCGATATCAAAAATTTCATTTGCTAAGAAGTTGTGTCTTTCACTCCTAAGAGTTCTCATATAGCTATGAACCTTTGTTGAGTGAAAGTATTGGTGAAGATTTTTGTATTATATTTAGAAGAAGAATAGTATTTCATGTGTATGGCTCAAGTATGGATCAACTCTCTGAAGTAGTGCATGTGGACCTCGCTTGGTTTGTTGTCTTTGAACTAGGTTTCTACAAAACATGAGTGTACTCTAGTGATCACACCATATCATTGTACAAAGTTGAACTTGTACATAAAGCTCTATCAGAAAGTGAAACAACTAAATGGTATAAGTAATAATGTTCACTACACCCTTGTACTCTACCTTTGTCAATGAAAGAGAAAGTTGTTTGCTTCTTTCTCAACCAACATATGGGACTAAAACTAAGGTAGAGAACAAATATTGATGTGGACTTGCAATATGTGTTATCACTTGTTGAACTGATGATCTCAACTTTGGATCGAGGATCTTTTAAGGTGACTTGGATTGTAAAAACATTCAAGTGTGAATGATAAAACTTAAACCAACATAAGTATTAAATCAAGCATGAAGACTTTAAATGAAGTTTCAATTAAAAATAAAATTTATAAGATCGAGGCAAGAATAAAATAAGGACAAAACCAATTGATAACGAAGTTCGTCCAATTTGGACTACGTCTCGGGGTCCTACCTCCAAGGGAGTGGCCTCTTTATTATTCTCCCCAAAATTGCAATTACGATAACCCAAAATTCCTCCAAATCTTATTATAAATGAGCTCTTTGCTAACAAGAAGTGGCTATCAAAATGCCACCAAAAACTCCTTTGGTTGCTACCAAAAACATGCTCTCAAAACTTCAATTACATACAAAAATAAACATAGGCATGAACTCAATTAAAAGAATTCTAGCCCTTTATACTTCACAATTATAACGCTTGTGGCTTAATGGAAAATCTTTTGATTTATATAACATTGGGGTCTAGAGCCCCACATTATAACAATATGTTTTAGAATGGCATATCATTAAAACATAAACCATAACATATAACAAAATTCCACGTTGTCAAGTAATGTATTATCGACATAACATATGGTTGGCGTTTTTTATCATCATGGCATATGGTTAATCATATGTATTCCAATCACATATGGTGGTACGGTGCACAATGGCTTACCATGAACTGATGGTCTATATATTACAACACACCATATTAACTTGTGATCATATTATGTTCCTCCAACACAACGTATTTTTATAAAAAAAATTGGGTGTTATTGTTACATTGGTTGAAGGTTGTTAACCACATTCCAACTTCCTTTTCCTTTTTTGCCATAACCATTACCATAATTTAAATAAAAAAAAATTGTCGCCATATCATATGTTTTAATTATAGCTTGTTGGTTAAGTTTTTGCATTAACATTTCCTATGTCATGGTTTCAAACCCCACCAGTGCCAACTGTCAAGAAATATTTTACCACTAACTCAGGGCCACGTGGCGCCCTGCCATAGGGCCATGTGGTGCCCATTCATTGGGCCATGTGTCGCTCATCCAGTGGGAAACATGTCGATACCACCCTACCATGTCACTTTTTAATTGCCACATGTCAAACTCTGATCCACCTACCTCATCAATCCACGCATGATACGTGTCATCTCTAAGGTGTGCCACGTGTCACCTTTGAATTTAACATTTTCATGTTGTCGCAAAACTTCAAACTACGATAACTTTCGCATACAGAGTCGAATTGATGCGATTCAAGTTGCATTGGAATTATCTCATCGAGATATTCAACATGGTGTTATTTCCATAAAATTTTGGAGAAATTTAATTTTAGGCCTTTTTAGGATTGTCTCGAATCAATCCTCCCCACTAAGAATATTTTGGACCTCCAAAAGGTTATTAATCAGAAACTAAATTGGGAATTGCCTCCCCACTTGTCCAGTGTTCATCCACCTTGTTATGTGTATCTAGCTCATCACAAAAAGTTGCATAATAATAATGACAATTGAAACTATATTGTTAGCCATCTGCAATTTCCAACATCCTTATGCATGTGTTACTTCAGATATTGTCATTGTACAACACATTAGTAATATTAACATATACAAATATGTTAATAACAATTAAATAATGTATTTGATTCTCTTGATAGGTCCCCACGACAAATTCCCAAGATCTAGAACACATGCTTTATCCACCTTTACATATATGAGCAAAAAGGTCGTACTTGCATTGACAAGCCTCTCCAACTACCTCGTGATCACCAGTGAAGAATCATCCTTCATTTGATGAGCTCACACGATGTACTCTATTTCATCCTTGAAAAGGTGATATATGTTTTCCTTGCCATTGTATATAGCCTTCATGTTGAACAAATAAGGACTTCCAAGCACAATTCCACAAATATCCAATGGAACCACATTTAGTTCAACTTCATCCACAAATCTAGATGTAATAGCAAACTTAATCTTACACTTCTTAGTCACCTGTAGCTTAGTGTTGTTACATACCCATCCAAGTGGATAAGGTTTAAGATGCGGTGTTGTTACCAAATTCATCTTCTTAACAATTGCCTCGAATATCAGAGTATCTTGAGAACCGGTTTGAATCAAAGTATCTACTTTAATATGGTTAATTACCACCCTTATATGAAAGATTTAATTTCTCTTTCTTGCAAAGATAGAAGACAAAATAGAAGAACCAAAAACAACATGTGAAGACAATATATGTTTCCAACTTGTAGTTGTGATTTGTGCCTCATCACCAAAGTCTGATCCTAGATCTTATTGGACTATTGTTGTTAGTGTGAAATTTCTTGGAAGGTGAACCAAAAACACTTCACTTAAGTCACTAGGTGACAAGTGACCTAACAACAAGTTGATGGCTGCTAGCAATTCGGATTTGAAATAAAAATGGAAACCCTGCAACAAAAAGTATAAACGATCCAAAATAGAAAGCAGCAGTGAAAAATATCCAATGCAATAACCCAAATGGAAAGAATTTAATTGAACAAATATTTTATTAAAAACACCTGGTGAAGGAGATCTACAGATGGGTCTATAAGTCCCCCTCCATGGGATGGGTCCTTTGATGTCCTTGATGCTTCAGAAAATGATCTTCTCTCTCAATATGTGAAAAACCCAGACAAAATGTGGAGAACTCAAATGGGAGCTCAAAAGAAAAAAAACGATAATGGTGACGATGATTATGATCATGGTGAAGAATGAATGAAAAACCCTCCTATTTATAACAAATTATGGATTTAGTCTTGAAAATGGAGAATAATAAAATAATATCAACCAAATCAAGATCTAATCACTTGGAATACTTTATTATATTTATTGGAGAGAGAAAATATATTTTAAATGGTTAAATATCTTTATTTAGAAATAATTAACAAATAAAATGATTTATTAATTATTTTGTGAGAATTAAGAATGGTGTGAAATCAAAATAATTATTAAATAGTGATTTAATAATTTTTCTAATAACTTAAATAAGGAAAATTAAATAAATAGTGATTTATTTAAATATTCCTAAGGGATTTAGTCAACTATGACAAGGAATAATGATTTAATTAGTATTCATGGAGAAAATTAAATAAATAATGATTTATCTAATTTTTCTCATGGGTTTTTTTTATTTAAATCAAAAAATAATTTAATAAAAGTGGTTTACTAAATTATTTTTCACATTGAAAGTGATTTTACTATGGTAAAATTAAATCTACATGGTGTATTTCGATCCACCTAATTACAATAGCTAGGTGATAATTTTTTGGTGATAACATATTTCCCCCACACATATGAGTGTTAGGAGAAAATCATATGACTAAAATACGTTATCGATTACACTTCCACAAAACACCAAAAGGGGAGTCAAGAGAGAGATAACTGAAGAAAATCAAGGACAGAGAAATAATGGAGGGGGCGAGACCTACTGAACTGATAGAAGTCTCCTTTTATGTGGGAGTACATGATCTCAAATAAGGCGGGGGAGGCATAGCCACACCTGCCGAGATAACTTCGTATAAATAATAATGATAAGCCCAACAATGTGGGAGTGAGTTACAAAGCACATGATACACTGGTATCAATGGGCTAGAAAATAATACAATGGATCCCATATACATAATATGCCTGGAAAAACATAAGCCAGGACTAAATACAATAACATCTGAGTACATGAGATATAATGCCCCTCGAGATGACATGGTGAGCGGGGATCACAACCAAAGAAGCCATATTGAAAAGGAAAGGGCTCTGAATATCTGAATGGACCATTTGAAGGAGACATGCGTGTTGTGGGCATTGCAAAAGGGCGGAAACTCGACCCATCATGTAAGGACCTGCAGTTCCTAGGCACGCCCACCTGATGTGCGATCGATTTTGGTGATGAACAAAGGTTGGTGAAAAAGTGCGAAGTGCGAGTCCTTGACGAAGTGCGCGAAGGATATGTTATAATACACATGGAAGGAGGATGAGCGAAGGTTTATAGGCATGGAGAGCGAAGGCTCAACCCACGGGCCAGCCTCATATATTGTGGAGGATGTGCGTTGAAGTGTTGGTCGACCAACATAACGCAAGCAAACAAATGATATGTGAGGGCATTGGCAAGTCGGCTTGGGCAACCAAGACTTTCCCAATGCACCGTATAAATAACATGCGATGGAGTTTCATTTGGACAGCAATCGCTCAAGCTCAAGCGTTCGAGTCTTCTACAAAGAAGGGCAAAGGTTAAAGGGACGCAGCAAGAAGGTAAGGCGCAGGTCGTATGTGCCCAACCTTGGGCAATCTCATTAAGGTAGCACGAGATCTTGAAATGAAGGCAAAGGTGCAGTGCACGGTTAAAGCATCGGGCGCTTAGTTGGCACGGGTTCTTGGGGGGCTCAGGTGAGCGCCCGCCCGACGTGTGAAGATAAACATGAAGGTGGAGAACGGGACTTGGGTGAGGTCGCCCGCCCACCATGCCGAGGTAAACGAAGGGTGACTCGAGTGAGGTCACCCGTCCATCGGCACAAGGTTCGGTTGGGAAGTTTGGTAGGTAGCTCATGTGAGGGCGCGCCTGCCCAACTTGGCCAAAGGATCTTGGTTATCACACGGAGGTGTGAGAAGTTGTAATTTTGGCTAAGTATGAAACTTGGTGTTTCCCAAGTATACTTGTAAGCTTTGTAACATTGAAAGATTGTATAATATATTGTATTCGGGTAGACTCATTGTTCAAGGAGTTGCCCCTCCCTTTATACTGTGCAATTATGTTCTCTTGTATAATTGTTGATGATAATGTGTATGGGTGTTCATTGGTATAAAGGAAACATAATAATTACTTGGTTGAGAAACACAAACTAAGTAGGACAAGTGGTTAGGCGTAGTCCATGAACATAAGTATTGGTGAAAAGAAAGTGTTCGATGGTGCCGCACCTCGCCAAGAGTAGTTGAAAGACTACCGCCGGCCTAGGGGCATGACAGTTAGTATCGGAGCTAGCAGCTGATTCGAGTATTGAAGGTTGAAGTTGCTACACACCTACACTGAAGTGCATGTGGTATCAGAGCTCACGGTTGGAGCTGGTGAACGAAGTGACAGGTGAAGAGCTTGACAAGTGGTATTCAGGGTTGAAGAAGCTTGGAAGCTAGTGACAGTGAAGCAGGTACTTGCAAGTGAAGGAATCTGTTTCACATACAAGTGGAACAAGGGTTGGTTCAGGTTGGAGGCAACTTGGTGAAGTTGTTGGATGGTCGATACTCGATCACAAAGAAGGAAGAAGGAAGCAGAAATGGGAGATGAATCTCGTGTGGGATCGAGTGAATCTAGCCACATTGTAGCCGAGGCTTGGATAAACAAGATACTAGAGAGAGTGGAGGAATTGGAATCTTATCGGACTACAAAGATGGATCTAGTCGTGAAAGAGCTAGAGGATCATGTGCAGTTGAGGGAAGAGTTTGATGAACTCTGGACTCGGCATGAGTACATGAGCTTAAGTGTACACAACTTGAAAATGAATTCAAGGAGATTGGAGAAGCAAGGGACAAGGGTCTGGCAGAGATCGTGAACTTGCGGAAATATCTTGATGGTGCAAACGATGAGATCGCAATGTTGAAGAAGGTCGTGAGACATAACTCATGTGGAGGAGTGTCTTATGTGAAAGTCAAGAAACCGGAATCTTATGATGGTACAAGGAGTGCGAAGACTCTTGGTAACTTTCTATGGGATATGGAGCAATACTTGGAATGCTTAGGTCTATCTGATGATGAAACGAAGGTGAAAGTGGCTGCTCAATTCCTGACAAAAGATGCTAAGATGTGGTGGAGAAGGTGGATGGATCAGATTGCCAATGGCAGTGCTGATGACATTACTTCTTGGGATGATATGAAGAAAGCTTTGCAGGCTCATTTCAGTCCTCAAGATGAAACGTGGGAAGTAAGGATGAAAATTAAGTTCATAAAGTAGACAGGGAACCTACAGACATATCAGCGGGAGTTTGCAAGTGCGATTCTGGAACTTCCTGACATGGCGGAGAGGGACAAGGTGTTCAACTTCATTAAAACACTTGAGGAAGCTTTTGCTGCTATGGACAGGTTGGTGGAGCATTATGATGAGACTTCTAATGATAGGAAGAAGAAGTCCAATAATCCAAAAGAGAAGAAGAAAGATGAAGCTTCGAAGTCAGTTGAGAAGATGAAGAAGCCATTGAAGTGTTGGATTTGTGTTGACCCACATACGATGAAGAATTTCCCTTCTAGACCAAAAGTGGCTGCTATTGCACAATCTAATGCGAAGAAAGAAGAACCTTCTATGGGGATGATGCAGATTCTTGGTGTTGCTGCTGCTACAAAAGTGGTCTCTCAGAGAGATCCTGAAAGGAACAGCTTGGAGTATGTTCGGATGAAGATTGGAGGTATGGAGGTACTCACTATGGTAGATAGTGGAGCTACTCATAACTTCATGAGTGAAGATGTTGCGAGAAGAATTGGGCTGAAATTTGTACCAGTGAAGGCACAAATGAAGACGGTGAATTCTCCTCCTGATTCGGTTCTTGGTGTAGCTGAAAGAGTGGACACAACACTAGGTGAGTGGACCGGGAAAGTCGACTTCACTATAGTGCGGATTGATGACTATGAAGCTGTGTTGGGGATGGAATTCTTGAAACAATATGATGCTATGATTGTTCCACATTTGAAGAAGTTGTACATTTACGATGGAAGGGAAGATGTACCCATTGGTGTTCCAACCATTGGTGTGACAAAGCCTGATTGTAAACTGGCAGTGATGCAGATGGAGGATGAGAAGCGAATGGAAGACATGAGTAAGTGGTTGTCTACTGTTGAGGCAAAGCTTACCGAGCAGTCATTAGTCATCAGGACACTATTTGGTAGTATCTTGGATTTGTCAAGAAGGCTAGAAGTGGTTGAGGATGATGATGATGATGAGGAGGCTTATGTGAGGCCGAATTTCGGAGAGGAGGATCAGGTCACTTATCTACAGAGGATGGAGATATAGAATCCTGACAGATGGATTGAGATTATTAGTGAAGGTGAGCCTTCAGGCTCTACTCCCTCTACATCTTCTTAGATGACATAGAAGATGGAGCTCATTGTTAGCTGCTCATGACAGTGAGTCCTTAAACATGTTGAGCAAGTATGACAGATGGTGCAGGGATGGTTTGGCGTCAAGCATCATGACATGTTGCAGATGGGATGGAGTTTCCATGGACCTGAGCATGGAAGAGATTCTTGGTGAGTTCAAGATGTGGCAGAATCCGAGATAGACTGGTGAAGGCATAAGGATGTTCATTCTCATGGCTTGAGCGTGACAGTTGGATTAGCTATCCAACTAGTTCAAACATGGGGTCCAGAAGTGCACGGAGAGATGTTGGCATTAGGCAAGCAAGGATGACAGTTCACAGGATGGGACAACACATGTTGGAGATGGAAGTTCTACATATGTTGCAAGGATGTTTGCAGTATGTGGAGGAGTTGATATCATGGACCAAGGATGAGACAGTTATTGATGATGATCTTGGTGGATGGCTACCAGGATGGTATGTTGTCGAGGACGACAATGATTTCAGGTGGAGGAGGATGTAAGGACCTGCGGTTCCTAGGCACGCCCACCCGATGTGCGACCGAGTTCGGTGATGAACGAAGGTTGGTGAAAAGTGCGAAGTGCGAGTCCTTGACAAAGTGCACGAAGGATATGTTATAATACGCATGGAAGGAGGACGAGCAAAGGTTTATAGGCGTGGGGAGTGAAGGCTCAACCCACAGGCCAACCTCATATATTGTGGAGGATGTGCGTTGAAGTGTTGGCCGACCAACATAACGCAAGCAAACAAACGATATGTGAGGGCGTTGGCAAGTCGGCTTGGGCAGCCAAGACTTGCCCAATGCACCATATAAATAACATGCGATGGAGTTTCATTTGGACAGCAATCGCTCAAGCTCAAGCATTCGAGTCTTCTACGAAGAAGTGCGAAGGTTAAAGGGCCGCAGCAAGAAGGTAAGGTGCAGGTCGTATGCGCCCAACCTTGGGCAGCTCGTTAAGGTAGCACGAGATCTTGAAACGAAGGCGAAGGCGCGGTGCATGGGTAAAGCGCCGGGCACTTGGTTGGCACGGGTTCTTGGGTGGCTTGGGTGAGCGCCCGCCCGACGTGCGAAGATAAACATGAAGGTGGAGAAGGGGACTTGGGTGAGGTCGCCCACCCACCGTGCAGAGGTAAACGAAGGGTGACTCGGGTGAGGTCACCCACCCGTCGACATAAGGTTCGGTTGTGAAGTTTGGTAGGCAGCTCGTGTGAGGGCGCGCCCGCCCAACTTGGGCAAAGGATCTTGGTTATCACACGAAGGTGTGAGAAGTTGTAATTTTGGCTAAGTATGAAACTTGGTGTTTCCCAAGTATACTTGTAAGCTTTGTAACATTGAAAGATTGTATAATATAATGTATTCGGGCAGACTCAGTGTTCAGGGAGTTGCCCCTCCCTTTATACTGTGCAATTGTGTTCTCTTGTATAATTGCTGATGATAATGAATGTGTATGGGTGTTCATTGGTATAAAGGAAACATAATAATTACTTGGTTGAGAAACACAAACTAAGTAGGACAAGTGGTTAGGCGTAGTCCATAAACATAAGTATTGGTGAAAAGAAAGTGTTCGATGGTGCCGCACCTTGCCAAGAGCGGTTGAAAGACTACCACCTGCCTGGGGGCGTGACACATCACATATGCAAACTGCATCTGAGACTGGATCAACATTTGTCGTCATCTGGGTATGTGGGGGGATACCTAAAGGGCCACCCCCTCATGAGGTCTGGAACATCTCACACACACCTGGGAATCACTGGGACAATCGTCTGGATCATCGAACCGTCAAGTGTACAAATCTCAATGGTGTGATAAGGAGTTGATGTTGAGCACGTGAGAAACAACCAATTCAAAGGGTAATAATGAGTCCATTTGCTTGATCTGAGGTGTCAAACAAATATGGAAGTTAGAATCAAGGTACATCGCACTCTAGACCACTCTTCTGGAATAAATGTGATGAGGTTGACAGAAGAAGGCCCGCCAAAGTTAAGGCAATAAGGAATCCTTAACAAAGGCACGAGGGATCACAATAGAGTGACTGGTGGACTGACAGCAGGGATGATGATGGAATTAAATAATATGGGTGGCGGATGGATGACTTCCCTTTTTAGAGTATAATAATAAGGATGGTTGACCTAGCAGTGACTAACTTGATTCCTCAGAGGATGGTCGATGACTCAAATAGGGGTTTGACAAAGATGGAGGAGTATAACTAGAGGCCAAATATGAGTAAAATAGGAGGGATGTGACACGACGATGTATGAAATATTGTAATGGGACACAAAGGGATGCGAAATAGACTCCATAAATATAAGGGTGACTCATGTTTGATGCTTTGAACAAGGGTGACTCAATGATGTTTCCACATGGGAGAGACTCAAAGGGTATCATGAAAACATGAGTAAATGATGGTTACTCATGACGAAAATTGACATGTGAGTCAACTAGTGAAAAGGTAAAGTGGTACCAGAGTACGAGTGGCTCAAATGAAGAAATTTTGTTTTAAGAGGTGACAAAGTGAGACCTCATGGAAAAATGGCTTCCCGGTGAATTGTCAAAATTACCAAAAACAAAGAGAGACTCGGTGAGATATTTCCAACAGTGTTGACTGTTCATCAAAAGGATCTACGGTTAGGTTGCAATGGGTGACGAAAAAACTAGGGTTTTTCTATAAAAGGGCTTTTTGCCTCTAAATCAAATTCATTTCATAGTGATCTGTGGAGAATTTGGAAGGAGGAGAAGGCCCTAAATCTTTTGGAGATTGTAGCAGACAAACCAACTATTGGAATCAGGATATGCAAGTTGGAGGTAGGTGGCCTAATCTTACAAATCATTTTTGGTGGATTATATTTTTAGATTAGGGCTTTAGCTCTCTGTGGGGAACCCCTGCTCATCCTCACGGCTGCAATGCACTTTTGGGGGCCCGATCTACACTCTGGAGTACATAAATGGGGCCCACAAGTGTGTCCAGTGTAGTTTTGAGGGCAAAAACTATGTTTTGGGTTGAGAGTATGGGTAGGACTGGTGGTCTGCTGGAAGCTGAAGCTAAGCACTGCACATGAATGCCTTTGAATCTTTACTGAAAAAAACATAATGGCATTTTGCAGGTATGGTAGAGATAAATATATCATGGTCAAAATGAGATATGGAGTTCCTATGTGCTAAGATTCAAGGGAATCAAGTAGTGAGAGGGGTGTTGGCATGATATGGTGTGCTAAAGTTCTTAGAGAACCCCTTGATGAGGGTTGGTGAGCCCTTGCTTTCGAGGATAGTGAGTTACTAGGAACCAGATCCAAGGCCTTTGTAGTACAAGGGCACAGGATCAAGCTCACGATCCAAGACATATATTTTCTGACAGGACTGTCCCCCTTAGGGGTGGTAGGGGAGATACACCCAGTGTTGCCTCATGGGAGGCATATTTATAAGTTTGTTGATCGTCACTATGTATTAGGGAGTTGTGCAAAGGGAAAGACCATACATATCAATGACTTGGAGAGGCTTGAGACATGAGATACAACCATAGTAGTGTTACAGATCTGTGGTAGCCATGCCTTCCACCATATCACTGGAGGGAAAATGATGCTGGTGGAGAGTGTGTTGGGTGGGACCTACTATGAGTGGGCCCAGATAATGTTGTTGTCATTGAATTGACTGTTGACATTATGCAGATGGGGGACCAATGATAATTATTCATTTGTGACAATTTTATGCTCACTCTTCTTTGATAAGATCCCCACTATTCGACCTCATGTTCAGATCTGTGATGGGGGGCCACAAGAGCCCAGGATGCACTTCTAGGGGCAACTATTGAGATGAGGTGGAGGATGGGGAGTCATATGAGTGTTCTAACATGAGTTTTTTTCTCATTGGGACCAGATGCCACTATACATAGATGACTATCCATATAGTGGCATGAACTATAAAGGGGATCCTAACTTACCACTTCCACCCGGACGAGCATGGGGCCCAGATGGTAAGTGAAATTTGGTATACATTTGATGCATTTCTAGTTTAAGAAATATATGTATGAGTTACTAATTTCTAAATTTTTAGTATGCATATATAGCACCGGTGAGGCCGACAGGATACACGGGACAAGCCGCAGCACCAAGGGCTGCAGTTCAGGGTGGTACCTCATCATGACAAAGACTAGATGATGGTGTTTTGCTGGAGGATCTATGACGTAGATGTGATGTACTACTGACTGGGGTGACAGCGAATGGGTAACATGAGCTAGAAGATCGATATACAGATGAGTGCACGAGTCCTACCTTGGGGTGGCAAGGAATCATGCGGCGCATTGCGATGGTCGGTCAAGTAGTACGCGATCCACAAGCTGGGGGGATGAAGTCGTTGGCTCAGGAGCCTCTAGATGATAGTGATTAGACATAGGAACATGTGGGTCCCCATTTTTTTTATGATAACATGTGAGTGAGAATGTCGGATGTATTTAGAGTAGTGGACTCAAAACATTGTATGACGATACATATTTATGATTATGAATCTTTTTGTGATGATTGTGGTTCACCATTTGTTTATGGATGTCTTCTTACATGTGATAAATACCAATTTATAATGCTATTTGCAATCATATCTACATAGTGATTATGGGCTCTAGGAACATGATTGACTGAAATGGATTCAAATTCACATGCCAAAAGCTTAACTCGTAGATAGTTTCTAAATAGGACAAGATCATTCCCACGATAAATTCCATTCAATTGCATGAAAAGAAGTAAGGAATCAAGACAAACATAAAGGTGAAGGATGCGACGGTCAAGGGAATTGGCTAACAAACCTATCAAAACATCATATTCGGCCTGGTTATTGATGGCACATCCAATGCAAACATCATTGGAGTGAACTAACGAATGCAAGGGGTGAAAATGGACCAAGCTGCTGAGGCAAGATTCCTGGTGAAGTGACTCACACCATCAGCAAAACCAATATAAGGTGTGGATGATGGATCCATTTAAAAGACCTAAGAAGAAAATGTGTAAGAATGTGGGGGATGCAAACGACCTAAATGCGAGAAGAAAGAAAGATATAGTCACATTTCAATGGGAAATGCTATGGGTAAAATTTCTTGAGGTAGAGTGCATTCCAAGGATTAGGAAGGATTTATCCTTTTAGATCCTCTAATAGGTATGCTCCCTTGCCCAAACACTTATGGATGATATGCGTCCCTAGCCATAATGGTTCAAACTTTCGATACCCCAGGACATCATGAGCTTGGTCATACACGAGAACAAGGCCGCCTTCATGGAAGGTATGAGGGTGGACTTTGCGGTCATACTGAGATTTGGTGTGATTTTTGGCTGCTTCGATGGCTTGCAATGCAACACGAGAGTCTTTAGTGGTGTGCTCAAGCATGATGAGTGTTGTTCTAAGGGTTCGGTGTCCAGGAGGAGTTTGAAAACAAGGTTAAGGGAAGGGGTTTTGCACTCGATTGGTAAAATTACCTCCTCTCCAAAAACAAGGTGTAAAGGAGTGAACCCAGTGGTGGTCTTGATAGAAGTTATATAGGCCCACAAAGTAGGGAAGAGCATTAAATTCCAGTTGGTCTTGTGTTTATTTGTCATCCGTTGAAGCATAGTCTTAAGGATCTTATTGACAACTTCAACTTGCCCATTGCCTTGGGGGTAATAAGACGATGAATATTGATGTTAAAAACCCAACAAAGAGGATATCTCATGCCATATCTCATCTTCAAAGTGTCAAACATGGTCAGAGACCAATTTTTTTGGAACCCCAATTCGAGCGATAATATGGTTGAAAAAGAAGAGGGTTGTAGTAGTCGCAGTGTTATTGAACATTGCATGGCTTTATCCCATTTGGTAAAATAGTCGAAGACCACGATAATATACCTATGGTTATTAGCTGATGGGGGTCGACACTCCATAAAGTCAATAGCCCATTTACAGAAAGGATCAGCTGCGATAACTGGATGGAGGGGAGTAGGTGGATCTTGCACCTTAGGGGTGTATAACTATCAATTGGGACAGTGTTTAACTGCCTCAATACAATCACTAAAGAGAGAAGGCCAAAAGTACTCTACGCGCATGATTTTCTGGGTAGTGGCCATTCCAGAGAGGTGACCACCACAAGCATTTCCATGGTAGGCATTAATCACTTTCTTAGCTTCAAGATGGGTGAGACAACGACAAAGGATGGTATCGACACCGCGATGATATAGATTATCGCCAATGAGGAAGTAGCATGGGGCTTGATGTCGAATACATCATTGATCATCACAAGTAATGTGGGGGGCGAATTTATGGGTTCACATATATGTAAGGATGTCACCATGCCATGGATCATCTGAGGTGATGGCAAACAAGTGTTCATCTGGGAGTACATCATTAACCGGTGGATCAAGCGCACCAGTGGTAAATTCGGAAATCATTTCAGCGAGGGCCAAACCATTCTTACTTTTGGGTGTGACAAATTTGAGATCGTATTCTTGATCCAATGGGCATACTTTACACTAATGATCCATCGACTTAATAGGAAAGCCATGGGATCATAATTGGTCACAACTTTGGTGGTATGCATAAGGATATAATGACAAAACTTCTAAATAGAGAAAATAACATCCAGCGCTAGATATTCTTTGGGAATAGGACACAAGGAGACCATTAAGGTTTGTATTAACATCATATATGACATGTTGAATTCCTTCAAAATATTCTTTTATGAGGACCCTAGCAACCGAATAGGTGGATACAAAGGTGTACAAGATGAAATCCCTTTCAAAGTTTGGTGGACTAATCAAGGGAGTAGAAGTGAGAGCACGTTTTATGGAATTGAAATATTGTTGAGCTTGGTCATCCCAAACAAATGGAATGGTAGATAGAAGGAGTCTAAGGAACCCATGAGCCATGGTGGCATAGTCAGGAACAAATCGACGAAGGAGGTTAGCTTTGCCTTGGAGGCTTTGTAACTAGCGAAGGGTATGAGGAGGAGGAAGTTCAAGAATGGCTTGAACTTTAAGTGGGTCAAGTGTGATACCATCTCTAGACACAATGAAGCCTAAAAGGCGGTCAGTAGGAATGCAAAAGACACATTTTAGGGGATTAAGGTGAATTTTATACTTGCGACATCGTAGAAACGTGGTACACAAATCATGAAGGTGTTTCGATCGAAGTTTGGAACAAGTTGTGAGATTGTCGAGATATGCAAGGATAATGTGAGCCAATTCATTAAAGCAATAGGACATAGCACGCTGAAAAGTGGACTTAGTGTTCTTCAAACCAAAAGGCATGACCTTGTAATAAAAATTTCCCCACAGACTGATGAAAGTGGTTTTCAACTGATTAGCATAACGAATACATATTTGGTTATATCCAGAGAATCTATCCATAAAGGATAGAACCTCATGCCCCACACACTCATCAATGACATGGTCTATGAAGGGTGTGGGAAAGTTCTCTTTAGGACAAGATTTGTTCAGATCATGGAAGTGATTGCAGACATGGATGGTGCCTTGTTTCTTGAGAGCGAGAACGGGATTGGACACCCAAGTGGTGTATTCAATGGGATATATGAAACTAGCCTGCTTGATCTTATCGATTTCAACCTTGATAGCTTCACGTTTGGAAGGATGGATAGGCCTTTGCCTTTGGTGGATGAGTAAGGCATCGGGCCAAGTGTCGATGTGATGTTCAACAATGGTAGGATCAAGTATGGGCATTTCAGAATAAGACCAGGTGAAAACATCATGAAATTCCTGTAGAAATTTTGAATAATATGACACATATTCACAAAGATTATCCTGATTATATACTTATAAGCGGAACATGCATAATACATAACCTCCTCTACGTTGATCATCAATTTACAGAAGCAGAAACATTCACAGGCATACATAGAAGCATCAATCACATATATCAACACAGTATTTTCCTGGGGAAATCATCTCGCTAAAAACCCCAACTATCTGTATATTATAGTGATTGAATCATGTAACAATACATAGTACAATACTCCTCACAAGTACTCAGTACTATCTCCACATGCTACACACAATACAGCTCAGATCTGATCTCCAAATCTATTCCACTGCTTGCCTGCCTCTCCAGCTCAATACCTGCTCAAGAACTAATGAGAATGGCTTACCAAACTCATATTTGACCTGCAAATAATCACTCACACTCTGTTGGACGTGAGCACAGGCTACAATTCTTGATATTGGCCAATTCATTGGCATACTCAATCCCTCTGATTGTGCAAATCATCATGCACAACTATAGTCACAACTGATAGCAATCTGATCCTCTAACACTTGTCCCTGCTGAACTGAACATGCACTGACATGCAACTGAGTTAACTGATGTATTCTATAGTTGCATTATGAGTTAATAACTTGTGAATTAATTAATAACTAATTCACCCAACTCATCTCTAGTCTATTGATCAGTTAGACTAAATACAACTAGTTTAACAAAGCTAAACTGAACACAACTCCATCAATTGCACCTCCAGTCCACTAAACTCAACTCACTTGAGTTCTAACTGAAGTCCTGCATGCAAATATTAGTCATCCCATAGGTAACCACGTATTTCCTTCTGGGATCTGCATGTACCACATCCATAGCTCATCCTGAAGTGCTCCAAGAGAATAAGATCAAGTTTATAGTCCAAATATTATTATGAGACAATAATATTTGACTTTTCTATTTTTGACAGCTAGTCTAAAAATAGACTTTGATCACTCACACTGTGATCACTCACACTGTGATCATCCACACTGTGATCATCCACACTGTGATCAAAAATAGAACTTGCGCCATAATTTGCCTGCGGGCCCACTTAGTGAAGGCGACTCCTTTCCACTAAGCTCCATCATCTTGTTGCATTCTCAACAAGCATTTCTTGTTGCACACTTTTCAACACTCCCTCTCAACAAGAAAGGCTTCCTCTCAAACCCGATCCTGTAACTCTGGAATGTTCTCCATGCAACACATCTGGCCGGTCCACTTGCTCTGTCATCAAAGTCTCTGACTGCTATTGCCTCTGTCGACTGAAAACTCTGCATCTCTGTGCTCTTCAGTATCTGACTGCTCTAGCCTCTGTCACTTTGATCTCTGACTGCATCCATGCTGCTGCTGGTTCTATCTCCCAGCATTGCATCCGCACTGCACCTCCCAATTGATCTCCCTGTTGGGATAGAAACACCCTCTGATGCTGAAGCTTTACCTGCGGCTGAAAAGTTCTCCCTCTCTGACATCTGCGCTACTGCAACATCTCCATGCATCTCGCACCATTGCACACCTCTCTGTGCCACCTAGCACTATGCAAAACACTTGTGCCTCTCGCATTGTTGTAGCCTGCTAGCTATGCGCTGTCTTGGGATTCCCTGCACTGTCGCTCTCTCTGCTGCTCCATCCGCATCTGTCTCTACCCAATCAGTCAGTTCCTGCTACTACACATTTGGGGCTCCTGTAGCAAGGTCTCATCCAAGAGGTTAGGTACCTCAAGGATCCTGCCCCTCCTCCTTAGGACAATCAATCCACATCACCCCACCTCCTACCTGGAGGTATGGCTGAATGCGATCCCTCAGCCCACCTGGCTCAAAGTTTCCCCCTACTGGAGGTCTCTGCATGAGTAGATGTCTCTACTCGATCTCCTCTCAGCTTCCCCTGTTGTGGCTCCTCCACAACCTCCTGAAGCTGCTGCACCAATCGTGGCTCCTCCACAATCGTCTGAGACTTCTTCTGGCTCTGCATGTTGAGAGGTAATATATGCTCCCTCTCAACCACCAAGTCTCCATTAGTTGCCTCGCTGCTCAAGGCTTTGCATGCATCTTGAACCTCAAGAGCATACAGGTTCTTGACCCGTGAACCAATCTCATGACAATGAAAGCATCGCACTTTCGATTTGTCAACCTTCTTCCCACCACTGGAAGAACTGGATTTGGAAAGAGAACCCTTCTCCTTCCCCTTCTTCACCTTACTCGCTAAGGCACAGTTCTCCTCATCCTGCATGGATGAAGAACCGTCTCTGGTGCTCCGTCTAATCTCCTCCTACACAAGATCTGACCAAAGTCTCTCCCATCCTGGCAGTTTCTCCCTTCCATTCACCAAGTCCTGGTAGCTATGCCAACTCTTAGGAAGGTCAAGGAGTGCTAGACTCACCATCCTCATCCGACAGTCACCCCCACACTTCCCAGCTCATCTCGGCAATGGGTGAACTTCGTGAGATACTGGGGCATACTGTCTCCATTCTCACACTGAATGTTTCTGAGTTTTATCTCTTGATTTGGAATTAAATTCGAATTCCACCAGCTCAAAAACTCAACCACTTCCGATCTAGAATTCATGAGAACAAAGTATTTCTTGTACAGAGATTGACTGTCTGGGCATTCACCGGATATCTCACCTTCCAAAAGAAGGATGAATCCAGAGGCTACCTGGCCCGATTACAGACTCTTCCTGAAGAAATAAAATGTAAACACTTTCTGAATAATAGATCTGATGATCAATACAGCTTCGATATCATGTAGAACTTCTTCTACAAATCAAAGCGCTCTGATACCATGTAGGAATTTCCTGCAAATTCTCTACAAATCTACCTCTGATACCATGTAGAAATTTTGAATAATATGACACATATTCACAGAGATTATCCTGATTATACACTTATAAGTGGAACATGCATAATACATAACCTCCTCTACGTTGATCATCAATTTACAGAAGCAGAAACATTCACAGGCATACATAGAAGCATCAATCACACATATCAACACAGTATTTTCCCGGGGAAAGCATCTCGCTAAAAACCCCAACTATCTATATATTATAGTGATTGAATCATGTAACAATACATAGTACAATACTCCTCACAAGTACTCATTACTATCTCCACATGCTACACACAATACAGCTCAGATCTGATCTCCAAATCTATTCCACTGCTTGCCTACCTCTCCAGCTCAATACCTGCTCAAGAACTGATGAGAATGGCTTACCAAACTCGTATTTGACCTGCAAATAATCACTCACACTCTGTTGGACGTGAGCACAGGCTACAATTCTTGATATTGGCCAATTCATTGGCATACTCAATCCCTCTGATTGTGCAAATCATCATGCACAACTATAGTCACAACTGATAGCAATCTAATCCTCTAACACTTGTCCTTGTTGAACTGAACATGCACTGACATGCAACTGAGTTAACTGATTTATTCTATAGTTGCATTATGAGTTAATAACTTGTGAATTAATTAATAACTAATTCACCCAACTCATCTCTAGTCTATTGATCAGTTAGACTAACTACAACTAGTTTAACAAAGCTAAACTGAACACAACTCCATCAACTGCACCTCGAGTCCACTAAACTCAACTCACTTGAGTTCTAACTGAAGTATTGCATGCAAATATTAGTAATCCCATAGGTAACCACGTATTTCCTTCTGGGATCTACATGTACCACATCCGTAGCTCATCCTGAAGTGCTCCAAGAGAATAAGATCAAGTTTATAGTCCAAATATTATTATGAGACAATAATATTTGACTTTTCTATTGTTGACAACCAGTCTAAAAATAGACTTTGATCACTCACACTGTGATCACTCACACTGTGATCATCCACACTGTGATCAAAAATAGAACTTGCGCCATAATTTGCCTGCGGGCCCACTTAGTGAAGGCGACTCCTTTCCACTAAGCTCCATCATCTTGTTGCATTCTCAACAAGCATTTCTTGTTGCACACTTTTCAACAATTCCTTAAATAACTTGGTGTAAGCATCAATTTCTTTCAGGGTGCATTATGCCCCCAAGACAATGTTTTCTTCAACCCCTAGTTTGTTTGAAATGTTGATTTTGATGGTGGGGAAATGTTAGCCATATTTCCTTCTGCAAAAAGCATCTGGTGTAGCAATGGGATTTTTGAACCAATCGACTTCACCATGAATGAAGTTTTTGGACTCCACATCATATTGGTCATGGGTTTGTTGTGGAAGGAAGTACACATGATGGTGCATATCATCCCAAGGATAATCAGAGGTGGTCATAGCTTCCATGATATCTTCATCAGAATGGAAGATGGGCAGATTGGAGGAATAAGTAACATATGATGGTGAAGAGCAACCTGAAGCATCTTCGTGAGAGACAAGGTTCACATACGCATATCAAGTTTGGGAAACATATGACAAGTAGATGGAATATCTATTGATGTTGAGATTGGGGTGTTCGTCGAAGAAGGTTTTATAGAATTACAATAGGAGACATCAATTGAGTTCCAATGCATCAATCTCATGGATGAAGATAGGTAGAGAATGGAAGCGATACTATCCATCATCTCGACATCAAGGGGAGGGATCACAAAAGGTGTTTGAGAGACCTCATGTTATAGTGTAGCAATGGGACCAGAATTCGTAGGTAAAGGAGAGGTGGACTCATTACCAGTGGCCTCTAATTCGCGAAGCACTTCAAGTGTATCACGAAAATATTCGAGACAAGGACAGTGATGGGAATAGTGCCCATAATTATCACACAAAACATATGTGTGGTTTTTGCATAATGATATGTTCTTCTTAGCTAACTCAGATAAGGTGACATGGACTTTAGGAATGTTAGAATCAGGGAAGGTATTGATGACCACATCCTTAACATGAGGGAGTTCCGGACAATTGTTGGTGGCATGATCGGAAACATCACACAAAGTGCAAGGAGGAAGAGGCTTTGGAGGCTTAAGTGGAGCTGGAGTTGCTAGGGGGGGATTTTCTTTAGTTCTCTTTTTATGGGCTTTTCCCCCCTCACCAGATGCTTTCACAATAGGAGTAGGCTCTTGTTAAGGTTGTTGTGGAATTGAAGCAAATGCAGAGGTAGGAACAACAGGTTGGACTGAGATCAAAGCTGTGTAAGGTTTAAGTTGATTGGGTGGAGTTTTTGTGGGAGGATCAATGTACCAGACTCGGATCCCCAAGGTAATGTTGGGTAGACTTAACATAGCTATGACAGGTGTAGAATAAAATATAGGTGGTGGAAATAAGAATGGTATTTGACTAGAAGGATAGTGGCCTATAGGAACTACTTTGAGATGGTTAAGGCCTCGGGGAATGGTTCCGGGCATAAATGGGTTAGGAGAGACACTAGCTGAAGGAAATGATCCTTGAGGAGTAGTACCAGGATGCAGGGTTGAGTTAGGCACAATAGGTTGTGAATGTCTTGTCTGTTGTGAAGGCATACCGGACCATTTGTGGGCAGCCTACGATGTTTGGAGCATGAAAACACTAGATGAGACAGACTCAGAAGGGGTAGGCGATAGACCATAGTAAGCACCAAGAAAAGTGGAATATTTGTAGACACTTGGAGAGATAGATGAGACAGTCTTATTGTCCACCACGAAAGAAATATTCGATTGAGGTGAAGTCTGGGCTTTGGTATCGTAGAACGTCAATTAATCAATGGTAACAATCTTTCCATTATGGGGAAAGAACATATTACGATGAACCACAGATGCAACAACTGACATGCAATAAGTATAACTAGAACCCAAAAGGATGTTATAGTCTAAGGGATCATCAATGACTTCAATGTCAATATAAATAGTCTTGTCAGTAACTGTGACCAGGTAGTTGCAGTAGAAGCCAAGGGGTTGTGAAGGATGACCATCCCATGCCCAAAGAGTGATGGTGGACAGGGATAGGTCAGGGGAACCACATTGCTTCCAAACATTGGCATCCATCACACAAGTGGAGGATCCTTCATCGATGATACACAGCTGGACAATGGTGTTTCTAATGGAGATTGGTATTTGGAATGCAACGAATGAAGGTAAGGGAGGATTTTCAGACTTGTCAACATGAAAGACAATCATCTAATCGTCTTGAGGATCCACAACACCCAAGGCAGATAGTAGAGGTTTCTTTTTATGGGAACGTCTCAAGAACTTACAACGTTGACATGGCAGCAAGAGACAGCGCCAAGTCATCTACTATGCTATAGGTATGGGCGGCTTTGGTAGAAGCAGCATTTTGACGTAACAAACCTTTAGGGATCTTGGGGATAACCTCAACCTTTGGTTGAGTGATCTATAAGGTATCATTGGATGATGATAGAGACTTGATGGAAACTTTGGTTTGGGACTTAGTCACTGACTTAGTGGGTGGATTTTCATACTAGCGCGGTCAAGTCTAAAGGTTGACTTGCTCAGTATTTACCTCATTATAATTTATCATAAGAATATGATAGTCATGGTGGCTAAATGGGGAAGCTAGTTGAGCTTATTGACCTTGTGGAGGTTGGGTAGCTATGTATCCTTGGTGAGGGAAAGGATTGCTAAGCACCTCCGGTTGAGATGAAGCAGGAGGGGGAGGAGGGGCAATGGGTTGTGATCCTTGAGAAGCTGCTTTAGCTTCCCATAATTTCCGCATCTAAGGTAAAAGAGGACACTCATGGGTATAATGACCATATACGCTGCAACAAGCACAAGGTTTGTTCGTACGAAGATTTTTTTCCTTGGGTTGACTGCCTTGTTACTAGGTTGCAGGATTAGGTTAAGAACCCTGAGGGGCATTGGGTGGAGGACCCTAGTTGGCTTAATTACCTTGAGACTGTTGGTTCTTATTACCCTTCCTCTTGTTATTTTTCTTGGGATTAGGGGGATTGGGTCCACTCTTTTGATCATACACTTGTCGGAGGAGGTGGTTGTTATGGCAGAGGGGGAGAAGGCATGGGGGATGGGGCAACATTGGTATAAATATGTGGTGCAATAGTTGGCCCTGGTATCTATTGATGCGGATGGGTATACACATATGGCATGCTCAGGCATGGATAAGGGTTGCCCTGAGGAGGATTGGGGGAGGGATAATTGTAAGTGGAATTGGTCCCTCCCTGAGGTGGACCGTAACTCATTTGAGGTGAAGCATATGGTTGAGGATGTGATATGGTTCCAAATATTCCATCCGTAGCATGAGATGCCCCTGGTGCATTAGAATCACCAGACTAAGGTGGATCAGGGATGACAGTGTAAACATAACCTGACTAGGTGTAGATTACATCAAATTTTAAAGCTATTTGGAGTGCCTCTTCCTCAGACTGGGGGAAGTGTGACACGACATCTTTAGCAATGGGAGCCAACAATGATCTAAGGAATCAATCCATATAGACTTGGACTTCGAAATCAGGAGCTCTACAGATACTTCTCCTTCTACGCCATTCCTAAACATGGTTGGAAAGGCGATTAGCAGAATTTTGATGGAAAGAAGTCAAAAGTTCAATACCAGTATCATAACGGAGAGGTAACTAGAAATATGATAGAAACATTGTGGCAAGAGTCACTAAAGTGGAATGAGTGGCTCAGGGTTGATCAACATACCACTTAGTAATAGCTCTAGTGAGCGTGCATTGGAACAAACGAAGGCGGATGGAGTCTTTAGTAATGGATTTTGATGAACACCACATGTGCAAGGAGCAAACATGATTAGTTAGATCTTCTCCAGGATTTCCTTCAAATTTTGGGATGTTTGAAGGGATTTTACTAGGCATAGTTGGACAAGTGGGATCATGGAGAAGAGGGTCATTGATAAGCTGGCTAAAATCGGGGAGTAGGAGTAACCATGCCATCGGGGGTTCCGTTGGTGGGGGAACCCTGGTTGGTACCTGGGTTCCCGCACCCACATTGGTGCCTAACATGGTGGCGATATGGGGTTGAGAAGACACGTAATCAAAGAATGAACTAGATGAATCAACAGAATCAGAATTAGAATGATGACTCGATGAGGACTAGGAGGATGTACTCTAACACGATGGGGAGGAGTAATATGTCCTAACAGGAACTGAGGGTGAAGATCTCAAATTTGATGTGACGAACACATAGTGGGCGTAATGATGTCTAGACAATAATGATCTAAGGAATAAAGGGGTATGATAGGAATAAAAGAGCAACAAATGGCAAGCAAACACCTAGTGTAGTGGTGTCAGGTGTAAACTAACTATTTTAACGATGTTACTCTAATACAAGAAAACAGGTCCTATCAAATAAAAATGCCTCTATCCTATAGGTGATCTAAATCCTCAAACAATCCTAGATCTATTGTTTTAGATGGCCTTCCAAAGAACTTCTTACTTGACAGATTTTGATCCCTGCAAGTAGAGTTGTCCAGAGAAGGATGGGGTAGAGAACCAACTGCTTCCCACAGTTAGTCTTATAGGGTCTTTTCCTAAGATCGATCACTACGGTTACCTTCATCCCACAGGGGTGGTTGAGTCTTGAGCTTATTAGTAGTCAGCCACCGCACAAAATTCCATGCCACGGGTTAGGTAGCCCCAAGGAAAACTGTTCACACGATGACCTAGCCTAACCCCCTCTGAATCGGGTTTCTGACGCACTCTGGCTTTGACCGTGGGATGGTGAAGGATTTTAAGCTCCCTAATGTGTCAACTTATATGTCTCAATGAAAGAGATCGATGGATGTTATTGAAAGCCTATCCCATCGATCCTACACCTACACTACAAAGATTGTTTAGCCCTGGTGCCCAAGTGGGCTTAATTTATGCATGTTGATTTATTAAGGTGTAGTGTTTCAAGTTTTGGCTTAGGGGTGTTAACCAAGCTCACATTCACTTAAGGTGTGATTGTGTGAAAATAATGTGTCAAGTGGATGAGTTAATTAAGCATGTTTCATGATGTCATGTGCTACTGAAAGTAAAATGTTGAAATACTATAAATAAGTCTAAAAATGACATAAATAAATAGTCAATCAAGCACACAAAACGCCACCAACAAGGGCTACTAAGTAGCTAAGCAAGACAAGGAAAAAAGCTACTCAAAGACACATAAAGAGGCCTAAAATATCTAATTTCAAGGGATTGGGATCGAAAGGCACTAATATGTTGTAAATGGTGCAGAAAAACAACAAAATCAGAGGTGCAAAATGTTGTAAATGATAGGTGTGAAGCTCTAAAACCTAGGATGCTCAAGGGGATCCTAACGGGGAAAGGCAAACTCAAAATATAAAGGGAGAAAAGGTAAAATAAATCTATCCAAAATATCTGAAAAGTAATGGATCAAACTCTGAAAATCAGTGGCTTAAAATACTGAAAACCCTAGACTCCTCACTCAGCAAATATCTTCCTAACAATGTGGAGGTGTACTCTAAACCCTAGGGGGGTTTTTCCTTCCTCAAAGAGACAAATCAAGTGAATCCATGCCTAAGGGATACTGAAAACAGAAGTGAATTACCCAAACCAGTTTGCAGATAGTACTCTCAGCAATTTTGAAAAGAAAAAGAAAAAAGAAATAAAATAATAAAATAATAAAAAATAAAATTATATAGATAGATAGATAGATATATATACATATATTGAAAATTTTCTGAAAAAATCCAAAACATAGGTACTGACCTGAACAATGGAAAACGTAGATTTTGGGCCAAAAAGTGCACTCTGTAATTCACTTAAGGGGTTGAAAAATTTGTTTTTCTTCCAGGAATCTCGGTCAGCAGATCTTGCATAGATTCTGTTGTCTCCTGCTCGGCTGTTACCTGTGACCTGTGAAAAAGACCAAAAAACCACCAGAATCGAAATTTGACAAAATAGGGTTTAATACTATAAATAGAAATTGAGAGGCTAAAAATAGTTGTAGAAAACCCTGAAATTCTCTAAAACTTCAGTCACCTAAGAACATTGTTATTACACTAGTGGAGTTTCCATTTGTTAGTGTGAAATTTCTTGGAAGGTGTACTGAAAACACTTCACTTAAGTCACTAGGTGACAAGTGGCCCTAACAACAAATTGATGGTTGCTAGTGATTCAGATTTGCAATAAAAATGGAAAACCTACAACAAAAGTATAGAAGATCCATAATAGAAAGCAACAGTAAATAATATCCAATGTAATAACCCAAATGGAAAGACTTTATTTGAACAACTATTTTATTAAAAACACTTGGTGAAGGATATCTACAAATGGATCTATACATACCCATCCATGGGATGGGTCCTTTGATGTCCTTGATGCTTTAGAAAATGGTCTTCTCTCTCAATATGTGAAAAACCCAGACAAAATGTGGAGAACTCGAATGGGAGATCAAAATAAAAAAGACGATAATGGTGACGATGATTATGATCATGGTGAAGAATGAATGAAAAAACCCTCCTATTTATAACAAAGTATGGATTTAATCTCGAAAAGGGAGAATAATAGAATAATATTAACCAAATCAAGATCTAACTGCTTGGAATAATTTATTATATTTATTGGAGAGGGAAAAGATATTTAAAATGGTTAAATATATTTATTTAGAAATAATTAACAAATAAAATGATTTATTAATTATTTCACGAGAATTAAGAATGGTGTGAAATCAAAATAATTATTAAATAGTGTTGTAATAATTATTCTAATAACAGAAATAAGGAAAATTAAATAAATGGTGATTTATTTAAATATTCCTAAGGGATTTAGTCAACTGTGACAAGGAATAATTATTTAAATAATGATTTAATAATTATTCCTAGAGAAAATTAAATAATGATTTATCTAATTATTCTCATGGGTTTTTTTATTTAAATCATAAAATAATTTAATAAAAGTGGTTTGCTAAATTATTTTCCACAGTGAAAGTGATTTTACTATGGTTAAATTAAATCTACATGGTGTATTTTGATCCACCTAGTTACAAATGGCTAGGTGATCATTTTTTGATGATAACAATTGCTACCACTTTCTACTTACCCTTCCTATCTCGAAACCACATAGGACTCAGCCCTGGATGTAGCTTCCAATAGTGGTCATCATTGAGTTCTTCTTTCTTGCAAATGGAACAGGGAAGATTCTCATCTTTATGCTTCATAGAAGTTGTTCTCTTTGGCTTATCCTTTCCTTTTTCTTTATCTTCTTTTGACCAAATATCTTCCATGGAGGCTCCAGCACCTTGTTTACCTACTTCAATATAGGTCACTTGTACACAAACCTCATCCATGTTAGATGGCTTTAATAGAAAAATAGTATTGTGGATATAACCATGCAAACTACCAATATACTTCAAAAGAGTCTCTTGTGTATTTAGTGGAATATTTAAAGCCAATGCCTTTTTCCTAAACTCCTTTGTAAAGTTTTGCACACTTTGGACTTGATGTTGTCACATAGCTTGCAATTTTATTATTATCTTTTGGTCATCTGCAAAAGGATAGAATTTTTTTTCAATGATGACATAAATTCAAACCATGAGGAAAGAGTTTTACCTTCCTATAGTCTAGTCTCCCACCATATTAGTGTAGTACCTTCCAATCAAAGCAAGGTGAATCGACTTTTTACCTCGCCATCTAACATCTGCTACAAACTGTAATAGACTTCCATCTAGAGAATCCAGTTTTCTAGATACTCAACATTAATCTCACCATTATAAACTGGCAAATCAAACTTAATATCCAATTTCAAAAACAGCTTCTTTGACACAACTTTTCCATGAGGAGATGGACGAGGAGAACAAGGAGAACTTGAAGGAGGAGGAGAAGGAGGAAAACAAGGAGGATAATTTTTCTAATAACCATCATTTCCATCATCTCTAACTTCCTTCTTCAACGAGCTTCTAAACTCCTTCCATTCCCAACACATTTTGTCAAACATGGCCTTCATCGCCATGAAAGCTTCATGAAACTCTTTCTCAGGTCCAAAGGGTTCTGCTCTCCCTCATGTGATGACATTTTCCTTTCAAGTAAATATTATCGATCCAACTCCTTCACTTTTCTTGAATTTCTCCTTGTTATCATGTACACTCACAAACGACCATCAATTCTACTTTGATACCACTTGATACGAACTTTGGATCTAGGATCTTTTAAAATGACTTGCCTTGTAAAAAGTTAAAGTATGACTAATAAAACTTAAACCGATTATATTAATTAAATCAAGCATGAAGACTTTAAATGAGGTTTCAATTAAAAACAAAATTTAGAAGATCGAGACAAGAATAAAATAGGGACAAAACTAATTTATAACGGAGTTCATCTAGTGTGGACTATGTCTTTGGTCATGCCTCCAAGGTAGTGGTCTCTTTATTATTCTCCCCAACATTTCAATTACAAGAAGACGAAAGTCCTTCGAAATCATGTTACAAATGAGCTCTTTGCTACTAGGAAGTGGCCTCCAAAATGCTACCAAAAACTTCTTTGGTTGCTACAGAAAACAAGCTCTCTAAACTTCACTTACATACAAAAATAAGTGCAAGCATGAACTCAATTAAAATACTTTCAGCGCTTTGTACTTCACAAGTATAACACTTGTGGCTCAATGGAAAATATTTTGATTTGTATAACATTGGGGGTCTGCATCCCGGGGTCGAGTCCACGGAGGTTGCACCCCACGTTATAACAATATGTTTTAAAATGGCATATCATTAAAACATAAACCATGACATATAATGAAATTCCCGTGCAGTCGAATAATGTGTTATCAACATATTGTTTGTGTTTGCTATAACCATGGCATATGTTTAATCATATGCGGTCCAATCACATATGGTGGTGCATTTCACAATGTATTACCATGAACCTAGCGGTCAATATATTACAACAAACCATATTAACTTGTGTTCGTATCACATTCCTCTAACATAACATATAGTTATAACAAAAGTTTCATGTTCAAGTTGCTACATTGGGTGGAGGTCGTTAACCACATTCCAAATTTGGCGGGGCCACCCGATTTGGCAGCTTCATCCCCCCTTTCTACCATAACCATTACCATAATTTAAAACAAATTAATTCGTCATCATATCACATGTTCCAATTATGGCTTGTTGGTTAAGACATTCCATTGATTTTCCATATGTCGTGGGTTCAAACCTTGTTGATGCCAACTACTAATAAATGTTTTACCATTGAACCAAGACCATGTGGCACCCTACCATAGGGCCATGTGGCACCCAACCAAGGGGGCCACATGTCAATACTACCCTACCACATCACCTGCCACTGGTTACCCAAGCTATTTCAGCTACTACAAGTCGAGATTTGATTTACCTACATCATTAGTCAATACATGCCACGTGTCAGTTCTAGGGTGTGCCACCTGTCACGTTTGACTTTGAATTTTTGCATGTTGTCACAAAACTTCAAATTGTGATGAGTTTTTCATACATTCTCGAATTGATGTGATCAAGTTACATTGGAATCATCTCATCAAACTCTTCAACATGGTGTTATTACCATCAAATTTTGGAGACTTTAAATTTTAGGCCTTTTTAGGATCCTCTTGGATCAACTGAGTTTGTATAACTAACAAGATCCAAGGATGTTCCTACTATTATTACACTGGAAAACACCTCCTTATCAACTCAGAGGGGAAGCACGTGTTTTGACTAGACTAAAACCCTGATTATAGGCCTATTTGCCACAGTAATGCACCCTGAAAGACATGTAAAGATCATGTTAACGCTGGAAACTAACTGGTAACTGCGTTACCCTAGGAAAAAATTCTATGTGTCTTCATTGTGGCAGTGTTACCTAAGTTTTACCAACCCACAAGAAAAAATCACAAGTTAGCTCATAAAATATCCATTATTTACTCAAAGTTGACTCTGAAAAGCTAGAAAATATCGTCTCAAACCCATCTATGGATGTTGCTCATCCTAAATAAGACTACTAATCTAGGAGAAAGAAATAAAGAAAAGGAAACATCTTCCATCCTCTTGGATTTTTCCAAAAGTGAATTACTCAAGCAATTGGTAAAATCAGAGCCTCCAATTGCTTATATATTGGAGGCTAGGCTATTGAAATCTGGATCAAAATTCATGCATTGTTATGTTGCCAAGTTGGTTATTGAGAGCGAGGTTGAGGAGATAGGATTTGGAGGAGGATCAATTGAAATACTACATGGTTGTAATATTCCCTCATTATTGAATAAAATAAATCTACTAATTTTTTTTCCATTTCATTATATCATGTTTATATTGTCATGTTTATGCTACTATGATTTGGATTTAGCTTCATTATGATTGAATTCAATGATTACGATGATGTTCATTTTCTAATATGTTATATTGATAGGGTTTATATATGTTATGGATATTATGTGTGTTTTTCTTGTGTTCGGGTCTCATTCTTAGAGTTGGCCAAGTACTCTTCCTTTTCTACACTAATTGCTCTAGCAGATCTTCACAAGAGGACAAACAGGTTGTTATTCACCCTAACTTTGTCAATTTGAGTATTATCTATGCGTAATTGAATTCCTCTTACCTTTTTAGCCTTAGATCCATTACTGTGTCTACCTTAGGTTCCAGGAAAACCTTAGAGGGTTTCTTGTCCATAATTTGAGCATTTTTCCCTACAACATAATTGGTGACTCCACTGGGGATCGTTTTGATTCCCGGTTTTGGTTCTAGCTCTTAGATTATCAACCTTTGCCTCCATTTTGCCTTGTAATATTTGAATTCTTATCATTTGTGTGTCTATATGATTTTTATTTGAGTCTTTGTTGTGGCCTTGATATTTCTTTCTGTGAACTAGACTAGAGTAGTGCATCTTGCTAGTGCCCTCCAATGCATGTTAACATGGGTTCATTTATTGTACAAAGTGTTACGCTAGCTATTAATGCCCTGTACAGCCTTGAAACCCACGTTAGTGCCCTAAAAACCTTATTTTCCACCCTGCTTGTCGATTCCATTGTTTTGGTTTTTGCTTAATGTTTATCTTGAGGTCCTTTCTGTCTGAACTCTGATTTGTTTTCGATTTTTACATGTTTTCTTTTAAAATAGTACCTTAATTACATAACTTTAAAAACAAAAAACAAAAAAAATTGCATAAAATTCAAAAGTAAAAAATACTTTGTCATTTATTCTTTCTCTTACCTATTTAGCCCTTGCTAGTACCTAGTGGTAGGATTATCTCTAGATCTCATGTGTAGTTCATCCTTGCATATCGAAAGTCTTCAATCATAGGGAACTGAGCTTGCATTCAGTCAAAGAATTCTGCCCCAAAATATTTTACATTAGGTCCACCTCATGTTCGAGGAATTAAGGTCAACCATCATTGTATTCTTTATTCCCTTGAACCCTCTATAGCTAGACTCACCCACGGCCTCATAATGAGCACTCTCTCTAGAAAGAAGGATACAACCAGTGTACCATACCCAAATTACCTTTGGGTTGGAGTCTTACAAGTTGTCAGTTCTGCTTTCACACATCTTAGAAGACTCTCGCACCATTCAAAAACTTGTGGTTGCAAGCAATCTATTGACAGCAGAATTTGCATATTTGTGGCCTCATGCAGACTCTTATCCCCTTCTAATCAAACAATCAACCATAAGATAAATCTTAATGGTACTTCCCTCACTCTTTCAGTCAAAATCCTGCTACTCATTTCTGAAGTACCTAGTGTGCAAAAGATGATAATTAAGTCACTTGTGGTATGGGGATTAGTTCAGCTTCCTACCAAGTTTTCTCATGCTCCTTTCCATGACAAACCAGTTAGGAAATAGATATCATCTTTCTTTATGCTCAGTTCATGGTCCCCCATAGTGAACAGCCCTTAGTTCTCATCCCACATCTGAATTATTTCGCTCAAAAGTTATTCTTGCGCTTTCATGAGATCCATCCATGCAAACTTCAGTAACCCACATCTTTGTAGCACTTCTAAGTATGTCGAATCATTCAACATTTGCAATTGTTCCCTGTCATGGACTCTTTCTCTCCATAAATACATTGTTCTAGAGTTTTCATGTAACATCAACCTTGAATATCACTTTTTTCTTTATTGATCGAGATTCTATAAATCAAAAATTATTTTTTTCTTCACCCATCCACGTTAACGTGGTATTTTCACCTCAAATAGTGTGTGTTAAAGTGCTCTCAACATTTGGGAAGGGGTTAACGCACCCAATACGCCAGGTGACCATGTTACCCATCCAAAGGGTTTATCGCTCGCCTAAACACTAAAAAAATTGCAGTAAAAACTAAAATAAAAAGAACCATATGAAATAAAAGGATCTTAACTCTTTCCTACAACTTATAGGAGTCAAAACAGTGACCTGGATTGTGCGAAATTGGCTCTGGAAAAGATGCCTCTTTTTTCTCTCCAACTAGCTCTCACCAACTGAATTGGTGAAAATGAGGACTTCAACTCCTATTTTATAGTCATTGGAGGTATGCCTAACTCTAAACTTATTCATTTTGAAGCAAAATTTCCATATTTTTCTAAATGAATCAATCCTAGTCCCTATTTTGGAATAAGTTGATATAATCGATGTTGTTTCAAGTGAATTTTTGTAGAATTGACCATTACAGACTCAACGCAAGTTTTCTTTTTAGGGACTTTTTATTACTCATTAATTAGAAAAAAACTCGAGTTACCCTTTTTAGGCTCATTAAACTCCTATGAAGAAGATTTGAGAGATTCTTTTTCTGTATCTTTCTCGCTCGTTAAACTGAAAAATATACTATGAGTTTTCTCCGTCTTAATCGTTTAAATTTTTATGAAGAATATCGATTTTATTTTTTCCCCTCATACTCATAAAAAAATGAGGTGGATGTCTATTAAGCATAGGTTTCTAACTTATTCGGGCTCAATAGACTAACTACAAAAAAGGAATTGTGTTGGATATATTATTAACCCTTTGTTACACCCGGTCATCAACCATGACAAAGGTACCCCCTTAGAGTCTTTTGTAAGTTCTTTTTAGACTCTCTAAATGTAAAAATATTGTCGATTTTACCCTTTCTGAACTCATTAAACCTAAGCATATTGGGGAAAATTTGGACAAAGTAGCGGTTACTATATTTATATCTCGCGGAATTTCTAGCAGCAATTTATTATCCATATCTTGAACATGGCACTTTTCCCAACATATTCTTATTTTTTCATCTTCTCCGAGAACCCTACCAACTTATGAGCCTTACCTTGATATCCTAATGTCCCTGCATCTTCATGTCCTACACCTCTTGGTGTTCTTGAGTCTAAGTTGTCGACTCTTATTGATGTTGTGCCTTCTACTGTTCAAGGGAACATTTACAATATGTTACCTTCATCAAACATCTGATCATATGCCTATTTCCCTGAGTTAGTTCATCATATTTGTTCTACTCTATCTTCAAAAATAAATATTTTGTCATGTTCCGTGTCAATTGATAATGGACTCCTTATTCCCTACCTTTGACAAGTTCCCTCCTATCGACTTCAACATATTATCTAGGAAGCGAATCAAGAAACACCACAGTACCCTGGAACTTGTAGTCCTTAGTGGCAGGTTTCCGTGTGTTTGATTGGGGGTTTTCATTATTACCTCCCACTTTAACGATTCTACAAGTTTTTGACCTTAAATCCTTCATTCACATTCGTTAGATCGTACTGTGCATCTTGGATACCATCATCCTTATCGGTGGCCATCCTTGCAGCTATTAATAGTTCTCATCATTAGCTGATAATTAGATGATTTCTTGCATGTTCTACATCAGTTCATTTATTCACATGTGTATAATTATGCTATTATGTGACAGTGATAAATACCTTGGGATGAGGCTTACATCATTCAGCCTTATTTCCTCTCCCAAGTTGCGACTATTATTTTTGGAGATAGCTTATCAAATTGCTTACATTATCACATATTTCCACATTGTTCTTATCAGTGGATGATCTATCGTAGATCCATCAAACATCATTTTCGTTTAGATACTAAGCATGGGAATGCCAAAATTAGGACATGATTATTATATATATTTCACATATGTGTGTTGTTTGCAAGCCTCTTTCACTTCTAAAACTCTAAAACTTTCTCTCTTCAATTATGGCATAAAGTATTGTGGCCATAATATTCTTCTCTGACCTCACACTTTAGGGGGCACTTGTTACACTAGAAACAGCTCCTCGTCATCTCAGAGGGAAGCACATGTTTTGACTAGAATAAAACCCTTATTACAACCATATTTTCCACAATAATGCACCTTGAAAGACTTGCAAAGAGCGTGTTAATGTTGGAAACTAAATGGTATCCTATGCTATCCTAGCCAGAAATACTTTATATCTTCATTATGGCCATATTACTCAAGGTTCACAAGCCCACAAGCAAAAATCATGAGTTAACTCACAAAATATTTGTTTTTTTACTCAAAGTTGACTATGAAAATATGGAAAATATTGCCTCAAACCCATATATGGATGTTGCCTATCCTAACTAAGACTATTAAGTTGGGTGAAAGAAATAAAGTAGAGGAAACATCTTCCATCCTCTTAGATTTTTCACAAAGTGAACTAGTGAAGAAATTGGAAAAATAAGAGCCTCTTATTGCTTGTATATTGGAGGCTAGGTTATTGAAATCTGGATTAGAATTCATGCATTGGTATGCTGCCAAGTTGTTGATTGAGAGAGAAGTTGAGGAGCTAGGAGTTGGAGGAGGCTGAACTGCAACACTCTATGGTTTTAATCTTCCCTCATTATTCAATAATATAGATCTACTACTATTTTGTCCATTTCATGGTCTCATGTTTATATTGTCATGTTTATGCTCCTATGATTTGGATTTAGGTTCATTTTGGTTGAATTCAATGATTATGATGTTGTCCATTTTCTAGTATGTTAGATTGATAGGGTTTATATATGTTGTGGATATTACGTGTGCTTGTCTTGTGTGCATGTATCATTCTTGGGGTTGGCCATGGACTCTTCCTTTGCTACACTGACTTCTCCAACGGATCTTCACAATAGGACAAAAAGGTTTATTATTCACCTTGACTTTGTCAATTTCAATATTGTTTATGCATCATTGAATTCCTCTGTTATGCAACCAGCTCACAAAATAGAAGAAAAGATAGATCAACGACTTCAAACTCAACCTCTTTGAGGGGGAAACCATGAAAAATTCTTCGATGATACAAATGATAATACCTCCTTTCTATATATAGGAGTCTAAGGGGTCATAATATAATCAGAGTCGACATAACAATAATAATGTAAGGGCACAACGATAAAAATAGTGGGCTTCTATGGGGCATAATAATAACAATATGGGGACAACATGGACACAACAATAACAATAAGGGGCTATAATGACAATACTAATACGGGAATACACTAGTATTATAGGGACCTAACATGCCCCTCTCCTTCAGAAAAGTGTTGTCCTCAACAATTGAGTAGTTCTAGATGTTTCTGTATAAAATTCTCATCCTCCCATGTGGAATATTCAGTGGGTAAGTTCTTCCACTTGATGAGATACTCTGAAATTGATTGATTCCGTAGCTGTCCAGTTCTTGTTTCTGTGATTGCTTCAGGTTCCAATATGATTTTTCCTTCCTCTTCAAGTTATAGAAATATTGTTTCAACTGGGAGCTTGTCACCTATAACCTTCTTTAAGCATGAAACATGGAAAACTACGTGCACTTGGGAAGTTGCAGGAAGCTCTAATTTGTATGCCATAGTACCAATCTTTTGCAACACCTTGTACAGACCATAGTACTTTGGTGATAATTTATTATCCTTCTTAGCTTTCTTGAGGGACATTTGTTTGTATGGTTGTAGCCATAGAAATACCTAGTTATCTACATCAAAACTTATTTCATTGCGACATTGTTTTCCTGTTGTTTCATTCTATTATGCGCCAAAGTGAGGTTATCCTTTAAGAGTTGGAGAACTTGTTGTTGATTCTTGATGTGATATTCCATTGCTTGAACCTTAGAATTTTCTCTTAAAAATGGTGTGATGGACGGTGGATGATATCCATAAAGTGCCATAAATGGGGTCATTTTTGCTGCAGCATGAAAGGAAGTGTTATACCACCATTCAGCCAAAGGCAACCATTTGAACCATTGTGTTTGTTTATCAGATACAAAGCAATGAAGATATCCTTTCAAACATTTGTTTACTATCTCATTTTTCCCATCAGATTGAGGATGATATGATGAGCTATGAGCTAACTGAATACCCAGACAAGAAAATAATTATGTCCAAAAAATTCCAGTGAAAATGGGATCTCTGTCACTTACAATAATCTTTGGGTTTCCATGTAGCTTTTGAATTGTTTCCATAAATGCAGTAGCAATTGTACCGGGCTTAAATGGATGAGATAATGCACAAAAGTGTGCATACTTGGTAATTCTATCAACTACCACCATGATGACACTCTTTCCTTCGAAATTGGGTAAACCTATGATAAAATCGATTGAAACCTCCTCCCAACATTGACTTGGAATGGACAAAGGTTGTAATAGACCAGGGGTATTAATCGTTTCAACTTTATTTTGTTGGCAAACCAAACATTTCGCCACAAAATTTTGAATATCAGATTTAAATCCATCCCAAAAAAATCCTTCTTAACCCTGTGGTAAGTTTTTAAAAATCTCGAGTGCCCTCCTAAGGGATAGGTGTGCAATTCCATAAGAATATTTTGTTTGATTTGGGAATTATTACAAAGTTATAAGCAATCGTTGTACCATAACGAATCATTTTTCAAGCTAAATGTATCAGATGTATTGGGATCTTGTTGTATCTTTTGAATGAGTTCCCACTCTTCTTCGTCATTCTTCCATTCATCCCTTGCTTCATTTATCCAATCTAGTTGGATAATAGAAATGGCACAAAGCAAAGCTTCCACATCCTCATCCTTTCTAGAGAGTGCATCTGCAACAACATTTTTCTTCCCTTTTTTGTAGATGATTTCAAAGTCATAATCCAACATATTTGTGACCCATTTTTGCTTCTTTTCTGACAATAATATTTTTTCTAAAAAGTATTTAACACTATCATGATCTGTTTTTACCTTGAAGTGTCTTCCCATTAGGTAAGGTCGTCATTTCCTAAGTGCATGTAGTATTGCCAACATTTCCTTCTCATAAATAACTTTGTGTAAATACTTCCTTTGATTGGATGACTTTCAAAAGTAATGGGTCTTTATTCTTGCATTAAAATAGCACCAATTCCATTTCCTGAGGCATCACATTCCACAATAAAGGTTTTTGTGAAGTCTGGCATAGCTAAGGCTGGTGCTTGGCACATTGCCTCTTTAAGATGTTCAAAGACATTCGTTGCTTCTGGAGTCCATGAAAATGCATCTTTCTTCAATAATGTTGTTAGAGGTGCTCATATTCTCCCATGATTCTTAACAACTTGCAATAATACCCTGTCAACCCAAGAAACCTCGAAGATGCTTTATGGGTGTGAGGATTTTCCATTTCTTAATGGCTTTAATTTTGCTAGGGTCTACCTTAACACCTTCATGAGATACAATTTGACCCAGATATTCCACCTCTTGTACTCCAAAGAAACATTTGGAGGTTTTTGTAAGATAATTGTTTCTCCTCCAATAGTTTGAGCACCCTGTCAACATGTTGAACATTATCCTTCCAAGACTTGCCGTAGATTAGTATATCATCAAAAAATACTAACATAATTTTTTTAAGGGAGTGTTTTTAAATGGAATTCATCAAACCTTTAAATTTAGAAGGTGCATTATAAGGCAAAATGACATGACCAAAAATTCATAATGACCCTCATGAGTTCTAAATGTTGTTTTTGGAATGTATTGTCTTCATTCTGATTTGATGGTATCCTGAACGAAGATCCAACTTGGTGAAGTAAATTTATCCATGCAATTCATCCAATAATTCATCAATGACGGGAATGGGAAATTTATCTTTAATATTGAGCTTTTTGAACTCCCTATAATTGGACACATGTGCCATGGTCCATCCTTCTTGTGAACCAATACTACTAGAGCAAAGAAAGAACTTTGACTAGGTTGAATTATACCAGCCTCTAGCATTTTTGCAATCATACATTCAATTTCACTCTTTTGGGCATAGGGATATCTATAAGGCCTGATGTTTGGAGGAACACTTCCTGGAATCAAATGAATAGCATGATTATTATCATGAATAGGTGGAAGGCCTTTGGGAGTCTTAAATACCTTGGAATGATTGTCCAAGGCTTTTTTGAGATCTGGAGAAATAGATGATTTCGATATGGGAACCTCTAGCGAACATAATTGTGCAATTACACCTCGTTGTTCTTTCTTTAGAAGCTTTGTCATGCCATTAGAGTTGATTATCTTTCCTGGTTTCCCTATGATACCCCTTAATTCAACTTCCTTTCCTTCCGAAAAAAAAAAAAATTCAAGAAAATTTCTTGAAAATTAAAAGCTATCATACCCGAATATTGTAGCCATTGGACTCCTAGTACAACATCAGCACCACCCATTGGAATGGAAATCATTGGAATATTCAATACATATTCTCCCATGGATAACTTGATATTATGGCACTTTCCAAAGCAATTTATGGTTCCTCCATTTGTAACCATCACTTGACACTCTGGTGCTGGATATAGGAAGCAATTCAATTCCTTGGCTATCTTACAATGAATAAAATTATGGGTACTGCCCAAATCAATCAACACTATTACCTTTTTCTTCTTGATATGTTCTTCTATCTTGAGAGTCTGAGGAGTGGTAATTTCGTCCAATGCATTACAAGATATGGTTGGATTCATTTCTTCTTTCTCTAGGGTTTGTTCATGGTGTATATCCTCTTCGTTTGATGTTTCTTGTTCCTTTTCTTCCTCCTCTTTACAATCTATGTAAAATAATTTCTTCTCAGCACACTTATGACCTTAGTGTATTTTCTATCACAACTATAACAAGCCTTTTTGCTCTTTTTTCTTCCAATTTTTGTAGTGTCAACCTTGTAGGTTGAAGGCTATGGGCAACAACACTTCCATCTTTGTAGTTGTGAGTGGTAGGCTTCCTTTTTGCCATAATTTTGCTTTCATTTTTTCTTGTCGAGCTGAATGCCTTCTCCAATGAATCAGGTTCCCAAAGGTGAACCTCATGTTGGATGTTATCCTTTAAATTCCCTATGAACACATCAATCCTATGCTTCTCTAGAATATCTTTTACCCTTATATTCAATTTTTGGAAGTCCTCAATGTGCTCCACCATTGAACCCTTTTGTTTGAGATTTATCAATTGGCTAAAAATGGCATTGCTTTTTGTATCCTCATAATGTGTTATCATTTCTTCTGTAAAAATTGCCTAGGTGACAATTTGTTTACGAGAGCAACACTATTGATACCATACAAACTGATTGGGTTCCAAATATAAAGTTCCAATGCATACCTTTTGTGTGTTTTGCACATTATGGAGAACGAAATATTGCTCCATCTGTAGTATCCATGTTATGGGATCCTTGCCATCAAAATTCCTCATATTGATCTTTGGAACATGGTGGATCTTCAATCCAATGTCAGAGTCTATGAAATCATGATTAACATTTATTTTGTTCTCATCATGAGTTTCCTTTACTACCCTTTTGCCATTAGTAAGCATTTCTTGTAGAAACTTTGTCAAATATATCTTCAAATCTTCCATGTCACCATTAAGTTTTGCTTCTATACCATCTATCTTAGCTTCCATGTCTTTCTTTAAACCATCCATCTTAGCTTCTGTTAATTTTTGTGAGACTGAAAATTGTTGCACTTGGTCTCGTAATTTTGATATATCAGGTTGCATTTCTTCCTCTTCTTCATGAGTCATGGTAGAGATTTCAGGTTGCTTGCTAAGTTTTCCATTTTATTTCTTCGGGTCATCAATTAATGATAATTATGCCTCACTATTCCCTTTGAACCACTTCAAACTAATTTTTCAAACCAAACTTATGAAAATTAAAAAATTAAAAAAAACTACACACATTTTTTCGCTTTGTATGAGCTCGATATTGAATCTATTGTATCTTTGTAATTTCGGAATTGCGTCCTATGGTAGCCTTCTTAGTCCTATTTCTAACCCCACCAGTCTGATCAATATTTTATTTTTCAATAAAGAGTTATGTCAAATATCCCACAATGACCTCATTATAGACAAGTTCAGTAGAGCGGAATTGTACGACCTACCACGGGTCATTGTTTCACCCTTCGGACATGAAAATGTTACAAAGAAAACCAAATTCCGTACTATTTATTTCACTATTTACAAAATTTAAATCCAATGCTAAGAGAGAAATTTATGATGATTTTCCGAAGGTCACCTGTTTGGGATGTAATTCGGGAGCCTGCAAAAACCCTAACTTCCTTGGATCATATCTCCGAAAATATAGTGAGAAAAGATCTGAAATTAGGACCCAAGTTTCATCATGATTTCGTCTCAAACGAGTTTTAATATAATCTTCTGAAACGTCGTAGAAAAAATGTTATAGTGAAAATTCCACGATGACCTATTTGGAGCAGTGAAACCCTAGAATCCAAAGCTCTGATACCAAATGTTATGCAACCAACTCACAAAATAGAAGAAAATATAGATCAACAACTTCAAACTCAGCCTTTTCAAGGGGGAAACCTCCTTTACATTACACAAATGGACAATTATTCGATGATACAAATGACAAGACCTCCTTTCTATATATAAGATTTTAAGGGGTCAAAATATGATCAGAGTTGACATAACAATAATAATGCAAGGGAACAATGATAACAATAGTGGGCTTCTATGGGGCATAATAATAACAATATGGGGACAACATGGGAAAAACAATAACAATAAGGGGCTACAATGACAATAGTAATAAGGGAATACACTAGTATTATAGGGTTCTAACATCCTCTCACCTTTGCAGTTTAGATCCCTTACTCTGTCTGTCGTAGGTTCTAGGAAAATCTGAGAGGGTTTCTTGTCCATCATTTGATCATTTTTTCCTACAACAGCTGCAACGTGTAAGCCATGTCTTTTTGTTCCCTTGAAATATCTAAGAATCCTCTTAGCTATTTTCTAGTGTATCTCATGTGGCTTCTGCACGTACTTGGAAACTACTCTAACTGCATAGGAGATGTTTATTCTAGAATGTGTATGGTATTAGAGACTCCCAATAAGTTGTCTATATCTAGTATAGTCTAGCAATGTTGTAGAACCGCCATCCTCAAGCTCTACTCTTCAAAGGAATTAAATAGGAATTTCCTAGAAACTAGTCATCTGAAATCTGTGAAAAGTGTCACCAACACATTTCGACTGAGCCGATTTGATCCCATTATCATTCTTCGTGATCTGAAGAACAAGGAAATATGAAAACTTCATATTAGTCATGGAGAACCTTGCATGAAGAATGGATTTCATTTTTGAAATTGAGTCCACTAAACTCCCTATAATAAGGAAATTATCCACATGTAGAACTATAAGCAAAAGAGAATCAAGTTCTTTCAACATGTGCATATTATGATTAGAAATATATCTTTAAAAACCTTTCAAGAGCATATATGAGTCCATTTTGGCATATCATGCATGAGTTTTTTTCTTAAGACCACATAGTGATTTCTTCAATCTATAAACTAAAAAAGGATCTTACACATACTCCTGTGGTTGCTCCATATATATCTCCTCTTCAATGTCTCCGTGTCAGAATGAATTATTTACATCCATGTGATGTATTTCCCATTTACCAATCGTTTTCATAGTTAAATCCAAACAGATAGTGTCCATCTTAACTATTGATGTAAAGATCTCATCATAGTCAATCCCATTAACTTGAGAGAATCCCTTAGGCACAAAGTGAGCCTTGTACTTTGAAATAGCCCCATCATATGCACTTTTAGTTCTATAAACACACTTACATATGACAAGTTTCTTGTTGGAGGAAGAAGTACCAATTCCCAAGTATTTTTCTCCATCACGGAATTGTACTCCTCACTCATATATACTTCCTAAGAGGGATCCCTTCATCCTTTGCACAGTTTTGAAGGTTTGATCCAAGCATTAAATAACAATAGGTAGGATAACAATACTCCATGATAGTTAGGGCTTGCAAAGGCTCCTAAAATTATGACCTGGTTGTTTGTGGATCGATAAGATCACCAACTGCTTGAAGTGTTTATTGTACCCATCAAGGCATTTTCTATAGATTTGGAAATTATTGATGTTATTCTAAAATATAATAATCTGAAATATGATTATAAAATTGATCCGAAGAAGAATCATTGATATTTGGTACAAGTAGAGGTGGAAAGGATGAAGTAGGGTTCTCTGGAAGTGCCTATAAGAGACCTTCTTCGAATCTAAAACTCTTCTGGATGAACAAAGTATCTAGAGAGGCATCTACCAACCTATATCATGTTGGCATACTTGTGTTGCCATTGATGTCACCCGTTGTAAGTCATGTTCTCATGAGTCATATGTATCACTTTGAGTTTATTGTATACTTTCTTAGGGATGTCATGGTGTTGTATAATGTTGTCATAAATCTCAGGAGGTTTGTAGAGGAGTTTTCATGATGTATTAAGCTCCTATCTGAAGTTGAGATACAATTTTGAGAGAGGTCGTGTAATTATGAGTTGATATCTTGTTCTCAGTCATAGACATGTTGCTATGATGTCAAGTTGTGTATGGAAGTCTGCATTATTGGTCTAAACATCTCCTGAAGTTTCACTACCAAAGACCTTGAGGAAGAAGACCTTAAGAAGAGTAATGTAGGTGATCTATGGAATACAGAGTGATACTAATGTTGGGTAGACGCCTGGAAGGGAGAATTATAACTCAGTCTAGCATAATAGGGGGTGTGTTACTCTGTTTTTAGTGAATTTTCTCTAGATTTCTCGTGCACCTCGGGTGACTTAAATGTTTATGTGATGTTTTTGTTAGGGATTTTTTCATGGAAGCTTCTATTTGACTAAATTTATAGGCTAGAATAAATTTGAGGTGTGAATGTTTTGATGGAGAGAGTAATGGAGATAATGGACTGATATGTTTATATGGAAGAGCAAGAGACTAATTTAAGGTTAGATAATAGGCCCAGTGACATGTAGAGAAGCCACATGTCCATCTCCTAAAGGGTGTAAATTCACATAAGCATATAGAAGAGATTAGAGAGTGAGGAGACTCACAGAGAGGTCAGTTATAGTTTTAGAGAGGCAGAATTCAATCTGCAAATTATGACAAATTTTGCAAGGTTTGCAGCCAATAATATTCAGAGGAAAAATATTCATTCGATTATGTTTATTGTAGCATAATTTTCAATGCAGAGTTAGAAGTGATGTCTTCTTCTATGACGTTTCTAGCATGCTTGTGACTACAAGACTAATGGTGTATTGCAAGGAAATTCAGTATTTGCTTGAAAGATTTATATGTGTTTGTGATTGCAGAAAGAAATTTTTATGTGCATGGTTGTATCTAAATTTTGTTTAGAAACTACATGGTTAAGTTGTGCTTTCAGATTTGTTGTACTACCGATGGAGTTGCATTGAGAGTATGTTTGTAGGATATTGGGGGTTAATATTACTGTAGAATTATTGCATATGATGCAGGCTACACTATGAACATAATTGTATGAGTGAGTTCTTGTGTCTTGATATGATGTATTGAGAGAGCCATAGCTTATGTATGATGCTAGTTTGATTTGTTGAGAGTCAATATGTTGTTGATCTATTGGGGTTTGTTTATTGAGTTGGAGTTGATGTATTGAGAGTTTATTAGAGAAATAAATTTTTTGTTGTTTTGTGCATGGGTTCAGTTTCAAACATTCTTAAATGTGGCCCTAGAGGATCGACAGATCATGATATCATGGTGAAGAAGGTGTGGTTTCTCCTTGCTGATGGTGGTTGATAGATTCAATAGAGGAAGTGATCATCTCATAGTCCAATGGTATTTGAGCGAGGCTTGTTGGGGGTAGGGGCCTCTAGCGGATTGGTGTTCACAAAGTCAAATTAGTGAGAAATACTTCCTTGCTGGTATATATAGCTATGATGATGTAAATACAATTTTTTTTATTAATGAAATTTGAAGCAAAGCAGCAAGAACATCAAAGGGTGATTTTTGACCCAGAAGGGGGTTTTCCAATAGAAATCCTTGTGTTCATTGTGCATGAATGTGTGATTTTCGTGATTTAATTTTTTTTTAATATATATGTTTATTTTCTAATGAATTTATATATTATTACATGTGAAAGAATAAGGAATCGATATATGACTGCATGTGATAAAATTGTGAAAAATATTTAAGAAGTTATCACTACTTATTCACCCCACCCCCTCTCAATAGTGATATTATATCCAACATATCCTTTAACCCCATAAATATATCCCACAAATATGCACTCCCTACTCTGGACTCCATAGCCTTCCTCTTATCAAAGAGAATCTTGGCCCATGCTTAGCAACCAAAAACTTTGAAATGAGTAACATCCAATTTCTTCCCTATCAAGGCCTCAAAACAAGTGATCCCTTTTACTAAGCTATGTGGAATCCTATTCTAAATATAAGCATCATAGTTAATGGATTTAGCCCATAGATTAGGAGGCAAGGATAAAGCATGAAGCATATGGTTCATCATCTCTTTTAATATTCTATTTTTCCTCTCCGCAACTCCAATCTATCATTGAGTATAACGAATTGTATTTTGCAACTATAAGCCTAATTATAAAAGTTATTTGAACATATTTCTTGACATATTCACCCCCATTATCATTCCTAAGGTATTTAATCCATTTCCCTATCTGATTTTCTACAATTTGCTTGAAATTATTTCGATGCTCAAAGACGTATAATTTCAACTTAAGAAAATAAACCCATGTATATCTTTGTAACTCATCAATGAATGTTAACACATACCTTATATTCCTTATAGATGAGTGAGGAAAAAGTCTAATAATTTCACTGTGCACTAACTCAAGCAATAAGGTAGCTCTCCTAGCCTTTCGCGTATCAAAATTCTTTTCAAGATGCTTTCCAAGTATGCAACCTTAGCTAACTCTATCTATGTATTGGATATTGGGCAGCCCTTCAACAATTCCTTGTTTGGATAACTAATATAAATAGTTATAATTAATGTGACCAAATCTCTCCTTCCATAACATGTTATCCTCATTAGCATGTATTAAAAGAGAAAAATCTTATTTAGGAATAAAGAAAGAGAATCCTTATAATTTGAAATGGTGGCCCACCTCTCCAATAGAAACTATAGAACCACCTGACATGTTGGAAATAATCATTGTATATAGAGTAAATTCTACTTGCTTGCCTTTCCATGTAAATATAATCTAGTAAATGGAAAGAAAGTTAACAGAATTTTGAGGAACATTTGATACTTGGCTAAATTTTCCTTGCTCTAAATCAATTATCCCCTCTCCACAAAACTCCATAGGTGTATCATCTCCCCACAATATGGGTGGTAAGACAAGTCTAAAAATAAGCCAAAGAATCTCCTGAAGAATCCATACGGTATGTAGCTCCTAAATCAATCACCCAAGAACTAGGAGATGAAATAGTAGCTAGCAATGCATTCCCCTTACCCATATCTTCTAGTGGCTAGTCCCCCTTCTTATTCTTAACATTATATTATATGAAATCACCCCAATGATGTTTCTAGAGTATTTGTGCCATATTATCAATGGTTTTCTTCATGCAAGACCTCTAATGATGGAACCCCTTATTGCAATATGTGTGCTTCTTCTTCTCCTTCTTTCATTTTCCTCCTTTGTAATTCAAACATTCATTGGTAGGATTTTTCTTAGCTTCCTTCTTGTTTTCTAGTTCCTCCTTTTCCTTTTGCTTAGTATTCTTGCTTGTTTCATATGTTGCAAGTGCATAGGATTTGGAAGAATTAAGAATCCCCATGAGTATGAACTTGTTCTACTCTTGTATTAGAGACTCAATAAACTCATATAATGATGGAATCTTCCAATTTTTACCCATAGATATTTTTTGTAACATGGAATGAAGAGAAAAAAAGACAGTACTTGGGAACTAGATTAGAAAGCACCAAACGAATGAGTTACCCTTCTTTACTATCTATGCCACAAGATTTTACTTAAGCCATAAATGTCTTGAATATAGAGAAGTAGTCCTATAGGGTCTCAAAGTTGGTTGGAGTAATTTTGATCAGCTCATTTTCAAGTTGATTTCCCTTTAACCTATCTTCCTTTCTAAATAAATCCTCCAATTTGGTCCACATTTGATTAGGAATATTGCACTCATCAATACAAAACAACAAATAAGGGGACATTGAAAAATAGATAATCTCGTAGGATTCATGCATCCCGTTAAATTATTTTGTTTTCTTAATGGTTGAATTGGGCTCTATTTTAGTATCCATAGTGATCCTATAGAGCCCCTTATTGTGCAACAACAAGAGGATATTTGGCTTCCAGTCAAAATAGTTAAAAGGAGTGAGGATAAATGAGATCCGATCAATTCCCTCTACAGGTTTTTCTATATTGTTAAATATGCAATAAGATATTAGTATTCTTCACAAACACATATTCTCCAATATCATATAGGATTTTAATTATAGGAAAAAAAATATAGATTTGAAAAAATACTAGACTAACCACTTGAAAAATAAGAGTTAAGAGAGAGAAATATTGCTCGAAATTTCATTAAATAGCCAAAGAGATGTTAGAAAATTATATATTACGGAGCAATGGAACACATAAAATATTGCAGAAATATAAACACAAAAAAACGCATAAGACAAGAGAGACACATATATACGTGGTTCACCCAGTTTGGGCTATGTCCACCCCGAACAGCCAGACCTTCTTTTCTATTATCCAGCAAAATGAAGAGACACAACCTACAGCAGATCCGTTGTAATATCCTCTGTTTTCTCTCACAGTCTCGCCTCTCTATTTCTCGCTCAAAGAATACACATCTATTTCACAGCCTCAAATACAATGCCCTCATACAAAGAGAGGGGGTTGCCTTCTAAGGCAAAAAACCCTAAACTAAACATAAGTTTTACCGTTAGATCATCTGCCTAAAGAACGGCCCAGATTGACTAGAAATTACTATACTTTTACAAGGCAATTTTACATCTATTTTTGGCTTCGGGGGACCGCTGGCCCCCGAACCCCCCAACCGGGGGGATCGGCCCCCTGGACCCCTTGCGGGGGGGACAAATCCCCCTCGCACCTCCCCGCATGGAGGGGTGTACAAACTTCTTGGGGTATACATCCGGCTGAAACAAAGACCTCTGAACAATCATGCTCCACACACAACAATCTCCCACTTTGAGAATGATTGTAGCAACTCCACCGCTGCTTCATTTGCTGGACAATGACTCCTCTTTGGACCTGGTTGTTTCTCATCTTCATCGTCATCCTTGAAGGCCAATTGAAACTGAGCATATTCTCAATTTCTCCCTGGTTACAACTTTTGTTAGCATATCTGCAGGATTCTGGCTAGTGTGTATCTTTTCCAGCTTCAACTCTCCATCTTCCAACACTGATCATATGAAATGGTACTTGAGCTGTATGTGTTTAGTCCTGGAATGAAATGCTGAGTTCTTTGCAAGATGAATGGAACTTTGGCTATCACTATATAACGTGCCCATATCATGCTCCTTACCCAATTCACCCATAAACCTTTGTAACTAAATCATTTATTTACTAGCCTCTGTAGCAGCAACATACTCTGCTTTTGTTGTTGAAAGTGCAACAACACTTTGGATTTTTGAAACCCAACTGACAGTTGTTCCACCAACAGTAAATACATATCGTGTAGTGCTCCTCCTGTTATCTTTGTCACCTGCCATATCTGCATCAACATATCCCTATAGAGAAATGTTTGAACCACCAAAGCATAATGCTTGATTTGTGGTACCTTTCAAATATCTGAGAATCCATTTCACTACCATCCAATGTTCCTTTCCTGTATTTTTCATGTACTTGCTTACAACTCCCACTGCATGTGAAATATCAGGCCTTGTGCAGAACATTGCATACATTAAGCTTCCAACTGCTGATGCATATGGACCTTTAGACATATAATCCATGTCTTCTTGGGTCTTTGGGCACATTTCCTTACTAAGTTTGAAATGGCTAGCAAAAGGTGTACTCATTGGTTTTGCATTGTGCATATTAAAACTTTTCAACACCTTTTGTATGTACTCATTCTGAGACAATGTTAATTTGCGATTTTTCCTATCTCTAGTTATTCTCATACCAAGGATTTGTTTTGCAGCTCCCAAATCCTTCATTGCAAATGAATTTGCCAATTTTCTTTTGAGCTCATTTATTTCCTGCATGTTAGACCCTGCAACAAGCATGTCATCTACATACAATAACAATATAATATAGCTGCCATCATTTTGCTTTTTCAGATAAACACAATGATCAGAGTGACATCTAGTATAACCTTGTTCAAACATAAACTTGTCAAATTTTAGATACCACTGCCTTGGAGCCTGTTTTAAGCCATACAAGCTCTTCTTCAACCTGCACACTAGTTTCTCCTTCCCTTTTACCTCATATCCTTGTGGCTACTGCATATATATCTCTTCCTCCAAATCCCCATGGAGAAAGGTTGTCTTTACATCTAACTGCTCAAGATGAAAATCTTCAACTGCTACTAGACTTAGAATAGTTCTGATTGATTGAAGTCATTTTAACAACAGGAGAAAATATTTCATCAAAATCAATACCTTTCTTCTGTGCAAACCCCTTCACCACAAGTCTAGCTTTGTACCTCTGTTTTCCTCCATCTTCTTCCTTCAGCCTGTAAACCCATTTATTCTGCAATGTATTTTTACCTGCAGGCAACCTGACTAAGTCCCAAGTCTGGTTATGCATTAACGAGTCGATCTCTTCTTCCATGGCTAGCTCCCACTTCTTCCTGCTTTCAACCTGCATTGCTTCTTCATAACATTCGGGTTCACCAGAATCAGTCAACAATAAATAATATAATGAAGGAGAGTATCGTTCAGGGGGTCTACTTATCCTGGTAGATCTTCTAACACCACTTTCAGGTGTTTGGGGTGCCTGTTGCTGTTGTGGTGGTTGTTGTTGTTGTGGTTGTTGATTATTATTATTTTCAGGCACCTTTGCTTTTTCAGTGATTTCATCGAGAACTGCCTATTCCTTGTTTTCTTTTTCCTGTTTCTTTTCCTGCAATTGATTCTTATACAAGATCTTTTCATTGAATATTACATCTCTACTCCTAATGATTTTGTGATTTTCGTAATCATATAAGCAATAACCAAAATCATTAACACCATATCCAATAAAGGTACATTTCTTTGACTTTGCCTCAAGCTTTGTTCTATTTTCTTTATCAATATGGACAAAGGCCTCACAACCAAAAGGCTTTAAAAAGGAGTAGTTTACCTTTTTACCTGTCCATGCTTCCTCTAGAACACCACCATCCAAGGAACTTGAAGGCCCTCTGTTTATTAGATAAACAGCAGTATCTACAGCATCTGCCCAAAACTGTAAAGGCAATCCTGCATGCAATCTCATGCACCTTGCACGCTCCATGATTGTTCTATTCATCCTTTCTGACACACCATTTTCTTGTGGTGTTCTTGGAACTGTCTTCTCTCTGTGAATTCCATGCTCTAAACAGTACCTATCAAACTCTTTGCTGCAATATTCACCTCCGTTGTCTGAGCTGAGACACTTCAATTTCTTTCTTGTCTCAATCTCAACCAAAGCTTTCCATTTCTTGAAAGTATCAAATACATCAGATTTATTCTTAATACAATAAATCCAAGTTTTTCTAGTTGCATCATCAATGAAAGTAACATAATAACGAGAGCCACCGAGAGATGATACCTGAGCAGGTCCCCATACATCTGTATGCACAAGCTCTAATTTTTCGCTCTTCTTTTCTTTCCCAACTCTGAGAAATCTAACTCTCTTCTGTTTTCCATAAATGCAATTCTCACAGAAGTCCAAATCAACATTCTTCAAACCCGGGAACAAATTCCTTGAGTGAAGAATCTTCATCCCCTTTTCACTCATGTGTCCGAGCCTATGATGCCATAATGCTGCATTTGCTCCTTTGGAAGTTAAAGCATTAACAGAGTTAGAAATACCATTGCATAAATACAATGTACCAACCTTTTCGCCTTTTGCTATTACCAGGGCTCCTTTGGTGACCTTCCAAGCTTTATCTGTGAAAGTTGTCACACAACCTTCACTGCCTAACTACCCTGTTGAAATCAGATTTTTCTTCAGATCTGGAACATGCCTTACCTCCTTTAGTAGCCATTGGTTTCCATTCTGCTGTTTTACAAGAACGTTACCCATTCCAACAATTTTACAGGGTTTTTCATCACCCAAATGAACTTGTCCAAAATATCCTTGAACATAGTCATGAAAGTATTTCTTATCAGGTGTGGCATGGAATGAAGCCCCTGAATCTACCACCCAGGAATCAGTAATATTTTCGAAAGAAAGAATCAAAGAATATTGTAACACCTCGCCTATCACATTTGCTTCATGATTGTTTTCTTGTTGTGCATCTCCTTCTTTTCCCTTCCGAGATCTACAGTCTTTCTTTAGGTGTCCTTTCTTTCCTCATTTCCAGCACACTATCCCCGATCTGGACTTGGATCTGCCTTTCCTTGATTTACTGCGATATCCTGAGCTCTTTCCTCTTTCCATTTTTCTTCCCCTAGACTCTGCACTCAAAGCATTACCCGATGTCTCACCAGAGCTTTTTCGTCGCATTTCCTCGCTAAGGATAACACCGACAACATCATCAAACTTTAAAGTACTAGATCCAGAGATAGAGTTACTAATGGCCATTACTAAACCATTCCAACTTTCTGGAAATGAGCACAAGAATAACAGAGCTCTAACTTCATCTTCAAAGTTTACCCCTACAGAACTTAACTAACTTGTAACTGTTTTAAAATCATTTAAATGATCTGCAATAGATCCACCTTCCGACATCTTCATATTAAATAATCGTTTCATAAGAAATACCTTGTTTGAGGCCGAGTGTTTTTCATATAGTTTCGACAACGCCTGAGTCAAACCCACTGTCGTTGTTTCCTTCGAAATGTTGAAGGCGACTGATGCAGCGAGGCACAACCATATTGTTCCGAGTGCCTTTCTATCAAGAAGGTTCCATTCTTCATCTGTCATAGCCGTCGGCTTCTTTGTTTTTCCGCTCAATGGTAGGTATAGATCTTTCTGATACAGATAATCTTCCATCTGCATCTTCCATAACGAGAAGTTTTGGTCGTTAAATTTCTCGACCCTAAACTTACCATCTTCCGCCATTGCTCCCACTCGAACGAGGAACCCTTCTTTCCTGTGAGTTTATCAGCCAAATAGACCTTTGGCTCTGATACCAGTTGTTAGAAAATTATATATTACGGAGCAATGGAACACATAAAATATTGCAGAAATATAAACACAAAAAAAACGCATAAGACAAGAGAGACACAGATATACATGGTTCACCCAGTTTGGGCTACGTCAACCCCGAACAGCTAGTCCTTCCTTTCTATTATCTAGCAAAATGAAGAGACACAACCTACAGCAGATCCGTTGTAATATCCTCTGTTTTCTCTCACAGTCTTGCCTCTCTATTTCTCGCTCAGAGAATACACATCTATTTCACAGCCTCAAATACAATGCCCTCATACAAAGAGAGGGGGTCTCCTTCTAGGGCAAAAAACCCTAAACTAAACATAAGTTCTACCGTTAGATCATCCGCCTAATGAATGGCCCAGATTGACTAGAAATTACTATACTTTTACAAGGCAATTTTACATCTATTTTTGGCTTCGGGGGCGTTGCCCCCGAGCCCCCGCACCCACACACCCCCCCCCCCCCGGGGTGTACAAACTTCCTGGGGTATACATCCAGCTAAAACAAAGGCCTCTGAACAATCATGCTCCACACACAACAAGAGAAATTTTGAATTACTCAAGACATATGAGCTAAATAATTTTTGATATATTATTGTTGTACATAACCTCATTATATAGCCTCTCTAGGAGGCCAAACAAGTCCAATTGGGTTGGGATTCAAAGAGCATGCACTCAAGTAAGTACAAAAGCACTTTCCCTAGTTAGTAAATAAGTCAAAATTAGACTGGGAGATCCAACATTAGCAAAATATCCTAAAATGGTGTGAAATGTAGTTAATTCAAGTTAAAAGTCAATTACAACTGATTAATAACTTTCCCATGCAAAAAACGAACTAGTTAAACTCTTAAAATAGGACTAAAAGTCAACTAATAAGGGGAGGAGAGAGAGAAAATGGTGACTAATTCTTAAAAATAAGGGAGGAATTGTGCATTCACAATAGGGAGGCATATGCATGAGGGAATGCACATTAGTGGACTATAATTATTCATGTCATCTTCCAATTAGTGCCACATGTCACTCTGGGTGGCACCTCTTACTAAATATAGACCTATTAAAAATAAAAATCCTTAAAATTTGAAAATGTGCCAAATGATAGGGAATGTCTATTAGTGAATGAAAAGTGGTTATATGTGCCCATATTAATGTATGGAAAGGGGTGTAATGATGTCCATAGTGTAGGTTTTAATGAATTGTTTAGTGCAATGTACCACAACATGTAGTCGGTGCATCAGTGAGTCCAAAGGGCACCACTACAAACTCATAATAACCATACCTTGTCCTAAAAGTAGTTTTATCAATGAAGTTGTATTTTATCTTGACTTGATCATACCTCGATCTTAAATCTATCTTTCAGAACATGATGGCTCCCCTCAATTCACAAAACAAATCATCGATCCATGGCAATAGGTACATCTTCTTGACAATTACTTTGTTTAGCTATTGATAGTCAATGCACAACTTGAAAGTGCCATCTTTATTTTCATAAAAAAAGGTTTGTGTTCCCCAGGGGGATATACTTGGCCTAATATATCCCTTATCCAACATTTTATTTGACTACAAGTTCAAATCTACTAACTCAAGTGTAAAAATTATGTATGGCACTTGAGTAATTGGGACTCCTCTGAGCATAATCTCAATTGAAAAATCAATGTCTCCCTTAGGTGGTAATATTTGTATTTCCTCTAGAAATACATCCCTAAATTCTAACAGGATTGGATTATCCTTATTTTTAATTTATTTCCTTCGACATAATTCAGCCCATGAATAGTATACAATTAGCATCCTTTCCTATAGCATTTATTAAGTTATAATGCTCAAATTTTCCTTATTGATATTTCCTTTTGAATGCCCTCTAAGTTCCTTTGATTTCCATTTTTCTTCACTTTCTAAAATTTTACTAAAATGATCTATTTTTCCTTGTGCACTACCAGGAAGACCATAATGATCTATGGGTCATATTACCCCAGTGGTAGCACCTTCAATGTTCCCTGTTTATATTCCTGACTTGCTACTCTTTTTAGTCTGCATATGATCAATACCATGCACTATGTGTAATCCTGGAAATTTAGAAAACATAGTATAAAGTGTTTTCTTACCTTTTTATGCTCTTTATCAAGCACTTTGTTCAATCACAGTGAATCAAAAATATAAAGAAAACTTGTGTTTCCCAGGTAAGCTAATTGGGATCTAACCCCATTATCGTTGAGTTTTGGAATTTTTTTGGAAAATGTTGTTTGTTT